>JAQFVV010000164.1:2133224-2816275 GCA_028023455.1 Epiperipatus broadwayi
TGAGGGAAAAAATTAATCAATAACAGTAACAATATTAAATACATATATGACAACAAAACTCACTTACATACAGCAAATATGCTATTCATATTTCACAGTGGTGTTGGTAATTTGATCAAACTCCAAGTGGCTGATACTATATCTGTTGGAGCTAGTGCTTGATCTCTTGTTTTAATTTTTCCTAACTTATTGAGAAAAAGTGATTTAAGTTTACGAGATGTGGGATTGAATATAAAGTGGCATCTCATAAACCAGAGTGTGTATAGTATAAAGATTGTTATTCTTATTGTTGGAAACAACCCTCTTTGAATATTTTCTATCAATACTGTCAATGAGCATTTTGGATTATGGGTTATATCAGCAATTAGTTCTCGATATGTTTTGAGAGAAGTACACTGAGAAATAAAATGTTCTGTTGTTTCTTCTTCTTTATTACATAGTTGACAAATGGCATCTATGTTTGGAGATCTCCATCTTCCAGCCAGAAAAGCATTGGTAGGTAAAGCTCTAAGGTTGATTTTTATTAGAAAATCTAAGTACTTAGGCTCCAAGTACCAGAATTTAAATTTTTGGATTATAGCTTTATTTGTGATATTAATTAAGCTAATGGGATTTTCAAAGGGACTGGAATTAGTTGTTATGTAATGTGCTTCCCAATACTTAATTTTAGTTGAGAAAAGGTTTGTAGCAGGTACTTTATGTTTGAATATTGTTTTTATTAGATTGTTAATGAATTTATTTTTAATAGGAGGTGGAGTGTCTGTAGGTGATATTGGAAGAAACACTTGAAAATTTTCATATGTCATATAAAGTTTCATTAATGCATTGTGAGTTTTTTGGTAATAGAATGTTGAAATGCAGTGTAATGACAGGCCATTTTGTCTTGAATGTTTTTGCAGACTTTTGATGCTTATTACCACTGCCTTTTTATTCCATATGAGTTTGGTGCAAAAAGAGTTAATTTTTTTCTTAAATGAGTTAGTAAATTTAATGATAGGTGCATAGTAATTTATTTTTGGGAAAATTAATATGTTAATGAGTGATATTTTACTATGCAATGAAAGATATGCTTTTGAAAGTGAGGTTGTCACCTTTTCAATTGCAGATATTAATTGTTCTTGTATTATCTTTCTCATTGCATTCATAGACAGATGAATTGGGAGACCAAGAAATTTGTGGGGAGGGGAACTGCAAACTGAATGAATTTGATTACCAGAAAGTATACTCCAAATAGATGTTTTTTCTTTGTTAAATTTTAAACTATAAGCTGCAGAGTAATTTTCTAAAATGGTATACATTAAAGGCAAATGTTTTTTGGATGGCAAAAAAATGACTATATCATCCATGTATGAAATATGATTGATGGATTGGTTTATGAGGGGTACATATATTCCTGGCAATTTAGATTCTATTTCTAGTAGGAGGGGGTTAATATATGTGATAAAAAACAGTGAACTAAGGGGAGAGCCTTGTGGTATTGAGTTGTGTGGAGTGAAGTCAGGGGACATTTTGCCATTAAGAGTAATGTGTATTTTTCTATTGATGAGCAGGTTTGCTAGAACATACATTATAGGTATTGGAATTTTATGTTGACTAAGCACCTGTAGCAGCTTGTCCACAGGCACCGAATCGAATGCAGCCTGTATGTCTAATTGAATTGCAATAGGTGCTGATTTTCTAGCTTGTCTTACATCCTCTATTAATATTTTACATAACATAAGTGCTTCAGAAGTAGAACATCCTTTTCTAGCAAACTGAAACTTAGACAACCCAGGAAGTATTAGGGGTTGAATTTTGTCTTTTAAAAGAGACTCTATTAGTTTGATGATCAGAGGAGACATTGAAATAGGGCGTAGATTATCTAGAGGAGAAGGAAGTGTATTTTTTTTTAGAAAAGGGACCAGTGATACTGGATAAAGTTGGTCAATGTTATATATTTGTTTTGATAGATAATTTATCATATTGTGTACTATTGGGATAGTAAAGTGGCTAAGATGTGATAATAAAAATTTTGGAATTGCATGTGTACCTGGGTGTGTATTGTTGGGAAAAGCGTTCAACTTGAGAGCAATTTCATACTTTGTAATGTTATGTTCTTCTGTGGTAAAACCAAAGTGAAATGAAGAAAATTTTGGAAAAGGAAATTTTTGGAGTCTAGATTTAAAGTGGTAATATATTTGCGGAGTCATGTCTTCCCCAGCAATCATTTTTGAATCAAAAATAATAGATGAAGGAGTTAATTTTTTGGGAGTATAACCTAAAGCCCACCGAATATATCCTTTAGACCAGTTATGGGGATTAGCTAGAAAAATTTTTGCTTTTTTTATAGAGAGATAATCAGCCAGTATGAGTTGGGTTTGCTTGTATTCTTGTTTTAAAAACATTATTGATGTAACTGAAGAAGGGTCACATGAAGTATTTTTTAGTTTTAAGTGTATTGTATCTAACTTATTAACAAGATTAGTGGGAGAACTATTTTTGGAGGTATAATGTCGAATAGTAGAAGAGATTATGTTAATAAATGATAGCCAGGCCTCTTCTGGGTTTAAAGATAGTATGTCTACCTTCTTAAAATAAATATAAATCTCAGAGAGAACAGCTTCAGGTGTAGTGGATTTTAAAAGAAGACGAGTAGTTTTATTTAGAGGAAGAATTGGTTGATGTTGCATGTGTATTGCAAGTTCCACATTAAGTGCTAAATGATCAGAGAAAGTTACAGGACATAGAGAGGGATTTATTATGAAATGTAGATCTGGTGAATAGAATACAAGGTCTATTAGAGAGGAGTGTTTTTTAGTGTAGAATGAAATGGAGTTAGTTGGAAAAAAACCTTCAGCACTCATGAGATTTTTATTAATCAAATGAAGGTATTTTAATGTAAAATTCTTATAAGACATGTTAAAATCACCCATGATTATAGTTGGGTAAGAATTTGTAGCTAATATTAAATTTATTTTATTTATTAATTGGTGAATTAACACTGGCTGATTATATAAATAGAATGTTATTAAATTCACTGTAAAAGAAGAATGATAAAGAATAATTATACTCATATGCTGATCTAAGTACAAAATTTTAAAAGTTTGAAAAGGAGAACAATGATGGATGAGAATCCCTACCCCAGCAGCAGCAATATCAGATGTTGAAAATTTACTGTATCCAAATTTACTAAGGTAGAGTTCAGGATTAAATGCTGAATGTACTGAGCATTTTGTCTCTGTAAATAAAAGGATATGGGGTGAGAATTGCCTTATCCAATTGCTAATTGCATATATTCGCTGGGTAGAGTTAATACCCCTTACATTGACTGCTGTAATAGAAAGACCCATATTATCAATTATATAAAATGGTGGGAGAATGATATTTTATAGTTTATTGTATAATGAATGGGACAACTAATATTAGTAAAAGTATAATAGGAATGTGTTAAATAGAAAAGAAAAATTATAATAATACACCACTGTGAAAACAATGAACTTACCCTTGCAAGTGAAGTTCTATTGAGTTTGTTGTGCATATTTTTGTTCATAAACATGATAATTATTTTCACATTTGGAATTAAATCCAAAAAATTGTCCTGGTTTGAAAGTCTATATGTGTTATTTATGCAACTCATCTTGATAGTCTATTTTTAATGGTGCTTCAAAGTCTGTCTCTGTATTTTGAGACATGGTATTTGTTATGATATCCTTAGATTTAGTAGATCTTCTGTGTACATCCACTCCTGCCATCAGAAGAAGCTGCTCCTGTGTCAATTGATTTGTACTTTGTTTTTGTCTGGTCCAATGAAGTGTTGATTCATTAGCCGGATAATCTGTTTCACCTGTTTTATTTGTGAGTTTTGTTTTTTTAATGCTGGTGTGGTAGACTTTGTATCATTTTTCTTTGATTTTCTTTCACTATGTTTGTCAGGTTCATTAGTTTGTATAGGCTCTTGATGCAATGCGGATTTTTTCCTCTTGTGCATTCGTTTCTTAGTCTTTACTTTAATTAATTGGAACTCTTCATCAGAGCAAGGAAATGGTAAGGTATCACTCATGTACTCTGTTTCTGTTTCCTCCTGTGAGGTATAAGATTTATTTGGTATAGTATTCATGGAGCTATTTTGACTAGGATCATCAAAGCTGAGATTTTGCTTATTTGTGTTGTTGTCTTCATTATTGGAAATAAATTCATCAAGGCTGAGATTTTGCATATCTGCAGTTTTGTCTTCATTATTGGGAATAAGTTCATCAAGGCTGAGATTTTGGATATCTGTGTTGTTGTCTTCATTATTGGGAATAGGTTCATCTACTTTTGTTTTTTCAGGGTTACTTTGCATATTGGGAATAGTTTCATCTACTTTTGTTTTTTCAGGGTTACTTTGCATGAGTCTGATTTCATTATTAGCTATTGGATCTCTACTGCACTGATGCGTTTTTGTTTTTTTAATACCACACTTTTTACAAAAACGGTTAGGGCATTCTTTGACAAGATGATCTCTGGCTTTACAAAAAAAACACTGAGGTGAAATGCCTCTGAAAGTAACTATCAAAGGTGAAGAATCTGTTGCATGTAATGTTGGTATATCTGTTGGTTGCATATTTTTCTTCAATGACATAGTGAAATGAGCAGTATTGGTTAGAACTGGCTGTGTGGCTCTTTTTTCCCATACATATTTAAAGTTGGCCACAGTTCCAACATTTTTTAGTAAATCTTGTAGATCATCAGCTTTAAAGTCTACATGACAGTTCTTAATTTGTCCATTCAAATTTGTAGGTCTATCAATGTCTATGTAACAAATAAATTTTCCATTAAGAAAGTGAATATGTTTTTCAAATATTTGTTTCTGAGCCACATTATGATATTCTATTGTTTTATATCTGCTATTAGGATGATCTAGCACTTTGTATATCATTGACCAAAGTTTTTTTTCTGATAGATAAGAATAAAATTCATCAGTAGGAAAATTCATGACTGAAGAATTAGTATCTGTTATAGCTATTGTAGACGTTTTAATACTTTTAAATTTTTGAAATGATTTAAGAACTGTTAAAGGAATTGTTTGTATAAATTTTTCACATACAGAAACATAATCTGTATTACTAGTTGATAATAAATTTGTATTTTCTTGTTCCATTTGTAGTTCATTGTCAAAATTAAAAATTTCTGTTAAATTTTCTTCTGTAATTACATTGTTATCTTGTTCAGATTTTTGCTTTAAAATACTAGCATAAGTTTGTTTAATATTCTTATTTAATTCAATAGAATCAGATGCCTCAGGCAAATTAGTATTTTTAAATTTATTTCTTGTTTTAGATAAATCAGATAAGGCTTCAGCCATATTGGATCCAGTTTTTACTTTTGAAAAAGAACTATTGTTAACTTTGACTTTTTCTAGATCTTGATAAGAATTATTTTTATCTAAGCTATTATTAGCAATTTTTAAATTAGAATTAGAATCAGAAATATTAGACATTTTAAATCTAATATTCTTCTTTATATTAACAACAATTTTGCTCGAAATAGAGCTTACCTTTAAGTGGAAAATTTCCTTTTTCTTTTGGTATACTTTTCACTATCAAATTCAATCAAAAACCAATAAAACTTAAGTCTAAAGCAGGAGCTGAAATGAGTCAACTTTCTCTGTCAAGAGCCAAGATGGCTGCTGCTGCTGCTGCCTGCTGCTGCTGCTGCTACTACTACTACTACTACTATTATTATTATTATTATAAAGGGAGAGGTAAGTTTGGAGAAAGAGTTGGTAATCTGTGTGGCATTTTCTTTAAGCTTATTTTGTAAGGTTATTTTGTAAGGTATTCTTCATTGTAAGTGAACCCGTGTAAAATGGAAAACTTAAGAAAGGGGTTGCCCTGTTTCATGGAATATTTTGAGTGTATGGTTTGTTGGTGTATATAAACCATGCTGCTGTTTTGCACATGTTAAATCTAAGTTTTATATATGACAGTATAATGATTGAGGATGTTCTGCAGTGTGGTGAATTGCTTAAAAGTTAGCAGAAAGACAGTGTCATAATACATATAAGCTATGCATGTAATGAGATTACCTATTGTTAAATTTTCAAAATTGTTTAATTGTTATCTCCCCCTCTACAATAAGCTACTATGGGGCAGGAAGATGGTTTCAATCTCTGCTAAAAGACTTCGCTGCCCACCGCTTAATAATGGTCTAAGCCTCCACAGCACCCCAGTGTTCTATATCCAAAAAGCCATAAATTCAATTGCATCAATGGTTCAAAAGTTCCCAGCACTATAATCACCATTACACGTAATCCCTATTGATAGACCTCCCCCTAAGTCAGCTTCATTTCTCCACACTTTACCAATCAATCCTATCAGCACCCAAGCAATCAACAGTCTCCATGACTACAAATACACATACTGGCAAACATATGCTATAATATATCCGGAGGCAAACAAAAATTCTTTCTCCCATGCTTGGTATAAATAACTGCCAGCTACTCTGCCCCTTTAAAAGATGGTCCCTGGATCATAAATTTTACCATTTTCCTGGTTCATCTTAACCTACATGCATTGCCAACATCACATTTTTTCTGGTATTGTTATCTATATAAAAATATAAATCCACTTTGCACTTTATGTGATGTGGTGGAGGAAACTCAGCATCTCTTTCAGTAGGGTCAAGCCCTCAGCCAAATCAGGATGATCATGCTAAATATATACAGATGACCAGTTGCATCTAAAGAACATCCTATCAGAAGATACATTCTTCCACAGCACTGCAATAACTTTCACCCTGTATGTCTTCTGGTGCACTCACTGCTTATTTACCATTGGAAACAACACCAGAAGACCCTTGGCTACAATCATCAATAAACTTTAACAAATCAAGGTCCATAACAATACTGCATTCCCAGATATTTCTGCTGCCACTTGTCATTACTGAAACAACCTTCCACTCTATAACAGGTCATAATCCAACAATAATCACATTGGATAGCAGCATTCAATGGTACCATACATTATTCTCAAGAAAACTCATTCACTAACTGCCTTTAAGACCATCCACCATCAGACTACAGAATTTACTCCCATATATCTCAATCTACCATGTGTAATTCTATTCTGAATTTACTTTGCTTTTGTACAGCACCCATGAACTGTAAATTACCTCCCTAGTATACTACAAGATTAACAATTAAAAGAACAATAATCATGATTAATTTAGTGGTTGTAAATAACTTTTAATATGACACCAAATCTTATAATCTTAGGTCGTATCTATCTATCTATGAAATTATGGTTTATATTGAACTGTTTTTTTAAGCCTTTAATAATTAGACTTGATATCCAACACTGTATCAAAAGCAGTAGCAGCATTTGTAAAAAAATATACCTTGAAACTTGATTATTGTAATCCTTGAAATTAATCCATATAAAAACCTGTGCAACAAGATTGTACCTATAACACTTAAATCAATGTTATGTAATGCTATGTAACCCAAAGAATTAATAACGATTATTGTTGAAACATAATAGTAATAAGGAAAAGGATGATGATGATGATGATGATGATGATAATAACAATAAGAAGAGCACCACCTAGCTACACAAATGGCTGTAAATAAGCTGATGATGATGATGATAATAATAATAAGAAGAGCACCACCTAGCTACACAAATGGCTGTAAATAAGCTAAAAGTCTCCCACTATTTTTAATATTAAATTTATTGCAACTCCATCATAAAAGGTAAATTAATTATTTTTTAAAAACAAAAACAAAATTAGTTATATTAGTAAAAGTTTGCAAATACCCTTGTGTGCATCTGTGAAAAAAAAAACTAATACGCTTAGTTCATAGCGTCGTCTAAAGATAACATAAATGGTGAACACGCTTTTAGTATTACATAATGCCAGTAGAAAACAAACCTAAAAAATGGTGATACTTTAATTAATAAAAAAACATTTATTGATATTGCAAAAAAAAAAACCTTGGTACCTCAACACTAATTACAAACATGATTTTTAATGCCTCTTCCCAAAAATTCAGAAAATCTACAACCAGCGATATTAAAAATTTAGATTTACAAAAACAAAATGGTGAAGAAAGAAAAACTATCCCTTCTGTAATATGGACTGCTGATATGCTAAATAGTATTTCTAAGAAATTCCACAATACTATTCTTAATGAACTGTTTAACACATTCCACTATTTTTTCACAGATTGTTCAACAGTTTTATCAGCTACAGATATTCATTGTTCTTTGTATAAATTTCCAAAAGCTTTACTACATGAAGCACTCACTTTGCACAATCTATGAGACAGTGTTCTATCCTTAGCTGACCAATCAAAGACATCTGATCATAGAATTCCATGATCAAAACCAGAAAAGCAGATTTAAAATGAAGATCAAAACACTGGGTGATTTTGCTCTAAATGCTGTAGATGAAAACAAACAAAGATACATAACTGGCATATTGAAAAATACATACTAAGGCTACTCCACACAGGATTTTCAGAAACTAATGGAGTCTTTCAGTAAAATTGTCTCATTGTGACCAGTTTACCTAAAGGACACCACAGTTCCAATATACAGCAAGAGCTATGAGTTTAAAGTCAAGCTAATCAAAAGCATTGATCCTACCACTATACCTACTCAGATTACAGACCAAAAGGCAACATTATGCCTATATATAAGAAGATTAAAGCCACAATGTTTCTCTTGTCACCAGCTTGGTCATCTAGCAATCATCTGCATAACCATTCAATGCTTACAATGTAATCAGGTGGGTAACCATACTCCTAGATTCATTCATAATCAAAACCAAGACAATATTGACAAAACATATACACACACAAATTCTCCCTCAAATGAAGACCTCTCCACTGAGTAGACAAATCAAACCTCTCCACTGAGTAGACAAATCAAACCTTCAGCGCACCCATTAACACCAACAACACTGCTCAGGATGATGATGATCAAACTCTCACCTCATCAGCCAAACTATGTAAACCATTAGTTTCAACTCATATAGCTAAGGTACCATAGTCAATAATTCACAATGACAATACTAATATTCTCCTACCTGGGTTGTTGATGGATAAACAACTGCAGTGCTATGTAGCAGTAGCAGTAGCAGTAGCAGCAGCAGCAGTAGTAGTAGTAGTAGTGGTAGTAGTAGTAGTAGTAGTAGGAGTAGTAGTAGTAGTAGTATTATAATACAAATTTATTAACTATACATGATCATATTGCTCATTCTGCACATAATCAAGCTCAACTTGGTGTAATTTGTTTTGATTTAAGTAGAGATTTTGATAGAGTTATACATTTTAAACTTTTAAATAAAATTTCTGATATGGGCTTCTCACTGAATTTGTTAAATTGGTTTATCTCATTCTTGCAAAATAGACCTTCTATTAAATATAATAATAATGTTTCTCATACTTATATTAATGAATTAGGTGTTGCGCAAAATAATATATTGGCACCAATATTATTTGCAATATATATATATATATATATTATACCGGATACTCAATCTATTCTGAAACAGAGGGCACCACCAGACCACTATGTGTCTAGAAAATTTGTTTACTGTAATCAGAATAGATGATGATGATGGTTTGCGCTGACTAGACTCAGGGAGAAACAAGAGATCTTAAATTGTTTAGACAATTGAGATAAAAGCACAAAGACAAACGTCAGCCAAATTAAGTTAAACATATTTCATAAATTTTATTATGAGGAAATAAATTATTAAATATAAGTTTATGACATAATAAATGTGAGTTAACTCAGGCGTGTACCAGAAATACTAAAGGCAAAGCTATGACAGACTGACTGATCTTCTAATAAACAAAGTTAAAAGGGAGGAAGCAAATTTCATTCAGCAGAGGATTCACTTAAACATTGGTTTTCCCTTTCAGATACTTAAACCATATGCCCTTGAAATAGATCAAAGAACCAGTGCCGATGAGCTGTTCGAGATCTAAACATGGTCAGATCTTGAATGTCCTTATATCGGTATGAACTGCACCAATTACTACGTTTAAAATAACGGCGATTGATCCACCCCAAGAACAATCAAAAAATATCATTGAAATGAAGAAACAATTAAACTGGTGAATCCCAGCCAAACGATTGGTGAAAATTACTTTAAAATTAATAATTAATGGTCTCAATAAGAGACAAGTAAATGATTAGAAAAACAGTTACGTCTGTCCCAGCAAATAACAAAAAGAAAATAAACTTACAAACAAATTCTGAGTACACGCTCTGATAAATTTAAAGCACATGTAATAAATACACAAATGAATCTATCGGAGAGTGCACGGAGTACGAAAATCTTAAAAGTTGTAAACACTCTAGCAGAACGAAAGTATTGCTCACCTGTAATTTAAGAAAGGATAAATTTTATCTTCCTGCTGATGACTTATAAAATTACAAAGAAAAACACAATTCTAATTTCCACCTTTAGAGATATTGGAAACGAAATCTCCACCTGCGAAAATCAGACAATAAAGTCGTCAGCCAAAAGAGTTTTGGAGGTTTAGCAAGAGGGCAAACATAGAGTATAAAATTAATTATTGAATACTAAATAATTACAGGTAAGCATAAAAAAAATATATATACAAGACTGCTAAAGCATTTACAAAAGCGAGGCATAAAATATAAAACTCATTCGTCACTCTCCAATAAACAAAACTGAAAGCAAATTGGAATCTTAAAACTAAGATTCCAAGACACACTACAAAATATTGGAAATTAGAGCAAATACTAAATATGAGGCTATATTGATTTGAGAATACATATTTATGATTAGATTGAGCGGAGATTTAATGAGAATTAATTTACCCTGGGAAGAATAAAAACGAAAATAGTTACCTTTCGGTAAAACAAAGTTCACTTAGAGTGCGCACTTTTACTTAAGTTCATTTTCAGGTTCTTTAGGCAGCAAGGTGGATGTAAAGAGGTTCCGGCTTCTTTTAGGTGTTCAAGGCATTACTGGAGCAAACTTGGAAGTCAGGAATCCGTCTTTTGTGGAGTTAGCAAGCCATTCGGGTGGTGGTAACAAGTATAGAATTTTTCATTTTGTTGTAGGCAAAAGTATTTAATCACAGCTGATGTCCTTTAAGAAATTAAATGTCCGCGCTGATATAAATTCTCACTTGATAAACAACTTGTCTATCAACGAACAATGAATTAATTGACACTCCAAATTTTCGGGACTATTTATACGTTGCTCCATTCCCGCGAAACACTTTCCTTGTTGTTCAATTTCTTCGCCTTAGGCAGGGCAAATATTAATCTCCCGCTCAATCTATCTAGGAATTCTACCCAGGGATTATTGAAATGAAAACAACTACATAAAAATCAAATCTCCGCTATAAAAATTGTTTGCAATAATCAAAATAAAAGCAACAGGAATGCAATTAGCTAGCCAGCTTGTTTTTAAACCAAATGGATTTAAAAAACAGGCGGAATATGAAAACTATTTTAAAATAAATCGATAAATGTTTTTAAAAAATCCGTTTTACATATAAACGCGTGTGTACTTCAATACACGCATTCTTTTTAAATAATACTGCAAATTTAAACTCTACGTTTAATGAAAATTAAAAGCTTAATAAATTTCTTTTTTTTTTTTTTTTGTTTAATAACAACACCCTTGAACCAGATTTCAATCAGGTTCAATATATATATATATGATTTGGATAGATATATAGTAAAGGATAGTCTATTATCATATGCTGATGATTGTAAAATATTTAAATTAATTACTTGTTGAATGATTTGGATAGATATATAGTGAAGGATAGTCTATTATCATATGCTGATGATTGTAAAATATTCAAATTAATTACTTGTTATAAGAATCATTTGGAGCTTCAATCTTCTTTTAGATAATATAATGTATATAATTTTATTTTCAACTTTATTTTAAAAATAGTAATATTTATATAAATGCGAACAATTTAAATTTTTAAACAAAAATGAATCATTTAGTCTTGCATTGGTGGTCGAGAGGTCAGCGCGACAGCCTTGCACTTGCAGGCAGTTGCCCGGGTTGCTGGTTCGCATCCCGGCCGATGCTATGACACTTTAAAAAAAAAAAAAAAATGAATCATTTAAAAAAAACTGAATATAGTTCGAAAATCATATTTATCTACACATATTTCCCACTGATGTTAATTAGATTTGTTATAAAATATAATATGATTATATTAAAAAGATGATTTTATTTGTTATAAAAACATATATAAATTAACATATATATAAATTGATTTTCATTTACAGCGTACAGAAAGCGCTTTAAGTTTTTACTTTTTGCATTAAGTATGCTGTACAAATCATAAAGTATCACATGCATTCTTCAGACTGCAGGTTCCCCATGCTGATTTGGATATTTTTAACGAATAATAAATATGTAATAAAGCATAATATATAATCAAAAATGTAGTCCTTGTCTTGCATTGGTGGTCGAGAGGTCAGCGCGACTACCTTGCACTTGCAGGCAGTTGCCCGGGTTGCGGGTTCGCGTCCCGTCCGATGCTATGACACTTAAAAAAAAAAAATGTAGCCCTTTATATATATATTTTTAGCAATACGCTAAAAAAGAAAACTGGTAAAAGCTCAAAATAATAATTATAAAAGATGTCTTCGAACAATATGAAATAATTAAAAAGAAAATAATGAAGGAAGTTATGATAATTTAACAAGAAATCAAAGATTTGAAGAAAGTGAAATGAAATGCGAGACTTTTCTTCTGAAGTGAGCGCTGCAATTGATGATAGGGACACTAAGTGCTTTACCATAGCAATAACTAATATATATATATAGGTTAACAGATATTAACTTTAATCCATAAATAATATATTCTTTTACAACTATGCTTAATATAGCAGATTTAAGGAATAATTAAATTCCATTTTTATTAAAATCGTTCATAATACCATAGTAATAAAAATTGCATTGAAGTAGTAAATAAAACTCCAAATCACAATAGAAATTTGACGCAAAACATATTATAAATATTTTTTATAAAAATAAAATTTGCCAATTACTTTTTTTTTTCAATTCTTCAGATAAAGAGATATTGTTAAACAAAAACAAATATAAGCATAAGAAAATTTACTGATAAGATTTTTTTTAACAAAATAATGATTATATCTATCAAAAATTATCATGTATTTTTCATTTTTTTAATGAAAATACCTATAAGAAGTCGAATAATTTCCCCAAGGGTTTTTTACCATCTGTTATACTGTCATTCCGCACCCATAATAATCAGAAAATGATCGGTCACATCCCAAAACTGTTTCTCCTCTTCTACAATATATTGCAATTATGGTATAAAACTGCAACTAGTTAGGGGCAAAAATCATTACATAATTGAATAGACCACAATTAGGTCAAAAGCTAAAGTCACTCATATTTACAATAACTACTGTTACAACCTATATTATTTAAGAGAAAAATGGTTTTATCACATAATTTAGTAATATATACATAATATCTAAATTAAGAAATCAGAAAGTTCTAAAAATATATTTTTTTTAACATTAACAACAACCAAATATATAAAGTTTATAATAATAATCAAAAAATACAAAATAAATAAGGAAATATAATATTTAATTTATAAAAAAAATTTAAAAATTGCGGTCATATACATATAAAACAAATAAAAGTGTGTGGATAATTAGAATTCTTTTGAGGTATTAAAATTTAGATAAACCATTTTTAAAGACGAATAATAAATATGTAATAAAGTATAATATATAATCAAAAATTTAGTCCTTTATATATTAGCGATACGCTAAAGAAGAAAACTGCTAAAAGCTCAAAACCAGTAACCTAATGGTAGCAATCATTCTAGATTACATAATTTTCATGACTGTAATGGAGCTGTATAAGTTTAAGTCTATAAGAATGTAATGGAATGATTCATTATTTAATGTTGAGTCCTTTGATGGCATTATAAGAAGGAAAAAATTGAGCTTTATACTTGTAAATAATTCACACTACTTAATAATAATAATAATAATATATTATATATGTTAAAACGAAGATTTGCACGGGTTAAATATATAAAATATATATTTTGCGGGTTCATCCGTGTTAAAAACTTTTAATATTAATATACTGACGTTTCGACTTGGTCACACAAGCCATCCACAGAGTTATAAAAGGTAGAAAGACGGTTGTAGAGGCGCTACAATCACTGATTTGAATAAAATGTTAAAATTCCACCAATAATAAAAAATGTTAAATTTAGGAATGTTTTTTAAAAAAATCTTTCCAAATAGGAGGAAGTTTGCATGTATCATCTCGCTTATTGATACAATCTGGCCTTTTAAGTATCTCAATGGCTTCTCTAATTTTGCATTGGTAGAGATTATCACATTTTTGATCATTGTTTAGTTATTAAGTTTTTATTAATCAGATATAACTTTGCTTTCATGCCAAATTTTTTGAACTGTTTATGGATTACAATGATATATAGCTTTGTCATCAATACTGTAACTTTAAATAATATGCTGTTTTTTAAAACATTGAAAATATATGTTTCTGGAGGTTTTCTTAGTTTAAGAAAATTATTGACAGATTTATCATCATTATTACTATTAATGATATCACATTTCTATCATGTCTTGGAAATCATGTGGATAGCATTCCATTTATAAATAACATTTTTGGTATAGTTTAATTACATTAGAGAAATGATATTAAAAAAAAAAGACTGATAGTTCCAATCTGATGAAATATTTTCGATTTCTCACACTTTCAGTCTTAAATATATAAGATTGAAATCTAATTACCATGACACTGAAAAATATTTTAAATGTATTTTGATACCCATCAAGATTGCACAGAAAAGACCAAGTCTTTTGATTGAATGTATAAAGTTGTGTATTTCCATGATCTCGCTCCATCTTTTTTTTAGTAGCATTAAAAGATATTATAAATTTATTGAAATTTCTAAATCTTTGGAAGACAAATATCTACTTTTAAAAAAAATGTTGATTTTATTCCAATTTGTAATAAAATGGTTTTTGAATTCTCGAATAATGGGTTTTTTTAATGGATTTGAATTTGCATAATCTATTATGCCATGTTTACACACACACATAAACATTAAAAGCAAAAAGCTAAACTAGTCAATAAATAATCAAAATTACCCCAAATCCACAACTCAGCCAAACTAGTCAAGAAAATAAACTCTAAAACACTACCAATCGTTTCACTGCTACAAACAGACTTCTCAAATGTAAAGAACTACAAAATAACAATATATTTAAACTAAACATTACCCACAGTTCCACTTATCTCCAAAACAACCTTAATATTAAAAGAACTTTTAAATAAGTTAATTGCATCAGAATCATAATTTTTTTTTAATAATAAAGATTCTTTAATTCTTCCTTTTATTTAATTTCTTTCAAAATAGATTATCTTAGCTTCATCAAAATTAAGTGTGGCCTGAATCTTTTTCAAGGACATATAAAGCAGAACTAAGATATTTATTTCTAACCCTATATTTGTGTACCTTTATTCTTTCATTTAAACTCAAACTATTCTGATCTAAATATACTTTCTTACAAAACCGAAAGATAGTGTACACTACCTCATGAATAGTCTCTTTCTACCAAAAATTAAATATACAATTGATATTTTTCAAAATATCCAATATGTATACTTCAGATAGTTTTCGTTAGATTCCATATAAGGATTGGATAACTTTCAACTATAAAAATATATTGTTCAATTTATGTTGGATATGAAAAAAATAACTAAAAATTAAATAAATTAGCAATCAATAATGAATCAATTTTTTGTTGAAATAGTACATAAATCAGAGACTATTTCTATCTTTCATATATTTGACGGGACATGGTAATATTTCTACTTCCTTCTTAATGTATCTGCATATTGTTTAAAATTGTTTTATTGTTTAGTGTATATCAAAACATTTACTGTAAAAATTGAAATCTGCAAATATAGAATTGAAACATCTAAAAAAAGAGACCAGTTTATGTTGGAAAGTTTATAAAATATTACACTACATAAAAATAATCTTATTATAATAGTAATCTAACTCAAAAACAACTCTGCAGAGAAAATTAATAAAGTGATATCATAAACTTCATAAGCATAGAAAAAGTTGCTTCATGCCTATAAAGATAGAATTTTATTTTAAGATTTCCATTTCCAGTGACAAAAAAAAAATGAAATACTTGTTTGTGTACAGCAATTATTTTCACTTTACTTTTCATATCCATAAAAGTAAAATTCTTATAAATTTTCATATTTAATATAAGAAAAAAAATTGTTTACCATTGTAAATTTTTTTCTTTAGTTGTAACTTCAGCAAAGATGTGATTTTTACACTATTTTTATGCCATGTAATTAACTTTTAAAAAAAAAATGTTTTATTATTTTTATATTGCATTGTAAAATGGAAATCAGCTTACAAATAATTAGTTAAGTTAAAGTTATTTTGTTTTCTTTATTTTTTTCATCTGTTTATACAAGTTATAATTATTAATCCTTAATGTCTCTCTTTCTTTGACTTATTTACTATTACTTTTATTTTTTATACATGCTGGTTCTTAATAGTATATAGTTTGTAATATATTTAAATATAGGTAAATTTCCCATAATCCAAACTGCAAAAATTTGAACCTTTTTCTTTTCCAAACACTTTTAGGTTGCCCAACATGGCATTGTAAAAAATACAGAAAAACTATAATTTCCACAGCAAATACATTAATGGAAAAGTTGAAATACATACTGACATTCAATTGTATATGACATTAAAAAAATTGCAATTCTATAATAAAAATTTATTTCCATTAATTTAAAAAAATGAAACAGAAAAAATGCAGATGCACTTTCCATAACATCACTACTATTTTAGCTAAAGCTAAAAAAGGGAGATCAAACAACAACAGCTTAATATTCATAATACATTCTTATAAAAAAAAATTAAACTAATCCTTAAGTTATATGAAATTCCCACTTTCTATATTTAAAAGTTTTTTTTGACCGCAAATGAAATAAATAAATCTTAAGCTTTTACTATTATATTACTATTACTTTAACTGCTGGTGAAAAAGAAAAAATCACATGGTCAAAATTAATATCAGTAATATATTTTTATAAAAAAATTAAGTAATCCTCAAATTATCGATAACAGTTGAAAATCAAAAAAAATTGTAATTCTACATTAAAAGTTTAATTTTAGCAACAAATAAAACAGCGGGTAGAATGTGTTTGCAGCTTCTATATTATTATATTATCGAAGGTTTAAAAAAAAGTGGTCAGGGGTCAATAACTGTAACATATTTTTATAAAAAAAAATTAAATTTACCTTTAAACTGCATGATATTTTCAATTTCTACACAGTAATTTCCAAAACAAAAATTTTTCAAAAAAATGAGTTAAATGTGATACTGTGTTAATGTCTATGCAAGTTTACATCAAACACATGCTACAACATAAAGTGATCAAAAATTATTACATTCATAAAACACACTTCTATATAAAGTTTAATTTATAAATAAGCTATATGTCACAATTCCCTATAACAGTTGAAATCAAAACATTTGTGAATATATGCTAAAAGTTTATTTTTTTTAAAAAAAATGAAAAAACTGATAGCAGTTTTAAATGTCCATACAAGCTTATATTATTTTAACCCGATATAAAAATATATTCACAGAATACATTGTAGTTTCTTTTGATAAA
The DNA here is from genome assembly GCA_028023455.1 of Epiperipatus broadwayi. Classification (NCBI taxonomy): domain Eukaryota; kingdom Metazoa; phylum Onychophora; class Udeonychophora; order Euonychophora; family Peripatidae; genus Epiperipatus; species Epiperipatus broadwayi. The sequence goes on from JAQFVV010000164.1 coordinate 2,150,939, forward strand.
AAACACTGAACTGTTAAAATCATATCAATTAACCCATTATTTATTCACAACTTTAGAAAATATAAAACTAAAAAGTTTTCCAGTCTATACTAAACATTTATCTTCAAAATGTCAGCAGAAAATGAAATTGCATGAACCAATATTTCTATGTTAGGCCAATTTTTGGAAAATTATAATCAAAGCATTAAATGTTATTATGAATTTTTGCCATTTTGTAATGCAAAATATCAAATAAATCTAAATGGATATAAATGTATTTTTTTACATTCATAATTTTTTTAAAAGCAATATTAAGTTGGATTTCTTTTTTTATCAATATTTTTACAATATACAAAAATATGACAACTCTTATTTCATTCCAGTATTTTAATTTCTAATACTTGTCAATGCAAAATGTCATTGAAGTCAAATAAATATAAGCAATGAATTCAGATTTATTTGTTTTCATTTTTATTAAGCTAATTCTTCTAAGGAATATTTATTAATAAGTTACATTTAAATTACACAAACATTTTCTATTTTGTTGATATAATTATAGGTTTGTATTTGTTCTGAAGATTTTCCAAATCTAAAATCAGCTTCAAAGTCAAAGTTTATATGCATTAAATATCATTTATCACTTCAATAGAGTAGAAATTTAATAAGCATGGTGCAATTAAAATTTAAAAAATACATATGTAAAAGTTAATATGGCAAACTCAGTACTTCAATCCATTTTCTAATAGTAATGTTAAATGTTTCGGCCAATTTATCACTAATAAGAACAAAAAAGGATAACAATGAATTAAAATATATAAGCTGATTTAAGTTTGTTCTTTAGTTGTGATTGTTCTGGATAACTCTAAATAAAAAGATCTAAAATACGATAAAAAGTGGCCCATTTTCTTACTGTAAAAGTTACTGATATGGCAGTTAGAGGGCAGTTCAATTATTATTTAAGACAGATTTGGTGAATTTATTATATAACATTACATTTATTCAATATTAAAATAATATTTAACATTACATATGTGTATAATAAAATTTTAAGTAACCCACTTCAGAATCTAAACTTCTTCAATACTCATCTGAAAAACAACAGTTAGCAGAATACTAATTTGTGAGCCAATTGACATTGTTTTCAATTTATTTTGTTCTCTAGATGAAAATAGCTATATACTTTTTATTGATCAAAAATTAGAAAAGTAGCTGGTTTGATTATCTGTAAAAAGAATTATATTTCTGCTTTGAATTTAACCCAAGTTGGATTTCAAATTCAGATTAGGGAATGATAGGCATGTTCTAATCATTATCTGCCATTCTTTTCTTTCTCTGAGCAATCAAAAAATTGTCTGACTCCTATACAACTTTTTTATAAATAAAAAAAAAACTTATCATATAATTTTAAAAATATTAATTTTTAATTTTTATAAAAAAACTAGAAATAATTTTAAAAATAAGTATACAGAGTATATATATAAAAAAAGAAGAGTTCATCATATTAAAAGCTTTTTATTATCTGTTACCAAGTGGAATAAAAAAAAATCTTAAACCAAATTCACATAACAGATTACATACAGCAATAACTGCATTAAATTTTTTAAAATGCTGCCTTACAATATTTTGTTAATGATTAAAATTAGCATTCGATTTGTTATTTTTATTTACTTTTAGATTCAAATTAAATCTGCACTTAATTTTCAGGAAACAATATTTGATACTCAATATTCTTTCATTAGGATATTAATACATAAATAGTTATATGCATATTCTAATTTCATATATAAATAAACATATAGTGGTGATGTATCCATGATCACAGTTTAGGTTAGAATTCTGATTGAGTAAATTTGATAATTCTTTCCTATTCCAACCAGGCTCGGGATATTTTTTCAAGTAGATGGCCTATAACCAATCCATCTAATATCCAATATTCTTAGCTACAGTAAATATATACATACATACTCAAAATCTCATAATCCAGCATTTGGTAAGGTGGATAAATAATCACTTCATCTTGGTTGTTTCTATAAGAGGGGGGGGTCAGCGCTATTAGAAACGTCATTCTGCAACATTATTATATAAAATCTGTTTTATCCACATTAAGATAAGACATGATCTCAGTGATCACTATTTTTTACAATCAGTACAGCAGTAACCAAATGACTACCACAAATTTCCTGAGATTTAACTTTCCTATTCATGTAAATATAATTGAATACATATTAAGTGACAAATATTGAATGGCTATCTTTTTTTTTTTTATAAACCAACTATTTTACAAAATTTGTAAACAAGTTTTATAAATTCAGTCATATAAAAGTTCAATCTCAGATTATTGGCATGGTAGGCAATTATAATAACACTTACGTTTTTTAAGTACAAGTTGAGAGAATGCAGATATGGCTAATATCCATTACCAGAGAGTACAGCTAGATTCTTTTCTTACATTAAAGCATCAGTCTACATTGGGTGTTTAACCATTTGATATTTATATTTATATAGAAAAATGAGGATATCCAACCATAGATCCCTATTAACTACTAGTAATTTAATCTATGTCTACTATAGGTTATGAAGATCTAGAGATTCTTTGGAATATTCAGTTGGTCATAGTATTATGATGGTATGCTGATAAATAAGAGACTGTACTAAATAAACAAATAAAAATGTATTATGCATTCATTAAATTATATTACAATATACATTGTAATAACTATTAGCTATTCTATTTTATAATTAAAATGTAACATCTATTTAATCTGTGTATTTGAAGGCGGTATGTAATTTGCTTACCCTGAATCCTTCTTATATATATAATTAAAGAAATTTGAACTTAGAATTTTTCAGACTATTCATCCTCCACTCCATCTCAAGCAACCAATACACATGACTGCACACATGCAAAAAAGATACATGATCCCCAATATATGTATTTCATGTAGAACTAGCACTCATCAGTTGTGCCAAATCATAATCTACCACACATATATACAATAAATGCTTGGTTTATATTAAGATAGCAATTCCTCAAACTTTAATGAACAGGCTTCAATTTTCTCAACTTTCCAACTATTCAACTGTCTATTTCATTGAAAACTGATGAAGAAATGTTCAAAGCCCTTATTGGGCTTAATATTAGTCATATTCTTGTAGACATTAAGTCAATCTAACTCTTCATATTATCGAACCATTATCTTAATATAAATCAAGCACTGCTGTATATATGTGTGGGAAATTATGATCTGATTCCAACTGTTGAGTGCTGGTTCTGCACAAAATATGAATATTGGGGATCGTGTATTTTTTTTTGCATGTGGGTGGTCATGTGTATTAGTTTTTTGAGATGGAGTGGAGGATGAATAGAATAAAAAATTCTGAGTTCAAATTACTCTAATTAACTGTTTTATCTATAAAATTATCTCAATGGGTCAAAACTTTAAAGCTTATATCATGTAAAGATCTATGCATGATATTTCTAATATTTTTCTGAATACCATCATGAACCAAGTTTCAATAATAAATCAACAATCTCAGCTATTTAATTAATAATGGTAGATCATGCATATTAAAACTAAGTTTATATGTGCTCGCATATGTATTGCATCAGAATTTTTAATTAGCAGGTAACACTAGCACAGACTCCTGTCAAGCATTTTATAATAGTCACATTTACAAATATCATGCATTTTAGTAATCTTAACAACATGCATTCCGTAGATGGTTAGAAGATCATCATCATACAAATTAATTGAACATCTAATTCATAAATACTAATAATACATACAAAAATATAATCACACAAATAATTAATTCTATTAAAATATCTATTTCAAAATGTAAAGAATAAATGCATGAATCATCATTAAACAGTGGTCATGCATCAAAAATATATATGTAAGATAAGATGTAATATTTTGAAATTACTTTACTAAATATATATATAAATTATGCAATATTCTCTTTACTATATAAATGTGTTTATGACATATGTAAGCAAATTAAGACATACATCATGTGACTTAATTTAATAAGCTTATACTACAAATGTTATATAATGAGTGTTAATAGCTTTTAGCAAGCTAGAAACCAGTGTGGAGATAAGGATATTCAAAAATCTATGCTCATTATATATATATTAAATACTACCTAACTCTATAATAGCAGTTAAAAATAAAATAGAAGTTCATATAACACTATAATACTAGCGAAAACAACAAAATTTTATTAAAATTCTTACACAATCATGGTTTCATCTATTAACAAATAGATCTTCTCAAGTGAAATTCAATAAAACATATATATATATTTACAAAACAAAGATCTTCCCATCATTCACTTCAACAACCATCAATCTCATGAAGACATCCTTTGATGTGGAAGGAAGTTGGTTATTGAAGTGAATGATGGGAAGACTACTTTGTTTTATATATATATATATGTTCTATGAACCACTAAACATCATATGATCACCATTCTTTATGCCTACACAAGCTGTTTACACCGAGGCAAAACTGTCCATGCAATAGCAACACTCAGTATAAGCCAGAGTAATCAATGGATGCAGGAAGGGTTGTGCATAAAATTCCTATCTAGTGCCTACTCATCCAATATATATATATACCCAGACTGAAAACATTATTGTGTTTTCATTTTGGATTCAAAGCTTTATAGTTAGCTAATAAGGTAAAAAGTGGCTGCTGGAGGGTTGCATTATATCCTAAGAATAAGTACAGTGCTCTCAGATCTAAGGCTTCTCACTGGTAAAAGCCACAAGCTAGAAACTAGTCTGGAGTTATTGGATGAGTAGACACGAGATAGGGGTTTTATGCATAAACCTTCCTGCATCCACTGATTACTCTGGCTTGCACTGAGTGGCACTACTGTATGGAAAAGTTTTGCCTCTGTGTATATGTTGTGTGTTTAGTTGAATTTCACTCAAGAAGATCTATTTGTTGATAGATGAAATCATGGTTGTGTAAGAATTTTAGTAAAATTTTGTTGCTTTAGCTAGTATTGTAGTGTTATATGAATTTCTATTTATATATATATATATCATTATATAATCAGAATCTGTTTAAAACTTTTAACTAACAAGTCAAGCCTACTTTAACAAATCAATAAAGGCACATTCTAGCATTAGCTTCAACATGCTGCCAATAAATCTTTTAACCTTTTTTCTTCTCATCCTTTTTTTTAAGTATTGGTCCTATCAAAATATTTAAAATCTAATAGCATTCAGAGATATTAATTTTAATAATAATTCCCATCAGCATATCTGTTGATTTCTACTAGGATTCAGAGATATTAATTTTAATAATAATTCCCATTAATATATCTGTTGATTTCTACTTTATAAAGTTTTACATAAATAAGATTATATTCTAAAAACTTAAATAACTAAATTACTATATATACTAGATAAGTTAAACTTAAATAACTATTAAGACAGTTTGTGCAAGTCAAACTAATGATTTTGATAAATTATTTTAAATTAAACAATTAACTGTGGAGTTTATTCTTCACAAATAATTATTCTTTTTTTTTACTCTTAAAACTAGCATATAACTATAATAATACAATATAATTTAATTGGTTAATGGTCCTGGGACCATATTGAATTTTTAAAAAACTGACTTCAGACACAATTTTCACAATAACTAGTTTTTAATAATGTTAGAGCAAAAAGTTTTACATTGATAGAAACTAGAAAAACAATAAGTGATTATTACCATTTAAAAAATAAGGGCAAAAAAAATTTCAACATCCAAAATAATTATTACTTTATTGTTTGTTCATAATTTCTAATTTATCATTAATTAAGTTTAAATTACATCTTCATTGATAATTTCTTTGTATTCCTCACAAAATTCTCATTCAAACCATATATAATATTGCTTATCTGAGATAATCCATAGCTTCAGAATCTCCAAAACTAGTCACATAAGATATCTTCATTTTTATCTTGTACCCCAAAAGTTAATAAATCTCAAGGCATCTATAAAGAAAAGATTAATTCTAATAAAAGATACAAAACAAATCATTCCCAGAAGGTGGATATGCATTTGACATCATAGCAATTGGCTTCTTGTCTATCTAAAACCAGAAATTATAGGCTACTGTCTGTATCAATGATAAAATGAGTTTCATCTCTTTATACTTTTTGTGTACAGCAAGGATGTTTATATTCTTTATGAACACCAGTGATGCTATCTTATATTTATTGTCCCTACAGAAATATAATTTACTTGCATATAGCTGATTTGCTAACTATAGACTTGAAAATAATGTGATGCAAGATGTGGCAAAACTACCGACTCCATAGCATGATACCAAGGCATAGGTAAAAATTTGATTCTTTGCCTGCATACAATTCCAAGTGATATGTACACATCATTTGAAATCTCTCTTTATTGGTTTTAAGCGTTTATATTTTCACATGGTATTATGCCCAGTAAATTATGTGATTGCTTTATTAACTGCAACCTTTCTGTACATCTGATAATCAGTCTTAAAATTTACATTGCACTACTCTATAATATATATATCATTACTTGTACAAACACAGATATGCAAGTGCAAACACACTAATAAATTATTAAACCTATTGAGAATAATTATGTCTATAAAATAAGGTTGCTTCAAACTTGGATCAGAGTCCCAAAATTACATTTTACATAAACCACTTTTGTTATATTTGAATACAAAGTTATATACTGTGTAATAAAGAGCATAAATGATTTAATATTATATAATTTATATACTATACCGACACACCAATACAAAGACAAACACATTAATAAGTTATACCATTTATCAAATAATTAAAAAATAATAATATTCAAATAATTAAAGATTCAAATTGAATGCTTACAATCCAATAGTCTAATCACATTTTTATTGGCATGAAGGCCTTGAAATATGAATCATTTGTGAATATTTAATCTATTTTAGTAACAAGTCTGGCCTATAATGCAATTTTGTCTTTGTCGTCTTCATGCAATCTAGTAAACTGACCAGAAAAGAAAAAAATTAAATAAAAATATTAATAAAAAAATTCAAATTTTATCTGATTTCAATTTGCGATATGCCATTTTAAAGAGGAAATCAAGCAACAATGAATGCCAGTATTTCTGTTGATGTCATGCTTATAATTTTCATGCAATTTAAAAAAGAAAACAAAATTTCAACGAATCAGCTGCTGCTAGCGTCTGACACACTTCCAGCAGTCAATGCATTAAATCATCAACTCTAATTTATGCAATATTTATTAGTTTAAACTAAATAATAAAAATATATTAATTAAAAAATTGGTGTACAGAAAAAAAAATTCATTTTAAAATCTAGACTCCATGAAAGGTCTCTAAATTAAAATGGCTTTCACACAATTACCATGGACCAGTCTTTTGCAGCAATCAATAAAGTTCATTGCCAATAATGAAAATATGCATTTTTAAAATGTACTTTTTGTTAAAGAGCACTGTATTGAAATTCAAAGTTTAAGTTAGTGTTGCAGAATCCTGTGTTTCCTCAATTGATTTTTAACACTGAATCATAATTGGATCTCCACATTCTGAACTATTTACCTTGACATCATTGTTTTTCACATATGGCTGGCACATGGTTGGTTTAATTGAGCTAATTCAAAGACCAATAACATTTTAATAAACTGGTTTTATAAACTTAGGAAAGAGTTCCTAGGTGTAAACTAACAATATACAAAGTTTATTGATGCTAGGAGGACTTCTGTCAGTTTCACATTAGTTGAAAAGTGACTCCTCTATTGATAATCAGCCAAAAAAAAATATAAAACTGATTTTTACTGCAAGCTATTTATACTAAAAGTTTTTTTTCTAAAGAACAGACATTGTAAAAATATTTCTATTTTTAAAACAAATTAAAATTTTGAGATAAGGAAATAAAATGTAAAACAAAACTTGATTACAAATCAAAGTTTATATTTCATATTAAGAGTAATTAATTCTAAAAATATAACAATATAATTCAAATTTTACTTTTGATTTTCAATTTATTTAATGTAGACTCTTAATTTAACCTTATAGTTTTTTTTTTATTTGGAATCTATTAATTACATTTTTAAAATTAAATCTTCTTACTTTAACAAAGGATTAAACTCATACAAAAAAAAAAAAACTTTCTCATTTCCTGTCTAAAATAAAATAAAAGAATTTATTTGACTCAAAATGAAAGCATTTTTAAACTTAAAATAAGAATTTTTTTTTTCCTCATGTGTCATAGCATCGTCCGCTAACCCGGGACAAATACTTGTAAGGCAGCTGTTCTGACCTCTCGACCACTAACGCTTTTTATTTAAACCCAAACACAATTCGCCAATGTGCCTATATCTGTGCTAAATTATAATGTAACCTATTCTGTTATATTTATTTGACTATACTAATTTTATTAATATGCAGACTAATAATTGTACTTTAAATTGATCTCTCTATAGCCAACTAACTACCTAAATAAATTTTAAATGGATATTTTCACTTCAATATATATATAAAGACTTTTTTGGGTTAAACCTAGTATTATTTTGTTTAAATTCCCAGTGTTTAAATAAAATTTTATTCATCATTGTTGAGATTAAGATCTTAATAAAGAACTGTTATATCTTAACCTTGACAATGATGAATGATATTTCATTAAAACACCAAGAATTTAAACAAAATAAGGCATGGATTAACCCAAAAAAGACTTTATTTATATCATACAATCATGAAAATTTAAATATATATATATATATTGTAATAGTATTCGAATAAGAATAATATAACACAAATTTATAACCAAACAAGGGATGATTAAGTACCTAGCACAAAATTAACACCAGTTATTTCTAGTTTACTGATAATAATTTATGCATAAAATGTATATATAAATAATGATTTTGAATACTTCTCTATCATATATCACTGTTAATGAAAATTATTGATAGCCAACTTTTTATATCATCTCTTTAATGGTTAGCATGGCATGAGCTATAACTTTAAAAGTATAAAACTATAATCATCGCATGATCAATCTATCACCCATGATGTATTTGTTATGGCCCATAAGCTAACTGTTTCTTACATGATATTTAGGTATGACACATGTTACTAATTATCACACATGCTGAATAATGAAGGCTATATGGTATACTACTATTAATGATACAAAGAAAAAAAGAAAGATGGTTAAAAACTTAAACAAAATTATTTTAATAAAACAAAAATAAAAATTAATATTAACAAGGACTTGAATATAGTTTAAATGAGCATTTCATCATTTAACAACTCAGTTACGGCAATAATAACTTTATACCATATTCTATCTAGAATTTCATGAAATAATTGACTTTCACATGTGGGTCATATATATATCCCACTATTACATATTACATAAATAGGATCTTGGTACTCTGTCATTATTAATAATGTGAAGATACTACAACAGAGAATAAAATATATTAAAAGAAATTAAATAAACCGAATATACTTTCAACGTGCATGCATTATAATCATAGTTGTTCTGACACATAGATTATTAACAGAACAACCATGATTATGATGCACATGCATTGAAAGTGTACTAAGTTTACTTAATTTCATTTATTATATATAGTTATGTAAAATGTCTATTAAGAAAATATATACATTCAACCAAAAATATTTTTTCTTTTACAATTAAGTTTTTCTGTCCTCTATCTACAGATAAAACTAAGTAATAATTTTTAAAATGCTTTATACATCTAATATTAATAAATAAAATAATATTATTGAACAGAATTAGATAAAAATTAAAATTCTCACTTAGATATCTTTTCTTTGATATTAATGTTTGAGCCAAAAAATAAAAATATACATATTGTTTTAGTACATTATTTAAACGTTAAGTGACTTTTCATACACACACACAAAAGTGTTGCCCAGGATAAGCTAATCTTGTCTGTTTTCAATTTTTTTAGGTTTTTTTTCTCTTTTTTTTTATAGTTCTCTTTGAATTTTACTTCTTTAACTTTCAGTTGACTTTTTTTTTCTTCTCTCTGTTCATTTATTAATTCCCAGTTCTTTGCAAAATATCAACAGAACATATTCACTATTGATCAGATATATTTATAAATGAAGAAAATAATCCAAAGCTTAGGCTGATCCATTTGGCATGTTCAATAGGCTTTCATTAAGAGGGCTATAAAAAGATTTCCATTTAGGTAGGTTTTATGTTAGGTAGATTTCATTTAGGTAGGTTTCATGTTAGCTGATAGTTACAGTTGGTATAGTGGTTTAAGTCTAGCACTTCATTCTTAAATTTCCAATAACATAGTGAAGTTTTTCTCCGACATTATAATATGTCTCTTCTTATTATGCTTAAATTATTAGAAACTCCTTTAACTTCATAGAATCTAATAATTCAATTTAATTACAGGATGATCATTAAAAACAACTTCCATTGATTTAATCAGCTTCTCAAATTATGATGTAATCAAGATCAAATAATAAATTCATATTTTTTGATAAACAGTTAATTTTATGTCTCCTGGCTGTTCTTAAGGCTTAAACTACTTAATTATGTCCCATTTAATTCCTTTTTCTTTTCTTTTATAAAACAAATTAATTATCTTTAATTAACTTACAAATCTAATAAACTTAATCTTATAAACAAGATAATCTATTTATCAATCAAAAATATGGTTTTTTTTTTTTTTTTTACATTTTTGTTTTTTAATGTAAAATGAAAAAATAACATATTTCATATACAATCTTCATAAACTTATTAAAATTGTATAAGTTGACAAATTTAGAAAAAATTACACTGCATATTAAGTTTCTCTTATTTCATTTCTTACATTTTAATTCTAATTAATATTTGTTCACTTTTAAGTATTACATTATTTAACATTCATTTCTTTTTAATAAAAAAAATGTTCATTTGTGTCTGAAAAATATATGAGTTTATCAAACTATGACATTAGTTATAGAATATGTGTACCTGCATTATATATATATTGTAAGGAAATAAAAAATAATTGAAATGATCATCCATTGATGATAACAGTTAGACATATATTCAAATCAGATGATTATATCAAGTCTCAACTTAATGTACGATTAATATGTGCTGAGTATCAGGGTGGCAAAAAATAACAAGGACATAACTGTATTTAACTTGAGGTGGGGCCAATCATGGTGATAATGACTGTCTAAACTTCATACATCAAAAGTATAAATCATAGTAATAATTTCAATAGTTGATTAAAATAAAAAGAAAGATGTATTATGTTACTCAATTAAATGACAAAGATTTATATTTATTTAACGGTATTGTTTTGCATTATATGCCTATGATATTATTTCCAGTATATCAACAAGAAATATAAATAATTCCCATTATTTTTTTTTTAAATCAACTTATTCTAACTCTTTTATTATGGTTTATTCCCTACCATTTTGACCAGATTTAGCTGGGAAAAGCATAAAAAATCTATCAAGATAAGATTAAAGATTAACACATATACTTATCAGTGATATAATTAAAACACTTCATAAAATGTAACAACTGCATATAAATTGTATTAGCACTCTTTCAGTTAAAAAAAATCTGAAAGGTAATGGGATTTACAACCTTTCAAAATGATTCTTTTGAAAATACACTCATAAAATTTAAAAAGATATATAAAATAACTAATTTTTAAAATCAATTATGTAAATTAAATTCATGAACATACTTGAAATACATAGATTTAATACAAGAAAATATTAAAATTATTACGTAGCAACTGGAAGTTATAAGTATTACTAAATTAAATTGATAAGGCTAATTTCAACAGTTTTATTAATAAAATTTATCACTATTACAGATTTCTTTCTTCTTAGTGCTAACTACATTCACCTATATATTCTGTGGAGTTATTCTGCGCTAGCATGACTGAAAATGTTCTAGAAATGTAAAGAGCTGTAATGAATTTACAAGTTATCATTCTCAGTATAAGTCTGTTAACCCTTGGCAGAAGTATAATGATAGAAATAGTTATCTTTATCATTTAGTCATGGGTATGATGTATTGGTTCACTTAAAAATACAGATTTTTTATATATAAATCTATGTTTTGAAAATACATTTCTTTTTCCAAATAAAATTTTCTTTTATAATTGTTTTTCAAATTCCTTAATTGGTTTCTTTATTATCTGCCATAGTATTATCTCTATTCAAAATTGTTTATACACTTTTTTTTTTGCCTTTCTAGATGATTAGTTTAATAGGATTTTCATTTAAAATTATATATATATTTTCTCCATGTGTCAAAGCATCGGCCCGGAAGCGAACCCGCGAATCCGGGACAACTGCTTGTAAGGCAGAGTGCTAACCACTCGGCCACCAATGCTTGGCAAAATTATATTTTTAAAATATCTTTAAAAATTTAACATTAATTTGCTTTTCTACTTTTAAATTAAAATTTATTTAAATTTAAATTTATCATTTTAAATATAATTTCATGATCTTTTTTTAAATCTTGCTTTTAAAAATTATTTTTATTACTTTTTTAATATGTACATAAACACGCATGTAAAGGATTGTTATAATGTCGATATATATATATGGAAGATTTTATCTTAAATCACAATGTTAATTTCATGACCTATTCAATTTGAGCATATGCATGTATATGAACCATAAATAATATCATACTTATATAATCTATACAGATGGATTTTATATATAGGTGTTGTTGTTTTTTTGCTTTAAATTAAAATCATTAATTTCATAAAAAATAAAAACTAATTATAATAGTAAAAAATATAAAAGAGTAAATATTGCACAGGTATTTCTGAATAATAATTCCTTTGCTCTCTTCACAGGAAGCTTGCCAGATGTTTTTTTTTTTTAAATTAATAATCATTTTTCAAGAGTATCATATTTTAAACAATATAATGATTATCATATTAAATATTTTGTGATTTTTTTTTTAGGATAATTAGAAAAGCACAATAAATTACACAAAACTCCAAACAATTGTAATTAAATAAAATTTGATATAACTGTAATAAACAAAATAAAAAACATGATGTAAGAATACTCGCTTTAAATACATTTTGAGATTACAGCACCATTATGTCTGTTTGCACATAAAGTTCCATGTTATGCCCATTAGCACACACTTTTCATGCAGGCACTATTCCATAATTTTGAAAATACTTCACTGCGTCATCTTCTGTCACTAGTAGATTCCAAATTTTTATTATTTTTGCAAAAAGTTAGGAAAAATAATTTAGCAACAACTTGAACGAAAACATTATGGTAAACAAAAGAAATTACAATAATGTTCACTGCTAAGTTTGTACATTATAATAAATAAAATAATTCATTAAATGCTGCTAATAGCATTTATAAAAAAATTATTATTTTTTAAAGTTTAAAGTTAACATGAATTTATATTCGATTTCTTAATATTTTTAAACTTAAAAATAACATATGTTCAATAAAATAATTTTGAGAAGATAAACAAATACTTCAATGATCCTGAAAATGGATAATAAACCAAAAAATGTCAGACAACTTTCTGGTGAATAGAGCAATGGAATTATACTAAATACCTAATACATTATTACTGTATTCTTGACTAGAGAATAAATTCATTGAGAAATGTATATTTAAACTTTGACTTCCCAAAAAATTTATTATGGACATAATTTGTACATAAATAGTCCACATTAATATTATAAAAATAAAACTATATATCATTTCTACCTTTATGTCTTCTGATAAAACTGTAGAATTCAATTGAGCAATAAAAAAAAGTTAATCTCTCTTTCAGTATAAACTCAATAGCAGATTACTTAAAATCTTACAAATAATTATACAAAATGTTTGAAATTAATATTATAAATTAAACAATTATCCACACAAAATTATGACTTGTAAAGGAATTGAGGATTTAAGTGAAATATTGTTTTTTATATCAAGAAGTAATTCTTGATCATCATCATGATTAGAAGTCACTCATAAATGTGTATGATTGTCAACTCTAAAAGTAAAAGACAAGTCAATATATGATCCTCAATTACATATATAACAAATTAAGATTTTGACAATCTGAGAATTATCTTTTAACTTTTTCTCTGCTTAAAAAAAATTAAGACATCATTACAGGATGTCAACATAGTATTGTATTCTATCATCAGAAACATGCTCCCAATGAAAACAATTAATATTAGATCTCTTTTGAATATCTCTGATATGTTTCTAATATAAACTAGACTGCCTTTCTTACGAAACTCATGTTCAAGTTCACCATAAAGTATTTTTTGAGTTTGTTAACATTCAATTGCTTTATATGAAGATGTATATTTACAATAAATTATATAGCATAATATTTATCAAGTTGAAAATGTACTGATTAATATAAGATCTTGCCATTATATTTTTAGAATATTGCAAAAAATACATAATTTTTTTTTCCAATGTCTATCAATATCCAATCTGGATTCTATATAGTTAAACTGATTCATATTCTCAAACTAATAACTATACAGCCTTAATCTCAATGAAGATATTTCTGTCTAATAAAATCTTAACTTGAACAAAGTTGCATTACAAATATCAAGCATTTTCTGTAGATCATTCTTTGAATTGTTAAAAACTATCAACAATCATTCATATAATGTAAATTTAAAAGTTTTAAAAAAATGAAGATTTTTTTTTTTTAATTGGTTCAGATTAAAATTTTCACAATCTAGTCTATGTTACAACATAATATTTATTTCATGAAGTAACTACTAAAAACTTATAAACTGTTCCAGAATCAACAGCAAAAGTTAAGAGCTTGTACACATCCTTGTTAAACACCAATTTTCATTTCAAATGTCTCACATCTTTTAATCATTACTAATTTTTATTTTTCTCATTCCATCATGTAGAAGCCAAACAAAATGAATAAATTTCAATGAAAACCTGTTAATTTCTAATGTATTCATTATGATGTATAAATAGTAGTATGTATTACTGTAAAAAATTATTTTCAGTTGATGAAGATTAGGTGAGACATCACAACTATATTGATTCAAGGAGTTTTTCATTACTACAAAAGTCATTCATTTTATAAATTTCAAACACTTTGTTTTGTCACCTGAACCACAGTTGAAATTATGTTATTAAGAAAAACCTAAAAATAATGATTGTCATAAAAAGCTATAGCTATAGGCATTTGATTGTCGTTATTTAATAGAAATTTCCACCTCCAGAATGTCTTTTTTTAATTTTCTAGTTGATAAAATGTAAATGATATCATTTTATATTACATTCTATTTTCCACACCTGCATTTTGATTACTTTCATCATCTGATGTAAATATTTTTTTCACATAGATAGTCAGATTAGAATCTATAAATATAATACTTTTAATTATTTTTCTCTCTTGTATTTAACATTTCTCTGAACAACTTGGATATATATATATATATGTGTGTGTGTGTCTTATTCATTGTACATTATTTTAATTTTAATATAGTTTTTTAAAATACTCAGATCCATTGAGACTTAGTTGATTATCACTTTGATTGATACTTTTGATAAAGCTAAATATTAAAAATGGTAAGTTCGAAAAAGTTCTAATGCTCTAAAATAATCATTCACAATCTCATCATTAGAATCAATAAATTTAATCAATATCATGGCATAATTTTCACAATAAGATAGTTTTTGATTATGCAAATGGTAAGATTTTTGCCCACATAATATTTTTAGTTGTAGTATCATTAGAAATTATTGTTAGCATTCCAAGCCTATTTATTGTTAATTGTAGTGCTTTCAATGGAGTGGTGATTATTATTAGATCTATAAATAAAATAGCTATGAAAAAGTTATGTCATAATCATGTAATTCATTATCTCGGGAGTTCCTAATTCTAGCATTTAGTGGAAAGAGTTTGAAAGAATAAGAGAAAAATTTCATCTGAATTACAAATATTTCTTAGTATTGAACCAGTCAATCTTAGCTTAAGATTGAGCTTCATGTTTCCACCTACTAACCTATATTTAAATCCTATATCCCATCCCGCTCTTTTTGTCATGTATATATATAAATATTGTGTATATATTTGAGATGCGCACCTAAGTTATAAAATTTTAACATTTCAATAACATTTTTAAAATTATTATTAATTCTTTTGTATTAATTATTAGTTCTTTTTTATTAAAATACATAGGTGGGGCTCAAATATATATATAGGAGCAAAATACTAACAAAATATTGATTTTTTTTGTAAATATTTTATTATATGTTATTTTTAAACTTTTTCTTTTTAAAGTACTTTTTTTTTATTAAAATGTATATTTTATAAAATCCAAGATGGAAGATGCTACAGATAATTGTCTAAAAATAATTAAAGGGTTGGAAGCACTATTGTTTTAATCTGGGGAAGGTATTCTTAATTAAAGTTTTTACTTAAAATAAAATGGGATTAAGATTAAAAAATTTCTTTTGTTATAAACATTTTTCTCAAATCTATTTCTAATCTGGAAATAGATTTGAATTTATTTGTGGACATTATCTACTGTTGCATCTTCAAAAACAATTGATAAAGAAAAAGGGTCGTGGTTGGCAGACTGTACTGTCGCCGCTAGAGGCACTGTTTCTGTGTTTTCACACAGAACATACAGGGTAGGGGCCTCAAAAGCAGACGACGCTTTTTCTGCCGATAGGTGGCGCTGTTCACCATGCGTACACACAGGAACCTTCCACAAGCTGGCTGGCAGCTTGCGTCATCTGCTACCAAGAACGTAGGTGGCGCTGATTGCTGTAAACACATCTAGCTTATGTGTCGTCTGCTATCAGAAACTACCAAGATTCTAGCCCACTACGCGGCGCTGTTTCTCCACGTTACACATGGTAAAAACAGCAACCTCTAAATGCCTCATTGCTAACGTTTATGAACATAGTACTTAAAACATTCAGGGCCTATAATGTACAGGGGTGAATAATTTATAAAGTCATAACTATTTAAATATACGGTCAAACGTAATAATTTTACATTCTATTTCACCATTTCATGAATCGATGTATTTTTAAAGTATGACTTTGTAAAAAGCGATCTGTTTTTTTAATTATTTACTCTAAAAGTGGTTTTTTTTTTTTGTAAATAAAACAAAACGTGAGTTTCGGTCTGTTTTTTTTTTTTTTAAAAAAAAAAAAAAAAAAGCTAATTTTTTTCCCTACGGCAGTATATTGTTCAAAAATGTATTATTTTAAAAGATTATTGTTTGTAAAACTTTTTTTTTTACACTTTCAATTAATATTTTCAATAAATTTTAAAGTAATATAAATTATATTTCGGTTTATAGATTATTATTTCGAAAAATAAAGTGTTAGTTGCGTGCTGGGTATACCTTGTGTGCTTGTTACTCGCGAGCAATAATTCGAAGATATCTTTATCAAAACTTCCTCTCACAATAATATTAAAGGCATAAATATTTATTGAAATTGTATTTAAAATTTTAGAATCATTTTAATAACTAAAAATATCATATACTCACAAGGAAATTTCAAAATAATAGGTTTAATAAGTACCGTATGAGAAAAGTAAGAGTCAGAAAAAAAAAAAAAAAGATTTAGAGCAAAATATATATCCATTTAATATCTTTATTGATGGTTAGAATTTAAAAAGTTTCTTTCAAAACTGATGCTCGTGTTAGGCTTGTATACTGTTAAAATTAAAACTATTCGTCCTCATAAATAATTTGGAAGACATTGCCTGTCAAAATTGGATAATCATTGAAAATTATATATGATCTTAGTAGCCTAAAATTCAGAAGCCTGATAGTACTGTCTTTGCCAGTGCACTGTTTCTTTCTTTCATTATTGATACATAAGTAAGAACAGGTAAAACACATTTATTAAAAATCTTGCTTTACAGACACGTAGATATATTTCCTTTTAGTATCAAGTTATTTCTACCAAAAGCACTCCAACCAAGTTTAATCCTATGATTAATTTCATCCATTATGTTTCCATATGTATTAATAATCTGACCAAGTTGTTTGTAACTGTTAACTTCTTCTAACTCATCATAATCAATCTTTATTTTCATATTTTGAGAAAATCCATTAAACTTTACTTTAGTCTTTTAACATTTATCTTTAGTCCTACTTTCATCTGATAACTCCTGCAACATTTCCTGCAGCTCTGAAGCATAAGTTGCAAAAACAACTACATCATCTGCAAAATCTAAATGACTTAAATAATCTCCATTTACTTTCACTCCTTTAGCTTCCCATTTTAATCCACAAAATATTTCTTGCAGCACTGCTGTAAAAAGTTTTGGAGATATGGAGTCACCCTGTCTTACACTCTTCTCAATGTTGACTTTCCCAGTATCATTATCTAATCTAATTGTTGCTGTTGCATTTTTATAAATATTCTTTAAAATTTGACAATATCTTGGGTCTATACCTTGATGATCCAATGCTTTAATCACTGAAGAAAAGTTTATAGATTCAAATGCCTTTTCATAGTCTACAAATCCAAAACATAATGGCAACTCATATTCATTTGTCCTTTCTATAACTTCTCTCAATACCTGGATATGATCTCCTGTACTAAAACCACTTTTAAATCCAGCTTATCTTGGTTGGGGGAAATCCAATGTTCTCTGTAGACGAGTTGTAACTATCTTGGTAAAAAATCTGTATGTAACTGATAAAAGGCTGATAGGTCTGTAATTTCTAATATCCTCTTTATCACCTTTTTTAAATATTAATATTAATACTGCATTCTTCCAATCATCTAGTACATCTTTATCATTTAGACATTTGGTATATAACATTGCAAAAAAAAAATTCTATTTTTTCCCCTGCTTCTTTTAATATATCAATTATAATTCTACTATTACCTGGAATCTGGAATCTTTTCGTTCTTCATATATTTAATTGCATGTCTCACTTTTCCATTTAAAATTCTGGGTAATTCAGAAGATGTCATAGATATAGGAGGTATTTCTTCTTTATTACTATATAATTCATCACATGATCACATTTCCTATCTATGATCATGTGATGCTTAATGGTTTAACACCAATCCTGCCTAATAGGATAGTGGTGGCTATGGTTGTAAAAGAGCCAAAGACACCAAAAGGTATGGGTGCTGAACTGAGTTCAGACCCATATGACTATATAAGCTATTGAGCTTAGATTGAAAATATTTTTTGTGTTTTCAATTTCAATCTCATAGTTTTGTAGTTAAGTAGAGATAAAAGGTGGTTGCTAGAGGGTTGCATTAGATCCTAAGATCTAGATGCAGTGCTCTCAGATCCAAAGCTCCTCACTGACGAAGGCCACAAGCCAGAAACTAGTCTGGGGATATTATGAGTAGGCATTAGATAGGGATTTTATGCACAAGCCTTCTGGCATCCATTGATTACTCTGTTTAGCACAGGTGGCAATACTGTATGGAGAGTTTTGCTCTGTTTACTATTTACTATATAATTCTTTATAAAAGTCTTCTATCCATTTCATGATGTCATCTCTCCTTTTAGTAATAATTCCAGCTTTTTTTTTATTGCAGATATGAATTTCCTACCAATACCAAAATGTTGTTTTACACTTTTGAGACTTTCATTCCCTTCTGCTGCTTTCCTTGCTAGTTCACAGTTATACTTTCTTATATCATTTTCAAATCTTTTCTGCATCATTTTACAAAATTTGAGATATTCAATCCTTTTTAATGCATCATTTTTGTATATATTCATATTCCTTCTTTTTTTCATAAATTCTTTAGTCTCAGTAGAAATGTTATTGGTCAAGTGCAGCTTTTTTCAACCAGCTATTTTTGTTGCAGTTTTTAAAAGTGTATCAGTTGTTTTCATATTAATTTCATTCAAATCTGAATCATGTTCAAAATCTACTAATACTTGAAAATTATTTGTAAGTTCTAATTTAAATTCATTAGAATGTTTCTGAAAATTAGGATTATCAACTGTAAATATTGTTTTTCTTAATAATTTTTGTCTCTCTAGTTTTGCATTAACATGTATTTCACATCTTACTAATCGATGATCACTTCCTCTGTTAAATTTATTAAGAACATTACAATCTTGAAATATGTATTTTCTGTTAGTCAAAATATAATCCAATTCTGCTGTATTTTCATTTGGATGCTTCCATGTCCATTTCCTTTTAAAATTTTTCTCAAAATAATTCATAATATAAAGTTTTCCTTTTCCTGCAAACTCCACAAGTCTCTGTCCTCTCTCATTTCTATTAACATAACCAAAATTACCGCCAGCACTTTCATCTTTCATTTGTTTACCAATTCTAGCATTAAAGTCTCCCATAACAATTTTAAAATGTTGTTAACTCTGACCAAAAGCCTTTTGTGCATTCATATAAAAATCTTCTACTACTTCATCACTTTGAGAACTTGTTGGGGCATAAACCTGAATTATCTGCATTTGGTATCTGCTATTAAGTTGTATAACTAATCTTGCCACTCTGTCCGATACACCATCAATCTCCACAATGTTGTTCTTCCACTTTTTATTTATAATGAATACTACTCCACTTGTATTTCCAATATTTGTGCCTTTATAATAGAGTACATGTTCACTTTTTAAAACAATTGTCTCTTCGCCTTTTCTTCTAACTTCACAAAGTCCAATAATATCCCATTTAATATAAGACAGTTTTTCTTCTAACTCTTGCAATCTTTCTTCACTTGAAAGTGATCTGCTGTTGTAAGTGCCTAAATAAAAAAGGCATGGGGATTCTGTGCAGCCTCTGCCTTCGGCCACCAACTGCTGCCTTGGTTGGTGACTTTAGTCTCCTGGGAATAAGGGCCATGATTTATTTTTGTCTGTCATAATTGTATATATATATTGGAAAAATATTATCATTTACACAAGCATTCATTCTGCCTTATCAGGCAACTGAGAAGAAAGTCCATGGTGTTTTTTGATCTTAAACTCAGAGGTAAAAATCCAATAACTTCGTTGCGCTGGCTAATGCGTGTTGGTGAGCAGCCCATCCATGTTTATATACTGTATGAATAATCACATAGTAATAACAGCTGCAAATGACAAGAACATATGGAGTGGACATTAAGAATTTGCCTTGCTCAGTTTCTTTAAGGCCTCCAAGAGGAATCAAAGGGTTTCCTTTCAATTAATAGGATGACAAGAAATTTGTAACCTCCTGAGTATAGACGATTTCTTGCATTAAATCAAATCTTAACGATTAATCAAAGTAAATTATAGTTTATTAGTTGATATTGTGAAATTGGTAAATATTTAAGTGTCTCTGTTGGGTGATATATATTAAAATTTGTCTATTTAGAAATTCATTTATAGATTCATTAAACCACCTAACTACTCACAAACATTATATTAGAAAATTTGTAGAGATTCTAACCAGTAAATAAATTCAAGTATATTTATTATCTCCTTTAAGTTTGCCACTGTTTTCTGTTTGATCACAAATGCTATAATACATCATAATGACAATTCTAGAGATATCATTGAGGTATAGATCCAAGATATTGTCATATTTTAAAGAATATTTATAAAAATGCAACAGCAACAATTAGATTAGATAATGATACTGGGAAAGTCAACATATTAAAGTAATTTCCTTGAATTATTAAATTGAAAACATTTTTATAAAGCATGTTTATATATATTATTTGAAGTATATTTCTAATATTTAATGTAATGGGTGCTTTATAATTAACAATTTTATAATTAATGAATATAAATAAATATAAGAAGTAATTTTCTTTTGAGTGGTATGTTAAAGAATTATAATTTCTTTGTTCCTAATATGAAAGATACTTTCTATATCTGTTTTCGTATCATTAATTTGAATTATTTGAAAGTAAGACAAAAGAGTTACTAATGAATAATATTTTTACCTAATTTTTCATATTGTTAGGTTCAACTCTAAATTATCTTAAATATCATAAGAATTAAGAGGTTATTAAATGTTTAGGTATTTAGCCTTTATTGGTACATAATTAGATATGAATAAAATTAGAGTTTTATTTTGTATATTATTATCTTTAAAATGAATCACAAATTATGCTTCCCCCTTCCCTAATGCAATTTGAGAATGTTTGTAATTTTTATTTTTATGAGATTAGTCAAATAATTTAAATATTTAGGTTCAAGAATACAAAAATTGGACAGTTACAATAGTTGTAGGCTACATAATTGCCCAGTCACAAAATTCAGGTGTAGCTGCAGTACAAGTTATAAATGAAATTCTATGGAGAAGTCCAAAGATACTAAACCATTTTAATAGCACTTTATAGTAAAAACAATTACTGTGTGCATTGGATTTCTGACTTTCAATGCTCATATCTTAATTAAAAACAATCAGGGAACAAATAATTTTAAAAAATTTTCAGGAGAAAAAAGAAAACAGACAAAGAAAATCTTTGACCATTGATCATTTTTTATTAATCTGAGCTAGGATGAAATAGTGAATGCCCATGCCTTATTCACTCCAATTTTATTTAAGTATAAATTTGGTCACTTAACTACTGGAGGCATTCAATCAAGAGCACGATGTGCAGTGCTAAATATTCAAGAAATTAATATTTGTGTTGGGGGAGGGAGAATCAATGATCTGGCATTCGGTCAACTCAAATACAATTACTAGCTTTTTAATAACAGTGATTTTAATATACATCATTGGATCTGAAATTATCTTGACTGCTATAAAACAGACTTATCTTCTGATAGATTTTCATCTCACCCAAAGCAATGCCATTCTGATTGTAATGCTTTGCATAAGTCTCATTTACTAAGTCAAAGACTTATGATTTGGAGGTGAATAACACAGGTGATGAATGAACATATAAAAATTTTGCAGTTTTAATTTTAATAAAGAACAACTATTGATAAGCAAATATTCTATAAAAACAAAAATAAATGAATTTAGGAAAAGTTACTGATTTTAGCTTTTTCAGAATTTCAAAATATGATATACATGTATAAACAACATCCCATTAATAGTTAAATCCCCCAGCCAGATAGTTGATTAATAAAACCTCAAAATATCTAGTCAACATACCATTGCAGTCAAATTCCTTACTACATTAGGTGTTTCAATTCAAATAAGTCTTTAGACTATTTTGGAGAAACAAAAACAGTCCCAAGCATTATACATATTGACTTGAAAACAGGAAATGTTTATCTGAAAATTTGTGATGATAAGGATTTTACCTGTAATTATATATTGAACTATTTCCATCATCTGTTAATAATTATGAAATATTTTTAAAAGATATCTAACTTTATTTAAACTTTTAAATACATTCAACTGTTAGCAAAGCATACAGATTAATTTATTACAACATTTTGAGTGCTCTTTTTTACTCATCTCTTCTTCAAATGTTGCTGGCCTTACCAGTGAAAGTACTAGCATGGAAATTGAACCTTCGATTTTAGTTTTGTGAATTTAAGATAATGCTTTCTCTTACTAATTAGGCTATTCTGAAAAACCAAGTCACTAGAAATTTTATATATTTATCTATGAAGATTCTCTTGGTTTCTCCAGTTTTTTTAAGGGCAAGGTTAATGAGTAGTTTTGAAATATTATGAATTATTTACATTAGACTGATTTATAAAGTTATCTACTATAAATGTGAATGGTTTATACAAATTTTACTTTTTACTTTCTGCCTGTTATTTTTCTTGTCCAATGTATTTTAGGTCCATTTGGTTTTTCTTTTTAATCATTACTTTTTGTTCTTTTAATTACGTATTTTGAAATGAGTCAGATGATTTCAGCCATATATGTTCTTCCATATTCACATGGTATTTCATAGATGCAGTTTTTGTTTTTCAATATTTGCAGTTTGTGTTTTATAGAAGTTAGACTTTTTCATAGGGCACTTATGACTTTGGAAAGGAATCTTAATATACTGATCACAGATTTACTTTAGTTTAGCTGCAATTACTAATATCTATGGATACGCTTTAATACCTATAATTGTTTTTATGGTGTTTCTTTTAATTGGTTATTTCATAATGATAGCTGATGGATAAGTATTTTTCATGAGAGTTTATGCTTTATGATTTTTCTTTTTCCAAGTTATTGGTTTCTGAATAAGAATTTTTATTCTGATTAGAGTGTGTGAGTTTTCTGTTGATTGTAATTTTGATTTTGCTATGAGGGAATCTTGTCAAAAGAAAATTAAGAACTGTAATGTCTGTTCTTGTTTTAATTCTATTGTGAATTTAATTAAAAGAACATAATTATTGATAGTATCCAGAATGTTTGTAGAAATGCTTTATCGTATGGCCATAGAAAAGCCAGACTTTAATTGTAGATAGAATTTTATTTATGGTTGTAGTTTCAAGTTCTTCCATGTAAATATTGCTGATCAGAGATAGCAATAAGGAATCAAAAAGCATCTTTTGATTTTGTTGGAAGAATTCTATAGTATATAATAATAGTATGCTGTGCAGAATGTTAAGTGTAATAAACTATCAAGTGGAAGAATTATTCTGGTTTGTACACTATTATTGGTATTTAATCTTTTTTTTACATTAGATAATGCTTTATCACAGAGTACTTTTGTGATTAAGTTTTTCACATCAAAATTTCCCAATATGTTAGTTCCTTCACTTTTCATGTTGATTAATTCTACAATTTTCTTAGAATCTCTAACATAGAACTGTCTCTTCTATGCCAAAGGACGAAGAACATTAGAATTTTTGATATAGTGAGTTTTCAGAATTAACAATAGATCTTAATGGAACCTGGCCTTTATTGATTTTAGATGACCACAAAGATGTGGAATTTTTGCCAAAATATGTCAATCTAATTTTTTCTGAATCATTGAAATAGTTGTGATCGGGGATGCTTTCTAAATAATATTTACAGTTGTGATTCATAGCTAGTATGGGACTTTTAGTCTGTTGGGAGAAGCTCTTATTGTATCATAATTACTATTATCCATTTACAAATGTTACATTGCTCTTGCTAGCAGGAAGAATGCTTATAGATTTGTCTAGTTTAAGATTTAATAGATTTTTCTCTCAACATAAGTGATATTAGATTTGTATTGTTGGTGTCTCATTTTCCAGCGTAATTTTGCTTTCTCTTAACAAAGTCTCACTTGCAGTCTAAATAATTCTGTCTGGGAATGAATGAGAGGATTTAGTTATAAGCTTTTAGAAGCTGATTGGAAAACTTATGAAATCTTTATCAGTAAATTTATTTTTTAACAAAGATTATTAAAGTCAACATTGAGAAGGGTGTAAGACAAGGTAACTCCATATCTCCAAAACTTTTTACAGCAGTGCTGCAAGAAATATTTTGTGGATTAAAATGGGAAGCTAAAGGAGTGAAAGTAAATGGAGATTATTTAAGTCATTTAGATTTTGCAGATGATGTAGTTGTTTTTGCAACTTATGCTTCAGAGCTGCAGGAAATGTTGCAGGAGTTATCAGATGAAAGTAGGACTAAAGATAAATGTTAAAAGACTAAAGTAAAGTTTAATGGATTTTCTCAAAATATGAAAATAAAGATTGATTATGATGAGTT
The DNA here is from genome assembly GCA_028023455.1 of Epiperipatus broadwayi. Lineage (NCBI taxonomy): Eukaryota > Metazoa > Onychophora > Udeonychophora > Euonychophora > Peripatidae > Epiperipatus > Epiperipatus broadwayi. Next base: position 2,176,458 of record JAQFVV010000164.1, read on the forward strand.
AGAAGAAGTTAACAGTTACAAACAACTTGGTCAGATTATTAATACATATGGAAACATAATGGATGAAATTAATCATAGGATTAAACTTGGTTGGAGTGCTTTTGGTAGAAATAACTTGATACTAAAAGGAAATATATCTACGTGTCTGTAAAGCAAGATTTTTAATAAATGTGTTTTACCTGTTCTTACTTATGTATCAATAATGAAAGAAAGAAACAGTGCACTGGCAAAGACAGTACTATCAGGCTTCTGAATTTTAGGCTATTAAGATCATATATAATTTTCAATGATTATCCAATTTTGACAGGCAATGTCTTCCAAATTATTTATGAGGACGAATAGTTTTAATTTTAACAGTATACAAGCCTAACACGAGCATCAGTTTTGAAAGAAACTTTTTAAATTCTAACCATCAATAAAGATATTAAATGGATATATATTTTGCTCTAAATCTTTTTTTTTTTTTTTTCTGACTCTTACTTTTCTCATACGGTACTTATTAAACCTATTATTTTGAAATTTCCTTGTGAGTATATGATATTTTTAGTTATTAAAATGATTCTAAAATTTTAAATACAATTTCAATAAATATTTATGCCTTTAATATTATTGTGAGAGGAAGTTTTGATAAAGATATCTTCGAATTATTGCTCGCGAGTAACAAGCACACAAGGTATACCCAGCACGCAACTAACACTTTATTTTTCGAAATAATAATCTATAAACCGAAATATAATTTATATTACTTTAAAATTTATTGAAAATATTAATTGAAAGTGTAAAAAAAAAAGTTTTACAAACAATAATCTTTTAAAATAATACATTTTTGAACAATATACTGCCGTAGGGAAAAAAATTAGCTTTTTTTTTTTTTTTTTTTTTTAAAAAAAAAAACAGACCGAAACTCACGTTTTGTTTTATTTACAAAAAAAAAAACCACTTTTAGAGTAAATAATTAAAAAAACAGATCGCTTTTTACAAAGTCATACTTTAAAAATACATCGATTCATGAAATGGTGAAATAGAATGTAAAATTATTACGTTTGACCGTATATTTAAATAGTTATGACTTTATAAATTATTCACCCCTGTACATTATTAGGCCCTGAATGTTTTAAGTACTATGTTCATAAACGTTAGCAATGAGGCGTTTAGAGGTTGCTGTTTTTACCGTGTGTAACGTGGAGAAACAGCGCCGCGTAGTGGGCTAGAATCTTGGTAGTTTCTGATAGCAGACGACACATAAGCTAGATGTGTTTACGGCAATCAGCGCCACCTACGTTCTTGGTAGCAGACGATGCAAGCTGCCAGCCAGCTTGTGGAAGGTTCCTGTGTGTACGCATGGTGAACAGCGCCACCTATCGGCAGAAAAAGCGTCGTCTGCTTTTGAGGCCCCTACCCTGTATGTTCTGTGTGAAAACACAGAAACAGCGCCTCTAGCGGTGACAGTACAGTCTGCCAACCACGACCAGAAAAAGAATTTTAAGATCAGAGATTAGATTTTAAGCTAAAACTAAGTAATTGAAAGCATCCCAGAAATACCTAAGCAGGGTACAAAATGACCGAATTTTAAATCACCAGATGATTAGCTACTATTGAGAGAACTGTATTGATAACATACTACTTGTTGTTATGAAACTGAAAATGATGTAGTGGTAAGTCCCTTCTTGACTCTGTTGGGTCATCATCTTCCGCAGCTGTACCATTCTGCTACCCAAGAGTGAAGTAAAAGCCCAACCTAAGAACTTTAGTATGCTAATAGAAGCTTGCTACCACCGAAGAACTTGCATTTCAATTGCTGTGCACGTGCTGTACTAAATTGGACTCTTAAAATTGCAAGGTAACTTTTCATGCCATCACCTCAAACAAAATTTAGCCTAACTCATCTATCAAGATTTCTTCTAATGTCTTATTTAATTTTGTTTTTGTTTTAATATGTAATTTGCTTTTAAATGATTTTTATAAACTTAATTCTCTCTCATATGTTCTTAACTTTCCTTAACTTTGGTGCAGTCATTTATTTATATGTATTTATTCTTTGATTTATATATCTGCTTCTTTATTATTAATATGCCAATTTCAAACAATCTGACGAGTTGAATTTCTAAAATCTTTTCTTCTTTTTAAGTAAACCTTCATGAATTAAGGGTTTTTAATGTCCATTTAAAACAATGCATTATTAATTAATACACTTGCCAGATTGTTTTACGAGCCAAAATTTTATTTATGTTTTAATATGAAAAAATATATTTGTTTAACTCTGGATTTTCTACCCAGGGTAAATTCAGAGCTTAAGCTAATTAACGCTTTGAAACTTTATTTATTTTATAAATGTTATTATTCAATTCTAAAAAGGTGACTGATTAGTTGTTTTCTATAACTGCTAATCTTATTTTTACATACTCTTAAAATATCAAATACAGCACTTATATATTCCGTTTATTGTAAAATCAACAAAGGTGGGATTGATTTATTTTAAATAGCAGAAAAAGGAATGGGGGTAAATCTTAATGTTTCTTTTACTAGGTAAAATCTAAAAATATTTTTTATTTAGGGAAATCTCTCTATATATATATAATTGCATAGTGTATTATCTGTATAAATTATGGCATTCAAACTAGGGTCATTCATTTTAAAGCAGTAAAACTTATTCAATGTCATTAGTGACATTTATCATTACTGAGTTACTGATATTTGGTTCATCTTTGTGACTATATATATGTGCTTCTTAATCTGAGGGTTATGACAAGTTCAAACCCATAGATTTCTTCTCAAGCCGTGTCCTGAGGATAGTTAATCTTCCCAGGACCATTTATTTCGTATAAAAAAGCCTCTGGAGGTGATTCCCTAAGTCTGGCACACGCTATGCCTATCCACTTTCTTCGTATCTAGGCCTGCATGTCGGCGATGCTCCACAGCATGCCTATCCACTTCATTCTCATCCAGAAGCATGGTCGTTTCCTCTTAGTTATTTTTGGTTATTATGTCAGTACTGCCCAAACTTCGTATTATTATTATTTCCTTTTGCTTATGACCTAATTTTAGTGCTGTAATAATATTAAAATTGTGCTCTGCTCAAAATATATATAAATGCCAATTACTTCTAGTTTTATTAATTAAATTTATTTCAAAATCTTATACAATCCCACCATTGTAACTTATTTCTGTATTTAAGAGTATCTATTTGCCTTGGGGAAAATAGAGCGTTCTTCTTACCAGCGCTAATTAAGAGAATTTTCATTAAATATTTTGTCATATAATCAAATGTCACTTTCAAATGTGTTTCACTTATTTTCACGACCGTAATGGCATGAAAATAGTTTTCTTATATATATAATGAATCTCGGAATGCTCCCCAAAATCATATGTTAGTCACCACATTTCAGAACCATAACCCAAATCGTTGATAGCAATTTTATGTAACTTCTTTCTAATAATCGATTGGCATCTTAATATTGGACCCACCAAAGATGTGTGTTTAAGTGTAGTATATATTATTTAGCTAATAAAAGAGCATATGAGAAATAATAGCGTGAATGACACTATGTAACCATCTACCACTTGCTCCTTCACACACACACTAATGTATACCATTAAGTCATAATGTATAATAATTTGTCATTTATATTTTTATTGTCTAACTTATTTGAGTAGTTAGAATTCCTCTTTTCTACACTTCCAAAAGTACAGCCCTGCTTATATATATTTTAGTTTAGTTATAGTTAATAGATGTCTCATTGTTTTCTCAGCTTTGCTAGTGGGCCAGATTAAAATTAATTCTCATGTGCCATCACTATTATGTTATTCATTAGGTGTTTGATCTGGGGCTTAGAGAGTGGGTTCGAATTCAGGCTGGTCCCTGACCTAAATCTCAGGTTTGACTGGGTTTGAAGTATATTTTGTGAGTTCCAGCTCATGTTAGATGGATATACATGTTTTGACCAGTACAGTATTAATTGTCAATTCTTCAACAATAAATTATCTAATACATTATTAGTCATCCAATTCTTCATTTTGCCTTAATTAAGAATTTATAAACAAAATAAGAATCATAAATTATTGTTGATATAATTTAAAAAGATTTTGGCACTAATATTTTTAGAGAATATTTCTCAATAATGTTGTTAATATTGCTTTTCAAATTCTTTAATTTAATTATTTTAATTTTGATCTGTTATATTAGTACTTTGTGACCATTAAACAGGACATCTTAAACTGACTTTATTATTGAATTTGTTAATTTCTACATCTTTGTGTAGAAAAATGTCACTTGAGTTTATTTTAAAAATCAGCATTGTCTTCTTTCAGTGATATAATTGTAAAAACTTGGAACATTATGGTCACCTTTTTAAAGCAAAATACAAAATTTAATTCAAATTCTCTGTAAATTTTATTTGATTGATTGCTTAAATATACTGCATTGGAAGTACTGTACATTTTTTTTAGTAAGAATATGTTAATATGTGTAATTGTGTGCACATGTAAACAGATGATTTTGTATCTTTTTATTTAATACACACTTCATAATACATAAGATTTTATTACAATTTGAAAGAAAAAATGAAAATTTAAAAAAGTAAAAGATGCATTATCAAATCTTTATACCTATCTTATTCTTTTATATATATATATATATATAATTTATAAGTGAAAATTGTCAGTAAAATATTCTATGTTCAGTTTATATCAAGAAAGATGCTTAGCATTTGATTACAGCAATTACATAGAATTGATCAAATTCTTATTTTTGATTCTACTCAGCTGTAACCAATATGAGATATCTTTAGTTCTCAAGTTCACCACTTTATCATTATACTAAACTTCACAAGGACAGAACAAAGCATTAAATAAAGTACCAAATAAAAACAATATTTAAATGATATATAAATATTAGATATTATGGCTGATGCCAAAGCTAATTAAAATTCAGGACCTCAAAGTATTATACAAATATAACAACATTTATATATTAAAATATAAAAAAAAATGTAATTCATTACACACCACATTTATATTAACAAAATTGCATCCATTTTTTTTTTTAAAAAATCTGTAGTAATATGAAATACAACAAAAACAGAATGAAGTCAAACGTTGGTGGCCTAGCAATTAGCATAGCTGCCTACCAAGCAACTGGCCCGGGTTCACTTCCTGGTCAAACAGAAAGAAGATTTACTAACAATCAAGAAAATTTTGAAAAGATATTATTTCCCTCTTAAACTTCTCTGGCTATGAAACAATGACAAAATAATTATATATATAGACCATAGCTTCCTTATAGAACTACTCACCAAGGCATCCATAAATATGTAGAATCTTTATGTGAAAACAATTTTTTCTTTAAAATTCTACTTGCTACTGAATCAGTTCCAGGAAAAAAAAATTTGTTACAGAACAAAAATCCCAACTAAGCAATAAAAAGAAAAGTGAGAGGATGATAGAAAATATTAACAATCTGTATTTTCTTAAAGGTTTGTGATGATGGTGTTTTAGTTGTATTTATATGTTGGATTATTTCCATTATCTAATATGAGTATTGAATGTCTTTAGAAAAATTGGAATATTTAAATAATGCTAATTTTTTTTTAAAGACATTCAATACTCATATTAGATGATGGAAATAATCCAACATATAAATACAATTACCAATCTGTGTTTATAAAACAATATTGGATTAAAGGGAAATTAAAATATTTTTAATATCTACTGTGAAAATCTTTAATAAAAAATATATAAAAATAAGAGCTTAAAAAAATCTAAGACATTTACATTATTTATAAATAATTGGCAATTTTTTTCCATATATAGAATTTATGCAATAACTATTTCAATCATTTAATGAGAATTTTTGGTTCCATTGAAACTACAAAATTTTATATGCATTACACTTTATTTTTAAAAAATCCACAGAATTCATTTCTGGACATATAACTGTATATTTGAAACTGAAAAAGTGGTTTATATGTTAATAATTTTTATTAGTTATTCATTAGACTAGAGATTATCCATTTAATGAATAACATTTCTGTAGTCTAATTTTCACTACTCTCATGCAAGGTAGGGATTAATTTCTATTCCTTTTAATACCTTGTGGAGAGATATAATCATATGATGAAAGACATGTGAAAAAGATGTAAATACCCAAGATGCACATTTCATTAAGTATATAACCTTTAGTTTAATGAATAATTAATAAAAATTATTAATATACTGAACAATGATAAAATATGTGTAATCTAGGTCAACTGATGAGGGCTGGTTAAACATGAAATGTGCATCTTGAGGATCATACATCTTCTCAATTAGACTATAATAATTAGCTATCTGTATATGCTGAACAATGATAAAAATATATGTAAGAGAATGTGAGTCAACTGATGAATGCCAGTTCAGCATGAAATGTGTATCTTGAGGATCACACATCTTTTTCGCATGTCTTTGGTCATATGTTTATGATTATATCCCTCCACAAGGTGTTAAACATGGATTAAAAACTAGTCCCTACCTTGTGTGAGAATGGTGTTATGAAAATTACACTATAGAAATATTAGTTTATATGTGTTTGAATTGTTTAAAAACCGATCTGGGATATAAACCATTTATTTTTCAGTTTTAATATCATACATGATTTTTCTTAGCATAAAAATTTTGTGTAGTTTTTATATAAGAACACGGTGAGAGATGGGCAGCTTTAAATTAAAATATATATGTCTCAGAGTTTGGAAAATAATTGCATTTTTAAATATTATATTTTAACAAATCTTAAATCATTTCAACAATTATATATATAAATCTAAATGAATTTTGAAAATTGTTTATTATAAAATATACATATTACAGTCATATATTTTTGGAGTCCTAAATCTCTTTTGTTAGTTTATTATAATTAAGTTTTACTAAAAGTGAGTAGCTTTAAGATAGTCATACTATTGAAATAACTAACATCTTTATATTTCAGCTTACCAATATTAAACAATTGTTAAATTATTTTATCAAAATAAAATTCAGTTTAAATAAAAATAAAATGCTTCTGGAAATCAAATAACTCATAATTCACAAATATCCTATATAAAAGGGTTTTTTTTTTTTCCACAGTGCTTCAAAAATAAAGATAATGATAACAATCAAATTACAAAGTAAAAGTTGCTGTCAGTTTTATTTCATGCCATTTGTCAAAATTTTCCAAATTCTTCAAATAAAAATTATATTTTAGTTAAGGCAATATCTTTTTTAAAAATAGAAATAAAATATACAAATAGTAAAGACATATATTTTTCAAAAAAATAGTAACGATGATCTATTCATTATAGATAACAGTATTTTTTTTTTTTAATTATGTAAACAAGAGTCTCATTTCATCGCATAAAATACATAATATCCATCCAAACATATAGATTTAAATATTTTTAACATACAGTAATATTAATGAAAGTCCGTGTTGATATTACTTTTTCATTATATAATAATTGCATATCGGATTTATTAATTGAACCAGAGAGAGAGAGAGAGTACTCTCCTTTCTTTTATACCGATTTCTGCCCTGTGCAATTTGGCACAGTAGTAAAGCATTTAACTTGGGATTCTGAGGTCCAATGATTGATTCTAGCACTCACAGATCTAGTACTCAAACTTCTTATAAACTGCAGAGCAATAGAGACATCGAACTTTTTTTACTGATTTCTCAATGAGTATAAGTGTAATGATTAGTAAATCTGCCTACTTGGTTATGATCTCAAATTCAAATCAAGTAGATGAACCTTGAAAACTTTTCAAATCTCAAACAGGCTTTGAATTTTTCTTTCATATAGACATTTCATTTTCATTCAGTAGTAGTAAGTAACTGAATGTCAAGCTATTATTAGCCAGAACTAATATTTCATTGTAAAAATATCATTTAAAAATGTTATAATTCAAATACAGGATATTCATTTTAGATATAGATTATCATTTTCATTAAGATAATTCTACCTTGGGAACCAATATTATATAATGAAAAGATACACTATTGTTAGAAAGTATTCAACTTTCTTCTTATAACTATTACATATATATATATATATAACAACTTATTTTTCTATCTTCATGATTACTGTACACCTATACCCTTAACATTAGTCCTTTATATGAGAATTTACAATAATGATTATGATCAATTTGTATCATTATTTTGATTTATAATTAATTATTCACTATAACGATCTGATCGATAGTAAAAAAAAAAAAATTTAAATTTTGACGGCCACTATTCTCTACTGTACACAGTATGAAATTTATTCATAATACACAATACAGTATACAATATTATTGCTATATATAATATTTTGATTATAAACTTAAAATACGATTAATGAATGTTCAGTACAGTTTTTCATGAATGATATATCCAAAGTAAAGATTTTCATAGTTAATGATTACAAAACCCGAAAAAATATTTCATTCAATATAATAAATAATCAAAATCATATTTCAATGACATACAACAACCATATTAAATTTTAAAATGTGTACATTAATTTAAAAACGGTATACTATATTTATTTATTCACTTATGGATTAAAAATTTTACTAACAGTACTTTACTTTCGGCAAAAAATAATATTTATCGTATTGTAATTTAGTTATCATATTTATTATCAGGGGAAAAAATGATTTCATAATAATGAACTTTGTATGATCAAAAATTACTAAATCTAAATTAAAAATAATTTATTTGCTCAATTTTAGAACATCTCATAACGTTATCGCGCATGTATGAAAATGTAGAACTGAAAAGAAAAAAAAATATTCAACATAAAACTCCTAATGTAAATGTATTTTCAGTTTTAAAAACATATACAAAATTGCATACAAATAATTTGAAAAAGAGTCATACCTTCAATATTTATTTAAGTAGTTTGACTGTACTAACCGAAGTACATAACTACCGCACTTAATAAAATAAAATCCACAGTTAGCGTATGCATTTGTATATAAAATGGTCTTTATTTAGATCTGCATAGTACATAATGTAAACAAAAAAAATGGTTAAATAATGATTACAATATGCAAACACAGAATGCATTTGATACTTTTTTTTTCTTTTTTAATATATCAGAATATTTTTTTAAGTAGTTTTGAAAATGCACAGTATGCTACTTTTGCTATTCTTATGCTAATGAAAAATAAATCTTTATGATCAATTAAATTGTTATTAAACCTTTTTTTTAATTCTAAATAATTCCATGTTAAGTCATATAATATGGTAATAGACATTTGAAAAATAATAAAACTTCAGTACGGATTTTTTTTTTCCAGTGGAATGAGAAACAGGTAGCGAAAAAATAGAAAAGGCTGTTAACTGCTAGTTTACTTTCACTTTCTTATCCATGTGCTGTATTCTTGGACAGATAAAAAAGCGTACTTTTTTTTATAGCAATTCTGTTTAAAAGTTTATAGCTACATACGTTTTCAATTAGATTCATGGCTGCAACTAATATGACCATTAAAAAACCAAAAAAATCTCTGAGCTTGGAAACAGAAATGAATAACTTAAGACAAATGAAAAGAAAAGAAGGAAATCATGATATCCATTTTTTATGGGTTTATCCACATTTACCATCATCACTATTTTTCAAAACAAAGACAAAATAGAACAAAGTGCTCAAACCATCATAGATGTATCCAAACTTTCCAAAATCATGGCATCCCATATAAAAAAATTGAAGCACATCAACTATACATTCTAAACGTTTTCTCTAAATCCTCAGCCATCATCTGGTGCAATACTGAAAAAAAATAAATCCCAGATCATCAAAGGATTTAGAAGACAACAATGGACCTTAGAATAAACAATTCATGATTCAAGAAATTAGATAATTACTATTGATGAATGAATCATTGGAAATAACTTTAAGATAAATGTTTTTTACATAGATTTAAGTTGCATTATTATACATGCATGCATTTTTTAACTGCATACTTGCACACAGTTTACACAAGCATGGAATGTACATTAAGGGAGATTTTTAATTACTATATATAGTAGATTAAGTTGTTTGTTCTCAGCTTATAATGTAATTTTTAGCTGAAATAACCAGACAATTTTTTCCTACAGGAAATATGTAATATTCTTACTTAACAATGAGTTTTGGATGATTAATTGCACTCAATAAATAGGATAAAGAGGAAGGCCAGAAATAATAGTCACAAATACCATTTATGATAAAATGTAAAAAATTGTAAAGGGCACTATGAAGATTTTTAACCAGCTTACCTTGTTTTATTTATGTTTCTATATTTTCTACATTAAATTCTCTGTGTTGAAGCTTTGGTGGAATAATTAGATAAGTGAATGTTGCAATCAAGAGATTACAGTTGATCAACACACTTGCGAAGAATGGTATCTTACCATGTGTGATTATTCTAGTACAGAAGAAGCTTCTTAAATTGTTACAATGCATAAATGTCTCCTTATGTAGTGGGAAATTACTAATTAAGCAATGTCTCTAAGAGTTCCAATTTAGAAAAGGCCCCCAGATCTTGAAATGTAAATGAATAAAATATGCAATCATATTTCAGATTTTATAGCCCAGTCGATATCTGCAATGAGATTTTATCCATATACTCTTTATAGCATTGCTTTATATTACTTATTGTCAAGAATTCTTATTGTGAGATATAATAAATGTGGTGAATAGGTATAACTATTTGGGAATCATCTTAAGTAGTCAGAGAAATTGCTTGGATGAATGGGAGAAAAAATTGAAAAATGAAGCAAAGAAAAGAAAGGGGCTGATAAAGAAATTAACAGGTTTTCATATAATAAATATGATATAGCTAGAATTGTATGGAAAGGAGTGGCAGTAGTAGGATTAACTTATGGTACTGGTGCATTGTGTTAATAAAGGGATGTTAGATTACTTAGAAAAAGTATAAAGAGAAGTAGAAAAACATGCATTAGATGCAGATGTGCGGATGGCAAAAGAGGCAATTCAAGGAGTTTTTATATAAAATGCAAAAAACAAAATGAAAATGTCTTGTAGACTGCAATTTATGTATAGTAAAAGAATAGCCAAAATAGAATTTAATTGGGTTATGAGTTAAGGACAGATGAGTGAGAAAGATAGTATGGTAGGTAGAAGATTTGGATAAAGACTTTATATCAGTATACTTGTACAAAAGATGGGATGATTGTATTAAAATTGCTGAGTGATAGCGGAAAGAATGGGATAGAAGAATAGTTGCATAAATAAAAAATAGGGAATTGTAGAGATGGAGAACTAGTAAGGAGAATAAAAAGTTTAAACACATATAGAAATAAACAGAATATTGAGTGTAAGTTAATTTATGGTAATAGCAAGGAAAGTAGTTTACTGTTTAAGGTTTGAACAGGATCATTAGCAGCAAGGGAATATACATATAAATGGAGGATGTGGGTGATTTAGTTTGCAAGTTATGTAAGGAAGGCATGGAAAATATTAGGCATTTGTTAATTGAAAAGTGATTATACAGAAAGTGAGTTCCTGGTTTTTATGCTGGGTTTAGAAAAAAATATGGGGCATCTAGATATAAAGGCCATAGAATGAACAAAAATAATGTTGTGAAAATGGTATGAAGCAGGATAAAGAAGAAGGGAAAAACTTAGCATGGGGATTGAAAAGGGAAGATAAAGTGGTTAACAGACTTCTCTGGGCATAGTGGCTGAGACATTCCTGACTCCAACAAAGAAAAAGCCAAAGTGCATCGCATCACATAGAATATTTGTAAAGTTGTTATTTTTAAATACATTTTAAGATACATGCAGACATATTATTATGGTTTTTTTTTTTTCAGTAATGTTCAAAAAGAATAAACTGTCTCAACAAAAATATAAATTGACAAAGAAAGTAATTTTTTTTTTCAGATATGATAACTAGTGAAAATTTCAACAGACATAGATAAAAAAACATGTGTTGGGTGACATAAAATTCCAAGAAAAATCAAAAAACCATTTCTAATTAATGTGTGTAGCACATAGTCTTGGATTATACTAAGTTGCTAATAAATAATGTGCATAAATGTAACCATGTTATTGCAGGTGCTCTCAAAGAAGGGCAACATATAAATAGACCTTTATTCAGGAAATACAAGTCAAACTCTTAGAAGTGCAATAGTTAATTATTTATGAGCTATAGAAAATACTTATTTAATTTTTAGCTTATTACAATAAAATTGTCAAAAACATTTATTACGAATATTTTTCTTTAATGGAAATTTAAAATTTTGAATTTATTTTCCAGTAGACAAGGTCTTAACAAAGCATTATTGGTCAAACACAAAAACTTTTTTAAAAAACTAATAACTATACCATCAGTAAATCAGTTACCAGAAAAGTCTAAAAGCATAGAAACTAGATAAGTGTGTTCCATAATGACTTGTAGGCAGAACACTATTCACAATAAGTTATTTGCAACAACACCCAGTCATTCAAACATAAAAATAAAAAATAGAAAAGATTTTGTCAACCATTAGTTTGTCTCCATGAGAATTATGAAAATAATATAAAAATCAAAAAGTATTATTTAATTAAAGAGAAACTTATAAATAATATATAAATAAGTATGAAGATTATAAAAATGTATATAATTTTTATTTTTTGTTAATAAAGATTTTAATTAAAATAAAAAAATTAAAAAAAAGCTCTCAAACTATAAAAATAGTTGTTAATAAGTTGTGACATCTATAAAAAAATTTACAAAAACATTTTTTTTTTCTAGGTGCATATATTTAATATATATAAGGAATTAATCAGAGTAATTCTGAGGATTGAAAAACCGTATATAATAGTTAATTACCATTATATTTATTCTTTTTATTCTTTTATATATATATATTATAATTTGAACTATAAGTATCAAACGTTCTGTCCTCACACCTTAGTTGCAATTCACTTTAGATAAATATATTAATGATTATTACTAATCATTTATTAGGTTAGAGATTATCATGTTCCTATGCTATATATATGATGTATATATTGTAACCAACGAGAAATCCAAAAGAGACCTTGTAAGAATAAACATCAACCGAATCCGTTTAAACAAACATAAATAACACCCTAATGGTTCAACTAAGCTCAGTGGGTTAAATCATAATTATCTTTACTCCTGAGACATGCACCAAAATAAAAGGAGTTACAATAATGACAGATGCTCATTATAATTTTTAAAAAATATAACAACAAATAAATTCAGAGGAAGAGAAAAATCACTCACTCTTGGGTCAGATTTATAAATTAACTACCTTCCCAATATTAAAGTACATCTTCCAAGCAGCAAGGTTACAACATATGTCTTCTATGATAAAACAAGAAATCTCTTCCATTATTTCCCCTTCCATTATTGCCATGATTTGATCTGAAATGACTATTAAAAAATAAGAATTAATGAATTTAATAACTATAATTTAATCTATGAATGCCACACTTCTAATATTTGCAAAATAAATATGATTCCAGTAATGTAAAATCATATATAATAATCTCAGGGTTCTTAATATAATTTTAAACATAATTTGTTTTATCATATTGTTGAATAAGTGACTGATCAAGAGAATATAGGAGACATAGACTTCACTTGTAAGCTAATATGTCTTAATATGCCATAGTAATATTAATTAACAAAACATATAATTTAAATAAGACATGCATGAAACAATAAATTTTGAAGAATAAAGTCTTTACCTAGGATGACATTCGAATATCCAGAAAGAAAAGAGTATATTTTATGCCATACTTATCAACAACATAATTTTTAAATTGTCTTCAAAATAATATAATTTTCACTTGTATAATAATCAAATAATATGCAGTCTTTGAATGAAAATCAATTTTAAATAAACAAAATAAATATCTTTATTTCAAATGTAATTTTAACATTTGTAATCATCGATCTTATAAAAGTTTCAGTCTTCAAATTTGAATCTGTGTTTTACATGAACTGTATATCTGATTTGAATAAAGATTTCTATAATATAATTAATAATTGAGGACTCAAGAAATCATATAGAGACAAAGACTAAAATTTACCAACAATAAAACACATTTATTACAAGTAAACATCAATTCCATTTTACAAAAATCCAGACAACAAATTTTATGTTCAAGTCATCTACAAAAATATAGACTGTTACATCAGATGCATTAATAAAATTAAAATCATGTCTATCCAATTGTATATTTTAGATAATATGGTAAATTACTTTTTTAAAAAAAAATTTAAGTGAACATTGTTTATCTCTTTCTATTCCATTCTATTTTTAAACATATGTACCTCTAAATATCCATTATTTCTCTACATAGCTTTGACAATGTTCCTAAAATTATTCATAACTATTTGCTAAAGGTTTAAATAAATTAAAATATCTGAAATAAAAATTACCCATGTCTAGCTACCTATTATTGATAGACGTATTTTTAATAATCATTTAAAATATATGACATTATGCTAGTATGATTAAGAATTTCACTTTTTAATAATATCCAGCTTAAGAAATTTTAAAATTTTAGCATTATAATTCTAGCTATTGCAACAGACACGACTAAGAAATACTAGCTATTATCATTGTTAATTTGATAGTAGTAAAACAGCAAAACCCTTCAGAAGTCACATGTACACATCATTCCAATTTGTCCCTTTTCTGTCTAATAAGTTACTTAAATACTCAATTGCTTTACCAATCCATTGGTGTTTTACTTCTGGATGGTGATGATGATAATGTATATATGTTTCCCTTATTATGCTATAATAATATACTAAAAATTAAATTTAACAAATATATTTGTTGGCTTTATTATATTGTTGGGCAAGGCACAACAGCATCATGAATAAATTAATTGCTTTATTATGTACTTAAGATATTAAAAGTGTCCCTGAAGTATCTACCCTTCAAACTCAAACTTATCAATTACCATAACACTTTAAATAAACTAAATCTTCGTCTACTATGGTGGAACATAAACATGATATCTTCAAGAGGGAAAGGCTTCTTAGAGCCATAACTACCATAAGAATAAATAAACAATGGCATATTCCAGAAAATCTTCTGAGGCAAATATATGTAAGGACGTGGTCCTAGCACATGAAAATTGGAATATAAACCAAAGTAAAACCTCTCTAAGGACCAAATTATGTGAACTAAGCATATAAGACAATAATATAATATGGGAAACAAAATCCATTCATGACAAATACCTACAATTGGGGAGAGTAAACCTCAATCCTTTAATGTACTATCTAATTAGAAACAATATTACGAGAACAAGTTGCCCTACAAACATCAGAAAATAATAACTTCTATCATTGGCAAACAATGGCAAGATAAAATACAACTTCAACAAGAAAAGTAACTTTCTATCTCGAAAAATACATATACCAGATATCATATAAAGCCAACAAATAAACATGAATCAAACTGACTTTAAAATATTTTAAATAGCATAATAGTAATATATTGCTACTAATAAGGAACACACACATATAACTAATAGTAGCATAAGATTTTAAAATATCAGACATGATTGGCAAATGCATAACACTCAATATAATACAGATAAAATGTATTATATTATTAATAACCTTATAATAAATAAATACTATATCAGTTAAAACTTTTGTGAATTTCTCATAAATACCAACTGTCAGCTGTTTACTCATAAATAATTATAAATGCATAAGGAATAAAATAATACTAGCAAATATATAAAAAAATATGTATTTTCTTTACCTGGTCATGTACACTAAATATCAATTTACCTTAAGCAAAAGATAATAAAATGCATAATTTTTAGCTTATAATTTATAAATAATTTTGCATAAGAATAATAAAAATAAAATATAAAAAATAAATAAAATGTGTATATATATATATTTTTAAAAAACACCCACAGTTCTTTAAATGATATCTTCAGCCATGAGCTAACTGATGCTGGCAATAATGTTTTTTGTATGGCAAATCATTTATGACAATGCATTCACAATTTATCACTTCTTTAAAATAATAATTCTCATGATCTTCCTGGTAAAATTTGCATGCACATTAACATCACAAACATTGAATATTAGTATGGATTCAAATCCCTTTTTCATGAACACTTGGACATTTATTTCAAAAGTTTGGTATAGTTTGTTTTGTATATTCATCCATATAAAATATATCCTACTAAAAATGTTTCTTTCACCTCCGCAAATATATTTTTTGAAATTATCAACCTGTTAACTTGAATGTAGACAATAATGACAGTAATTAGGAAGCCATTTTTTTAATAAAAAAAAATAAAATAAAACAACTAGAACAGCTTTTCACGTTTCACAATGCACTTAGAGTTAAAAGTTTTTCTGCATTATTTTCTTCATTTTGAATTCATATTCTCATATTTTAATTGAAGAGCATGAAACTATCATGCATCTGAAATAACTTTAAACAAAAATTATTATTATAACTAATATTTCTAATTTCTTCAATTAATAGTTTTTTTTTTCCTTTTAAAATTAATGACAATATTCATATCAGCATTCCAATAATAGCAAAAAGAATCACATTAAAATTGTTCTTATAATAGTGGGTTTAAATTAATTCCTTTTAAATGCTAAACAAAGCTAACTATTAACTCAAGAGTTGTCTAATAAATGGTTTAAAGTTTTTTTTCTTAAATATTAAAGGAAATTCAACCAAGTTGAGTCATATGCCCATTAAAGGTAAGGAACAATAATAGAAGATTAGTAAAAAATAAAGTTCATACAATAGCTTGATAATATGGAAATATAATATCTCTGTCTTGAATTATACACATTTAGAAACATTACTAAGTAGAAAGCATTGATTTTCTGTTGGGTCTTTGCTAGTTTTCTTGAACTTCTGATTAGATTGAGTATGAAAAAACTTAATACCTTTTGGCTGTTTAGCCACACATTATTACTTAATGAAAATAATAAGATTTATAAAGAATTATCACTTTAAAATTTAAAATAAAAATTTCAAACTAAAAATTAAACTTTCTGGGCTTTAGAGTCTATGGAAAAGACATACACACTGATCTGCACACTAAGCATCACAACACTTGACATTTTTAAATCTGTCTCTAATATTTATAGCTTTTCATTTTGATGGGCAGTTAATTAGCCATACATAGTTTATATGCTTCTAGTATTAATTATTTACACTATAACAAGGAACTAAAAATAAAATTATATAATCATAATCAATTTCAAATTATCATGTGACAGTTCTTAGTAAATTTCTACTGCCACTAAATTGACTTTTATAACTTTAAAAAAAACACTAATAAAATTAATAATACAATATTATTTTTAAATACTTATTCTTATTTATTAGAAGTTCATGCATTTATTTACTTTAAATACTTTTCAATAATAAATAAATAAATGAACTTAAACTAAATTTAATTTCAATAAATAACATTTTTAAACTAGTGTGCACACATTCAAATCCACACACACATACACACCGGAAATCATTTTCTATTCTTTTAAATTTAATTTAATATGTCTAACCTTTAACCTAATAGCTAGTAAATAATTTTCAATATTTTTTTTCTAAACTAACTTTGCTGCTTTTAACTCCTTTATCAGCTTTTAATTAAACAAATTACTCCATAACATTTTACAATTAAAAACTTATTAACTATTCTATAATCTTTAAAATATAAAATTAACTTTAAGAAATCTTACATTGTATTATAGCTTTATAATACAACTAATGGAATTAATTTAACAATATTTTAATCTAACTACTTTAATTTTTAACTAAACATGAACTGAGTTTCAATCCCTACCCTATTCTATACTTATATGAATATTCACTTATGCTCAATATTAAAGCTATCTGTTACAATAAAATTTCTGCTACTGATATTGTATAATAAACAAGAATAATTACTTATATAGCCTACCTACACTATTTATCAAACAGAACTTATATAATCAAGCTTATTTTCATTTTTACATTAAAGAAAATCTTGTCATTCATCCCCCTCCCCTCGCTTTTTTTAAGCAACACTTTAAAATAAGGCATTCCAATATTACCATGGGCAAAGCACAGGGTTACAATATATATATATATATATACACAATGGACGGTTACAAATGATTAAAAATGTTCATGTTGTGTACACAACATGGACATGTTTAGTCATTTGTAACCATCCATTGTCTAAAAATATTTTTTATATTTATCATTTTATTATATATTATTAATTATTTTAATATATTATTTAACATTTATTAGTTATTACATTTTATTATTTTACTCATATGGTTATTTACTAATGTTTTATTACTTAAGGTCTCTGACAATGGATCACACATTCAAACAGAGGGGTAGAATATCATTGATAGATTAACCATCAATGAAACTTATGGTCAGATCAAGGTTACTCAGATGAACAATCCAACCATTGTTCCTGGCCATTACAACTCTCCATACTGCTGAGATAATGTCTGCCATCAAATTACTTTATTTATTTTGAGAAGTCTCATGCACCATCTAGCCTGGATGACAGGCACATAACCCCAGCACTTGAAATATACCCAGGCTAACTCACAATCTTAATCAGTGGACCCACTGCACTACTAATTAACATGTGGAAATATTTATAACCTTTAAACTATTAATGACACACTTAAAAGAGAGAAAATATAGACCAAGCAACATTCACATGCATGCATATTTAAATAAATATAACAGTACAATTTAACACAGAAAATAAATAAGTATACTTTAATTGTTAATAATTCAACATGACTAATGTTCTTTATTATAATTCATTTCTTTAACAAATATATGTCTAGATAGTTTACAATTGAAAAAGTATATTCACCTAGGTTTTTCATAATGTTGAGATGATATCATCTTTCTGCAGTTGACACTTTCCTTTGGCTCTGATTTTCAAATGGCTGGCTTGTTGGTCTCCAGCAATGGCTTCATGGGTTTTCTTCTGTACTTCTATCAAACAATGGGGGAAAGAGAATATGTGGCAGTCTATATTATGGATGAGACATTGATTCCAAGCAAGAGCAGTTGATGGAGCCAAGAACCCAAGGCATGAAGCCCAGCAATACACTCCAAAGATTTTCTAGCAACACATGTTACTATTTCTGTGGCTTCTATATTTATATTTTCCACATCAATAAGAATTGGCTCACTGAAGGTCATGTTAACTATGACCTCAGTGATAACATCAGTGACAAGTGGATCAATGACCTCTGCAATTATTGCCATTCTTCAAATTGAAACTGGAAACTTGAAAACAAACTTGGAAAAAACTTGAGCTGAAAAAAAAACTGGAAACAATGGACAAACTGCCTTCTTTATATCTAACTCTCCCATTGTTTATTTTTTATCATAATTTTAATTTGGTTTAATTAATTTTATATTTTTAATCTAATCTTTCTTTAGATTCAT
Organism: Epiperipatus broadwayi; assembly: GCA_028023455.1. Taxonomy (NCBI): domain Eukaryota; kingdom Metazoa; phylum Onychophora; class Udeonychophora; order Euonychophora; family Peripatidae; genus Epiperipatus; species Epiperipatus broadwayi. The sequence goes on from JAQFVV010000164.1 coordinate 2,195,895, forward strand.
CTACTATCTTATCGCATTCCTGCTGATTAGATAGATTACAAGAGTTTTTTTTTTAATAATTAATACTATTGTCAGTTTTATTTTAAAACATTTCACATTTATTTATTCTTATAACGTTTACTTTTTTAAAATTTAATTTATAAAAAAGAAGGGAGCAGGTTTTCAAATCCTTATCTGTCAAGATTCTTTTTTCCCACCCTATTCTTAATAAAGTTTTATTCCAAAAAAAAAAAAAGATGCAATCTTTTATTTTATTCATTTCATTTTTACAAATCTACTTTTTTTTCTAACTATTTTTCATTTCTCTTTTTCTTAATAATTTATTTCAAATTATAAAACATGTAATGGAGATATTCAAATATGTGTGTTTTTACAATATATATTTTGCGATCGTTACATCACACTCACATCTCCATTTCAGAGATAAAATGCATAAATTTGACCCATTTTAGCTTTGCCATTTGATCTCAGCTTCACTATTTGATTTTCATTTTTATTTATTTATAATTTTTTTCTTCTTTAAATTAAGTTTCGGATTGCAAGGGACTAACCCACTACAGAGGTTGCCTTTCTTATACTGATCTGCCTATCACACCATAATCTACATTAAATACAATGATTATATCTACTGTGACTACCATTAAGGACAACATATATCCTTATGGATGTGTACAGGGAGTTGGATGTTGCAAATGGCAGGACATGACTACTGATCATTAGACTTATGCAAAAAAACTTTAATTATTATGGATATGCTGGGACTTTCACTACCAGCAAATTGATGGGCCCAGGATTTTCTCCACTGGGTCTTTGCCCTATAAGATAAGTTAACACTATGAATGGCAGGATTCATCTACTAACTATTCGACATGCTCAAAACAAGATTATATCTATGCTGGGAATTTTTCTTCCAGTGAACTAGTTTGTAGCTTACACTAGAATTACTCTTCCAGTGCACAAATTTTAGACAATAGGTTGGGAATACCTTTACCAGTGCATTGGAAGGGACCAAGTCTTACTCTATTGGGTCCTCATCTTAGAAATATGAGACTCATTCCCCTGATGTGTTATAGGTCAAGAGTTCACAAAGTAATGGTCTTCAATTAACACTTTTCTTACTCCTATATACACACCCCATAATTCTATCAATTGCAATGCAATCATTGCTTACATAAAATCTTTTTTGCTTATTTTAGATTTCACAAAAGATTATGTTATTCATTCTTATTATATTTTACAAAATTTTATTTTTTTATTTATTTACTTTTATTTCCATTACTGAATATTGACTTTCAAAAAAAATTCTTGTTTTCCTTTATTTTATTTATCTAACTTTTATTTCCCTGACTCTCAAAAAAATATTCTTATTTTAATTTATTTATCTATCTTTTTTTATTTCCATTATCATATATTAACTCTCAAAAAAATAATAATTCATATTTTATTTTACTTATCTACTCTTTTATGTCCATTATCATATATTGATTCTCATAATCCAAGTACAAAAATATTTTTTTTTCATTGCTTCACCTCAGGTCCATCCAATTACTATAATTCTACTTAACCTTTGTCAGACAGTTCTTTTAAGTTTCTCATGTATCTGTTCAGACTAGAACATCATAACCTACTCCTAGGCCTGGTCTGTTGTTCCAGATGGTTGGTTTCCAGATCATGGCTTGCATACTCATCAATCCTCCTTCTAGGACTGTGTGACTCTCTATACCTAGTGTTTTACCCCAATGATTTTATACTAGCCAAAATTCATGGCATTTATATTTTTCTCTCTTTCTAAAGATTTGAAGGCCCTTTCTTTGTTTTCATAATTTGTTTCTTCATAATTTGTCCTCATGCTGTCAAATGCACTCAGTAGTGGCCATTTGCTCTATTTCAATACCAATTAACATATGTTCCACATTATGTGGAAAATTGTCTTACTATATGAATGATTTGCTGTTCTGAAAGTGGGTTAATCATTATCAATCTTAATTTTGCAATTTGACAGCAGAAAAAGGGAGTAAAAGCTTCAATTGGTTACCATTTATCCTGCAGTACCTGGTGTCTAACACCTTCCTGATACTCTTCACTCCAGTAGCTTGCTGATAATACTTTCTTATTCCCTATGAACATGGTAGGTTTTATAAATATGAAGTCCACCAAGCCTGTGAAGCACCTTGTAGATGACTACAGGTGATTGCAATCATTGCCTCTTTGCTCAGCTGGTTCAATGCAAAGTAGCATTCCAGGCTGCTAAGGCATTCAGTCGGAGCCTCTCCCGCATGCCTGAAAGCATTCTTATTTTCAAAAATTTATTTACAATATCTGAGTTAATATGCACATCTGTAGTTGCACTTTTCTCTTCCCTACTGTCAATATTAACATTCTTGATTTCTTATTTTTCCTTACCTTCCTCAACTTTTAGCTTTACTATTTCTCTTTTTCCGCTAAATTATTTATATCTATTCTTACATTTCTATTATCTTCCTATTTTCTCGTATTATTTTCATTCCTGACATCCACTGCTCATTTATTTTTTTTATGAACATTTCTGTCTGTTCCCTCCACTTTTCCTCTAACCAACTGATTATTTCATTTTTTTCTATATCACTTTTTCCTGTTTCATAGGTGGCTTCCTGTTTCTCATTAATTACTTCTACTACTTTATTTTAAGCCTCCATTTTTGTCTTGGCTCTTGTATGCATTAGGTTAATTTTGTACTTTATTATTTCTTTTATAATATTATATAACTCATTTCCCTTATTTTTAAGTATTTTAAATCAAATGGAATATTTGATTAACCTTCAATCCTCCTCAGTCCTCTCTACATTCCCATTTAACTATCAAGAACCCTTTAATTATCTCTCATGTCACTTTTTTCCTCCTCTCTCCTTTTTATTTACATTTAATAATTTATTTTTTATTCTCAATATTATATTTTGAATACAATTTATCCAAACCACTTCGAATACTTTTTTGCAAAACTCTTTATTTGTACATACCTGTCAACTGCCCCACAGTCTTCTTCAAAGCCAGTTCACTTTAGTTTTTTTAAGATTAAAGTGAACTGGCTCTGAAGAAGACTACAGAACAGCCAAAACATAGGTGTATTATGTACATATGTACAAATAAAAAGTTTTGCTAAAAAGTGTTCGAAGTGGTTTGGATAAATTGTATTTATAGAATATTACAGCAAAATAAAGAAAAGTGTGATTTTGGTAATATTATAGTTTGTTTCCTTAGGTATATTTATCCCCTCACACGGCTCACAGATTTCAATTTTTATTACTATGCCATTTGGCATTTATTTGAATTTTAGTTTCAAACTTTCTTAATTTTATTTTAATTATACTGGGGCAATTATGGCACATCGGCAACCACATTGGATGGCAATTGTAATGATTCAATATAAAACAAACATTTTTGGTCATTTGTAACCACCCATTGTCTAAAAATATTTTTTATATTTATCACTTTATTATACATTATTAATTATTTTGCTATGCTGATTATTTATTAAGATTTATTAGTACATTTATTATTTTACTCGTAGTTATTTACTAACATTTTATTACTTAATGCCTCTACCAATAGATCGCATATTCAAGCAGAGTCATAGAATATCATTGATAGATTAACCATCAATGATACTTATGGCCAGATCAAGGTTACACAGACAATCCTGACCATCTTTCCTGACCATAGAAGCCCTCCATACTGCTGGGATAATTCTGCCATTCAAAGCACTTTATTTGTTTTGGGAAGTCTCAGGTACCATTTGGCCATATATGTTATATATAGATTGCATGCCTGGACAACAGGCACACAAAACCAGTGCTTGAAAGAGACCCATGCTAACTCCCAATCTTAAACAGGGGACCCAGCACAATACCAATTAACACATGGAAATATTTCTAAGCTGTAAATTACTGGTGATACAATTAAAAGAGAGAGAAAAAATATAGAACAAACAACATTTAAACAAACATTTTTTTATTCACACACACATATTTAAATAAATATAACAGCACAATTTAACACAGAAAATAAATGAGTATACATTAATTGTTAATAGTTCACTATTACTAATGTCCTTCATTATAGTTTATTTCATTAAAAAATATATGTCTAGACAGTTTATGATTGAAAAAATATATTTACCTAGGTTTTTTTCATTACATTGAGATGTCATCTTTCTGCAGTTGACACTTTCCTTTGGTTCTGATTTCCAAATGGTTGGCTTTCGGTCTCCAGTGATGGCTTCATGAGTTCTCTTAGGCAATGGGAGAGAAAGCAAATATGCAACGATGTCTATATTATTGATGAGGCATTGATTCCAGGTGAGAATGATTGATGGAACCAAGAACCTGGAGCATTAAGTCTAGCTGAATACTCCAAAGTTTTTCTAACAATGCATGTTACTATTTCTGTGGCTTCTATATTTTTATTTTCCATGTCAGTAAGGACTGGCTCACAGAGGATCATGTTAACTATGCCCTAAGTGCTAACATCACTGATGAATAGATCAATGAAGTAATGAACTCTGCAATTATTGCCACTATGCTAATTGAAATTGGCAACTTCAAAAACTTGGAAAAAACTTGAACTGAAAAAAACTGGAAACAATGGACAAGCTGCCTTTTTTATATCTAACTCTCCCATTGTTTATTTTTTTTATCATAATTTTAATTTTGTATAATTAATTTAAATTTTTATCTAATCTTTTTTTTAGATTCATCTATCTTCTTATCACATTCCTACCAATGAGACAGTTTACAAAAGTTTTCTTTTTACTAATTAATATTATTGTCAGTTTATTTTAAAACATTTCAAGTTTAATTATTCTTTTAACATTTTTTTTTAATTTAATTTATAAAAAAGAAGAGAGCAGGTTTTTAAATTCTTATCTGTCATGATTCTTTTTCCTCACCCTATTCTTAATAAACAGTTTTTATTCCCAAAAAAATGATGCAATCTTTTATTTTGATTTCATTTTTACAAATCTACTTTTTTTAAAAACTATTTTTTGTTTCTTTTTCTTAATAATTTGTTTATTTATTTCAAATTATAAAATATGAAAAGCAGATAGGTATATATGTGTGTTTTACAATATATATTTCATGATCATTATAATATATATATATATATTGTAATGTAACAGTTTTTATGTATGTGATCAGATTCCTAATGACTTATGGTTTTGGAATGCAAGTGATTGTTACATTTTTACCAGATACAATATGACAACCATCTGGTTCATGCCTAACACATTGGTCACCAAATATAATGGGACAAACAGATAATGGTACTCTTATGTACTCAAATTGCACTCAAATGTAATGGGACAGTCTACTCATGGTGTGCACAAAAATGGATGTGTTCCTTCTGATGAGTAAAAAAAGAGTGTATCTTTATTATCTATTTTCATGTATACCTTCTTTTATTAAACTCATATTTAAAAAAGAAGAGTAAGATTTAAATAACTACTGATTCTATCCTTAACTTATCATCTCCATATTGTAGTTTACTCCCACTATTCCAGACTTTGAGCTCAGGGAGATGTGTCAGGTTCAGGGAATATTTGTATCACCATATTCTTAATATATGTATGATGACTATATGCCTATTAATAAGAGTGGATATAGTACATTGTTTATATGAAAATAATCATATGTGTGTAAGGATATGACTTAGTAGAATTTAACCACAGAAAAACAAACCAAGAAACATGTTTTAACACTTCAATAAATTTAATGAACATATTTACATTGACAATTACTATTTCAATAATAAAATGTAAACAAAGTTGGGAAGAACTAATTTGGGCATCCATGGTTATTCTTCATTTACATATGGTTTATACCAATGTTTCCCATCCTGACCACATAAAGAATAGCCACTATATGTCTTGATTAACATAAATGAACTTCATTTTACATACAACATTATTATAAATATAGTAATATGTTTACTACCAATTTTTATGTCTTAGTTAATGCCATAATGGTTTAATAGACCCCTTTGTTATATATAAAGTATGTGTGATAAAAGAGGGTTGTGAGTTTAAGATATACATATTAAAAAAATATGCATAGAAAATATATAAAAAATAAATATTAATAATTAACACAAACTTTAAAATAAACAATTAACAAATGTGTGTGGGTTGCACATATATAAATGAGTAATTGATATATATCTTAGGTAGTGTCTTACCTTGTTTCATTTATTATGATCAGATTATTTCATAATCAAGATTGTTCCTCATAAATTTTGTCTCCCATAGTACTTTATTATTAATTTCATAAATTTTAAATTAAGATATTCAGCCTTATATTAAAATAAAGAAAATAAATTATTATATGTAACACAAACAATTAATTATCAATGATGTTGACTTTATAAATGGGTTTTACAGTTTGTATGGACAATCTGGTGAATTCAATGACTTTATTAATCTTCAAACTGGAGTTTTAGAATGAAGTATAAAAAGAGAAAATTCATGACGCTGAATCATTTTGATATTTATCACTCTAGGTGTGAAGATATAGAACAATCTCATATTGGTCTTAGCAATTTCTAGCTCTGGGGATGATGACTTTTCATCCATGATTTTCCCTTTTGTTTTCAGCAATGCATGATTATTTTAGTTGACATTTATATAAATATTTTATAACTAATATATATTGGAGAAGCATCAATATTTTTCTACTACTGCATGTTTCAAATTTAAATCCAGAAAATTATGCTGAGGGATCAATAGTGGTTTTATTTTATTTTTTTAGAGAAAATTGAATGTTTTATTCTGTTCATAAATTATTAATTCATGAACTCTTTGCTTAGATGTTCTTAGAACTAAACATTTCTACTCATTTTCTAAAATCCTTGTAAAAGATTTATTCAGTAGTATTGCAAGTTTGAATTGGTTGACACAAATCTTCAGATTTTTCTTTTAACTTCTTTATATAGGGAATGATATTTTTTTTACTCAGGTAAAAAAGTTTTTTTTCCTCCTTGAACAAAAAAGTTCATTGAATATCTTCTTATATATATATATTATAACGGTCAGGGAAAATTGGAGTCTTACCGTATCTGCCATACAAGGGCGCCACCAGGCCATTTGAACCTGGAAATTTTATATAGTAGCAGATACGCAAGTTAAGATCCAACTTTATTTTATATAGACCATTAGCCCATGTCACTAGCTCAAGGAGATGCAGAGATTTATAATAAGTACTTCTTAAGCATTTGAATAAAGAAAAATATTTAAATTCTAAAAATATATTTTTAATATTAAAAATAAAATAAGCCACTGCCAGTAATAATACACAAAAAAAAACATTTATTAATGCACATATATAAATATATAAAATTGAGGAATAAATTTATCTTGATTTTAATATTAATTTTAAATTTAGATTTTTTTTTTTAATATTTAAATTATTATTTAAGAAAGTCCACACAGATGGACATTTTAATAAAATTTACTTTAGAATGTTGATTATAGATAGGCTACATAGATTTCTCAGTGAAAAACTTTTCAACATAATCATTCAATCTCAGACTAAAAGTTCGCAGCCAAGATGCAACCAATGCAATATGATAATGCTAACATAAAACCACGCTGTCAGGAATGTGCATCTGCAGTGTGATATTATTTGAAGAGCATGATCCTCATCCAGTACAGGAATGTGTGTCTGTCTGGCAAAGGAATCATGTATATAATATTTGAGAAAAATGATATGTATGGGGGAGAATGGTCTATCTGCCGACTTATAGTCCCTATTCGTAAAGCTAAGAAAGTCAATGCTGCAGGAAATACATCTGTGTACATTGCAACACAATGACTACACCTTTGGGTCATGCATTCAGTTGGACTTTGCCCTGTATGCTAACATGCTTCACATTGCATTAATATAAACACCCATATATCTCTCTACTAGCATTGACTCAACCAGAAGACAAATAGCCTAAAATTAAAGCTCTTTAAAATAAACATAAACAATTAAAATATAAAGTTATTAATTGAACAATTGCTAAAGGAAATTTACAATAAAGTAAACCCAATGGCACTCATCATAAGGTGCTGCATTGACAACAACAACTTAATATATATATATATATATAACAGTAAATACGTTTAGACACTCAGCATGAGGTGTCATATTTACCAATATATGTATATACATTTTCACGTATAAAAAAATATTAAAACATAATCAACATAATGAATTTATGCAGCTATCTACACCCAACTTAAAATTTAATACATTTTTTAAATTTCATTAATAAATATTAATAAAGAAAATGGAAATAATTTAATTAAATTAGCAAACTCAAATATATAAAATTAAACATTAACAACTGATTTTGAAATCTTAATAAGTCAGATAAAAGTTCATTTTAAAAGTTATGTTTAGCTGGTTATTAAAAGCTTGTTAAATATTGACGAAAGTTCTTAATTACTTTATAAAATTTTATAGTTCATACTTTACAGTAGAGGAGCTCCCGGTTCCTTGTGCCAATTCCCGCAAAATCCTTTATTATTCATACTTTCTGTTCATGCTGTAGCTATCAATCCGGAGGTGAACTTAGCTGGTTTGATCCTGGAACTGTCTTATTGTAGGACCCATATGATTTGGGTCTACAATAGTGCCATTTATAATTCAACAGTCACTTCATTAAAACTAATAGGGTGAAAAGTGCATCTTTTCACCCTCCTTCTCAAAAATCAAGCTGGAACTAACTTTGATTGGAAATTTTTTTCTTTTCATCCTAATCCTCCAGATTCACTGAACATGGTTTCTTGTTCCAATGATTTTCATTAAGGTCCGAGCGTTAGTTGCTGCTTCTATTGGACATTCTGCTTCAGAGCAGGAAACAATCTTTAATTTTTATCTATTTCTCCTATCTGACTTTTTAATTATATAAGAGCCCCAAGGGCTAGTTTGCTTTTCATTTAATTAATAAAACAATCATTTCCATTTACTGAGATTACATAGGAGGAATCTTAAAATAGAAATTAACATTTATTTCTATTTTCATTTATGTTACTTTTTAACAAAAAAATTTTATCTTTAGATCTTTGCTTTTTTATATAATAAAGTATGTTCAAATACTTTTTTTTTTATTTAAAAAAATACTTTTAAAGTTTTCCATCTGTGCAATATATATATGTTAAACATAACTTTAATTTTGGCTTTTATTTTTTAATAAATGATTTTATTTAAGATTATTTTCCCCATTATTTTTAAATTTTAAAATAATGTAATGGCATATGTATAACTTTACAATATATATATAAAGCCAGTTTGTAATAATCTTTTTACTTTACTGTTGACTTCATCTTTGGCTAAGTATTAACATAAGCAATTTGTTAAAACAAAATCATAAGAAAAGATAAGGAAATAAACATTGAGTTTTTCTTTACTTTATATGCATTAATTATTATTTTTTCTTGATTAAGTTCATTCATCCAATCTATTGTATGTCATGATATCCATTTGATCAGTTAGATTTAACTTTTGTTTTAATGTTTATTAGGTTGCATTAACTGGTTTGTTAGTTTATATGTCCTAACATTACCTAATTCTGTCACTTAATAAGTAACATTAATATTATGGGCTTGAATTGGGACTGGGCCTTATGGTGTAACTACTGGGTATTGGAGGAGTGTTGGAGGGTTAGCTATTTAAGTGTAATCTCTCTCTACTAATAGAAAAAATGTGATAATGCAAAATTTTAACTAGAAAAAAATGTAAGAATAAAAGGATTGAAGAATTAAGCAAGCATATATTAAAAATACTTTGTTTTTCAAATAAATAACTGTAGGAAATCAGAATAACATAAAATTATATGATTAAATATTGAAATTAAACTGAGAGTGCAAACCTCTCAAGCGCTTAGCCAATCAGATCACAAATACTGAGACAGAGAATTTAACAAGAAAAGAGTGGTTCCACTTTCTTCTTTACTTGTTTTTCTATATATCCAAGCCAGTCCAAAGTACTTAGATCTGAAAGCAAATTTTAATCTGAAAACATTTATTGTTGTGAACTGTATAAATATATTAAATAATCTCAATACTACCACATATTCTTTTAAATTCATGTAAAAATTGAGTTGAGTTTTAATGTTTATATCTATGCTAGTTTAGTAAATGATTAGTAATAATCATTATTGTATTTATCTAAAGTGGATGGTGACAAAGATGTGAGTTGAGTTAGTTTGACATTTGTAATTCAAAATGTAATTGTTGAAAACTATTAATTCACTACACATTTCAATTATCATCATATCGTCATCATATCATAGAGAAAAAAATATAAAATCTTGGGACATTTTATTATTAAATAATAATTTTCAAAAGCATAATAAATTTTATGCAATAAAAATAAATCAAACTTACTTCTATTTATAGTTAATTATAAAATCATTTTCTTTTTAAAAATATACAATGCATTAATTTAATTTCAAGTGAAAGTTATTCAACATATTCTTAAATGGAAGCATTTTATATACTTTCTCTTTACTCATGTTCACTGCATATATTTGCATAGTTTTTTAATTAATCCACTACAGATCACAGATGTTTTCTTTAGCCAAATGTGGATTGAAATTTTTGATTAAGTTATTTTATTATTTACTTTACAAATAAATTTAACTTAAATATTTCTGATAATTCAACTACTAAAAAAATTAAAAAGTTCTGTATTTTTTTTTTATAAAGTATTTTTCAGGATATAAGATCTTAATAATTTTATTTAGTTAAATTGTTTTAAAAATTGTTTCCATAAAGTTCTGAATTTAACTCTTTTTCTTGCTGTAATAAGATTGATTTTAACTTTGTGCTATAAATTCTTTTTTAATCTCGTAACTTTTTGTCTTCCACCATGATGACACAACTTAATTTCTTTATTCTAATGCATTTAATCATAAGAAAAGCAATATTAAAAACTAACTCTTTGCTTAGTAAAATGAAAAAAAAAAAAGACTGATGTAACAAAAAATTACAGCATTTTCCCAAAGTATATCACAGAATACTTGAAAAATAAATTGGGTATTTTACATGTACATGAATTAGACTTTCAAACAATTTACATATGACATCTGATTAAAACTTACTTATCAGAATTTAATACATTGTACAGGCTTAAACCTGCATTTATATATGTAATATATGCAGGGTTCGAACTCAGACTTTCACACGACCCACCACTCTCAGTGCCATCTCATATTGCTGACCCACCTGATCACACACATGTTGAAAAGATAAATAATCACCAATATACATATTTCATGCTAAACCAGCAATCATCAGTTGGTCTACATTACTATCCTCACACATATATATAATCAGTATTCAGTTTTATATTAAGATAGCCAATCTTTATATTTTAATGGACAGGCTTCAAACTATTCCAACACACAACTCTTTAGCCTTCCATTTCATTGAAAATCTGATGATGGAATGTTCAAAACCCTTGTTAGTGCCAAGGTTGTCATCCTACCCATGTTGATATATTAATCATTCTGACCCCTCATGTACAGGAGAATAATCAATTTATACATACATATGCGAGGGGTGGGCAGAACTTTTACACACTTTATATAAGTTAATACATTGTAAGGCTTAAACCTGCATTTATATATGTAATATATGCAGGGTTCGAATTCAGACTTTCACACAACCCACCACTCTCAGTGCCATCTCATATTGCTGACACACCTGATCACACACATGTTGAAAAGATAAATAATCACCAATATATGTATTTCATGTTAAACCAGCAATCATCAGTTGGTCTACATTACTATCCTCATACATATATATAATCAGTACTCAGCTTTATATTAAGATAGCCAATCTTTATACTTTAATGGACAGGTTTCAAACTATTCCAACACACAACTCTTTAGCCTTCCATTTCATTGAAAATCTGATGATGGAATGTTCAAAGCCCTTGTTAGTGCCAAGGTTGTCATCCTACCCATGTTGACATATTAGTCATTCTGACCCCTCATGTACAGGAAGATAAAGTTCAGAATTTATTTAAATTTTAAATTTATTTTGTTTGTGGAATATTAATTCTTTAATATTTTCACTGTATCTTTTTAATATAGGTTAAAAAATTTCTGGTATATATTATTATTGAAATTTTTAGGAAATTTTTTTATGAATTAATTTGTAACCCCAAACAATGTTTCCACATTTCATCTTATTAGAATAAAAATATAGATTTAGAATTGTCTTAAAAAGGGGGAAAGATATATGTTACAAAAACTATGGATTTAAATGAAACAACAATCCATACCAAAAATGAACAGAAAATTAGAATTTCTGTTACCGCAGGCTGTTCTATCTCCACAAACAAAACAGCTTGACCCAGAGTTCCAATACATAACTGCTTAAAAACAGATCCCACTGGATACTAATGTTATTACATACAAACCAGTAAAACTTCTTAAAAGAAAATGGAAAATCTGCTACTAATCCTGATTTTGCTGCTACCAAAGGTTGGTTTGACTGTTTTAAAAATGCTTTTCATTACAAAACTTCAAAATACAAAGGGAAAACACATTATATTATCATTAAGCTGCTACAACTTATCTAAAGGAATTTTAAAAAAATATTAAATGGGATGGATATACAACACACATCAAATTTTTAATGTCGATGAGACAGCCCATTACTGGAAGAAAATGTCCAAAAGAAAATTCATTTCAAAAATTGAAAAAGTTGCATTAGGTTTTAAGGTATCAAAAGACTAAGTAACATTATTTATGTGCAAAAACATTTCAGATAATCATATGGTAAAACCCATGCTAGTTTATAAATCCCTAAATTCTGGTGCTATGAAAAACCTAAATAATTGTGCTTTACCTATCTACTGGATGTCGAATAAAATAGCTTGAATAACTATTGATTTATTTGAAAAATGATTTCTAAATTGTTTATATCAAATGTGGAAAACTATTTAAAGAAAAAACTTTAGATTTTAAAGTTCTATTAATATTGGATGATGCATCATGCCATTCAAAAAATTTAAGTCATATTCAAATGTTGAAATAATACCACTTAATACAATTTCATTATTTCAACTATTAGAGCAGGAGAATTATAGCTACATGTAAAACTCATTACATTAGAGTATCAATGCAATGGATTTTAAATACAGTTGATGATGACCCTATTGAAGTCATGGAGATATAGAAATGCTTTTCAATTTTGGACTGCATTAAGTTTATAACTTCATCCATCAAAAAAATAAGACCACCAACATTGAATGCTTGTTAGAAAAATTTATGGTCAAAGTCAAATCTATCCAGTAGAAAATAGAATTGATGCAATAGTAGCACTTGCTAGATCTATGGAGGAGAAGGTTTTGAAGATATGAAATATTGAAGATATTCAAAAATTACTGGTGGAAAAAGAGACTGATAAAGCAAATTTTGTGAAAATAATATCTGGGATAAATTAAATTAATTCAGAGAATAATAATGCAGATGGAAGTAATGAAATTAACCATTTTACCCTAAAAAGCATAAATAAAGACCTAGACTTAGCCAAACAATTGAAGTTATATTTTGTAAATGAAGATCCTTCCACTGAAAAAATCACAAAATTTAAAGGAAAAGTTCACAATTATTTAACTCCATACAACAAAATTTATGAAGACTTCTCAGCCAAAAACAATCAAAAATAATAGCTTTTTTGCAAAAAATATATAATTGAATTCAAGATGCTGCTGAGGAAAGTTCAAAAGATGAGGATATTTCACCAAAAGAAAGTGCTTATTTAATGGTGATTAGTAGCGATGATGAACCCAAAAGATTATGTAATATCAATATATAATACTTTTGATCAATTATAGTTGTAGAATAAAGCTTGTTTTAGATCACTGTTAATAATAAATTGGTGATTAGACTGAAAATAAAACATCTAATAATTATTTTAGTATAAATACCAAATCACAATCTTGATGATGATAAAATAAAATACATGTATAAAGAAATTAAAAATAAAACATTACTTGTATAATAATGATGGGAATTTTATTAGCTGTGGTACATTGAGAAGAGACAAAAATTGCAGGAAATTATGGCTTAGGATTTAAAAATGAGATAAATAAAAGAAGTTAAAATTTTATAATACATATGTAATATTTAAATATATGTATATTGTCTATACTAAACTTAATGTAATTAGAAGAGACTGAAAACAGACTTTCAAGCTCTCTACAACTATCCACCCTATCTTATACTACTAATACACTTGATGACATATATGTGAAAAAGATACATGATCTCCAATATATGAGTATTGGTTATATAAAATATGAGTATTGGTTGTATAAGATGGAGTGGATAGTTATAGAGAGCTTGAATGTCTGAGTTCAAGACTCTTCTAATTACCATCAAGTTTAGTATAGACAATATACATATATTTAAGTTTTACATATTCAGCCTGTATTCTGCCCATCCCTCTTCTGTGTTATTAAATGGACATATTAAGATCTTATATATGAGAGATCAGAGTGACTTAAAGTCAACATAGGGTATGATAATAATATTGGTATTAACAAGGGCTTTGAGTTTTACATCTTCAGATTTTCAATGACATGAATAGCAGAATTGTTGGAGGGTGAAAAAGATTGTAGCTTGTCCATTAAACTTTGAAGATTTACTATCTTAATATAAACTGAGCACTGATTATATATCTGTGTGAGAGATAGTGATCTGAACCAATTGATGAGTGCTATAGTTCAGCACAAAATGTATATTGGACATCATTTATCATTTTCACATGTATGTGATCATGTATACCAGTTATGTAAGATGAAGTGAATAGTTTAGAGAGCTTGAAAGTCTAAGTTCAATGCCCTTCTAATTACACTAAATTTAGTGTAGATAATATATATAATTAAGAGCATGCTAATAAGCTCTAAACAAGCTTTTTTTAAAAAAAAAAAAATTTTATGATAAATGCTACTACAAGAGAAGGCATTCAAATCATCTTTATCTAGAATTGTCTCCATCCCAAGACTGTTTTTGAGCTATGGCTCTCTTCAGTAAGAAGCTAGGGCACCAGATTCAAAAAACCAACTCAAGATAACATTTATCCAATAGTTAATATATAGTATACTCCTCATAAATACATAAACAATTACAAATGAAAAACCCACATTATAGTAATACTTCTAGAAGAATATAGTTACTCAATAAAGTTTACAAACAATATTAAAAGTCCATGTAAAAATTCTGTGATATAAATTCATATCGGACTAAAAATCAGTAAAGCTATATTTAACAAAGTGAAAAAAACTGGTCCAATAATAAAATGGGAAATTAAAAAAAAAAAACAATTTTTAATTCTAGAAAAAAAATCCTAAATTTGTTGAATAAATAAATATAGTTAAAATAATAAATTAAACAGAATCAGTAATAGAAATTATTCTAAGAAAATTTTAAATAAGTATAATCATAAAAGTTCTGACAAAAGTAATGACAATAGTAATAAGATGATTAATAGAATAGTATTTAAAAAAGAAAATATATATATAACTACTAATGAATATAAAGTTAACAGAAAGCTGATATATAAAACCAACAGAGCTAGAAAAAATAGCTAGAAAGAAAATATAAAGAAGATAAAACTGATTTATGTATATTATACCAGAATCACCATAAACATCAAGCCTGAGTTGGTGCAGCAAATTAGGCAAATTATTATACCAGAATCATCATAAACTTCAAGCCTGAGTTGGTGCAGCAAATTATTGTACCAGCAAGTGGTTTGAATCACCAGCTCATTATGTTGGTCATCAAATTATTGTATCAGTAAGTGATGTGGTATGGTGGGTGTACAGTTCACCCACAGTAAACTTGGGTGATGGTCAATCATCATCATGATCCCACAGTTGGATAGCCAAATCATTGTAATAGTATGGAATCACTGTAACTATTAAGCAGTTGCTGTTGCACCATAATCCTAGCATCTATACACAAATACCTGGCCCAATACTATGTAGCTATAATAAACTAAAGATCAGCATTTCAAGCTAATGTACATGTGCTTTATGACTCTTAATAATAAATGAATACTTTCATTTCCAACACAAGATAAAGTCTTTGGGAAAGAATAGAATGAATCACCTATTCTTTCAACCCACACACTTAAGTATGGGCAAATCTTAAGCATTGGAAATGAAAGCGTGAAGATAAACCAATCACTTTAAATTACTTTTTACCATGTCTGAATGAATGATGCCCATGAAATTTTCTAGAATTTACGACACGTCATTCTTAAATGAAACTAAACATATGTAAATAAAATATTTATTTTATATAGCGCGATGTTTATGAATTGTAATAAACTAAAGATCAGCATTTCAAGCTAGTGTACAGGTGCTTTATGACTCTTAATAATAAATGACGTGTCGTAAATTCTAGAAAATTTTGTGGGCATCATTCATTCAGACATGGCAAACAGTAATTTAAAGTGATTGGTTTATCTTCACACTTTCATTTCCAGTGCTTAAGATTTGCCCATACTTAAGCATTTGGGTTGACAGAATAGGTGATTCATTCTATTCTTTCCCAAAGACTTTATCTTGTGTTGGAAATGAAAGTATTCATTTATTATTAAGAGTCATAAAGTGCATGTACATTAGCTTGAAATGCTGATCTTTAGTTTATTACAATTCATAAACATCGTGCTATATAAAATAAATATCTCATTTACATATGTAGCTATAACTAACTATTTATGTTTTATTATTTGGAGTGGAATGATTAATATCCATCCCTTGGAATATCACCCAGTTCCCACTTTTATAAGATCAGCTTATGGGTCTTAAGTCACTTTGCCCATGATGGAAGATTAACCACTAAGCTAGCTCATAGAAAAAAAGAGTCATATGCACTGTTATTCTGTGCATATTTTCCCTGCTACATAAATAATTTCTGGTGATAATATCATTCCCATCCTACCTCAGAGGCACAAGAGAACTAGATCCCAAATACCTAATCAGCCACTAGAGGTTGTTATATGTACCATATACATATCTCTATGACCAAAATTTTATATATCATAACTAAAATTGCCCTTGTCAAATTTTTACTGTGGTTCCAAATGTATTTTATCTGATGATGACTTATGAGCAACATTTATAAAGAGTTTTGTAATTAATAAATAAACACATATAAAGCAGTTTAATTTCAACATCTGATTCATGTTTTATTCCAACATTACAAAATAATGTGTACATCCCCAAAATAAGTAATTAAGATAAAATTAATTATAGAATTACTAAACATTTAATGATAAGAAAAATAACGGAAAGCCTCACAGATCTTTTAATTGTGGTATTTAAATGTCATTTCACCTAGTGTAAATGATTTAGACCCTTGTGATATTCATATAATTAATAAACAAAATCAAAAAAATGCATATAAGCATCCCCATCTTGTCAATAATATTATAATGTAACTATTACATAATTAATCTGAATCCATTCATAGCTCTGCCTAATTTCTGCCTTTACTAAATCAACATTATGTAAATACGCATTTATTTTTATATAGCGCTGTGCCTACAATTGTATTGACTTGTAGGAATAGGTGGATTCATTTTATTCCTGCATAAATACTATATCTTGTATTGGAAAGGAAAGTATTCATTTATTATTAACACTCGCAAAAAGCGCTTGCACAATTAGCTTGAAAGGCTGATATTTGAATGTAAATCAACATTAATAATAATAAAAAAAATCTCTCATTTAGTTACTATTATCATTGCATACCCCCTTTATCATTTTTATTTTAGACCTGTCCACTATTGCCATACATCTATGTCGATACACACATCATCTAGGGTTTAAACCTTTCCCAAAAAAAATGTTTACATGAATATTTCAATCAAAAAATAATGAACATCTATTTTAAAATGAACTATATCAAAATACATCAACATATGTATGTACAAATAAATATATACAATACAAATGATAAAACAATTGAAGATATAGTAAAACAAAAAAGCATAAATAATAACAATATTTAGTAAAAACAAACCTTTAATCACTAAGACCTACTTTAATATTTAAGGAGGGAGAGAGAGGATTGAAAAAAAAAAGAAATGTCTATAGTTTATAAAATTTGGCTGTATATTACCGATTTCTTGAGTTCCTGCATTTATGAAGTATTGTTAATTAGCTCTTAAACATGTGAACTTCCTAGATACTAATCACCAAGAAAAAAAACACAAAACATCCTTTGAAACATACACTGATTATTGCACACAAATTTCTTCAAGTTAGATCGGTTACTATTTTCAACATGATTGTTAAGATGATAGAAAATGTATGGTATAGATATAAACTAGTTGATGTCTAAACTTATTCATTGACAATTCTGAATTTGAATTAGAGAAGGCTTTCTTCATAATTTTTCCTTCTGCTGATATTTTTTTTCCCAAAGTGGATGGAGGCATTGTAGACACTGAGCTCATCACTTATGTGGTCAGCACTGGATGCATTTCTCTAGTCTTCCTTCCATTTAAATGTGCCTGGACTCGGGTGGCTTTTGAAGCCCTTCAAACAAAGCAATCAAGAGTTCAGCACTGCATATCTTTTTAAAATTTTCCACTATAAAATGCTTGAGATGAGTTGGTGACAACAGTCCAAATGCTCTTGTTTCAGTTTCTCTCTGATATTTATTCATTTTGTTTTACTGACATCACTAGTCTCTTAATTACACTAGGCTCTTGATGGTAATATGTGATTGAAGATATCTACTATCCACTTGGGGTGGTTTGAAATATTTTTATCTTGGCACTGTCAACTTATGATTAATTAGTAGCAGAGTTCAAACTAGCTTGGTTGTCAAATACAATCATAAGCAGTCTCTTTGATTTTACACACTTGCTAATGAGATTCTCTCTTTCTTTCTTTCTTTCTTCCTCTCTCCTTTTTCTTTTTTTTAATGTTAACATATAAAAAAAAACATAAATTTTTTAAAAAAATTATTTACATAGAATTAAACCTTGAAATATTAATTAATCTTCTTCACTTTTATGAAGGCATCTAAGTTAGATTGTTGATATATATGTCCACACACACAATTAGAAATTGATTCCTAATATATAGCTAAAATTAGCAGAAATCTTTCACTTCACCCCCAGTTCATTTTTAATTCTGTATGTTATCAATGATTTTCAATCAAAAATATATAGCCGAATAAAACCAATACACACAAAAAAAATTCTCTCTACTACCTTTTTTTTTAATAATTGGATACTAGAATAGAAAAGTAAGATTACAGTAAAGAAATAATCATTTTAGAAAAGAATAGTAGATTGTTAGAAAATGTGGAAATTGTGTTGAAAAGTAAAACAAATATAAATGATTTATGAGATACATGTAACAAGCCTTCATAGTTCTGCAATAAAAAAAAAATAAAGATGATGTTTGCCAAAGTGTAGGAAATCAATAAGCTTTCTGATAAATTTTAAAGTTGCAGAGGGAGGAGGATTAAGAAAATTAGTTAATTTATGTAGGTAAGATAAATGGTCAATCTTTTTTCTTTTCTTTCAGCAATTAATATTCCATTGTAGAATAGATTTAAATTACTATATATACTAGAATAGATTTAATGTAGTAAAAATCCAGAATTTTACAACAGTTAGTTGAGAGTCTTCGATAGATATATTTACAATTCATTAAACTTGTTTTTATTTAAAAAGCAGCTTGAATTTAGAAATTAAAGAAAGAGAGAGAGATAATTTGAGTTGTGAAAAAAATTATCCAAAGAAAGATTAGCATTTTTTTAACTGATCCTGAAAAAACTCTTGATAGAATGAATTAGATTAGTTTGTGATGAGTTCCATAAGAAGAATCTTTGGGATTAAAACCGGCAAATCTCTCCATATAGTAATGCCACTCAGTGCCAACCAGAGTAAGCAATGGATGCCAGAAGGCTTATGCATAAAATCCCCATCTAGTGCCTACTCATTCAATATCCCCAGACTAGTTTCTGGCTTGTAGCCTTTGTCAGTGAAGAGCTTTGGATATGAGAGCACTGCACCTAGATCTTAGGATCTAATGCAACTCTCCAGCAGCCACCTTTTATCTCTACTTAACTACAAAACTATGAGAATAAAATTTAAAACACAATAATATTTTCAATCTAAGATCAATAGCTTATATAGTCATATGGGTCTGAACCCAGTTCAGTATCCATACATTTTGGTTTCTTTGGCTCTTTAATAACCATAACCACCACTATCCTATTAGGCAGGATTGGTGTTAAACCACTAAACATCACATGATCTCTATTTCTGGCATCCATTGATTACTCTGGTTGGCACTGAGTGGCACTACTGTATAGAGAGTTTTGCCTGTTTTAATAATAGTTATGTGTTAGCATAAGAAATAGTGGTCATGTGAAAAATCTTGGGACTTAAAAAAAAACATGCTTCAGAAATAAATGGATGAATTTCAAAAGTTTTTAGTGAAAATTTTCACACAAAAAAAAAGAATCTGAAAAAAATTTTGTTGAAAGAAAAATTAGTTAAAATTATATGGCAGTGTTTATACAATGAATGGTAAATCAAAACTAACACCCTAATTTTTTAATATTAAGCAAGAGATAAGCAAAAAAGCAACTCTCATAAAATATTGACAAATGATATTTTTTAAAAAAAACATAGAAATAATTTTCATTTGCTTTCTGTCCTTGCAAGAAATGTATTAAGATGAAGAAATTATCATATATCTATAAGATTCAGCTTATAGCTTCTATTGATGGCGATAGATATTCTAAAAAGGAAAAATATTATTAGAAAAATAAATGACTTAAAATTTACATATGAACCAGAAAATAGTTTTAGGATTAAATTCTCTCCTTTAAGAAAAAATAAATATAGAAAAAGATATGACATGAATATTAACTTTCTCCTGGATATTTATATGAATTGCTAAATGAGAATTGTTTTGTAACCAGGGACAAGGGTTCTTTGTGTTAAATTTAATGATGATATGACAGTATTTATTGAACTTAATAAAATGTTAAATAGGATAGTTAAAACTAGTACTAAGTTTGAATGACAATAATAAAACTAAAATAGTGAAAAGAGGTGAAAAAATAAATAAGTTTATGATAATAATTAAATTAGCATTATTAAGCATCTGTACAGGTAGTTAACTGATAATAAAAATATTGATAAATTAAAGTAAGTTGCAATTAAACAGGCTTATAAGACTGTAAGATTAATCTATGATTGTTTTCAGATTAAAACTAACTGAGAAGTTTGTAAACTTTTTTTTTGTAATGTAGTTGTATAAAGAGCATATACTGGGACAATTATAAAAAACAAAAAAATGGAGAGTTCTAGAGATATGGATTTAAAGATAAATGGAAAATAAGATAGTAGGATGTAGTTAGAAAGACAGATGATCAAAAGAATAAGTGAAAAAGATTACAATATTGAATAAGTTTAGAAACAAGAAATGGACTGGATATATCCTTAGAAGCACAGAAATTATAAACTACATATTAGAAAAAACCTGTGGTAAGGGATTAAAAAGAGAAGCAAAAAAAGAAATTGACATATAATCTTAAGAAAAAAGATAACTATAAATTTTTGAAAAGCAGAGTGGCAATGAAAAAATTATCTGAGTTGATACATGAAATCTACTTTTTGTCAGACAATTGATGATGATCATTAATCTGGTGATATACTTTAAGAATTATGTAGCAGATACAATGCCAATCACATTATAACCATTATTAAAAAAAGGTATTTTGCCTGAAGCTATTTCACTACAAGATATTCTCCCTCCCCTCTATTATCTTTATCAGTTTTTATATACAAATATAAAAAGTAATCCAGTGGTTTGTACTACGGTGTAATTCAGAAATAATACATCACAATTTTTTATTTGTTATCAAAATCAAATCAAACATTTCAACAAACAATTACTCAGCTACAAGAGCACAGGTGATGGAATAAGTAGTTTATCAAAGCTCAACAAGTTTTTTTTTTCTTTCTTATTAGCATATTTATCAAAACTGAAACTATTTGCTGAAATGTCAAAAGAAAAATATTGGAAGTGTTGATAAATTAACGTCAGTTCAGCTATTTGAATGAGTCAAAAGTCTGGTAAGTCTTTTAAATACAATTCACATTAAAATAAAATAAATCAATTTGATGGAGAACTTGAAAAAAAATATTGTTCTTCAAATATGTCATTTATAAAAGTTGAAAAAAAAAAAAGCTAAAAAATTACAAATATATATTTAAATGTACATAAAAAATACATTAAAAAGAAATCTCATCAATAAAAAAAAAAAAGAAAATAGCCAAAATATTTACTAAATTCTATAATTTAAATTTTAATAAAAATTTAAAGTACATATACTATATTTCATGTTTAATAAGTAAGATTTTGAAGCGCACGGGTCACATTCCAAAACAAATATTCTGAGAGCCTTTTTTCTGATATCAAACTTGGGTGAAATCTTAAAAGAATAAATAAATATATATATTCAGGAAATCCCGAGAGTGAAGAGAAATGGGATTAGATATTTTTGGGTCTATAAAAGCTATAAATTAAAGAAAACATTGATTTAAAAGAAAAAAATACCTGAAGGTTAAAACGATGATAAAAAGGCTTGGAAATTATTGTAAAGCTGATGTGCAGAACCTGTCTTTTTAGTAGTCATCTAATAATTATGATAATATTTATTTAGCAAAAGAAAAGAGAACATTTATAAATAATAATAATTTAATTAATTACCAACATCTCTTATGTTTCAGCTAAGTTTATTATTTCGACTTTTGGAATGAAGCCAAAGTTATTATAAAGCAAAAATATAGAGCTCAGAAAGGTTAACATTTTTAAATCAAAAATATATACTTAGCATATTAATATACTATGAAGAATAATAAAGCAATAATGATGTAAATAAAATAACATGCAGAATTATAATATTATCATTACATATAAAGTTGTTGATTACATTTTTATTCAAAAAAAATTTTACCCATCTAATGGGTTTTTTTGCTAACATTTTATTTCATTATTATTAATCATTATCACATTGTAAATGCCATGAGTAATCATATGAATGACATTACTCCATCACCAGTTTGGTATTTCAGGTTCTTCAATGACATTTATACTGTTATGATAATGAAATCCATCCATCTTATTGCTAGATATTCTTATCTATTTTCACATCAATCTATCCATATGATATACATTTTACTAATATAGTAAATTGCCTCACAACATAAAATAAGCTATTTCACTTAGACTTTTGCCTATGCTTTAAAAATCCATCCACTCGTTCATTTTTCTTAACATCGATGATATTATCAAAAAATGTTGCCTTTGCAAAATTCAAAAGTATCAGTACTTTTTCTGTCCTTTTAAGCTATAGAATTATAAGAAATAACAGAGCTTGAACAATTTTGAAAAGTAAGTCCCTACATCATTAATATATTTATTCATTCCAGATATTGTGAATTTGCAGTTGTAAAATCAAAATGTCAATTCAATACAATATGGAATTTAAAAATACCTCAAAAAAAAAAAAGTAGTGGGCCAAAAAAAAAAATTATCAAGATTTATGGAGTTATAAAATGATAGAAATGAAAAATTAATAATATAAATTAATTTATTAAAATCAGCTGACTATTAAAACAAAAATGTAATGAATAAAAAAATTGATATGTGCAACTAATGATGGATGAACATAAGAATAAAAACAAAAATTCAAAAATAATATAAATCATATAATAAAAGAAAAATAAGATATTAAAATACATTTGTTATTAAAAAATTTAAAATATGTATAATGGACTGGAGAGTGTGATGATAGCATTTTATTGGTAATTATATGATGAACTATAAATTTTTTCAGAAAAATTCAAACTATTTATACTAATTTAAAAATATTCAATTATTAGAAATAGCAGAGAGATTAATAGGGATATAATATTTCAATAGGTACTAATCTTCTCTCTTCTTTGAGTATTACTGGTCAAATGATCAAGAGCTTACATCGAAATTGAGTCGATAACTTTAAATTTATGAATATTGAATTCAAAAGTATGCTTCTGTAGAGGCAACAACAATATATCAATGCATTATTCACATTAGCTCTATCACAACACAGCCTTCCATAAACACAGAAGTTAGACTAACCTTTCTCATTATGGATGTATTTTGAAACAAACATTGTCTTCATTTGTCAAGTGAGTAGGACATACATAACTCATGTTATATTTTTAACTTCATACACACAAACATTTTTAGATATATTTTAAACTTCTATTCCATCACACATTCCTAAACATATAGCCAAAGACATGTGAAACAAGTGAATGATTCCCAAGATGCACATTTCATACTAAACCAGTCCTCAACAATTGACCCAGATCACAATTTCTTACACATATCATCATCACTTGTACATATTTGTAGATGGAAAATTATCACAATATAATTTCCAGGTATCAAACTTAATGCACTCAGAATTTTATTGTGAACCACTTTATGTAAATATATTAATGATTATTACTACTCATTTATTAAAGTAAAGATTATTCCTAGCCCAAATGTATACCTTAAATCTCAGTAAATGTGTAATATGTCTACATGGTAATAGAGGTATTAACACTTGAGTTTCCATGCTCATGTTGTTAATTTGATAATTTTCGCTATATCACTCTCATGCAAAATAGGGACTGGTTTCAATTCATTTTTAACATCTTGTTAAGGAATGTACAATCACTGCAGTGTGATAAATCTGATTTCTCCATTTTTGTCTCTTTAATGGCATTAATGAGTGTTTTTCAAATAATATTAATTATCTCACTTGTTGGACTTATGAGGTTATTTGGCTTGTGTGTAACTTTTTTTCATTTTTTTGTTTTGTTTTATCTCTGCCAAATATTTGTACATTGTTATTATAGACACAGGAGTATTTTTTTCTAATCATTGTCTAATGTTCTTTTAATTTTTTTTATAAAGTCATTAGTTTAAACAATAAATTTATAAATTACAAAAGCAAATATTATTAATTTTTTTTAAAAAATGGTCTTAAAATAAAAAGCTTTGTTTTATTTCTCAATAAAAGAAATTATGAAACATATTTTACAAATTCATTAAAAAATAATACACAAATAGATTTATTAATTGAAAATTTACATAATTACTTTTCAAAGAAGTTTATTAAGCAATCAAGGGTTACAGAGCTTATTACATATAGTATGACACAGCAATTTGATTCATTTAGTATAGTAACAATGGTATAGTAACATGTACTTGAGAGATATATAAAGAATATGAATGAGCACTAAAAAAAAAGGATTACTAAAATATATATATAAGAAAAATTAAATGGAAACAGTCAATTATATCCTAAATTAGATTACATACATAAAAAGCAAAAATCTCAAACTGCAAAAATTATATAAGTTTATTCAAGTCTCTTTTTCATCATCTCACTGGGGTCACAATATGGGATAATTGTCACTACTTTAGGCTAGGCTCTAAGATTTTCATTCAATAAAGACCAAGTGCCTTGAAAGACTTTTTCTGATGTTATTTTTTTGTTCCTTTCTCTAATATTTTCCAATTTGATCCAAAAAGTGTTTGGGTGTCTTCTAGGGTTATTATTATACATGAATAATTAACACAATATTTAAAATTAAAACTAAATTTTCCAAGATAGTGCCATCACTTGATCATTTATATTTAATTTCAATGATTACATTACTTAATCTAGACATTTGTGAGCTATAAAATGGATTCTCCTTAGGTAAAGGCAGAAATGTTTATGAAAAGAAGGGTGTGTTTAGAAATCCTGTTCATCAAGCAAAACATTTACCATTTCTGAAATCTTTTTACAGAAATGTAATTCCATCAATTTCTTCTCATTCAATAAATACCTTATTTAAAAATATTGATTCAGTTTTAATTTTTCAAAAAATCTAATTAGTGAATCAAAATAGAAAAACTTGGAATACTACATCAATTTCACTATATAATATCATCTTCATGCAAGCAATGCCAATATCTATATTTTCCAGCAATGTTTTGTATTTCTGAATTGTGAATCAATATTACAACACTAATCATGATCTTCTTTAGTCAATTAACATTTCAAAAATTCAATGTATTCCAGAAGACCAATTGACATCATAATTTTCTTTAATGAGCAAGATATTATATGTGTAGAATGGTAAAGTAAGCCTAGGAATCCTTTAGTTGACGTTTTAATTTTAGCAAGATGTGTCATTCTCTTATAATTTGAAAAGCTTTTTTAAAAGGCAAAATGACTAGCTTGCACATATAATTCTATGATCTTCAATAAACAAAAGCCTGAGAAAAATCATCAATATCACACAACATTTATTCTCAAATGATATTTCAAATCTCAGTGCAAATACCCCACTCTATGCACTTTTTTCAGCATCCCAACAAACAGTACATAACTTTTCAGAATTTCTTTCTTGACTCATGTCTGTTGTTAGCCCATGTGATTGATTTTTCCAAATATATCCATCTTCCTGATCAAATCATTCAATCATAATTGACACATTTTTCTCCTTTTATAGTTCCAATATTATTTAATCATATTCTCCATCTTATTATAAAAGTGTAAACAAACTATCTCTTTGCTCTGTTTGCCATTATGCTTTCCCTCTCCTCATACAATTTATCCTATTTCTATTCAAATAACTTGTATTCAAAAAATAAATGATTAAGCATCCCCCATCCATCTTCATATATTTATAACTCAAACTTTTAATTCATTTTTGTGTTCCTTGGTAACCAAAAGCTCTGGACTTTATCCCAAATAACAAATAAGTTCCTTCTGTTATTATATATTCTATCATATTTCTTATATTTTTATTCTTATATAATTATATATCAGTTTCTCATATTTAGTTATTTTCCATAACTTTACTCTTATTTCCAGTCCTCATACTTACAAATTTGTAACGTAATTCAATAATAAGCCCATACTTTGTGTATACAAAGAAAAGTTTATTTATTGTTTTTAACATAATATGCTAACTTTTATTAGCATAGTAAAGCAAGCTTTCACCCAACTATTAATTTTGCATATTGTAAAACTTTTCTAGTCCATTACATGTATCTTTTCCATATAATCACATTAAATCCTGTTTTTACTAATCTATTTTCAATCATATATGTAATATATTAAATATTTTTCATTTGCTTTTAATTTCCCTTATTAAAAAAGAAGTTCACATCATTTTATCTTAAATAATTTTATTAGTTATTGACAATGTATTGCTCAATATTTATCTGTCAACTTTTTTCCAAATTCTATTCATATAAAATTTTAGTCCTCATTCCAAAACAAAATCCCTCACTTCCCAATATTATAGCAAGTATCATCAAATCTTTCCAAAATACTCAATATTCTTCATATTTGTTATATTAATTTTAACAACCTTGTAAATAAACATTGGACCATTTAATATGTAGTATTAAAAATATGAGTGTGCATTTGAAAATTATTACTTCATAATAATTATTATACATTAGTTATAAAAGAAACGGGACATTTTTATAATTTGCATTCTATTACTTGTTTTTGGTCTCAACTTTGATTTCCAACTATTCATAAAATTTCTTTTAATATTAACAAACATATAAATAATTATATTTCATTTCTTATAGTCATTTTTCAGTAAATTATATGATCATAATATTGTCAAAAAATTATAAACACTTAAACAATCGAATTATAAATAAATCGAAATAATAGACATCTCGTTGTATTCAATTCAATCTAATATCATCAATTCAATTTTCATTCACACATGAAACTTTTCAAGATGACATTTTCAAGTGTTTATAATTATATTTATACTTTTCCCCTTTTCCATGACAAATCTCATATTTAATCCTTCAATTTTACTCTTCCCAATAATTATTAATAATTTAAACTTTTGTTTTCTGAATTTAATTTTTATATTTATTTCAATCTCTGCACAATTCTTTAATAAGGGTCCATAGTTTTTACAGTACTTAGAAAAATGCTATATTATTGCCAAAAAAGAAAGCTGTCATGTTGAATTTTTTTTGCGTCTGCTGTCTACAATTATTAATATTTAATAAGAATAATTTAAAAGCCTCATTGAATAATGATTAGTGCATCCATTTTTATGCTTAAATCTGAGTTCAAATGCAAACAGTTAAAACATCAAATATTTCCCAGTCACAGAAAAGTTAGGGTTTTTTTTTTCAGGTAATTGTCCCACAACCAATCCAGTTAGCACATTATTTACTGGTCAGTAAATGGATTTGCAAATATCATATAGAGTGTAAAGATTCTATATTAATCTCAATTAATCAAATGAATATGATGCTATAAATAGGGGAACTATTACCTTCTGTAACTTGTCTGAAGCTTTTTATTTATAAATATTTATAAATTATTAGTGGGACTAGTGGATAGTAGTTGTTTAACGCGCTTCAAAGAAATATGAAATTATTTTCAAAATAATTTCTAACTATAAGGAAGGGGAAGAATATTAATCTAAGATGTAATAGCACATTGTTGGCATAAGTAAAAAAATGCCTGCAGTATAAAGAATTTAGGTTTTTGCATAGTTAATGTTGCCTTGAGTAAACTGGTTAGAATAAGAATTTGGCATTTGGTATCTTGTTTAGCAATTTTGAACAGAATTTTAGTTTTAACTGTTTGGTTAGTTTATGTGCAGAGTCTATCCATAAAATGAATTCATAATAATTGGTAGAGAATGTACTATTACAACTATTGAGTCTAGAATGTTGCTTTACTTTTAATAATAATTAAAATTAATAAAATTCTAAAATCTTAATTCTATTTTAATCTAAATAATATTCTGTTTTGAAAAAATAAAAAAAAGTTAGATAAGGTGTAAATCTTTAATACAAATATTTAATATGCCTATCATTAATCTATTTATATGTTCAATTAGTCTGAATGATTATAGGTACTATTTTTAAAATAACAATGACCTAAAATAAACATATATAATTTACATAATGTTATAAAGTAAGTAAGAATTTTTTAAAAAATCCTGAATATTTTGCTACTGATATAGATTAGAAAAATACCATATTAGAATGTATTTAAATGCAATAAATAATATATCTATAACTCCCAAGCATATATAATAGCCATTAGAATTTGTTCAAATAAATTATAGTTACAAACTAACAAATGATTTTTACCATCATTTAAAAAAATATATGTGTTCAACTACAAAAAATCAATTCTAATTCATCCAAAATTCATAATCTTAAATTTATTTCAAATAATGAAGAAAATTTTCAAAACATTAGTAAGCCTTTAAAATATAAACTCTAAACCAAATAGAGCTGCCACTATAAATACCAATAATCTTATAACTTCACTCCAAATAATTAATTTTCAAATGAGTAATACAACAAATAAGATTACTATACACCATACTCAAATGTCAAAACTAAAGTGAGGAATATGTTACTATCAAAACAAACAAAAAAATCTGCAAAAGAAGAAAAACAATGAGATATATAATAATGTTGTTTATGATGCAACAACACTGCACACTTTCTATCAACAAATAACTTTAGAATTTTAATTTTCAAACATAATACCCTAAATGATGTTTTAAAAAATAGTTTAATAAGAAGCAATTATTACTAAAAGTCTTCAAAAAGCTAAATCACAATTAGTACCAGGCTTCTACAAATATATCGTTACCCCAGACAGTGAGTATAATCGATTTCCTAAAATGCCTTGTATATCAAGAATCTCACATAAAAAATGAGCAATTACCTTGAGTTCAGAGGAGTGGGGTGGGGGGATTAATTTGTTATTTTAAATTCAACATATATAAAAACTTGATTAAAAAATAAAGCTTGAAATTAAAAGAAGTGTTAGTTAATGAACAAATATTTTACTAAGAATATTATTAATATTAAAAATGTATTAACTTGTGAATAAATACACAGTATAGATATAATTTCTTCATATATGAATGGTCTATCATTTTGTTTCTTATGTAGCCAGAGAAAGATATTTCTTGAATCATTATTCATTAAATTGAAATAATGCATCTAGGAAAAAAACGTTAACACAATGTTAATTTATTCTGGTGCTGTTGTGTTCTATTATCAAAGTTTTTATTTTTACAATATTTAACTAATAAATCTATAAGTTCTTTTTTTTTTCAACTCTATTTTCTTTTTAAAGCAAAAGTTTGTTAATTCATTTACTTTTATATAAATGCTGTCAAAATTAAATAAATATTAGTTAAAGAAATGTATTGAACATTATTAAAAGTACAGTAATTAATATGTTCATTCCATTACTTTGATGTTTAAGCATCACATAATCTCCTGAACAACAAACCAATTCATTTTCTTATCCTTGTTTTAAATTAATGTAGTCATGAATATAAACACTAATGTCCTAAAAGCACATCTGGTAGATTTCTATAGAATTAGTGGCACTGCCATGAGGTAGCCTTAGGTAAAGAAGTCCCTCCTCTACCTTGTTTATTTCTAAACATAATATAAAAAACTAATGATCATATTCAGTGATTAAGCATATGCCTGTAAGACAGTTGCTTGACTATTTAACAAATTTTAATATATCTATAGAACACTAATAGACTAATGTTAAATGATAATTAATTTAATTATCACTTCAACTGTACAAGTCTATGAAGACTTCTAGATATGGAGATTAATATAAAATAAAAAACTTGATAAATAAACAGTCCCACACTAACAGCCTCAGTATTAATAAGAGTGAATTGAGTTAGCATGTTATGAGGCTAACTATATACAAAGCCACTTAATCTAAGTGATTGCATTAATGAAAAATGATGGAAGAGTTATATAGATGAATCCTACACTACCAGGATTAATATGAGCACTAGAATGGCAACTATCAATATTGTTTCTAACTTGCAAATGAATGTATGTCAATAGCAGCAAGAAAGGCTGGCAATGGAAGAATCTTGAAGATCAATGTTTGGTAGCTTCAAACCAGATAGCATGTACATTCATGCAATAAAATCCAAAGTTTTGGCAAATTATCCCAAAGCTGATCTAGATGAGGGGTTGAGACCTTGATCAGATCACACCTCAGTTCCTTCACCAACACTCTGTGATTTACTACCCTATGGATGACAAATATGAGGTTACCCTCAGCCTCTTTTAGTTCATGTGCTGGCAGTAGCAAAGGGTGGAGTATTAGACTCAGGGAATAATGACTAAATTAATAATAAATTAACTAAACACACACACACATATATGGCTGAAGAGATCATGTATATATTAATATTTACCACTAAAATGAAATAGATTTGAATAAAATTTAGGATGGGTTGGGAATAACATACAAAACATTATTATAAGTTTAATATCTTCAATTATTAAAATATAGGTATAATGATACAAAATAAAAGTGCATTGAGATTTCACACTCGCAGGTGTTATACAATGATGAGTAGATTTAGAACAAGGTCTCATCTTTAAGATGCACTTTATAGTTTTAATTTAAAATTAATTATAATTATTATTAATTTTATCTACAGTTTATAATGATGCCTGAATTATGCTATGCCATTCATACAGGGTTTGCTAAAAGTTAAGTTTACAAAAATGACCATAATAAAATATAACCAATTTTAGTAATAATGCATAATAAGCAATAAAGGTGCTCCCTATGCAGATTGTTTATATAAACTAGATCGGATGTTCATATCAATGCTGAACTGAATAATACTAAGGAGGGACAAACTGATGCTTATAGCATGGCGTCTATAACCATAGCACTGAGACTAAATTAAAGAATTGCTGTGTCAATGTATCATTATTCACAAACTTCAGTATCAAGTACTCAGTGCCCTAAAACAGAATGGCTTGCCATATTAATAAGACCAATTTAAGTTGAGGAACTCGGATCAGCAATTCAAGTGTTCTGGCCTTAAACTCAGTAACTTGCTTGATGCTCTAAACCTGAAATTATGGACAGGACAGCCTTGTTTAAATGTGGACCCTTCAGAGATATAACAAGATGCGAGGCACTCTACGTGCTTTATAAAGATACATTTGCAACACTTATTATTAATACTTATATGTATTTTAATAATAAAAAACTGCGGATAAAGTATATATATATATAGTTTCGGTCGGTGAAACTACTTTATCCCAGTTTGTAAATTAGCATGCATAAAATGTGCTAAAAGGGTTAATTACGGTAATCTAGTTTAACTAAGGAGGAAAAAGCATATTTTGGGTTTTAATAAATTTATTAATAATATGCTTTTATAATATCATTCTTGCTATTAATTAACTAGATATACTTTACTAACATGCAAATCTTAATTATGGTAAGCTAAAACATAGTAGCTCAATTAAATATATATATATATAATAGATATCAAAATGGAGATTCATGTTTGCTAAAAAGGCAAATCAATTACATGAGAGCTTCTAATCATCTCTCTAATATTACTAATATTAATAATCTCCATTTTGAAATATGACATATCATAAATGTCAATGCAATAACAAATAATATAAAATAGGCATGACTGCAGATTAGGACAGTATAGATATAATATAATAACTGATTATAGTTATTATGTTAGGAGAATTATTAAATAATTATGATTCATTTAAATAGGCAAGATTATTACAATTATTATTATTAAATTAAAGTTACATTAAATTATTTCAGTTACATTATTTAGATTACACAGTTCAATTATTAAGAAATTATTTACGTTTATAAATTTATGAATGTTTAACCTTATAGCTAGTTTAAAAAATTTATTAACAGTTTAATTTTAGATTTAATTTTAAAGAGATCTACGAGAAGAAATGTTACCAATCTTTTTCTAGCTGAGGCATCCTTCATGATGTTTGGCACTGACATTCTCTGCTGGGCTGATTTGTCTCTGATGTCTTCTTGGCAGGCTGTTGGTCTTGAACTCCTCCATTGTAATAGAATGATCTTCCCAAGGAAGATGGCAAAATTGAGACTTTTAGCCACTCATTTCCATGGTTAAAATGGGCATGGCCCCTAACAGCAAAATCTTTCAATAATTTAAGAGAGTGAACCTTAGTGCTTAATTTTGGAGGGTTTTATATTAACTTTTTAACTCCCCCTTGCAAAAGCCATGAACTTGTTTACAGTTTACAAGTTTTTAATCTTAAGTTTTAACAAAATTTTATTAAATTTAAAGAAGATAAAAGTGAAGCCTAAATTGTTCATAAAATAGGGCAACTTGGCTGCCTTTCTTTTGTCTTAAAACTTATTTTAGAAATCTGCTCTTGGTTCCCACAAAATTAAACCAGATGTGTGTAGTGGGATAATTTTCAAGAAACAGGCAATCTTTTAAAAGAGATTTAAGTTTTGTAAACATTCTGCTATATGTGTAATTTTGTTATCTCTGGAATTGAAAATTTATATGTGAACAAAGGTAAATTTGTACTCTAATTTTATAATAAAGATAAATTAATTTGTGTTGCAATGCTTATAAAATCTATTGCATTGCAGCTTCATTCACATATATATGTAGGTGCTCTCATACACATACAACAATGTTTAACAATTTACTTTTAATTTAATATATATAATTTATAACTTAGTATATGCATTATATAACAATATGCATATGGACATTAATATCTCTAAATGTACACAAATGTATAAATATATGCACATATATGTAAATATACATTAATATATGATAATATATGTGGACTTGGAGGGGTTTGAATTAAGAAAAGAATACTACTATGGAATATAGTAGATGAAACATAATGCCATACAAATAATACCATTTCAATTGTTCAGGTTTTATCACAATAAGGAAAGCATGAGGATTCAGTAAAAAAAATTGATACTCAGTTATTTAACTATGAAAGTTTTGAATAATGATATTTCAAATGTGAGATCTTCAAGAAAATATGTAAAGTTTAAAAATTTGAAGAAGA
The DNA here is from genome assembly GCA_028023455.1 of Epiperipatus broadwayi. NCBI lineage: Eukaryota > Metazoa > Onychophora > Udeonychophora > Euonychophora > Peripatidae > Epiperipatus > Epiperipatus broadwayi. The sequence continues at coordinate 2,229,923 of JAQFVV010000164.1, forward strand.
AAAATGGAGAAAACTTTTGGGAATGGATATAGTTATTATAAGAAAGACTAGATAGTCATACAGTTTAGGCAAATGGAATGATGAGCACATTGTAATGTAGTGAAATGGTGAAGATGATCCACAAACATCAATTTTATTTTCAGTAAAAACATGGATCAGAGTATTATAAGCATATAGGGCTATAATGAAAGACTAAATATAATGAAAATAAGGTTAAAACCAAGGAATATAGCATTAATTCAAGTATATGCTGTATCTAGCTACAAAGATCACGAGATAAGAAAAGTATATGAATAAATTAAAAAAGTATTGAAGAGAGTTAAATATCAATAAATTATGATTAGTTCCTGTCATTGAAGAAGTAAGAGTAGATATGTGGAAGAAACTGTTTGTCTTGGCATAAAAAAATGAAAGATGAAAAGAAAGATTCTTTAAGTTTTGTGGCATTTACAATCGTGTTATTACTACACAGTTTTGAGAAGTCATATATAAAAATATATTAATAAAAAATGCCAGGGGATAATATAGACTGTGTTACAATGTTTAGGGCATTAAAGAATGCATAACAAAATTTTAAAATAGAATAATAATACATTGGTTGTAAAAGAATCTTATTGTCATTGTGGGAATGAAAAAAAATAGACTAAAATAAAAAAGGATATCAATCAAGATTGTGATATTATTATATTTATATTTTAAAAAACCATGAGAAAATTTAATGATAATGTAAGAGAACAAAAAGTAAATGATAAACAGTTTAATATTATATGTTTGCAGATGAACCTAGAATAAATGCAATCTATTATTATTCCTGAATGGATATGTGATATCTTTTGAAAAAAAAATACAATATTAACAAAAAAAAACTAATAAAACATGGTAAATATTGAAACAGTCAGATTTATCCATCCGCCTGTTCCATGTATTTTACCCCCACCTCTATCTATATGCCAGGTTTAAACCCTCTCAGAGTACCCATTTAAACAACCTTAAATTACTATGTATACAGAATCATATATATATATATATGTGTGAAAGGTAAGTCTGTAATTTAATAGTATACATGTATATTACAGATATGTATCCATTTTATAAATATTTCTAGTTTAAGAAATATTTTGGTTTAAATTATTTAGCCAATTTTATTATTATATTATTGAAATCGCATATGTATATTTCCATTGTTATTCTGCATGTATGGTAATAAAATTAGTTTTCTACTAATTATCAAGCAACTTTTAGCTGTTACTGGTAAACAAATTTTAAAGAAGTCATGCAATAGTCCTAAAATAGCGTGAACTTGATTTTGTAAATATAAAATGTTAATAACAAAATTCGCAGAAAAACAAAATCTAAATTAGTTGTCATAATTAAAAATGTTTTTCTAAAATAAATAAATGGGGTTTTCTACTAGCTTTGGCTATTAAATATATTTTTCTAAAATAAACAAATGCAGACAAGCTTATAAAAATAAACAGGTGGCCAGAGTTAGAAAAATATAAATACTTAAAGTTTTGTCGCCAAGGATCGATATATATATATATAATAAGTGAATTGTAAACATAATCCATGCTCCTTTCACCTTCAAAATGTTGGGGTAAGTTAGGCAACCCCTCACCTCTTGGCCCTAGCCAGGGAATAGAAAAGACTTTGGTCCAATAAAATATAATGCCATACACCAGCAAAGCAGCCCGTGGAAAAACCTCCATTGACTTTCAATCATTGCCAAAAGTGTCAACTTATTATCCTCTCAAGTGCTCAGAACTAACTGCAATGAAGACAACTGAATGGTAAATTTTCTCTCGGAGCTCTGTTCATAAACTATGACTTTCGATTCTTTCTTTTAAAAGCTAGCTATTTATTAAAGCTGCCTTTACCAAACACCTTTCCTAAAATCTGCAAAAAAAATTGTTAAATGCTAATGTTTAAATCTTGTCCGATTGTAAAAATTGAATCCTCTTTTAAAATGTAAAACTCTAATAATCTATTTTAAATTAAATGTATAATTTCCTGTGGTCTTTTATGCCTATTGCTAATCTATTCAATTTATTCTATAATTTTTTTATTATTTTAATATATGTATTTAATATGCCAAATAACTCGAAACCGTGAGTACGTACAAGTATAATTTTAGCTTATCAATCTGCGAAGATAATTTCAAATCTTCGCTATAATAAATATTAAATAATTGAATTATTATTTTTCTTTCTCACTCGCTGTTTCGAGATCATATTATTATTTTTACTGATTAATTTTTGGGTATTAATATGACCATAATCAGTCGGTCTCTAGTTAAATTGTAATTTGCTTAATTCTAGTTATGAATTATGATTATTTATATATGTAACTCGTACATCATAGGCACTAGCCACAGAGATATTCTCAAAGCATATTTTAATGTTTTATTCATAATTACCCTGCAAATATGCTTTGTCCTCCTTAGATTTATATATGTTGAGATGCAGGTGATAATATTAAACTAGGTTACTAATTAATTTAGTCCCTAAATAGTATATTTGAAATACAAATTTGAGAACTGGATTGTATAGATATGCAAATAGATGCTATCTAATTTTAAGGTACAATAATATAATTTTACATATTTGCGTTATATGTGTATAAGTTGCGGATGGGTCCTTACAAAGTACGCAATGTACAATTATCTGCTTGCTGCATGATTATTGATGAGTTAATGGCGGAGATCACACTTATCCACTTAGTACGGGTAAAGCACACCCTTTTAGAACTAGGGCACAAAGACCTAGATTATTCATAATTAATGCTTATCCGACTCCCTGAACTACTAATGTTCCTATTCATGGCAAGTTGAGCGGTTTTAGGGCAATCGGATCTTTGAGACTGAAGCCCGTGAATAATGACCCATTTGCACCTTTTAACTTTATTAATATTTTAATATGTGCCATAGAATATATAGGTAAACCTATTATAAACCAGTTTTTTCTCCTTTTATATTAAATGCTTATCTAGCATCATCATTGTATACCCTAATCTAGGTTAACACACTAACCTGCATATCTCTGAGCCTAATTATATGCTCGACTTAACTTTGTATAGATAGACCCCACAGGAGCACTATTAAGTTAGTTATATAACTTTGGCTATTAAGTTCCATATGATCTAGCAGACTATCTGAGAGCTAGAAATTTGGCATATTAATATAGGCATAAACTCCCATACTGCACTACATTTTATTAAACACTTATAATGATATATGTAATATTAATCTCATTAGTTATGCAATGCCTGCGTGCGTAATCTCTCACATTCTCATTATATAATTTTATATATTTTAAGTTTCACTATTTGTTATTGTTTTATTACATTAATAATATTTAAAATTATAACTCGTTTTCATATCTTTATTGTCCATGAGTTCATTTTATCCAGCTCTAGATTTAATTGCACATAAATCATTTTATCTATATGTAGGTCAATCATCAATATATTAATTAATCACTTAGTCATATGTGTGTATATCTGACCAAATCAGTGCTAAATTAGTTAATTTATGAGTCTTTTGTTCCACCCTAAGTGACTGCCGGACTGAGGTTAAATTGAATGTCTGTGTAAGTTGAGAAATGTCATCCATAAGGTATTAGATCTTTGAGCAGAGGTGAAAGAATTGAATGTTGGTCGGTTTCTGGATCCCAGCATCCGTATTCGATCAGCTTTAGTGTATTTTGCCTGTGTTCTAGATTTTGTTACGTAGAGGGATAATTCTTACCATTACAATATATATATATCAAATAATCACACTGTTGATGAAAAGAGAAATATTAGACCACATCACAACCTTCAGAAATGTTAGGAAAGCTTACTTACATCACATGACAAGAGTGGCATCTGCACTAGAACTGCACAAGCTTTTAATAAGAAATGAGGATTATTAACAAATTAAGAACTTTTATGATATAGTATTAATACTATACAAAAATATCATGGATAGCTAGATTAAAAAATAAAGCTGTACTAGGTTTGATTAGTGAAGATAGAAATATCCTGAAGATTTTTTTAAATGATTCAAATATAATACAATATCTGATAAGAACTCTTATCAAATTTTAAAATAAAAGAACTAGAATTCAAGATAATTTTAATGTTATAGATAATATTTTCTAAGCACATATTTTTTCATTTTCATTTTTCATGTAATGAAAGTCAAAAGTAATAAAATGCAAAAAAAATTACATTATTATCTGTAATTTCAAGCCTAGTTTTCTTAATACAAAGAACAAGTATTTACTTTTATCATAGATATTTTGCAATTATAGCACATACAATTGCAATATAAACCAAAAAACTAAAATTTTATTTTATTAATTTCTTTTTTATTATTACTATATATTTTTAACCTTGGAATGGTAAATCAATTCCTATTGAGATAGTGAATATGATGGCTTCATTATATGAGGCTCAGTCTTTACCTCTGATTAGCTATAGGGATTTCAGAATAGCTTATAAAATTACATTGAAATTATGTTACCATATATAAATCACACTCTGCATGCACGGGTGTCAATAAATGGTATGCTTATATATAATCAAAGCTAAAGTGTAGGTGAGCTCATTCTATATTTTACATTTACTGACAGTTATTGTACATATAGCCCACTGGAGATTTTCAGTACTTCCACATCCATTTGAGCTATGATGAAAAAAAAGTGTTATTCCCCCCTCTCTCTCTCTCTCTCTCTTCCCCTCTCTCTCTCTCTCTCTCTCTCTCTCTCTCTCTCTCTCTCTCTCTCTCTCTCTCACCCCCTCCTCTCCCTCTCCCTCTCTCTCTCCCTCTCTCTCTCTCTCTCCCTCTCTCCCTCTCTCTCTCTTGTTCTCTGTACTGATTAGTTGTTTCTAAAAAAAACACATAGCCTTTCATTTGAAATCGGTATGCATTTCATAGTAGGCTAGTTAGATATCCATTAACAGGCCAATAGTGTATAATTACCTATGGGCAAGAAGGATTCAACTACTTAAAAAACTTCTGGTTCCTACTGTAAATTTTGAACTTCAGTTATAGGCATAGCAAAATAATTCATTAATGGAGTACTTTATTATAGTAACATTGTCTATATATACATTCACATGCACAAATAATAAAAAAAATAGAATAAACTTAAAAAACACCAGAAGAATTCAAGCGAAATTAAATAATAAAAGCTTTCTGGATAATTGAGGGGAGGGGGGGCATACAAAAATATTGAAAAGTCACATTTTGTTCTATCTCAGATAATTCACTACATTTTTATAGTGTAAGTATTAGAAAAAGTGTTACATTCATGCCAATTACCATGACCTAAACTTAGCAACAGGAAACATCACGTTTTCTAATATAATCATTATGGGTTAGTGGGCTACGAAAGTGCAAGGTTAGAAATTTAAAAAAAAAAAAAAAGAACTGTTGTTTGAAATAAAATTTTATGTAATTTTTATTGATGAAACTTCAAAACAATTCTTATATTTTGGAGAATCTTTAATCACAAATAACTGAAAAAAGAGTATTTACAAATTATTCTAGTAAAAATAAAAAACCTTTTGGCTAATTGTCTCGGGTGCTTTTTTTTTTACAGTTAGATTACACAAAGTAATCTGCTATTGCTATTATTTTTGCATATATATATCTTTTCATGCTAATTTTTTTAAAGGTGGAGACAGTCATTATTTTAACATACAAATTTGACAAAATACATGTTATAAAAATTAATAATTTGATCAATTGCTTGTTTAATTACACCATATTAATTAATATACTGTGATCTGTCAGAACATATGCTTTATGTGAGTAAAACAAATAAGTAGTTATTAAATGAGGATTTGTTAAGATATTAATAACTAGGTTATAAGTAAAAACATACGGTCTGTCATCAGCCAACTCTTACAGAATTTAAATCAGATCATTAAAATTCAGAAGATGGTTTTAAAAAAAATCATTTGAATTTCTATTCTACATAGAAATTTTTCAAATACTTATTTAAAAAAAAAAGTACTAACAGAAATCTATATCAGTTTCTTCTAACATTATAATTCTACATTTATCACTCAATATTTATACGGAAAGAGAGATTCGGAATGCCCTGGAGAAATGACAAGAGAAAAAAATTTTGCTATTATCAACTATTCTTTAAAAAAAAAAAAAAACTATTTTTCCATCTACTTTATTCTTTTTTTACATGTGATAATTAAATTTTAAAAAATTATTCTTTACTTATGAAAAAAAAAACCTAAATACATTGTGTAGTTATTAAATTATTTGATAAATTTCCTAAGGCTCAAAAGTGAGCGGATAAATCAGAAACAATTTTGAAAATAAACAAACAATTATTAACTTATTACTATTATTACACTATATAATATATATTATAATTATTAAATATTTCAGTACAATATTAATAATATATTGCAAAGGGAGGTTGAAGGGATATATTCAGAAGGATAAAATTAATGTAATTTCGTTATAAATTTTATTTTGCCAAATGGAATAGAATGTGACTTAGATAATTCAAATTTATATATCCGTAAAACTCAGTAACTGTATATTCCAAAATCAATATAAATAAATGGTGTCTAATATCCAGATGATCCATTGATGAGACTATTAATCTCTAATTCTTCAAGTTTAATATTAAACAGCCGTTGTGCCACTTAATGGTTTATTCAATATAAATAGAGAAACAGAGATACTCAATCCTTTTTATTAACTTCATGATCATCATCATAATAATAATACATGGTATTGCAACCTGGCTTTTAAATTACTGATGATGATCAAACTTATTATTCTGTACTATTCAGATTTCTTCATCAAAAAATTCAGAATACTTGTTATATTTCTAGATATATTACTAATGCTAAAAAGCATTTGTATTAATCCATGATACAAATCATGATAATAAGGACCACTTTCAGATTTGAAGGATTATCCTCCAATTGTTAGTTTGAACACTTCCATATTTTTAGCAGTTCACCCTGTTTATATATAGTTCCAGACTAGTTTACAGAAGAATGATATTGTACACACTATCTATGCTTGCATAACTAAACACATGAAAAAAATATTTATACATATGATAATGAGACTATAATAGAATATACATTTATTAAAGTAATACATTTATTAAACTAAGTAATACAAATAACAAAAAAATAATAATAATAATAATATTATAAATACATTACAGTCATAGATATGAGTGTTATGGGATTTGAATTAGTTCATCCATAGGATACATTTTTGACAAATCATTAAATATTAATTTAATCTAAATTAATTTTCTTATAAATTACTAACAGACATAGGATTAGTATCTATGATATTTTAGTTTTGACAATATCTTCCAGACAAATGTAATTCACTGCCACTACAGCTTAAATAATAATACAGAAATTACAATATCTTCTTGCTACAATTTTAATAAGACAAAGGAATTTAAAAATTAATAATAATAAAATTATATACAAGTATGGCACTTTTGCAAATAATTAATTTTCACACTGAGACCTTTATGAAGTAAAATATTTAAATTTGTCACCAATATACAACTGCTTACATGTGTATACATTTAAGTATAAATTGGACTTGAAGTTGCTGTTTGGTAAAAAAAAATCTCATATAATATAGTCTGATAATACAATTCTACCAGTTTGATTTGTCACTTCCATGCTTACAGATCATAATTATATGAGATTTTGTCACAAAACAACAACATTCATTATCCATATTCATAAACTGATTGATAAATAGTCATAAAGATTGAAGTTGTTGTTGTTTTTCTTTATTTTATTTATATCAACTTGATATTCATGTTTTCTTTGTGCACTGATCCAACAATAAAATCATTTTCTGAGCGGTAATATATTAAGTAATTGCCATAATTATTCCCCAATTTTCCAAAATTTAGACTTCTTTTTTAATCTTTCATGTTTCATACTTGATTTAGACTCATTTTTTAGTTTTTCATGTGTCTTATTTTTTATTATTTTATCGGGAACAAATATGTACTTAGTTCTCACAAAATATCTAAGTGCTTCAATATGTAAGTCTCTTTCTGCTTTTATCATCTATTCTTGGTAATAATCTTACATTTCTTTGTCTGGCTAGCCTTTAAGTTAATAGCTTTATTCTCACTGAGGATATTCCACCTCTGAGACATAATTATTAAGAGAAGTGTACTCTATGTATGAATATGATACTCTGATGAGTTTCTGTCATCTTTCAATTCTTTCTTATAAAAAATCAATACTGCTTGTCTAGGAATAATTTCTTCCTTCTCTGGAAATTTATCTTTAAGTTACGCTATAATCTTACTTATTCAATTATGAAGATTTTTATAAATATTTGTAAAGGATGACATTTTTCTTGGCTTTCTACAATAATCATCCATTGTAATTTGAAATATATATATTTTACAACAAATGCATCAGTTTTACGAAAGAGCTCATTCTCCAAAACATTTTAGATTCTTCCTCAGTCTTTTCACTAGATTAAAATACTTCTTCAACATTATTCAGTTTCAGGGACTTTTAAATTTTTTATATTTTTAATTTTATCCACAGAATGTATAAGTTCAACCTTTTCTATATCTTTCTAAAACATCACAATATTTTCAGACAATCTTGTTTCAAACCATTTTGGATTTTTTAGTTATTTTGTTCTATCTTATCTAATCATAATTTTCTCTCTTCTATTTTACCTTCTTTTTTTTTATTTACTATTTTTATTCAACATTCTCCATTGAAAATTCAAACGATTGTTTGTTCACTAATGTTACTTTTATTATTTATTTGGTTTGTGATCATCAACTGTGATTCTTATCATGTGATTTGAAAGTCCTATAATTAGAAAAATCAATATATAGTTGGTAATAGATCTAAAGAAAGCTGAAAAATAGTTTTCAGCAAATACATGTGATTTTTATTGCATATTATTTGCACTATTATCTTACTATCATTCACCAGCAGACACTCATAAATGTGCATGGCCATTCAAATCCAAGAAAATAAAAAATAGAGAAAAAATACTCTAGAAATGTATTTTATACTATATATCAACATATAAATCTTGCTGGTTCATTTTTCTATTTATTTGATATTTTATGATACTGCCTTTTAATTTCACCTATAGAAAACTTTTCTGAAATACTTCAACACCATGTTGAATTATAGTTCTCCAATATTTTATTCATTACCACAGCTTCCAAATCCAAAGAATCAACCTTGTACTTTTTTAGAATGTCTTTGAGATAATCCTGTGAACAGGATCTATCTCTCCCAAGAAAACCACATTTAAGTTTGCTATAAATCAACCTTTTAAGATTGTTCATTTATTTAACATGTCCAATCCAATGAAGGTATGATTTTTCAAGAATGGTCTCTATAGTATCATGTCCAAAAAGTTGAAGATAATTTTTAAGATGTCATTAACCTTTTAAGATTAATTTATTTAACATGTCCAATCCAATGAAGATATGATTTTTCAAGAAGTTGAAGATAATTTTTAAGATGTCATTAAATTTTAAATATTTCACTGCATATGTGTTTACATTACATCAATAGGGAATCAAAATCTCACTTCCAGATAATAAATTAAATAAAATACTAACTCCACATAAAGCTAATTTAATTGTAATGATTATTTCCTTATGATGAAATACCCTAACAATTAACATGTTAAAAGCAGCAGTAGCATTTTGAGTCTGTGCATGCCTCATCACCTAAATCTATCTTTCTAGTAATAAAACTATCAGGATATTTAAATTGACTTAATTATTAAGTTGATAATCATCCAAGATAAATGTAAGAATTTTTGAACTTTAATTATTACACTAACATTGTAATATGTTGTATTCAAAATATTAAAAGCATTCTGTAGATCATCTTTCAATTGGTAAAATTAGCTCAACAATTATCAAAATACTAAATCCACAATTCAAAAAGATAAAGTTCCTGTTTTTACCTTTAATTGATTCAAATTAAAAATTCTACCATCAAATCTGTATCATATCTTAATTCTGTTTCAATCAGCCATATATAAACAGTTCCAAAGGCCCTTGTCATAAAATTCAACAGTAATATAAGAGAAGTACTCATACTTGTTTAAAGGCAGTTTTTATTTCAAATAACTCAGATTTTCTACCTGCAATAATAACATTTCTCCTATTATCATGTAGAAACTGTATAACATGAATAAACTAGGACAATCAACTAATTTTAAACAATATTATACATAGATATGTCTAATTAATTGAAACAAATGCCTTGATTAAATCAATAAAAACCATATATAAATTGCCCTTTATTTCTTGTACTTGCTTCACAACAAAAACCATATCTATATTTGCTTTTTGCTTCTTTAAAGCTATCTTGAATCTCTGGTAAACATTCATCTATGAATGAAACCAATGTATTCAATAAAATCTTTGAAAGTATCTTTACTGTAGAGGATAATAATGATATTCCATATTAATTACAAAAATCTTATCTATTTCCTTTTATTTTTAAAAATTAAAACAATAGAGGCATTCTTAAAATCAGATGGCACAATTTCATAATTATGTATATTCCTAAAAAATTCCAATATTTCTGAAGATAGTTTATCGCCACTGTATTCTTAAAACTTCTCCATAGATTTCATCAATTCCTCCAGCATTTGTATTTTTAAGGTTACAAAGAGATGTTCTAATTCATTAAGCTGAATATCTTTGTCCAACTCTAAATGAGTAGATAAAAATGAATACATCATTATAAATCATCAAATCAATTCTTATTATTGAAAAGATTATCAAAATACTCCTATTTGTTCAAAATATCATTATCATCATATAAGAGAATAATGACACAACTGGATTTAATAGGACTGTAATACGATTTGTTTAATAGGATTGTAATACCATTTGTTAGATCCATATGTGGTTGCTTTCAGGGCATCATAAAAGATCTAGAATAACCACAATCAGCAAATGTTTTCTTAGCATTTTAAAACTAAACATCACATGATCACCATTTCTTATGCGTAACTGTTATTAAAACAGGCAAAACTCTCCATACAGTAGTGCCACTCAGTGCAAGCCAGAATAATCAATGGATGCCAGAAGCTAGAAACTAGTCTGTGGATATTGGATTGGATGATTAGGCCCTAGATAGGGATTTTATGCACCAATCATTTTGAAGCTTTCTGCCATTAAATCTCCATAATTAGAATGAAGCTTCTCATTTAATTTATTATTCTGCTGAGCAGAAAATGTTACATTTCCTTTTAATCAATTCAGTAAAAATAAAATCATTATCAGACAACTAGTCATGACTTTTCTTTTTATTGAACCCAAGAATAATTTATTTTTCCATGGCACACTCCTTACGAAAATTCCATGCTTCAGTAATATGATAATTCTGAAGATCTAAATAAGCAACTTTAATTTTTAGTAGATGTTGAAAATTTAGTGTGTATTGTAGATACTTTTAAAAACAAATTTGTACTTTTCTTGTAAATATGTTTGGAATAAGATCCATTTTTAATGCAACTATTACATTAAGCTTAAAAGGTACTAATCTATGATACATTCAATTAATTAAAACTTGTAAATGCTCAATTAATATGAACGTTTTATATTTCTGGTCTGACTGTTTTGAATCTAGATGCAGCCATGTTCCTTTATAGCATTTTTAATGCTTAAACAAAGTACTTGATAGTCAATCCATACAATGTGTAAAAATTTAATAGACATAATTTTTGACAACTTTTGGCCAAAATCTACTGTCTATAGCAACATGCACATTAAAACTGATCAAAAAAGAAAAATCCAATCTACTACTTGTATTACTATAGTAATGTTATCCACCAATAAATAAAAGCTTTCTTCTGCATTTTCTCTAAATCTAATGTTAGAACATATGCATTAATAAAATATGCAGTATAATTTTGCAATTCAAGTTTTATACCATTAGCCTTTCATTGATACAATTAGAAATTTAAAAGAACTCATTATATTAAAATAGATTTTACAGCAAATTCAGCATAATGCATTCTCCTTTCACTGGTGCCCTTCCAAAAATGTATAGCTATCTATCTGTTTATTAAATTCCTTTCCTCTGGAAGATTAATTTCACTAAGAACAGATCTACATTGATTTAAATATTGTCAATTCTTTAACCACCAATGTTGTTTTCCATTCTGTTTTTGAGATTGCACATTCCATGTATGTATATTTAGAAAAAATAGATATATAATATTTATCTTTATTACTACCAGTGTTTCAAGATTTACTATTTACTACTGATATTATTTCTATCATCTTAATGAGCCACCAGGCATAATAATTCAGTCAGACTGTGTGAGACTGGCCATTTTAGATCATACTTTCTAAGTCCATGCCACTTCTGCAGTTTCCTACAAAATATACTTAAAAAACAATGAAAAAAAGAAAAATCAGCATACTTAGGGCATGTAATCAGTGTGACTCATGCTGGTAAGTCATTATATACTATATGGCAAAATTTGTCTGAAGAAAAGAGTATGCTTAAAGGAAACTCTTTGATTCTTCTTTAAGTTAAAGAAACTGCACTGGGAAATTTCCTAATATTCATCCCATGCATTTTTTTATCATTTGCAGCTAAACAAATATGGATGAGCTGCAAACCAAAATGCACCAGCTATCATGGTTAGTTTATTGGCTTTTTATCTCTGACTTTAATATCAATAACACTATGGTCTTCCTACTCAGTTGCATGATAGTTCCTAAATGAAATATCAGTTCTTTTATTGAAGACAGAATAAATAACAATCTGACAGAAAAAATTATATTATGGTCCTTAATCCCAAGAGGCTGCAAAGTTACTAGCCAAACCAATGGCTAGTAGCTAAAGGTAGAAGGTACTAAGAATTTCCTGGGTAAGGATCCAGACTAGTACTCAATGATAATCTTTTATTTAACTACCTACAAATCATATATCACTTTTAAGAGAAGAAAGATTTACAAATTGGGAGAACTGTAATATTGAATGGGACATTGTTGGACTTTGTAAAGTTGAAAGAAAGTGTGAACAGACAATTGAATTAAAAAGTGAGCATGTACTTTATTATAAAGGCACAAATATTGGAGTATGAATGCAGTGGGATTCTTTTTTTTTTTAAAAAAACTGGTAGAACAATATTGTAGAGATTTATAGGATATCAAATAAATGGGAAAACTGATTAGTTATTCAACTTAATCTACAAGTTATTACTTAATGGACAATACTAAATGCAGATAATTCAGGTTTATGCCCCAACAAGTTCTCATTTTTTAATGTAAATGATTTTTATATAGATGTACAAAATATGTTTGATCATACTAAACATTTTAAAATTGTTGTGGAAGACCTTAAATAGAATTGGTAAATGTTTAAAAGCTAAAAATGATGTGGGTAAAGTTGGTTTATTAATATGGGAATTGCAAAGTTTGAAAAATGGACATGGAAATATCCAAACAAAGGTATAACAGATTTGGATTATATTTTGACTAAGAGAAAATATATATTTCAAGATTTCAGTGCTCATAATAGATTCAATACAGGAATTTATCAATTCTCTGCATGATTTAATATGGTGGTAGAGTGTCAGACTTTGGAGTGTGACATCCTTGAATTGATTCAACTTTTGAAACTTCTTATGAACTCTCAAGTAATAAAGCTATTTGATTTTTTTTTTTATTTAGTGAGAAATATGATATGCATTAATAGAAAACTAAAAAATGAAAATTATTAAGAAAAACAATATTAACAGTTGATATTACTAACCTTAAGAATGCACCAATGAATTTAAATTATAACTTCAAAATTTTAAAAAATGTTTAAATTTGAATGAAATCAATAAGAAGATAACAGAAACATTAAGAACTGATACAAAGCAATATATGAAAAAAAAAAAAAAAAGAAATATGAAAATATTTTTAAAGACCCATTAAAAAAATTGAATATGTAGAGATTTGTAAAATGATACAAAAAAGAATTGAAAATATAATTGCATATTGGCAAGAAAGGTTACAAAAAAGAATTAAAATCTCAAAAATATAAAACAATATTTTACTATTGAAAGAAAAATTATTTCTGCAATAAGAAAAAAGACAGTATTACTAAAAAACAATACATCATGAAATGTGTGAAAGAGTTATATAAAGAATTATATAATAATAAATAAGAAACAGTGTATCCACTACAGTTATTACATAAAAATTGTTTACTATTTTAAATGAAGAAGGGGAACATGCAATTAAATCTATGAAAAAGGGAAAAGCTCTAGGAAATGATGCAATTAGTTTTTAAAAAAAATACGTGCGAAGAAATAAAAAAAGTTGTTTGCAATTTATGTCCCAAATGTCTATATAATAAAGATGTACCACATGAGTGAAAGAATGCAATAATAATACTGATATTTAAGGAAAGTAATTAAAAAATGGTAGAAATTGCACATAATTCAGTATTTTATCGGATAGTGCATAAACAAACTAGCAGATGGTCATAATAGTTGATGTTGTAACTTCACTGCATATATAAATTTGATAACAATAAAGATTAAATATTTTTATCCTTGTTTGAAGAATGTTAAGTTTTCAAACAGTTAATAATACTCTTGATAAACTTCAAAGCAAATAATAAAAACTATTAAAAAAAGAGAAAAACTACAAAAGGATATTTGATAGTATAAAAGGACATGTGCTAAAAGCAGTCAGACCCATTCGCGATGTGGTTTTATTTCTAATAATAAAAAATATCATGGGCTTAAAAATCTGAATGAACATTGGAGCAAGTATTTCCATAATTGCTTCTCAAAACAGAAGATACAAATATAACTTCAAACAGCTTTAATATATGCGAAATGTGATTTAAAAAAACATTTAGGTAAAAAAAAAAAAAAAACATATATATATAATTGTAAATAATCAAGTTTCACAAGCATATTTGAAAATAAAGATTTTTCTAAAAATGAAATTTTTTTTTAGAATCATGATATGAGAACATAGGATAAAATGTACATTTTCAATAGATACAAATAAAACGGCTTTATTTTTATTTTCCATTAAAAAATGGATTTCCCAATTTTTGTCACAAATGCAACAAATTTCACTTTGCAAAGTACTCATTTATATATACATTTAAAAGCAAATTTCCTGATATTATTCAATAATCTATAAAAAGTAATAGGTAAAGAGTTGTTAAGAATTCAATTAAATGACTAAAAAATAAAAGAGCTTAACAATGAAGAAATACTTGCTGAGAAATGACGATGTCTATTAACACAAGTCCATTTGTATTTTTAACAAAAGAATCATTCAAAAAGTGATTAGTGTATTACAAAACAAACTAAAAATTATAGATTACAATAAATCAAAAAAAAAAGATATTTAAAAAAAATTAGAAAGAAAAATATTAAGGTAATATTGCCTACTTGAGCTTAAATTTAATACAAGTTTGTAAAGCAAATAAAAATATAAAATTACCCAAAACTTTTGTTATGACAATTTACAAGTGCACAACTCTTATCTATGTAATTTGAATGATGATTTACAATCTTTTGAATACATGAGTGTATATATATATCAATATTATTAACAACTCTTTATTAAGTTAGAGATTTTTCAGTTAAAGATTATTAATTAAGAATCTACAAAAAAAAAACTGATTTTTTTTACTAATCTTCACAGTCAATATTATATATATACTATAGTTATAAATCTCCAATCATAAATATTAAAATTACATGTAAAATTAAACTTTAATCTAAACTGTACAAATATAATTACTTCCACATGAAATAATTTACAATAAAAAAACATGAGTACTGATATGACAATATTGCAATTCAAATAATTCTTCTTACACTTTTTTCAGCAAAAACATTTTATTTTTATTATTATTACAATTTCAACTGTACTTTGCAGTCTTCAGGAGATCTTATGCTCTTCTCCTACTTCTCTCTATTCTCCAATGTTATTATTATTATTATTACAGTTTCGACTATACCTTGCAGTCTTCATCAGATCTTATTCTCATGGAGAATAGAGAGAAATAGAAGAGAATAAGAACTGATGAAGACTATAAGATACAGTCAAAACTACTATAATAATAATAATAATAATAATAATAATAATAATAATAATAATAATAATAATAATAATAATAATAATAATAATAATAATAATAATAATAATAATAATAATAATAATAATAATAATAATTTATTAAACATTAAACATATTAAACATATAATCTCCTTGTGATAAATAAATCACGCATGGAGCTTAACAAAAATACATGTGCAATAAAATAAAAAACATTAATATACAATAAAATAATTAAATAGAAATAAAAAGTTTTTGATTATCATCAATTACAATCCAGTTCATAATTAATTTTCTCAAAGTTTTCCTTGATAAGTCATTAACATTAAATCCAATGTTTCTTATAAAAATATTATAAAATCTTGGACCAAGATAACATTTCTGATATCTGCAATGAGTACACTGGTTCAAATAATAAATCAAAATCACTTGATCTAGTCACCATTATTGATGAAGAATTATATTTATTCATTTTTTTGTATTTAATATAATAACACAAAATATTCCCTAAAAATAATTGATGAATAGTTAAAACTCCAGCACACTTAAATAATTCAAGTCTTGGCAAATCCAAAGGTTTAAACAAAATAATTCTTAACGTAAAATTTTGTAGAGTTTGCAATGACTTCAAAAAATATGCTGCAGTGCCACCCCATAATGTTATACCATAAGAAAGTCTGCTTAAGAAAATTTGTTTATATATACTTAATAGGACAGATTTATTCAAACAATCTCTTAATCTATAAAAAAGAAAATTAAGTTTTCTTAATTTTACTTGAAGCCAAAGAATATGTTTATCCCAATGTAAATACTCATCCAAAACCAAGCCAAGGTAAGAAATTGTTGAAGTCCTGGTAATTTTCTGACAAGACGTTTTATTAACATAAGGCAATTGAATTAACAAGTCTTTTGCTGGAATATTTTTAAGAGAATACATTATGTAATTACATTTATTAATATTTAGCAGTAATCTATTACTGTTCATCCATTGTGTAATTTTAAATAAATCTTCATTCACAAGTTTCTCAAGTAAACTATATGAAACTGCTGAAGTAACCAAAGCAGTATCATCTGCAAAACAAAAAATGTTAGAATGAAGAGAAAGATCAAGCACATCATTAATATAAACAGTAAATAACAATGGTCCCAGGACTGAACCTTGAGGAACTCCATATCTAATTATTTCAGAATCACTCAAAAAATTATTAATTTTCACAAATTGGCTTCTATTACTTAAATAAGATTTAAACCATTCAAGCATAGCACTCCTTATGCCACAATGGTGTAACTTAATTATTAATATATCATGTGGAACACAGTCAAATGCTTTCCGCAAATCTAAATAAATGCCTATAGTTTTGTAACCTTTTTCTAAAGATTCAGTGATGAATAATAATAATAATAATAATAATAATAATAATAATAATAATAATAATAATAATAATAATAATAATAATGTTAATAAAACGTCTTGTCAGAAAATTACCAGGACTTCAACAATTTCTTACCTTGGCTTGGTTTTGGATGAGTATTTACATTGGGATAAACATATTCTTTGGCTTCAAGTAAAATTAAGAAAACTTAATTTTCTTTTTTATAGATTAAGAGATTGTTTGAATAAATCTGTTCTATTAAGTATATATAAACAAATTTTCTTAAGCAGACTTTCTTATGGTATAACATTATGGGGTGGCACTGCAGCATATTTTTTGAAGTCATTGCAAACTCTACAAAATTTTACGTTAAGAATTATTTTGTTTAAACCTTTGGATTTGCCAAGACTTGAATTATTTAAGTGTGCTGGAGTTTTAACTATTCATCAATTATTTTTAGTGAATATTTTGTGTTATTATATTAAATACAAAAAAATGAATAAATATAATTCTTCATCAATAATGGTGACTAGATCAAGTGATTTTAATTTATTATTTGAACCAGTGTACTTTAAAACTCATTGCAGATATCAGAAATGTTATCTTGGTCCAAGATTTTATAATATTTTTATAAGAAACATTGGATTTAATGTTAATGACTTATCAAGGAAAACTTTGAAAAAATTAATTATGAACTGGATTGTAATTGATGATAATCAAAAACTTTTTATTTCTATTTAATTATTTTATTGTATATTAATGTTTTTTATTTTATTGCACATGTATTTTTGTTAAGCTCCATGCGTGATTTATTTATCACAAGGAGATTATATGTTTAATAAATTAAATTAAATTAATAATAATAATAATAATAATAATAATAATAATAATAATAATAATAATAATAATAATAATAATAATAATAATAATAATAATAATAATAATAATAATAATAATAATAATAATAATAATAATAATAATAATAATAATAATAATAATAATAATAATAATAATAATAATAATAATAATAATAATAATAATAATAATAATAATAATAATAATAATAATAATAATAATAATAATAATAATAATAATAATATAATAATAATAATAATAATAATAATAATAATAATATTTCTCTGGCAATGATTCATCCATGACTAAAAACTATTCAATAAAATACTTACAAATATACTTGCTGTAGTAGATAAAAATGATTTTCCATAACAATTGCTACTGTAATGTCTATCACCTTTAGTTTTAAAAATTGAAATACTAGAAGCATTCTAAGATTCAGTGGCATAACTTCATGCATCTAGATTTTTTTTTAAAAAAAAATTCCAAAAGTTTTGAAATTAACACATCACTACTTCATTTTAAAATCTCTTCAGCTGTTTTATTAAAATATTCAACATTTCCAGTTTTAGAATTACAACTAAACTAGATATTTTTACTCAAATCTGAATAAATGGTTACAATAGATATAGCATTAAATGTTATCCAAATTCTTGTATCATTAATCATAGTTAAAACATTCTCTCCACCTGTTAGAAATATCGTTGCCATCATATGAAAGAATACCACTTATGGATTTAATAGGATTATATCATTTTCTTACTCTCTATGAAGTTCCATATTCAATTTATTTCCTGCAAAGCAGTAATGCCATAACTTTTCTTTTACAATTCACTAACAATAGAATCATTATCAGAAAATGAATTAGATCCTTTTTAATGAAACCATAAAAGAAATTAGAAAATATGTAGATTTGTTTAAAAATTAAACACTGAAAATTATAAGATTTGAAAAACTAATGGTATGCTTATATTTCAAAACAAATTTATTTTCTCAGTTCTACGTGTAAAAATAACAACAACAGAAGATAATATGAAATGCAAATGTTATTTTCAGTAATATATTTCTAAATTTAGTTATTAAAAATAATAACTTATTTCACTTTTCTTAATATCAAAATATTTCCTTACAAATAGTGATTAACCATATGGTTCAACAATAGTATTCACACAAAATTTTTAATTTTAATTATATTGATTGCTACAGTTAATGTTAAATGTAATTATGTTTATATATATGTTAAAACACATTTTAACTCAATTTTGTTATTATATTTGGTTTATAATATTTTACATTAAAATTATTATTTTATAACATTTATTTAACCTACTTGGCAGTTAATTTAGTTGATAAATGATTCTATCATAAAATAACAAAATTTACTAATAGCAAAAATATAGTTATATATTTGTTTCTTCAATAGTCTTTTTGTGCTTGTATAATAGTAAGATTTGAAAAAGATAACTTAAAGAACGTTAACTTTTAAAAAAAGTTTGCTTATATGAAATAAAGCAATTTTTAAAAAAGCAGACATTTTTTCCCAAATATAATTATAATTACAAGTAATGGAAAAAAAAGACATTCCTTCCAAACTACTCAGCATTAAACTTAAATAAATATGTCAAATTTGAAATATGTTCAATTATATTTACACATGAAAACTGTTTTTTAAATAATAAGTTCTTTACAGAAACATTTGCAAGCCAATATTTATTTTAAATATTCTAAATCTGTTACAGAATTATTTTATAGTAAATAAATATTGTCATAAAAATGTACAATTTCTTTTTAAACAGAATGATATTCCTATGTAAATTCAACACTTGCTTCAAATGTTTTAAGTGTTTTAACGTTTTCACTTTTTAAATGTTTGATTTTTCTCTTTTAAAAATAAAAGCAAATCTGATTATATTTTTAAACGAATAAACATGTTATTAATTTACATTTTATACTATAGTTATATATATCATATTCCAATAGCCATACACTTTAACTTAAAAACTATTTACAATTACGAAAATTTAAATGATTGCTTAAAATCAATCAGAGTAATTACTAAAAGTCCATCATGCAACATTAGTTTGAAGTACAACAATAATTTAGTAAAACACATTAAAAATATATGCTGTATAGATAATTTAATATTTTGCAGAAGTTTTACTTTTCTTTTTATTTACTAGCAAGTATATTAATTTTTGTTAGTTACAATTTCATTCTGCATATTAATTCTTTTTAGTTAAAAGATACAATCTCATCCTTTCTCATTTTAAAAGTTATCTACAGAATGTACTTAATGTTTTGAATGTAATATGTAGAGTTTGGTTTAGTAATTAAATATTCAAAAAAGTCTGTTATCTATTAGTAATGGAAGAAAAAACTTCAACAACTTTTAGCTTGGATGATTACCAGTTTAAGAATGTAAATCAATTCAAATATCTTAATAATTTTTAAAGTATAAAGAAATACTTAAATGGTGAGGTGCATCACAAAAACCAATCTGCTGCTGTTGCTATTAATTAATTAAAAGAGAATATTTCATCAAAGCGATATAATTATTATAACTACATTGGTTATCTAATTTATTGCATGGAAGTGAGAGCTGGATAAACTACCAACATAGCATAAAGACATTAGATAAATTTTATTTAAGGATATCTTGTATTACTAATGCAGTCTATTATTATAAAGTCATATTTTCATTGGATCGGACATATGAAATTAATGACAATATAAGGTTGCTTTAAAAAGCATTTTAGGGTAAACTTGAGAGTGGTTTTTATGTGAGAAATAGACTCCATTTACATCATGAAGATTATCTTAAACATATTCTAGAGAAGTTCAATAATGGTTACTTTCAGTGGAAAGATATGGCTACAAAGAGAATATAATTAAACAATTACAATTAACTAAGACATTGAAGTCTTTCAAAAAGAAAAGTTTTCTGCAAAAAAAGTATAAAGATATGTTTGCCTGAAGATTTATGATGATGGCACTTTAGTTGTACTTATATGTTGGAGTTTTTCATCATCTAACATTAAATCATGAATGCCTTTAGAAAAAATTTTAAACTTTATTTAAATTTTTCAATTATGTTCAATTGTTAGTAATAGCATATAGGTTAATATATACACAACATCAAGTGGTATTATTCTTTTCTTCAGGTTATATCTAAAAATTCAGATTTTATTCCAGGTCAGCAACACCTAAAGAAGTGAGAATAATACCATTTGAAATGTTGTGTATATATTATGCTATTACTAATAAGTGAACATAATTAGAAAATTTAAGTCCAAGTTTAAAAATTTTCTGAAGACATTCATGATTTAATATTAGCTAATGGAAACAGTCCAACATATAATATGTACAAGTATAAAGATATATTGAAAATTTTTAAACAAAAAGAGTAACACTATAACACTCCACTAGTAATGTGACAATTTTGTTTTCATCAGCAGTAAGCTTTAAACATTAAATTAAATATTAAACCATTATTATTTATCTGAATAAATTTGACTTCATTTGATAGATATTTTTGTTTAGAAATTAAGATAATTTTTAAAAAATCACATTTGATTTCTTAAAATATTGATAAAATTATATCATGATCAAAACAAAAGAACTATTTCATCATTCAAGTGTAATAGAAAAATAGATTTTTTTAAAAAACAAATGAAATCTTTTTTATTTGACATTTGTTTTTAAAATATGAATAAATAAATATCAATACCTGGTAAATTTATTAACTTATGATTTTAAATTTTTTAATATTTTTTTACAGTATTGCCATATATTCTAATAAATAGCAACTGAATGTGTTAGAAAACAGTTCGTAACCACTTTTCCTACAATTTAACTTTTTAAAAATATAACTCTATTTTTAACAAAATTAGAGACTGCCAGGAAGCAACTGAAACCAATCAAGGCATGGTTTAAAAGTGATTCAAGTTAATGAATTTTCAGGTATTCTGATATCTATAGAATTTTTTTGGGAATTAAAATATTATGAATAAAACATATATAAAATTACTGCTACTTTAAAAAAACATTAGTGAATTTCTTTGAATAAATTGTGAATTGACACTCATATCAATTATTATGGAGAGAAAATTAGTGGTTTTAATAAATGAGCATGCTCTATGTGTTTTATAGATTGATTTAATTTGCAATCTGTAATAGACTATAAGCTTTAGTATTGAATCATTATTACTATCATTTTGGTGATGATGATAATGTCTGTCTTTGGTTTCCTTGTAATTGGAATGGCCATATTCATTTGTAAGAAACTGTTGATGGATGAATAATCTCGTACAATTGCTTTTAAATGTTGAAATAATAATAAATAAAATATTTGCAAGGATTTTCTTTCTGAATTACTATCCAAAGGAAGACTTCTATTATGAACAAATTCATTTAAACATTATGTATTTGTCTTTTGAAATGTCTTTATTTTTGGTTTTATAGTTTTAAAACAATATATGAAAGTTTGGGATAAATAACTGGACCAATAGTAATTACTGGTAAGCAAATGCTTCTGAATCAAGTCCTGAAAAAAACTCATTCTGAGGTGGATAAACTTTTATGGTAGAAATAATCATAAGAACTATGCTGGAAGCCAACTATTTACTAATAACAATGCTATTAATAAATTGAAACCATCATGAAAATATATCAATGGTTTTTAAAAGCTATTCTATTGCAAAGCTAGAAATAGAGACATTATCAATTTTTTACCCATAATTTGCCTTCATAAAAACTAATATAAGACTTGATGGAAACTTGGTTGAAATTAATTTCTGTAAGTGGAGATGACATTTAGCACAAAATTTAATGAGTTTTTATTTTTTGTGGTTTATAGATAATTATCAGAATTTTATTATATAAAATTTTATCTTCAACTTTTCCCTCTCTTATTTTTACATAGTAATTAATATTTCTATAAAAGAATTTATTTATAATTGGTGATGCTCTTATGAAGTTAATACTAAATAATCAGCATTTTTAATTATTCTCATTTCTTCATTTGTTTTGTTACAAAATATAATAACGATATAAACAATGAGCATTGCCAATTGCTCAACAAACTTTGTGATAAATGCTTATCCAGAGAAAGCATTTAAAATATCTGTCAGGAAATCCCCCCCCCACCAAACCTCTGACCATGGTTTCGTGCTTTGGCACTCTTCAAAGAGGCGCTAGGATAACTTCAAACACTAGATCTAAAAATAACAGCATTTATCTAAAAGTTATCTATTGAATGGAAAATCTGAAATTTTCAGACACCTAGATGTCTTCAAACCCAACGATATTTCTTGAAATATTTAGATTGAAATTCTGGATTTGATGTCCTGTTCAGAACGTAATTCATTAAAAGAAAAGAAAAAAATTAAGATAATCTAATTTAAATTTTACCATTTAGTTTTGTAGATTTTATATATTATTATTTGATTAATTCTTTTTTTTTTTAGTTAATCTCTTTCATTCTTTTTTTTTTTTAAATACTAGATTGATTTTTTTTCCCATACCTTTATTTCAATTATATTTTTTAACAAACAAAATAAGAAGAAAAAACTTAATACTCCATTTATCTTTACATTTTTTGTAAATTGTCCCATACTTTTTTTCAATTATATATTTTTAACAAACAAATGAAAAAAAAACTTATTCTCCATTTACCCTTTACATTTTTTTGTAAATTTTACTATCTTTTTTTTTATCAATAATCCCAAAAACTATGCATGCACCCAGGTACAATGAACTATTAATAGCTACAACCTATTTTCAATTACTATAAGTAAAAAATTTAACTGAAATATGAATTTTGTGAATTATTAGTTTTATTTATAATACCAGACTATCAGAAGCTACTAAAGATAAAAAAAAAATTCAAAGAAAAACAAGTATTTTCAATCAATAAAAATTAAAAGGGCATGGTCTAATCACTAAGCATGCTTGAAAGGATTCTGTGCTTCTGCTCATAAATGAAATAAGTTTATATAAAATCTATTTATTTTTTTATTATTTATTTTTTATAACTTTATAAATTTTTTTTATTTCTAAATAGACAAGTGTCACTTATATTTCAATTTTA
Organism: Epiperipatus broadwayi; assembly: GCA_028023455.1. Taxonomy (NCBI): domain Eukaryota; kingdom Metazoa; phylum Onychophora; class Udeonychophora; order Euonychophora; family Peripatidae; genus Epiperipatus; species Epiperipatus broadwayi. The sequence continues at coordinate 2,254,345 of JAQFVV010000164.1, forward strand.
TTAAGTTTTTGTAATTTTTTAGAGCAAATTAGTTAAATAAAACTTCCTTGATGTCAGAGACTAAAAAAAAACTACACACTCCTCCTATTAATAGCTGTAAAAATCATTATTTTAATATTCTGTTGATGTTTTTTTACAAATTCCATTTTAATTGTTTAAAGAATTTTATTTGAATTTATGTTTTAGAAAAAAAAAATATGAAAAATATCAAATTTTGTAATAATCATTAATTATTCATTCCTATATACTTTTATAGCCTACATGTTAATATGAAGTATTTTGTTATAGACAATTTACTTTTGTTATTTCTGTGTATGAATCATTTGTGTTTATTTGTAAAGTTAATTTGTTATTTGAATTCATTTCTACAATGAAAAATGCAGAAAATGGAGACTGAAAATAGAAAATAAAACTTTTTTCAACAATACAACCAAGAAAAAAATCTGAACATACAATCCACATATCAATTTTTGATTTAATTATATATCATGCAAAAGATTAAAAGTACAATTTTTAAAAATGAAATTAGAATATATATACTATGTATACATTCATTTAAATGAGTGTTTAACTGGCTTAGCTGCAAACTCTACCGTTCTATTTTGAATGCAGCCTAGTCAGACTTTCACCCATATTCCAACATATTTGAACATTTTATTTTTACAATTAAACATTTTTTCTATATCATATATTGCTGATCATAACATTATTTATTACAAATATGATAGCCATTATAAAAGTTAATAACTGATATTTGCAAAACATGAAAATAAATTTCTAAATGAACTTCTTCCCTATAACAATGGTACTTAACATCATTGGATAATTTATTTATTGAAAAAGTTAGTAGAATGAAATATTGAATATTTAAATTCTATGCTATTAAAACCAAATAGATTTAGAATTAGTTATCATCAGAAAAAGATTTAATTTATAGTTATTAAAATTTTAAAAAATACAATATTTACCATTTTGACAAAATGGCATTATTGTTTATGCAGTAGAATCTGTACCCACTTTGCCATAATGATATTTTTAAGAGTTGTCTTTTTAAAAATAAATGTTTTCAATGAGAATTTCTTTGTAGTGATGTAAATTTTTGATTTAAAATAAATATTTTACAAAAATATTGCATAAATAACCTTTAATTTGTAAACAAATTACTGAAAATTACATTTTTTCCTTTTGTTCATAATTTTTATTTTATTGACTTCAAATTAAAATAAATCACCAATCAAAAACTGTCATTTCAATAGACATCTAGGTGCACACACATCCCTCATGGCATTGTCATAAAAATTAGCTATTGCCATTATCTAAAAGGTCCCTCTAATATTAATATCATCTATTTTCTTTATTACTTTTTACAATGCTTTTTTACAACCTATTATTGACAGTTTCAATTGCCCCAGCAAACTTCTTCAGGATTAGAACAAACCCAATATAAATATATGAATACAAATATTATATGGATTTGGCAATGCATTAAGAAAAATATGGTCAATATAATGCTGACATCTTCACTTTTTTTTCAACTAATAATTTTAAAATTGTAAATGCAATAAAATAAAATCATGCATGACAGTGTAACATTATAGATAGAATTTATAAAAATTGCAATGCCATTATAATAACCAAAACAGCAAATACAGCATGAGAGTACCATGACTGAGGCAAATCAAGTTACAATGTATGTTACATATGGTTTGCTATTATCCATATATTTTAGTATCTCACTAAGACTTGATTCTAAATGTATGAATATGAACTGCCCACTATATATATGCACTATAAAATACAAAATTAAAATAGAAATTAACAAAAAATAAATTTCTATTTTTTACACAAGGCATATAAAATATATACTGATATCCATACATGTGAGTGTTATATCTGTTTTCGACATATTTACACAATATATAGATAAACTTTCTTTAATCTTTTATTTAATATTTCTTTTAATGGTGGATATGTCAAACTATTGACATGGAGATCACTAATTATAGAAGGCCTACTACTGATATTGATAAAAAGAACAATAAAGGTATCCCATTCTCTCTAAGAAAAGAGTGAACTACAATTTTTAGCAAACCATCACTGCTACTAGTTTTTATTGGTTATTCTAGTAACATACTAAAAAACATACACATGCTACCATACTAGAATCACATACAACTTAAATAATCTGACAAAATAAGTAAGATCAATCTTCAATTATAACTAATATCATAAAACATTTATTTTATCGACACATCATAATTAAAGCTGAAAAATTTGAGATAATTTTTAAAAACATTCAATTATTTCTCTTGTATCTTCATTTTGAAATACAAATCTCCTCCTTTAGTTTAAAAAGTCTTAATATTATAATAATTTGGATTTAATGTAAAATAAAGTTTGAAGATCAATTTTATTCCATTTCACATAAATGCCAATCTTTAATAGTAACTATTATTTATTTTTAACATATTTTTCTGAAGAAAATGAACTATTTACATTTTTTTCATTTTTTTTTTTTATAAACATATTATCCAAAGTCAAAAAATTATTTTTTTACAAAAAATATGTATTTATGCTAGGTATAAGTATATAACATCTAATACATAAAAGCCTACTGAAATTGAATACAATAGATTTATAAAATAACTAATACTTTTACTGACAGACTCACTGATATTTTTAGTAATACAAACTTCGAGATAATATAATATTCGAATAAAATCTATTTATAATTAAATGATATGGCAAAATATTGTTGACACAATCATTTACCAATATTAATGAAATGGAAAAAATTTCATTCTTAGAATTATCGTAATATAAAGAATTTTATCAGTTTAACTGCATCATTAAATAGTTGTACATATCACCAGCTATTATAAGACCCCATTCGAGTGTTTACTAGTATCAAAACATCAAGGCAAGTACATTTTTTAACTTAATTAAAAGTCAATTTCTTGGGCCTTCTGTTGATCTTGCCAGCACTTTAACGAAATAGGATGTAAAGGAAGATCTTTTATAGCTGATCTGTTTATTGCTTATAGAGATCTCCAAGATGATATGAATGTGTCCAGTTTGGAAGGTATTAAATATAAAGACTTAAGTAATCATTGTAAAGTCATGGTAATGCATGGTTGGATATATCAAAGAAAAATGTGTTAAAAAGGTTCCACTCTATATATGCACCCCAATCCTACTTGAAATTTGTTTTCAAACTAGTGAATGGCTTGTTTCCAACAACTATGGTTCTAAATGAAAGATTTCATATGAATTTAGATCCAGTCTGTTCGCTATGCAAATCTGGTAATGAGACTTTTCAGCATCTATTCGAAGAATGTTCGGGATTTAGGCAGATAAAAGCTGAAGTGTTCCACAGGCCAATCATAAACTTAAAACTTTTGCTTAGTCAATACATTGAGAAATTTAATCCTCACAATGCAATGGTGACTGTGCATACCCTTAAGACAATAAGGTATATACAATGTACTATGGTATTTGACAATAAGAAATTCAATTGGCTGAAAAAACTCTATAGCGATTGGGAAACTTATTTCAATCAATGTCTGAGATACTTGCCAAGGAAGACGATGGATCGAATCTGGGGTAGTCCTGGAATAACTCTATGTGAGATTATCAGATGAATATTTGTCTTGAATAAAGGTTTAATTCTTATGTGTGGCTTATTCCTTGGGCTAATTAATCATTTAGTTACATGCTTTGCTCATTTGAGTTGCATGTCTTAGAATCTCCTTCTGGTACAGTGATACAAGTCAATCTCCTTGAGTTTAGGATAACTAGTTAATTGCCTACAGACTTTTTGTCTTAATATTGGAATATATCAAATGCTTTGGGTTGGTATACAAAACTGTAACATATTTATCATTTGTTTAATTACTTGTATAAATTGTAAATATTTATTGTGTTAATAAAGGTTTTTTATTTTTAAAAAAAACATAAAAGGTATAACTTAAATACTATTTTACACATTAATCCAAACAGTATTTCAATAAATGAATCTATTGTGAATTTCTCCGTTTTAAATTCGTATTGCCAAAAGGTCTGTGACTTTTAGATAATTACTAATCATTAATTATATCAGCATCTTTCATAACTACAATTCCCTGTATATTTCTAGCAACTGCAAATATATTACTTTATTCCCTAAGGACAAAATGCTAAATCCTATTCATTCATAGCACATATTTGTTACAGAACTACATTAACTAGATCAGTTCTTTTTAATTCTATATATCATAATATTGAAATAAATACTTCTTGTCAAATCACTGATTCCTCCTGTCAATCAGAAAAATTATATTTCCAAAGTTTGATCATATTATAAGTCTTTTTGCTTTTATATATACAATATGTACTGTAATCATTGATATAGATCCATTTTGCTGAAGTATACTCATAGCACTTTGATCTTGACTGTCGATTAAAAATTCATAGGATCTTAAAAAATAAATATTTTTAAAAACAAATCCATGATTACAGACTACACCAAAAACAGTTCATCTCAAATGAAAAGTGCTAGTAGGTAAATTTCAGTACCAAGGCCCAACACAGACAATAATAATCAATGTAATTAGAAATACAACAAAAAATTGTGATAGCAAAATAGCAATGACAAAATTATTTAAAATATGGAAAGATCAAAATACTTCAGCAGTCACTAAATTAAAAGTAATTGATTGCCTTATTTTTGCGATTGCCATTGCTGCTGAAACTTGGACTCTTAAAAAAATCAGATAGAAAAAAGATAGAATGTATTCAAGATATAATAGTGTTGAACAATGTTTCTAATTTCCTATATTGACTACAAAAATTATACATCTGTTTTAACAATAATTTAAAATCAATAAGAAGCTGTTGATTCTAATAAGAAGAGAGATATTGGCATATTTTAAACACTTAGTGAGGAGACTCAGAATTATAAAAAAAAACAACTCATCATTAATAAGGAAAAGAGGATAGTCACTAGTCAGTCACATGGTCGCTTTCCAATGTAATGGATAAATCAGATTGGATACCTTAAATATTATGCAGATATAAAATAAATATATATATATATAGTATAAAAACATAGCTTTTAAGCAGATATTTTACAAATGTAACCCTATTATTTTTATTTATAAGTGAAATATTGTTAATCTGGTCATTTTAGTTCCCTAACCTATTCAAACTGACTTTTTCAGATTTAAATAAACCTATAATAATAATTTTAAAACACATCTCTTACTGCTTTCTTATAAACTTCTCAATAGATTTTGAAACATTCATAACTATGGAATTTTTTTAAATAATTCTTCATTTTAATTCTTCATATTTCAACATTTTTGCATCATTCCTTAATGAGTATTTGGATTATAGTTCAATATTTTGTTTCAGTATTGAAATCTTTATTCTATATTAGAAATCAATAAATTGTATTTGATTTATTAGAAATATATATAACTTTGCAAATGAAAAATCTACTAGAAAATCATATTTGAATTTTGCAAATGTAAAAAAATAAAGTCAATTACATAATAAAAACAATAACTTTTTCTTATTAGATGATTACTTCAATGCCAATAAAAATAAATGAATTGATGAAATCTTTATTAGCTTTTTATTAGTCTCTCTGGTGGCAATTTTTGTAATCAATCAAAATTTGATTACAGTATTAAATCTTTATTCTGTACTAGAATTTAATAAAGTATACTTTATTTCTTAGAAATATAAAATTACAAATTAAAAATATCGCAAAAAAATGATATTTAAACTTTGCAAATATAAAGAAAATAGCAATAAAGTGAAATATTTAATGAGAATAATAAACTTTTTTTCTGAACAAGATGGTGTAAAGCAAAGCTAGCATAGGTGTTAAAAAGAGAAAATTAACAAAATCTTTGTTGATTGAACTTTATTTTTAAAACATGAACGAATTAAATAAAAAGCCTTCATAAATCTATCAAATTTTGTTCTAAAATTTAAAATTGTATTTATCATTTTTAATAAGGCATTGGTAATTTTACTGCTGTAGTTTTTTGTTCAGTAATATGATTGAATTTCTGAATTTATATTTTTAAAAATAAAACATATTCAAATAAAATCAAAATGTAATTTTTATTTTCAAATAATTATTATACAACTATTGTGTAAAAATAATAAATACTTATGTTGCAATTCCCATATGTGGTATATAAAAATCTTCCTAAGTAATGTCATAAATAATCTTGAAGATAAAAAATAAAAACCTACCAATCATGGCAAAACTAGGTTACTTTGAAGTTCCTAATGGCTGGAGAATATTAATCTCATAGGATGTTTTTTAAAGTAATAAATCAATATTACTTTCATTTCCCATTCTACTGTCAAATAATACTATATATAATTGCAGAAAAGTGGGAGGATGATCAATGTGCCTTCTCCAAAGATCTTCAAATGAAGTATGTTTTAATAAAAGAGTTAATTAAACTTCATTTATTAAGATATCGCAAAAGTTGTATATTGCAACGAGCTTCATTGATCATAATTTTATTTTTACCATTACTACTAATTTCTTAATTTGTATTTTTAAAAATAAAACATATTTGAAAAAAATCTAAATGTAATCATGAAAATACTTTGTAAAAATAATCATAAATATTTAAGTTAAGTACGGAAAATGTACAATTGTTTTTGCACTTCAGTAACAATAACAAAAAAATTTTTTACAAGTAGTCTCACAACTGCAATCAAAGAATCTACTAATAATCTGCATTGTCAGCTCATTTATAGTATTTTCTCTGTAGAATACTAACATCATCAGATTTTTTTTAAAATTAACGAATCAATATTGACTTTAGTTCCACTTTCTATTGCCAAATAAATGCATAACCAACAAAATAGTACTACTGAATAGCTGCAAGACAATAAAAACAAAAAACTGAAAGTGACAGCAGCAATATCAGACTCCATAATATCACACAACTGGGAATCTTTTATTTTTAATATCCATTGATGGATATCTATAAATATGTTGTGAGTATTAGATTTAGTTTTAATAACAAAATAAACTTAGCAAACTTTCCAACTCTTTTTTTTTTTTTTTGCCATTTACATAAGCTTTAAAAAGAAATGATAATTGCAGTGTTTGTACAAATGGCAAACAAAAAGAGATAGAGTGTTTGCTAATAAAATAGCAAGATTTTAAGATGAAGACATGATAGGTCATGTGATGTTTTATTGATTTATAACAATATAAAATCATTGAAAGTATATCTTACTTTTATACTGGTACAATATCTATTGATACAGTAATGTTAACTAGCTGCTAATCTGCTTTATTAAAATAAAGCTTATAACTATTAATAATGTTAATATCTTATTAAGCATTTTAATATCATACAAATAAAATAAGATAAACATTTACTAATTATTTTTTCTTGTTCACTTCTGGTTCAAAATATATCCTGGTATGCTTGCTGCATGTGAAATAGTAATTTTTTTTATTTTCCTTTTACCATCTAGTAAATGACTGAATATAATATATGACATTCTATATTTTAAAATTAGCTATTGTTCCCAGATGGCAGTTAGAGGTATATTTTGATGTTTTTTTCTATGTATTATCAAAAATGGAGCTTTTTAAACTTATACTTTATTTTTATAAATTAATATACTTTTGCAAATTTGTGGTGGGAGACATAAAATAATTTATATCAATACTTTTTTTCCTGAAGTTTTTTAAAAATATATTTTCTTTATTTCTAAATATAATTTTAATAGAAATTTGTTACATATATATATTCCTGGTACAGATAATTAAATTGAAGGCCATAATATTAAAATAACTGGATGAGATTGCTCTTGTATTATAAAAAAGCTACCAAAAAAATTAAAGATCAACAACAGTATGACTTTTTTTAAAAAAAGTTACTATCAAAATTATTACATTGCTACTTTCTAAAGAAAAAAAATCTAAATAAAAAATAAAACATAGCACTCATATCACTTAGATTTATTAATTTACAGATATTTATTGAAATGCATTTTTCTATTGATTTTATTTTCAAATGTTATTGTACTGTAAGTTAATGTCTACTTATTTAAAAATAAATAATGTTACTTAATTAAATTGTAACTCATATCAAACAATAAATGATACTGATAAATACATGAAATATTTAATCATATATTTTAAATGAATTAAAATAAATTTACTGTGTGACTCATTAAAATTTATGATATACAAGGTGTGACAAGTCAATTCCTGATATGCATGTTCATAAAATATATATGTGGAAGTGTACACTGGTGGCTACTGATACCTTCAAAGTAGTCCCCTTGTGTATCTATACACTGATTAAAACAGCTTTCCCAAATATGAAAGCACGTCTGGAACTCATTTTCAGAAAACTGTTGAGCAGCTGTCTCATATTTTTTTGGATATCAATTATTAAAAAAAAAAATCTTCAATCTTTCCACACAGTTTTTAATTGTGGAAATAACCAAAAATCACAGGGAGTTAAGTCAAGTCAATAGGCAGGATAGTCTAGTTGTGTAATTGATTTTTTTTTTGGTCAAAAAGTCTCTTACAGTGAGTGCACTATGACTCATTTTTATGGGAAAGTGTATGTGTGGATATTTATTATCTTCTTAATACCTAACTAACAACTAACTCTACCAGCTTAAAATTTACATGTGTTAACTTAAGCATGTTCAAGCACGAATGTTCAATACTTAGGTGATTTTGATATAAGTAAGTCACGGATGACATCACATGACCATTCTGAGAATTAAATTGTCCCATCTCATACTTCTAAATGAATTGTGTTAATATGGTGGCAAATAATGTGCAGATATGTCTACATATAAACTACAGGAAATAAACTATTTATATTCTATTTTATATACATGTTATTTCATTCAATAACTGATATTTAATCTTTTTTTTTTTCAATTTTAAATCAAGAGATTGAAATCAATGCTTTTAATTAAATTTCTAAACATAAAATAAATAAAATTTTGACTACAAATTTGTTGAATCTGGAGAAATGATGAAACCAATGGCCTAATTTTAGGCAATGAAAACAAAAATATTTGCATGTGTATGCTAAGTTCTCTGCTTGATGACCACAGATTACTAGATGAAATGATAATCTTTGATTAAAGATACATAAAATATAAAAAATTGAAGAGCTCTTAATCATGAAACCAGATTAATGGTGTTCCGTTTAAATACACCATGGATCCATACCTAAAACTTAAAAAAAAAAAAAAATCTTAAAAAAGAAAAGAAAGAAATTATACTATAATTTACTCTTCAAAAAGTCTTCTTTGTGATTGAAAATATAAAAATGAGAACAAGAGATTTAATAAATATAGAATAATCAAGTTTTATATAAAAACATAATGATGATGATAATGATGATAGCAAGAAAATTTCATACTAATATTTTTTGGTTGTTGTTAATTTTTGTTTTAAAATGAAATATTCCAGTTTTATTTTGATCATTTATTCCTATATTATTCATTTATTAAAATTACATAATGTGACTGCAAAATTTATTCATGACGAAATGCTACATACGTTTTGAAAATGTAATATTCTAGCTAGATGGATTTTTGTATAGTCCTTAAATAACTTCTGTATTATTATTTTTTTTTACTTTAAAATTTTTACACACACACTATTTATGATCTGCAATTATCATTTAAATTTTAAATTAATATGATAAATTCTAATCCTAATTTTCATGAAAATAAGGTAGAGAATTCCTTTTTGACATTTCAGTTAATTTACCTATAATTAATTATCAATAATCACACTATACAAGTTAAAACTTCTTTCTATTCTTTAAAAATCATTAATAATTGTGTAGTTCATTGGTAGAAAATATTCCCTCAAGCATTCTGAAACAAAGTATCACATTATTTTTTCCTTAATTATTTAAAAATAAACATAAAATGTCATCCGACTAATTTATATTTCATATAGTGTGTGTCTACAAAGAAGAAAAAACATATCAATAAAAAGTTAATATATTAATACAACTAGTGTATATATATAATATTTTAATTATTTCACTTACTAAATTATCCATTTTTTGTTCTTGTTTTCGAAACTTTTATCCCGCCATTGTAATTTATTATATTCAATTTTTACACCAGATGGCAGTATTAACAAGACTATATTATGAATGTATAGTAATTAATATACACACATTCATATGGATTGGTCTTATATATCCGCACATGCAGATATATTTATATAACAACATATGTGTGTAAATTAGTGTTATATGGGTATATGCGTACATACAACTTAATTACATATGAAAACATAAAAAGAGCTAATTACTGCTTTATAAAATTATAAAAACAATGAAAATAAAAAAGAGCTGACCAAAGTAATCTTCCAATTTACCTTATTTTGTCAGTTGGTGAACATATTTATGTGGCTGTGATAAGAATATATCGATTGTTTCAAGTTATGGTATTAAGTAAATGATAATGCAAAAATGACACTCAAAATAAACAATAATAAAGATCAATCATCATCATCATTATCATCAACCATTATCAATCCACTGCAGGATGAATGTCTCTTCAAAGTTCAAACCATCTCAGATCTTTAGCTTTTCTTCTCCATGTCACCCCTGCACACTTTCTTATTTCATCCATCCATCTCACATGAGGTCTCTTTCTGGATCTTTTACAATCTCTTGGAATCCGGTTTAAGTTTTCAATTGTCCATCTATTATCATCTCTTCTAGAAATATGTTCAACCCAACTCCATTTCAGTCTTTTAATTTTTTCAATGAGGTCAGTAACATATGTTTGTTCTTTTACCCGTATATTGCATTTTCGGTCTCTTCTTGTTATTCCCAACATACATCTCTCTTTCTTTGAGTGGTCTGAAGTCTCTGTATTGCTCTTCTATTAAGTGTTCAAATCTCAGATCCATAAGTAAGAACTGGTAAAACACATTTATTAAAAACCTTCCTTTTCAAACACATAGGCATATTTCCTTTTAGTAAGTTATTTCTACCAAAAGCACTCCAAACAAGTTTAATTCTATGATTAATTTCATCCATTATGTTTCCATCTGTATTAATAATCTGGCCAAGGTATTTGTAACTGTTAACTTCTTCTAACTCATCATAATCAATCTTTATTTTCATATTTTGAGAAAATGCATTAAACATCACTTTACTCTTTTTAACATTTATCTTTAGTCCTACTTTTATCTGATACCTCCTGCAACATTTCCTGCAATTCTAAAGCATTATTTGCAACAACAACTACATCATATGTAAAATCTAAATGACTTAAATAATCTCTATTTACTTTCACTCCTTTAGCTTCCCATTTTAATCCACAAAATATTTCTTGCAGCACTGCTGTAAAAAGTTTTGGAGATATGTAGTCACCCTGTCTTACACCCTTCTCAATGTTGACTTTCCCAGTATCATTATGTAATCTAATTGTTGCTGTTGCATTTTTATAAATATTCTTTAAAATATGACAATATTCTGCATCTATATCTTGATGATCCAATGCTTTAATCACTGAAGAAATGTTTATAGAATCAAATGCCTTTTCATAATCTACAAATCCAAAGCATAATGGCAACTCATATTCATTTGTCCTTTCTATAACTTCTCTCAATACCTGCATATGATCTACTGTACTAAAACCACTTTTAAATCCAGCTTGTTCTCTTGGTTGGTGGAAATCCAATGTTCTCTGTAGATAAATTGTAATTATCTTGGTAAAAATGTTGTATAAAACTGATAAAAAGCTGATAGGGCTGTAATTTCTAAAATCTTCTTTATCACCTTTTTTAAATATTAATATTAATATTGCATTCTTCCAATCATCTGGTACATCTTTATCATTTAGACATTTGGTATATAACTTTGCTAAAAAAAAAATATATTTCTTCAACTGCTTCTTTGATATATCAGTTATAATTCCATCATTACCTGGAGCCTTTCCTTTCTTCATACATTTGATTGCATGTCTCATTTCTTTGTTTAAAATTCTGGGCAATTCGGAAGATGTAGTAGATATAGGAGGTGATTCAGATTTGAATGAAATTAATATGAAAATAACTGATACACTTTTAAAAACTGCAACAAAGATAGTTGGTACAAAAAAGCAGCAATTAACCAATAAAATTTCTACTGAGACTAGAGAATTTATGAAAAAAAGAAGGAATATGAAGATATACAAAAATGATGCATTAAAAAAGATTGAATATCTCGAATTTTGTACAATGGTGTGGAAAAGAGTTGAAAATGATATAAGAAAGTATAACTGTGAACTAGTAAGGAAAGCTGTAGAAGAGAATAAAAGTTTCAAAAGTGTAAAGCAACATTTTGGTATTGGTGGGAAATTTATATCTGCAATAAGAAAAAAAGATGGCATTATTACTAAAAAGAGAGATGACATCATGAAATGGGTAGAAGACTTTCATCAAGAATTATATAGTAATAAAAAATAAAGATCAATAGCTTTTATTATATTTTATAATTATACTAACTTATCTTTAGCCCTTATCACTTTAATGAGAACTTATGTAATAAGTAGTTTTGAAAATAGAGCAATGCAATGATGTTTAACAACATTAATATTGAATAAATTTGATTTCAAAAAGTGTCAAATTGCTTCACAAATAGTTTGAAATCAGACAAATTTGTTGATGTCAAAGATAACTTTTAGTTATCTAGTTAATATCATTGTTGCGGATTTTAAACTTTGAGGAGTATTGAAAGATTTTACACATAGCTCTTGTGATTTAAAAATGATAACCAGAAAAAAATATCATTATTAAGATTCAAAACTGTATCTACAATGAATATAAACATATCTGTGGCAATGAAAGCTGTATGGTGATTAGCCCAATTAAAGAGACCCGATTGGTCAAAAATGTCTCATCTCATTGGTATTTGCAACTATATATGTGGCATTTGAAAGCTGTATGGCGATTAACCCAATTAGAGAGACCTGATTGGTCAAAAATGTCTCATCCTCACTGGTATTTGCAACTATATATTTGAAATATAAGCTTAACTTTAGATGTGCATTCGGGTATAGAAAAATGGTAAAAAAGGTTGTATCAGGTTAAATTTAAAAGCAACATTTGATAAACTTATTACCAAATATGCACTATGTAAATAATAAAAATAATACATTTGTATATAAATCAATGTCTATCTACTAGAAAGCATAACATGATTTTATAGGTATATACTTAAAGATACTATGAAAATTATTGATGGTAACATCCTTATCAATTACTATCTTTTCAAAAATGTGTGATTTGTCAAATACTGAATTAATTGATAAATTAAATATTTTTTATATTGTCTTGTTATATGCAAATTTAAAAAATCTACACTGGATTGTAACCAACAATAAGGCTAGAAGAAATTTTTAGCAACTATAACCAAGATTATTGGGGGAGAAAATGTCTTAAAAACTAGTAGATATTATTTTTAATATATATATACACACACACATTTAATAACATTAAACAAACCTATTCACAGAATAATCAAACCTGAATACAAAGTAAGATAATTCAAACATAGATTCTCAAAGAATCATTCAAATGACTCTGAGAATAAGTCCATGTATATTATCTAGCTAATGAATTATCTTACCAATATATTTGGATCTTCTTAACTTTATATATTTGATAAGCAATAAAATTTATATGCTCATTAAAATCATTAGATTTAATAAGTCTATAAATGCATAATCAGATTAAATTTTTACATTTTTATCCATTGATAATAGAACATTATTATTTAATTTATTTGTTTTCTTTTTACTATCTTTTTATATAAAAACTCTAATTAATATTTAATTAGAATCATAGTTTTTTTTTTCATATGTCAGTTGACCGGGAAGTGAAGCCGGGCCAGCTGTTTGGAAAGCAGCTATGCTAACCACTAAGCCACCAACACTTGACTAGAATCATAATTAATGTTAACTATTTTGGCATTAAATGACTTAATACACTGCTATAAGTATTATAACCATTCATTATTTTTAATATTTGTAAATACTAATAGGGTAGTGGTGGGAGTGTGGGTAATACATAGTTTTATCAAAACCAATTAATTTCTTGTTATTCTCAATATTTTATTACATATTTATTACTGTGTAGTCTACAAAAAGAGGTTTGCTATTAAATAAAAGAAAATCCTTTCATTCTTCTCTGACATTTTAAAGAAATCAAACTGGATAAACATCTTCTAAAGTCCATTCTATAAGCTCTAGTCATTGCAATTGTAGTTGCTATATATTTTTTATGTGGTAAATAAATATGGATAAGCTATTAACTAATTCTCACTATTTCAGTAAAATGAGTTTATTATCTTTTTATTTCTAATTTTAAAACCATGGGTTCTCTTTTATAAATTATGACCCCACACATCTCAAAATCTATAAAACCATCAATTAAAAAAATATTTGGCAAATGAAGAGAGAGGGACTAAGAATCATGAGGAATTAAACATCACAGTCTCTCCATTTTCTATCTATAATTGTAGACCATTTTTAAGTAAAGAAAGATTGCATGAATTGGAAAAAGAATTATCAATTATAAAGTATGAGTGAAAAGATATAATTTGAAAATGGGAAAATTTACTTTACCATAAAGTCATAAATAGTGGCAGTACAAATGGAAGGAAGAAAACAAGCGTGGAAATTAGTAATACATCAGAAACCATAGCGAGATTAATTATTCATCTGAATGAAAGATATCAAATGCAAATAATTCAGGTTTAATTGACAAACAAATTTTTATTCTAATAAACAGATACAGAAAACTTTTTAATAGGCCAAACAACATTTTAAAATTATCAAGAAAGATTTTAATGTAAGAATTAAAGATGACTGAAAGATGAAAATGGCAAGACTAAGTATGATATAGAAAATATGATAGAGAATTACTAAAGATATCTGTTAATGCAAACCAAAAAGGCAAAAATGGTTTTTAAAAGCAATATTAACAGTTAATATTACAATGACCTTCACAAATATTCCAATACATTTGAGTTTAAACTTACAAATCATTTTAAAATATTAATAAACTTTGAAGATGATTCAAACTTGAGAATGATCAATAAGAACATAAAATACTCTAATGAAACATTGACACAGATAGCAAATATAATAAGTAGCAATTCACCAGTAAATTTTTAACTAAGCCAACACAATGTTTGTTGGAAAATTTGAAATTCCATAAATTGTTACAAAAAAAAAGTAATGGTGTCTTGTTAAAATATAATTATGAAATGCTAAGAAAATTTATAAAAAAGAACAATAAGTCTTAAAGTTATTAAATACCATCTTAGTATTAAGAGATTTTTTTTTAAAAAAATGTAGCACTTTAGTCATATTGGAAAAATTATATAGCAATAAAAAACAAGAATATAAAGAAGTACACACAATTTTACAATATCTTTTGAAATACTATGGGATTAAATGAAAAGATGCAATCCAAGAAATGATTCGGAATATTTTTAAAGAATTGAGCAAAAGAAAAATATTATTGGCAAAGTGATATACTAAATAATCTAAATGATACCATATGATTAGAAGAAAATAATATTGATAGTAAACATATAAAAAATTTACTAAGATTTATTATAATTCATCTACAGAGAACATCAAACTTGGTCAACTAAAAAAAGAAAGCGGTCTAAATATTGGAAGTTATAAAAATAATCATGTAGTCTAATATTATATTCTGTTGAAGTCCAATAAATAATTTTTAAAAATTTGATTACATTCCGAGTTTGTGTTGTACTATTTTAAAATTTTTCGTTTTAATAAAAATGTTTTTATAGTCAAATAAATATAATGCAAAGTAGCAATTTATATTAATGACATTTTGATAGCAGTTTTATAAGAAATATTTTTACATTAAAATGGAAAAATAAAAAAATAAAAATAAATAGAAATTACTTAAGTTATCTTTATGTTGCAAATAAGATGGTTATTTTTGCAATACTTAAAAGTTATCAAACTAAAATAAAATCACATGACCATCATTCTTGAGTTTACACATTCTGGAAATATTGGATGAGTAGGCACTAAATAGGGCTTTTGATACAGTAATATTCTAGTATACATTGATTGCTATGGCTTGCACTAGTTGGCAATATTGTATGGAGAAAGTTGTAACTATAATAAGAGTGAAGTTGAATACTAACATAACTAATATTCAGTGACTTTTCAAAAAAGAAAAAATATTAATATATAAAAATTGTTAACTATTATAAATATCTAGATCAAATTATTAAAACAGATTGAAACATAATTAATAAAATTAAACTTGAGCAGAGTGTTTTTGATAGAATAATTAAATTTTAAAGGTAAATATGCCCAAGTGCTTGACAAGAAAAGCTTTTAAAAATATTTTCTATCTGTGAGTCTGAGATTTGGACAATGTAAATATTGTAATAGAGCAATTGTTACCCATACAGCAAAATATATAGAGAGAGATAGCAAGAATAAAAAATAATTGAAAGCAAAATAGTTGGGTGAGATAGAATAAGCCAATGTCATTGGTGAAAGAATTCAGAGTTAATGTGGAGATTAGATGAATATAATAATAGAAGAATTGAAAATAAATGAATGATTACAATCTAAACTAAATTTCAAGGAATTATAAAAGAATTAAAAAGAGAACATATATGAAATTGATAGATGAAATAAGGAATTTACTAGAATGATGTGAAGAAAATCAACTGTAGGATTAAAAAAAAAATGGATTATACTCAAATAGATCTCCATGCTGCATTAGAATGATAATGTTTGAAAATAAAAATAATGGTACTTTTAAAAAAAATAGTTATAATCAGTTTTTTTAAAAGAATATAAATACTTGTTTTGTTTTGTGGTTGCATTATTAAATATATTATTTAAATGATGGCAAATTAGCATTTGCAGTATTAAGTGAAGTTTTAATAATAAAACTAGGTTAATTTTTAATTATATTATTTCTATAAGAGTTTTATATATCTTAGTGCAAATTTAGAAGCAGTATACATGTAAGGGTGTGTTAGTATATGTGAACATATATTTCCAATTCACCCATTATATTGATATTTTGGTTAGATTCTACTGATCACCTTTCAGATAATAGATGTAATTCAGGAAGAAACAATATAATGCTAAAATGAATAATAAGTAAATGTATACATAAACTAATTAAGTAGAGGCTTAGGGAAGCATCCCACTGCAGAAAAAAACTTCTCCAGTCGCTTCTTCACTGATAAAATATGAACAATAAAGATATTCATGAGACTTTTCAACTGCCAGATAATAAGTTTTGGGTTTTTTTCCACATTTGCAGACTATGACCAACAAACTATTACTAAATGACTAACAAAGTTGGTTTTAAATAAAGTATACCCCCCCTATCCAAACCAACAACAACAGTAATAATAATAAGAAGAAGAGGAGGAGGAGGAAAAGAAGAAGCCTTTTTGGAACTTAAAAAAACTTCCACGTTCAACTCATTCTAAATTTGAACTCTGAATTATGGATATGGAAGGTCAATATACTAAACATTATGACAAAAGCCTCTTTATATCTATATTATTATTGATTATTTTAGGATTGTAAAATTAAACTATATTATTTAGATATAATTGTTAAATTCTTAATGAAAGGTAAATAAAATTGTTTGTTTGTTATATTTTAATAAAATTCTTTATAATTAAATGATTTTGGAACTATGCAATGACAAACATTATTCCTATCTACATTAAACACTAAAAAAAAAAAAAAATTAAATAATTCTATTATATTGCATTTATAAAAATAAAGCTACATAATACAAACAAAATAAGATATAATATTATTTATATCACATATAAGGTTTTCACAACATTAGTTAAGTAATTAATATAAGACACTGAATTGTAATACATCAGCAATCTAAAAGTGTAACGTAACCCCAGATAGAGAGTACAAAGGCAATCAAAGTTTGAACATATAAGCTATTCATAATTTATGTATTAACTTACACTTTCATAAAGATAATTCAAGTTTTAATGCTATCTGCAATACATCTAGTGTGAATAATAATATTATTCTAACCCAAAATCAAATATAAAGTAGTATATTCTATAGAGTTACATAGAACATATTCTAAGTAAAACTGTTCTTTATTTTATACTCTAGTTTTCATTTTAACAATAAAACTAATTAAATTATGAATGATAACAGTTATTAAGTAGCAGTGGAATTTCTAACACCCAATTAGAAAGAATATCCCACTGTGGAAAATATCTAGTTTCATATCACATGTATAAAATTAGGTTTATTTTATAATACTTTAATATATGTGATAGGAAACCCATACCAATTATCCAGAATGATGGAAAATATTTCTATGTTATTGCCATTCCTAATTTTAATAGAAGTCACTGCTTAACTCAAATATTAAATTACGCAATAAATTAAAGAATCTATAGCAACATTGAAATCATGGAAGAAAAAAAATTGGCATTACTAATGTTAAGTTAAAGTATGCAAAAAAAAAAAAAAAAATAGAAATAAGAGAAGTGATATGGAATTAAAGTTGTTATGGAAAGCAGAATGGAATCAATAAGAAAATTCTATATTCATAAAATAAAAAAAAATCTTAACTACATTAGAAAAGCAATTATAAAATGTAATTTAAATTTCTACTATTAATAACATATTCTAAATAAAGAAATCTAATAAATTGAATTAGCCAAGTAGAGAATAAACATATCAAATTTCATAGGATGAATAAGAAACTACAATGAAGTAGGGTGTGTCATTAAGAACAAAATAAAAATGCATTGTAATAAAATGACAAAACAGACATGTGCAACATGAGATGCTGAATTAGATAATTATAGCATTGGTAATTCAAGATAGTGAATTCTAAAGAAATGAAAATTTGATTATTTTTAACAAATGATTTACTATTCTTTATATTTAACATGAAAACATGAATCAGAAACGGGAATAGTATATTGAAGAGTAAAATTTTTATTTTTTTTCCTGAACTTTAGATATGAATAAACTATGATATCACCTTGCTGAATTTTTGTTTTTGGGAAAGATCAACACAAATTCAAAATAAAACTTATGAACTGCAAGATGTAACTCAAGTAGTACACTGGTTCATCATAAAATAGCCTGCAAGATATAATTAGGACATATATTATTGCGAATGTAAATTAAAAGCATGTAAGATCCCTATTATAAATTACGATAAATATTAATTACTGAAAATGATTAAAAAACTTTCCCAATATTGTTGGTTTCACAATAAATGTTGTCAAAGCTATCAAAAGGAACTAGCCACAGAAAGACAATTTTTCTCCGTAAGAAATATCCCATAATTTTGTTATTTTTGTTTTTTTGCTTTTTTTTGTTGTTGTTTTTTTTTTGTTTTAATGGTTCACATTCCTTTATTTTAAAAAAATCCAAGCAATCTAGAAAATCATTATTGAAAAAATAGAATCAAAATAAACCAAAATTATATACAAACATTGTTTTTGGAAAAAAGTGAAAATTTATTATCTAAATCAGATATGCTTCTTGAAAGTATACACAATAATCATATGATAAACAACTAACTTAAAGCTTTTCTCAATATCTATGATATTTAAACATAAACAATAATCACCAAACAATAAAAGATAATACAGGTTCTATTCCATTAACTATTACACTTGATTTCCTATTCTTCCCAGATTAATGACTTTGCTAGATTAAAAAAAAACATATAATAATAATTAAACTAATAACTTTTTATCTCTTTACTAAACCATATCTTTAATCCTTAAATTGAAAATCCACTAATAAAATATATGACACTACAATATCCATAAATATACTCCATGTTGTTTCAGCTAAGTTATTCTCATTTTAAAGTATTGAATAATTTTAAATGATATTCTGCATTTTAGTTTTAGATCTTATTCCTAGATATCAAGAAGAAAGACTTTTAATGGGCAAATGACAAAAAGACCATTTTTATCTTCTTTTTTTTTACTTTATGTAGGTAAAAACAACGAGATATGGTGTTATTTTTTACTTCAAATTATAAGCTGCAAAAATTAGATTTTTATATGTATGTGATCTTTATATATAGTATATGATGTTTTTAAGCTACTAAAATATAAAAAAAAATTGCCATAAACACTATTCAAACTGAAGACCACATATATGAAAAATTCATACTGTAAAACATATATATTTCTGAAAGTTTAAATATTAAATGTAAGTATAAGTTTAATATACAGATTTGCTCTGTGGTTGTCTATTTAAAAGATATTAAAATTTATAGTTATTATGTATCTATTGGATATACATTTACAATAAGTTCTATTTATTAAACTTATTTTCATATCATTACAGAATATTCAAAGTAAACAAGAAATAAAGATTTACTAAACACTTTCTTGTAAAATGTATGACAGACTATTTAATGATTTATTTCTTTTTAACTTACCTTATTGCTGGAAATATTTTAATCAATTAAAGTTTCTTTTTTTTTTTGGTTGCAATAAGCTAAGGCTGTAGTAATGTCTTTAAAAAAATTAGTGATTAAAGTTTTCAGTCACTATTTTCTAGGAAAATATTAAAGTAAGAAAGACAAAATAGAAGCATAGTGCTTAGATCGGTTAGTGTGTGCATATTTTTCTAATTTTCTCTTATTTATTATAATATGTTTTTTTTAATACATATAAATTCAAGATTAAATAAAAATTCCACTTGAATAAATTATAACTTTAAAAACAAGATAACCAAAGCATATATTTTATATGAGGTAATATCTTCAAAATAATCAGAAAATCAACATGTAATACTCATTCCCTAATGCAGTGCTGTGCAATCTTTTCACACTTGTGATTCCATACTCAGACTAAAATTTTACACAACCCATTATATGTTGTTTACCATCCTATTATAAATATATAAGACTATGTAATATTGAAATCCAAGTATAGTTTATATACTTAAGCTAGATGTAATAAAGGGATATGAACTCAGATTTTCAAGCTTCCTACAGTCATCCACTCTATTTAATATAACCAATACACATGATCACATTCATGCAAAACAAATAAATGCTCTCCAATATGCATATTTCATGCTAAACCAGCACTCAACAGTTGGTCCACATCATCATCTCCCACACGTATATATAATCAATGCTCATGTTGAATTAGGATAGCAAATTTATATACTTTAATGGTCAGGTTTCAATCTCCACTCTCCAACTCTTCAGCCATCCACATCACTGAAAATCTGTGGTCATGAGTATTGGTTATATGGATACAAACAAAGCAAAACTCTCCATACACTAGTGCCAACCTGTGCCAACCAGAGTAATCAATGAATGCCATATGACTATATAAGCTATAGAGCTTAGATTGAAAATATTTTTGGGTTTTCAATTTCATTCTCATAGTTGTGTAGTTAAGTAGAGATAAAAGGTGGGTGCTGGAGAGTTGCATTGGATTGTAAGATCTAGGTGTAGTGCTCTCAGATCCAAAGCTCCTCACTGATGATGGCCACAAGCCAGAAACTAGCCTGGGGATATTGGATGAGTAGGCATTAGATAGGAATTTTATGCACAAGCCTTCTGGCATTCATTGATTACTCTGGTTGGCACAGAGTGGCATTAGTGTATGGAGAGTTTTGCTTTGTTTATAAACAATTGTGTGCTGGTATAAGAGATAGTGATTATGTGATGCTTAATGGTTTATATGGATACAGTGGATGACTGTAGGGAGCTTGAAAGTCTGGGTTCAAATACCCTTTAATTGCATATAATAATGGTAATAATAAAAGTTGTTTTACCACATTCAAATATATATCTTTATATTATATATCAGTACATACAATTTGATATAAGATCTCTGAAAAAATGGCATATTATCCAACATGAGAAATTCTCAAAATTTTTTAAAACCCCAATGCTTCATATTGTTTTTGCACTGTGATAAACTCTTTTTATGAAAATATCAAAATGTTATTTAAAAAACTACTCTAACTACAAAAATAAATTATGTGACCAATAAGTATTTATCTTCCACTCAATGAATATCAAAACACAAATTGAATGTTATCCAAGTACTTGAACTTAAAAAAAGTATTTATAGAATGTGATGAGTGCAGAAAAACTAAACTGTTAACCCTCACTTCTTTTTCTACTGATAACTAAGTCCAATTAACCTTGTTAACTAACATCCATTTATAAATATTTTTTGTCATGTATATGTCATAAGAAAATAACTGTTAATTAACAAAATCAAATATTCAAGCTAATATTATAATACCAATCCAAGATCTTATTTAACTAGATTGGCTAGTAACTTTATCTTTTATCAGTGAATGCTATGAGGGTTTTTCAAATTTAATCATATTTCTTTTATTTCAGTCAGAAGATGTAAACAAAAAGCAACAAGAAACACCTAGAATTAATATACTAAAAAGTGAATCCATTTTTATCATCATTAACTAAGCTAAGTTTTACATAAAAAATGAAATAAAATATTCTGAGTTTAATTATTGTATTACTGGGCAGGAGTAGCTTGGGATGTTATGTATTTTATGATTTTATATATTTTATAAAATTAAGCATATATTAGAAAACAAAAAAATGAAATAATGACAATGTGCAAAACTGGGTAACATATAACTTCATTAGCTTACTTTCTCTAGATGACAGCTGTGCAATGCAACATTCTTTATACATGAATAAAAATCAGACAAAAATCAATCTTAGAAATCTATTATCATTACCATCTGGAATCTGATGATTATATCAATAATTCAATTATTGGATGTGGATGAACAGAATTCAAAATCAATATGAAAAAAATTGTATTCAAAATCTTAATAAATACATGAATGATGGTAACCTATACATGTGCATTGTGCATAGATAATAAAGTTTGTAAAAGCAAATAATACTCTGCAATTTAATGAGCTGAGTGCTTTCGGAAGGCTTTATGCTTCCATAATCATAGTTACTAAAGTATTGAGACCTATACAAGTTAATGCAAAGTAATTAAAGAGACCATTTTTGAGAGAGAAAAGCATGTATTGTGTCTATTCATTAATATAGGATTGCTTGCTATATAGCATGTTTCCTTCACCTTATGTTTGGTGTCATTTCTTTCAGAACAGAGCATGCTACAAGCAATCCTACATCAATCAATAGAAGCATTACTTGCTTTTCTCTCTCTTGAAAATGGTCTCTTTAATCACTTTGCATTAATTTGCATATATTTGCATACTACACTTGTATTGTTCTCAACACTTTAGTAGCTATGATTATGGAAGCATAAAGCCTTCCGAAAGTGCTTAGCTCATTAAATTGCAGAGTATTATTTGCTTTTACAAACTTTATTATCTGTGCGCAAAGCACATATATAGGTTATAGATTACATGCTAATGAAGTAAATATTTAATTAATTATAGTAAGAAAAGATAAACAATCAGTAAATATAGCAACAACTTACCTGCTTAATTTTTTGAGCTTCCCATAGTTGCTGATTAGTTATATTAGTTGTCAAAGTGTTATTTTTAAACTTTTCCAAAAGGTCAATTGCATCTTTGAGTTGTTCCTGAAATATAAATATGTAACATTAGAAATTTTGCACCACAAAATATTATGTAAGCATATTCAAAGTATAGACATTTCCAAATACTGTATCTCATTCAATAATATGCAGTTTGTAAGACTTAATACATTAGGTATAGTTTTTGGAAATATTTTCACTTCAAATATGTTTATATATACATATTCAAAAAATAATAAAAACCTTTGTTTAAAATTGTATATTATCAAAATAATTTTTAAAATCTCAGTTATTATTAGTCATTTCATCTGAACATGGTGCATAGAATTATATATGATAAAGTCAACAATGCAACACATAATAGCAAATATCCAATATGGTAAATTATCAAAATATGCAAATTAATAGTAATATAAATATTACAAAAAAAAACCTCACATTCTAAATAAAACATTGATTAAACAAACTTTTCTATTAATTTAATTAAAGTTAATATAGTACTATCAATATTAACACGGACTTTTGCTTCACATTGTGAACAGGACTGATTTTTAAAAAAAAGCTATCATTCTCTATTCCATAAAAATTTTAATGCAAAAATATTATATGATCATAATTAAAATTGAACTATTAAAAATTAATAAAAAATGGGATAAAAACTTAACTTTTATATCAAGCTAAGAAATGCTACTATGAATCACATTTTTATTTTAAAAAAACTATTTGTATGTTCCTTAGTGCATTTTTGTCTTTTAACATAAACTATCATTATCATTTTCAATCATTATCAGTCCACTATAAAATGGAGGTCATTCTAAGTTTAACTCATTTCATCATATCAATCGTTTCCCTTCCCTACAGTAGTCCCACAATTTTCCTTATCTTTCCACTCTACCTATTTCACATTTGGTTTCTTTCAATATAGACTTAAATATCTTGAAATCAAACTTCAGTTGTCAATCTATGTCAACTATTCATGCAACAAGTTTAATTTAGCTATATTTCAGATTCTTGATTTTTCAATGGTGCCTGTAATATCAACATACTCTGATTTCATTCCCACCTTATTAATTTAATACACATCTATCTACAGTCTGGATTTATGTCATGATGTTTTAAGTCTTTAATTATAGCAGAAATAAAATGTCTTTTCATAATTTATACTATGCAAAATAGCAACATGTATACATTGATCCTTTTATAACTTTTTTTAAAAATTATATATGATCTACTGTGCTATAACTACTTTTAAATTCAGCATTTTTTTTTGCTTGATTTGAGACCAAAGTTCTTTATAAGTGGTTTGTGATCATCTTAGCAAAGATTTTAAATATAGGGGATTTGAAGACAGACTTTCAAGCGCCCTTCAACTATCCACACTGCCTCATACCACTGATACACATGACCACACACATGTAAAAAATATAAATAATCACCAAAATATATATATTTTGTGCTGAACCAGCACTCATCAGTTGGTCCAGATTATCATCTCCCACACACATATATATAATCAGTGCCCAGTTTATATTAAGATAGCAAATCTTCATACTTTAACGGAGATAGTTTAATTTACTCCAACCTCCAACTCTTCAGCCATCCATACCATTGAAGAGCTGATGATGGAAAGCCCAAATCCCATGCTGATGCCAATATTATTGCCACGTCCATGTGGACCTCAAGTCACTCTGACCCCTCATGTATAGGACCTTATCCATTTAAATACATAAAAGAGGGATGGACAGGATGCAGGTTTAATGTGTAAGATTTGAAATACAGACATTCTTCATATACCTGGAGCTTAATTGTAAATATAGATGATTTTAAAGATTTTAAATAAAACTAATAGAAGAATAGTAGATCTGTAATTTGTAATATAGTCTGTTTCAGGTTTTCTTAGAAATCAACTATAGCCATTCTTTTCTTAGCATCATCTGATATATTTTTATCACTTAGATATTGGATGTGGGTGTATTGCTTTGCAATCAAATTTATTTATTTAATTGATTCTTTTAAACAAATTATAATAATTCAAAAATTTCCTGAGATTTTTTTTCTCTTCATAAATATAATTATTTTTATCTATCTCTTCTTTTAAAACAATTGGATTTTTAAAAAAAAAAAAATGTAATTTTATTAATTACTTTTATATCATGCTTGCTATTAAATAATTATTTGTAGAATTCTGCAGCATATTACATTATATATTTTACTTTATAGTAGATTTTTTTTTACTTATTTCTGAAACAACTTTCCTTTCTACTTCAAATGTGTTGTTTTATATTTTTAAAATTATTATTTCCCTTTTATAGCATTCCTTGATATGATATTATATATCTGCATGTTATCATTAGTGCAATTCTAAATATTTAGTCTTCTAAGCAGGTCATTTTAAAATATTTTCATATATATATTTTTCTGTATACAATACATTGTTTTAGTTGAAAATTTTATGTTGAATTGTTGCTTTTTTGTTTCTACTAAATATATCTGTACTTAATACTATATTTGACATCTTACTGATCTCAATTATATCTGTTAATATTTTTAATTTATAAATTATAGTTTATATTCATCAAACTATTTCTAAAGGATTATGGATGTTCATTGTTGATGTTGTCTTTCTTTATACTTTTTGTCCTGCTACTTTAACATTTATAAATAATTTATGTCTTACTAATTGATAATTTGTTCGCTGTATTTGAATTTTTAAACATATTATTGCTTTAAAATACAATTTTCTGTCGTTCAAAATATGATCTAATTCTGCTATACAGTCATTTTGATCTTTTCTACATACATTTCTTTTTTGATTTTTTTCTCAAGAAACACACACACATAAATTTAAAATATATAATTATATTTTATAAAATATTTCATAAAGCATATATTCTCTGTGATTTCTTATCTATATTTACCCATAGAACTTTCTTCTTTCAATTGTTTAACAATTTGTTATTAAACTTTCCCATGATAATTTTAAAATATAAGTTTTTTTGTTCAAAAACATAATACTTCTTAATTAAAATGAGAAGTTGTTGATAAATTATAAAAATTTGCATTTTGTGTCTTACAGAGCATTGAATAACTAATTTTCTACTCTGCCTGATATTTTATTTATAAAGAATCCCAATTCAAGATTTATACTTTTTCTTTTTTTCCCAAGATTTATACTTTTATAGCAGAGAAATCCATTTTTTAAATCAGTTATCTCATCACAAACTTAGAATAAAATTAAACAGTTTGTAAAATAAAAGCAATATTTAATTGTTTAAAGTCAAATAAAAGTTCACCATCAATGGCAGTCAGGATCTATTATCCAGAAATTTTTAACAATCTCTGCCTTCCTTTACCAATATTTCTATGATATGATGGCTGCAATTAATTTTTGTCTGCCTAAAATATAAAGAAAATAAGCATTCATATACAGAAAAAAACAGATAATATCTTGCCTCAAAAAAAAACAAAAAAACAACTAATCTCAACTAAAAACTATCAGTCATCTGAAAAGTAAAACATTATGTTTTCTTTGTATTAAACTCAAAAGTAATGTCAGCAAACTGTCTATTGGCGACCAGCCCATATGTTGTGTTTTGAAAGGATATAAAAACAATAAATTACAATCTTAAATCTTTTTTAACAATAAACTTGAAAATATTATATATAATAGATACAAACTAAGTTAAATAATGTAAAATGGGATGTGAAAGCTAATAATGTAAATGGAATTTATATATATTTAAACAGTAATGCTTGATTTTCTGAGTAAAACACTAGTAGTCATTGTGTAATCAAATTATGATACCTTTGATTACCATGTTTGTAAATAATATTACATCAATATCATTAAATGAAAAAATTATTCCAAGCCTCTACCTTTCAATAAATCAACTATAATTGACAAGAATTGCTAAATAAGATGGTGATTATAAGATGGTGATTATTTATAGAATGATTAGTAACAGCAACTTCTATTCAAGCTCTGAGATTGATTAGTGATTTAACTAGGTTATGGCATCATCTATGTTTGTGTGCCATGATAACAATATGGAAATATCATTTTCAATGATAAAAATGTATGGAGTGTACATTAAGAATTATTCCTGAACATTATTTCTTTTAATATTTCAGAAAGGAATTAATGGTCTCCTTTTATAATATTTATTTAATTTCTTTAGCTGAAACTAAAATAAGATCATGAAAATTAGTTTTAAATTAAAATGCTGGCTTATAAGGATAGATTAAATGAGAATATTGAATAATACAGAATTCATATCACAATTTAAATCAAATCAGCTGATATTCATTACAGATCCTATCTAGCTCAACTAAAAAAATTAGCTTTACTTAATTACTACTACTGTTTTAAAATTTATTATGTTATTCAAAAATGCATAATATAAAAAAAAAAAAAATTATTTAAAAATTAATTAAATTTTTAAGTGAACATATTATTTTTAAATGATTATTAGAATCCCAAAAACGTTTTCATATACTTTTAAAATGGAATAAAACAAAAATTCAATGAGGTCATTAAACAATATATAATTACCCTGTTACATGATGAAATTAGAACACATTTATCAAATGATTAAAGAAGGTAATACAGTATTTTCTCATGATAATGGAGAAATTCAATGTTAGCTAATTACATCTTTTTCATATAGGAATGCTTGTAGCAATAAGCTAATATGCTATTACTATTATAACGAATGGGCCAAAAATTGTTTATTATAATATTATTTTATTAGCCCAATTAATTAAACATTTATAAACAAAATTTAAGAGAAATTAAAATAAAAAAAGGGATAAAATTATACTAAAATAATTTTACAATCAGTTCCACAATTTTTATGTACACAATTTATATTGAAAAAATATGAATTATTAAAGCAGAGTTTTAAACTATGGGCCTGCAATATGTATTTTATGGCTTGCAATGACTTATAGTATAAAATTTATTTAAAGGATTTAGTTTGTATACAATAAAAATATTGTTACAATAATAATATAGTTAAAACTAATAAAATGTCATGTGACTCTATCACATGACTTTGGCTTATATATTGCTGTAATAGCAACATAATTTTTTCTCATCTCTATGCAATTTACTGTAAGCTTTATAAGTAATAACAAATGCAAGATGATAGTGTTTATTAAATCCCTACCCTGTGCTGTCCTAATCAACACCCTCAGTTTATTTTCACTCTTACGGCTTTCATCAATGAGAAACTTTTGATCTTTTACCAATGTATCTGAACCTTTAGGATCTAATGCACTTTCCTTCCAGCACCCGTCATTTACTTTTCTGTTACATTATGAAGTTATCAGCTCAAACTATAAAAACATAAATGGAGATAAATAAGAGATGCTGGAAGGACATGTATGGTCCAAGATCTAAAGCTCCTCACTGATGAATGCTCTAAGCTTGAAACTAGTCTGGTAATATTAGATAGGGCAGTACAGTATAGGGTATTAATAAGCATTACCATCATGCATCTGTTATTACTGATTAAATTTTGAAGTAAGTAATTACAAAGAAAATGAATATTTTGACTCAGTTTTCAATAGATACAGGAATTCCAACTAAATACATAAAGATCAATCAAATCACTCTTTTTTCTGTTGGTGCAACTGTCGTATTCACATATTTAATATCAACTTGCATCTTTTGTTGCCTTTATTGTTTGATATAAAAAATATTTTAGAAAAAAATGTAACTAAAACTTTACTATTTAAATAATTATCTAAATTTATATAAATTTTATATCAATATTATTTTTGCCTAGAAAATATTATTTTCAATGTTAACAAAGAAATGAAAGATCAATGAAGAGAGAAAAAAGTTTCAAGAAAGGTGGAAATCGAATTAGTTCTGTAGAAAAGAAAAATTAAATTGTAGGTATTGTATGCATTGAGAAAATTCATAAGGTTAAAGAATATAATGGTAAATGATGTCATGATAGAAATCACAAGGAACAGTATTCATGCTTCAAATGTTAATTAAGTGTTGGAAAATTAAAAGCTTTAAAGAACTTATTCAAAATCAGCAACAAGTATTGACAAAATTTATAAATGGTTAACTAGAGTTAGTTATAAAATTGGCTTTTTACTAGCAAATCATTCAAAATTATTTAAAGAAAGCTCTTTAGTCAAAGAATGCATGATAAAGATTGCTGAATTCATTTGTTCCATGCTGTAAATGAGATGGCAGGCAACCTGAAGATCAACTGTGAAAAATGCCTGCAAAAGTCCTGTATTTTTCCAAGTGCAAAATGTTGCACAATAAGTTGTGTTCTTTAGTGGTTGTAATGAAAAATGTCAAAAATGCTTTTGGAAAAGACCTCTATCAATGGAAATACCATTTGGCAATGATATTTTTTGATGAGATGTGGCGCATTTGGAGATATTCAAAATGTCTTTGGACCTATTTCTTGCAGTACCGATTGATGACCAAAGCAACAATAAGTAAAGATGCAAGATTCATACCAAGATTGGCATCAAAGTTGAGGAATATCTAAACATTTGGAACAAAACTGAAATCATTCCACTGCATTATTCATCAACAAATTCTGTGTTCCAAAGTTTTAAAAATAGACAAGGTATTTGTGATGAAGACTAGAACTGCAAATTTATTTAATCTATGGGACTTTAATAGCCACCAATTTGAAGTATTTTTTAAGATTTAGAGTCCAAACTTGAAAGATGGTCTTATTACACATAAGTTCAATTGTTATTTTACCACAAAGTACTAAAGATCTTTTATTTGCTTTTAAAAGAAATATATTAGTTTTTTTTTAAATCAAAAATTAAATTATATCAATTTTAAAGAATCCAACATGTATGTAAGATGCAGTACTTCTAGTTGATATTATCAATCATCTTAATAGTCTTAACATTCAGTTACAAGATAAAAATAAATTAATATCAGAAATGTATAATACATGACAAATTCTTTATAGGAATTGATTCTGTTGGAAAATCATCTGAAAACCGATATCCTAACATAATTTTTAATAATATTGCAATAAGGTTTTTAAAAAATTAAAGATGAATTCAATAAGTGCTTTGAAGATTTCAAATATGAACAAAAATATTTTTGCTTTTCACAGAATGTTTTTCTTTCAAAATTCCTATTTATTTATAAATGGAACTCATTGATCTGAAGAATGATTCAAATTTTCAAAGAAAAATACAAAAAGGTTGGGATTCCAAAAATATATTATTA
This sequence comes from Epiperipatus broadwayi, assembly GCA_028023455.1. Lineage (NCBI taxonomy): Eukaryota > Metazoa > Onychophora > Udeonychophora > Euonychophora > Peripatidae > Epiperipatus > Epiperipatus broadwayi. The sequence goes on from JAQFVV010000164.1 coordinate 2,285,146, forward strand.
TTTAATCTTTTCCAATCACTAAAGATACATTTGCATGATTACTGATGGTACTGTTGGCCTGACTAACCAGTTTTTGCATTCATTTGATCTAATCCATTGCTGCTAGAGCTTGAAAAGCTTCCAGGAGTATTCGACCCCCATCTTGGTAAGAGCATCAACTCTTTTGCCTACATGGACGATATTCTTGTCATCCTACCATCGCGTAAGTGCCTTCCTGCCTTATACAACATAATTACCAATTACACTAACAAATTTAAACTCTCAATAAACCTACAAAAATCCTCAGCTTGGTGCATAAATACAGGCAAATGCATCAAGTCAGCCTTCCTCGCACAACCCCAATCTTACCTGGGATTCCCGATTCATCTATCATCCAATGCCATGTCCTCTACACTTCGCAAATCCCTACTGGAAGAAGCTACCAAATTTGCCAAAAAAATAGCCAAAACATACCTTTCATTTCAAGGAAAGATAGCCCTAATTAATTCAAAAATAATGGGCAAGATCAATTACTACCTACCCATAATCTCCCTTACCAAGACTTTCAATACCCAAATACAAAGAATATGCAATCAAGTCATCTGGAGAGGAAGAACACCTGTAATCAACTCAGCTCGCTTTTATCAGCACAAGGAACTCAATGGGCTGTTCCTCCATTCGCTGAACATGATTATGCACCAGAAACAACACTCCCTGGTGCATAGCCGGATTAAAAATACTCCAGAACAGTCATAATCAACCCTGTTATACCCACAGATAGACCGCCACCTCCACGCACTGCCTGAATAAACTCCATCATAAGAAAAATTCTCAGAATCAATGGCAATTCCAGCTTGACCCTTCAAAACAAGATAAACATCTGGGAAGCACACGCACTACTAAATCCGGAGCCAATAACAATCCAAATACAATTGGACCAAACTAATCACAAAATAATGAAAACCTTTATTACCTAGCAATGGAACCAAAACTGTTGGATCATATTATAAAAATAAATCTTGGTGCAATTCCAACAAGCTGGTTCCTACATTTCAGAAGATTCATGACAAAGATAGACCCAATATGCCATCTCTGCCAAAGAGGTGAAGAAACATTTGAACACATCATTTCCCTCTGCCCAGGATATCAGGACATCAGGAGAGCCATCAATGAGGAATGCAGCATTCCTCTCCTAAAGATTCTAGACCTTAAAAGCTGCTTGCACTCTGGTGACTTCCCGGTTATACGCATGGCTATATTTATCTCATATGCCCTATGGATGGCCAGGTGCGATTCCAAATTCACAATACCCAGACCAGACCCACTTGAAGTATTTAACATCCAGCTAAAAACCTTGCAGGCAGAAGACTTAATACTGGCCTCAAAATTCTTATACAACAACACATGGGGCTTATATAGAAGGTTGGCCCCATAAAAATGAGACACTCACTAACTTAGATGACAATCCTTTGATTTGTATGCAAAAGAATCCCAATTGAAACAGCAGACTTCTACCTTTAGCCTTGCATGGCATAAACCAAATGTATATAAGTTACAATAAAATTTATTTTAAACTTAAAACCTGAAACTAAAATAATATTGATTTATTAGTTTAAAAAAAAAAAATCTTAAAATGTTAGTATTGCAAAAAGATGAATTGAATTGATAACTAGTCCATAATGTTGCTGATTGGTAGTAGTTCTCTCCACATGAGGGTGCTCACAAAAACTTTTAAGTAAACTTGTACTTTTATTAGATTTCAAAAATAAAAATGTATGTCTTTTGTAGTTCATTTACACATCTATGATTATTTCAGCAAAATATTTTGTTGTAATATTTGATTTTTTAAAAAAGAATAATGTGATTAAATTCATATTCATAAACATGTATTTTTAGAAGAAGATAAGTCAATAAAAATCAATAACATATGACCACAACTTGTAATCTGCTGGAAAGAATGCATTCATACCAACCATATTATTTTTTTGTCATTTTTTAAAATAATGTCAAGTAGAATTTTAAATTGTAAACAGAATTTTACTAGCTTTAAATAATATGAATAATAATTTATTTTGAATTTATTAAACTGAATTAAAACAAATCTAATTTTTTAATTTAATATTTTTATCACAATGTAATAAAATCAGCAATAAATCAGTAATAATTCAGCGATTAATTAGTAATAAAATCTGCAATAAATCAGTAATAGTTTAGCGAATCAAAATATAAAATAAGCAATCAAAATATTCAATTTTTACAAAATACTAAAAATGGTGGATCTGACACAATAAAAAACACCTCTCACTTAGTCAACACAAGCAGGTAAAAGACAGGTATTTACCCAGAATTCACCCAAGTATTGAAAATCTTGAAGGTGACCATGAAAACACCTTGACCACTCCTATCGATTAGTCATGCCAATGTTTCAGTTGCCATGACATTGTTTTGGTTCTTTGTCAATGATATCTTCTGGTGGGTTGTGTAGTACTTCATAGCTTAGTTAATACTAAAGTACCAAAAAAAGTTATTGTTATTATTATGTATTTCAGCTTAATTTTTTTTTTCTATATTTGCAAAGTGGAAATGTTTTTAAGAATGATTTTCGTTTGTAAACATATTTTTAACAAATAAGTTAAAATGTTCTGAATATGTAATAAAGAATAAAGCTAAATTTGATTAAATGGAAAGTTGAAAAATTAATCCAATCAGATGCAATTTTAAAAAATTAAGGGTTCCTAAAGGGTTAAATCAAAAAATTCTGAAATTAATATTTGCCACATATTTATGCTATTTCAAAAGTATATACATTGTGTGAATAAAACTGTTTACATGGATGAAAACTAATTTTAAAATCTCACAGTTCAAAACTAACTGATAAAAACTGTCCATCATAATAGATGTATGATTTCAGTCACCTCCAAATCTTGAGAATGTTAGCTGGAGGCAAACAATAGCAAGTTTCTGATCAAAAAATGTAATAGATCAGCACTATTTAAAATTTTGTAATAAATATTATAATTTCTATTATATATTATCATTAATCAATCATTAAATTATAATTATATCAGTAATTATATGTTAATAATTATAACTTTTATATATTTCCATTTGATTATTTATTAGCTATATTTTTTAACATAATTATAATTTCTCAATAGTAGAATAAAACAAATTGATTTTAGCTTCTAATTGTAAATCTGACATTTCTTTAAATAAATATTTTTAAAACTTGTGAAATAAATTTGACACTTCTGTATTAAAGTAGCTTCATGTTTATAAAACACTATCATTTTCAAAACACTTTTATAATATCCTTGCATCTTATTTGCTCTTATTTTTTAGTTTCCTTAAATTGTATTTTTAAATAAAATAAAAATAATTTATTCATCAACTCTATAAATCTTTAACAAATTTCATTAAAAGCAAAAATAAAAATAATCTCAAAAATTAAATATGAAATTCATAAATAAAAAGAGTAATAACAGAAATAAATAATCAATCAAAAGATTTCATTTCAACTTACACTTTACTTTCCAAAAAATCTGTATATTTAGATAACTTTCATTAAAGTATAATCTCAAATAATGAAAACATTTTTTTGAAATATTGGAAATCAACTTTCAACTGAAACAAAAAGAAAACAAATAAAAATATTAAAGGTATGTGATTCTTGTTTGACATCAGTATACACCTGGATCTCTTTTTACATGGACTTATTTAACACTATTTTGAAGTTACATGATTCATGTTTCACCGGAAGTCGAACTCCAATAATGCGCCATTACTTTAAATAATAAATTTTGTGCACTTATGTTATATTGAAAGTAATAGCACATTATTGGAATTCGACTTTCATCTTAATAATTTCAATATTTTCAGTGCTTTATAATAGTAAGATTTTATGCAATAATGAAATTAAAATCATGATTTCCACATTTTATGTATATACACATTAAATTTTACAAGATTATAATGTAAATTTGTTCAAACATTATGCGTGTTAACTTTGCATTTTAAATCACATTCTGTTTTTGTTTTTTAAAAAAGAACGTAATCAATTATTAATCATTTAGTGTCTGCAGGTTTATTTTTAAAAGGTGAGTAATAGCAGTGAAACGAAATTTGATTTTTAAACGGAATTGAAAATTAAAAAATTAAAGACAAAAATAAAAGTTTAGATACAGAAGAAAATGTAGAAAAAGATATGAAACAGAAGTGGAACCTGTTCCTTTCACTTCAAAAATGATTCGAGAAGGTCTTCAACTTTCTAATCAGTTGGCAAATTATTTTCTTACTAATGACACTAATCCGCGAACATGCTCTTAAATTCCAACGAGAGCTAAATGGTTGTATGTCTGGATATCGCGAGCTTCATAAACAATTAATAAAATCATCGACTCAAAGATTAATTACTAATTACGTTGTCACTAGAAAACCATTAACACAATATGAGAGTGAAGTTGGCGCTAGTTGTAGTTCCTCTTGTGAAGAATCTTTACCAGTTTGCAAACGAACCTGTTTATCAGCAAATAGCGTTAATAATTAAAATGTGTATAAAAAAATGTAAATTACTGTACTGTAAATTATGCATAAAAATATATTATTTTGAATAAAATTAAATATTATAGTTAAAAAAAGTTTGTCTTGAATCAATTTTTTTCAAATTTGAAATTTTTTATTAGTCATATTTTATTTCCTTATTTTTTTTTTTTTTTGTGTGCGAATTTTAAAGTAATTTTACTTTGGTGCTTTGCTTGTACACGAATTTTGAAAAATCACAGACTGCATCCCCCCTTTTTCAATGTAAGTTACGTCTATTTTTGCACGATTTCATTTGCGCATGTTTCTGAGGAACCTCTATTGCGTAAAACAAGACCCAGGTGTATTTTCAGCTAGTTTTATTGCTAAAAAGCAAATATATTCAAATAAAAACTGAATATAAATACCATGTACTGATTAAAATAAATATTTAATAATTTTTCAAAACAAAAAATTAAAAAGAAAATAACTTATTTTATTATTATTATTACAATGTCAGCAATGTCTATGTTTGTACATATCCAGAAGTAAATTTTCTCCTTAGAATAAATTCATTAGAATGTTTTATTTTCTTCCCTTGGATTATTAATAGCAATTGATATCATTTCAGCCAAATTGCAGTACCACTGGGATATTTATGTAAAAATTACATAAAGGTTAAATTGAACATATATATATATCATTTCAAGCATCATATTTCCAATGATATTTAAAATTGTAAATATTATGTGTAATTAATAACTTTATAATAAATAAAGTAATCTCTTTGCAAAAAAAAAAAATTAATAAAAATCTTTTTCTTTATTTATAAATTTAAGTTAAAATATACATAATACATAGCTCAAATTATTCATTTATTAGCAGAATGGTATTTTTTTAAAATGACAGAACCAAAAAAAAAACAATTGGTGGATTAAAATTAAATGGAGTTTTTTTAATAAAATGTTTTTCTTTTTCATATTACTCTAAATAGCATAATGTATTTAAAATATTTATACAACTTCTGTATATATGCATATAATGTGCATATTAAATGCTGTAAATTGAGAATCAATTTTAAAAAAAACATTTTCATTAAAATAATTAAACTTTTTAAAATATTATAATAAAATATTTATGGGTTTTTAATTATCATCCTGTATGCATGGCTTTTTGTTTTTGCCAAAAATGGGCAAAGAAAATATTTTTAAACATATATCACATTTCAATGCAATAATCTCTTTGTATAAGTTTGTGAAAAAAATATTTTATAATAATATATATATCATAAGAAATAATATATATATATATATATAGTGTAATAAAAGTGAAATATCAAATTATGCCTAAAAAAAAAAAACAATTAAAATTTAAATATATATTTTGTGTAGTTCATCATCATCATCATTATCAACCATTATCAATCCACTGCAGGATGAAGGTCTCTCCAAGTTTAATCCATCTTCTTCGATCTTTAGCTTCTCTTCTCCACATCACCCCTGCACACTTTCTTATTTCATCCATCCATCTCACATGTGGTCTCTTTCTGGGTCTTTTACAATCTCTTGGAATCCAGTTTAAAATTTCAATTGTCCATCTATTATCATCTCTTCTAGCAATATGTCCAGCCCAACTTCACTTCAATCTTTTAATTTTTTCAATGAGGTCAGTAACACCTGTTTGTTCTCTTACCCATACATTGCGTTTTCGATCTCTTCTTGTTACTCCCAAAATACATCTCTCCATACTTCTTTGAGTGGTCTGAAGTCTCTGTATTGCTCTTCTATTGAGTGTCCAAGTCTCAGATCCATAAGTTACTGAATATTAAATATATACAACAAATTTTTAAAAGGCAAAAATTACTAGGACTTTTCTTCTTATATTCACAAATGTCTTCTATTTCTTCATACAGTTATCTTTGTTATCATACTAATGCAATTTTTTAAAATGTAACAGGATTTCCATCTTTAGATCAAAATAATAACTAATGTTTTTAAAAAATTATATAATACATTCATCTGAAATATCTTGGGTTACACAATATAAGATAAAGCAATGCCATCATGAAGTACTTTGATTATGTCACTAGATATACATACCATTTACTTACACAAAAATATTACAAAGATAATAATACAGTATATAAATTTATAAAGTTTGGGAAATCATTTAAGATACATATGAATACTATAATCTTAAAAATGCTCCAGAAAAAAAAGATACATAATCTAAGTCATCAAAAATAATATGCAGACATGCATGTATAATTTAAAAGCACTCTCACTTGTAGAAAATCATTATTAAACAATCTATTGTTAACATAAGGTGGCACTACAATTTGAATCATAATTATGAGCAACACCATATGATGCACTTTTATTGGCTTGTTAAAATATTTTTAGAGTTCAAACAAATTTAAAATATTTATTTCAGACAGCTGGTCTATAACTTGCCCAACTAGGTATCAAATTCTTAATTGGTAAATGGATATTTAGTGATTTTTAATTAAAAGCAAAAATAAAAAATGGCAAAGCTCATCATTTAATATTTGATAAGCCTACAATATCCTTCCTCAATGATAAATTTATTTAAACAGTCTTGGTCTTTTACATATTATATTGTATACATATATATATATAATTCAACTTGATATATTAAATACAGTAATATTCATATAATTGAATTTATTCTGTTAGAAGTACTATATTCCTTTTAGTCTTTGTTAACTATGTAATAATATAACATTGAATAATCAAAACAAGACTTTATTTTATAACTCCCATAATTCTATTCAGTTCGCCCACAATTCTGTTATTTTAATGTTTGTTGCTTGACAATTCATTAATACTTGACAAATATAGTCTAAATTACTTCTAGCAGAACAACTTAAATTATATAAATATTACTGTATTTAATATATATCAAGTTGAATTTTACATACATTTTGAAGAAATACAGACATCAAAATTAATATTTATATATATATATTGAAGCGGTCATATATATACATGTGTATATATAGATATGTGCTTCATGTATATATTGTTGCCATAATGTTATAATACTAAGGCATTTAAAAAATAATAATGTACAAAAGAAATTTAATTTTATTACAAGATTTAATATTGTTATGTGGAAATAAGGGAAAGTTCAAATCAGCAAAAAAAAATTTAACTAATGAATTAAAATTGACTGATGATGAAAATAATCTAATTTTGGAATTTATATTTTAGTATATCATTGTCATTTCAATAAAAGGTGACAAGAAATGTGTAATTACTGTGAGGATTAGATAAAACTAAAAGCATTTGGAATTTAATTAAGAAAAATGCAATTAGTAAAATTTTAAAATTAAACTAAATCAAGATTACAATCCATAAGATTTTTTTTTAGATAGTAAAGAAAATAATTTTCTAAATTTTAAAATTAATTAATCAATTTGGAAAGCATCTGGATGTCTTTCTTTTGAGGGATATATATATAGGGACAGGGAAGAAAGTTTTAGTTCTTGTAAAGTTATTGTATATTTCTCATAAAGTTTTTGTAAAGTTTTTTTGAGCTATTATAGATTATGTCATGGCATGGTCAGTGAGTATAGTTTGTCAATTTCTCTGACCATCTCCAAAGAAGCATGAGTATGGAGTCCCCACATTACAGATACTGCTAAAGTCCCTGCTTACAATTGATGATCCAAGTTGCTGACATACCATGTCATTGCCATCAAAAGGAATCCCCCAGTATATAATGTCACCAAGTGACCAGCCAGCCAATATCCAAGAACACTATTACAGAAGACCTATGAACTATACTGGGAAATTCAGCATAGTGTTTTACTGTCTATCAAAATTCTTTGAAGGTTTGTTAAAATAGTGATTTATGTTAACTTTACAAACCTCAATTTACCAGTAAACAATTCTAGTATCTTTAATATTATGTTTTCTTTGCTTGAGCAACTTATATTAATCTTGCTTGAAAATATTTATTCTTATTGTGTTATTTAAAATATTCTGATTGCATTATTAAAATGTTTTCTTATTGTAATATATATATATACTTAATTAATTTGATATGTAAAGAGAGATGGAATTTTGTAATATATTCATCCTTCTTAACATGCTAGACTTATTAGTTAAGAATCAGAGGAAGGAGAAAAATTTGGTAAATATATTTCAATGACTAAAATATTTTGATGTTAACAGTAATTAAATAAAAGCAAGATATTTAAATCCACTCCTGTCATTGATTCTAATTTGTTTGTTTTTTTAATTTAGTATTTAAAAATTTGTAAATTTTGCCATTAACTGATTACAGATAGTTCATAAACAATTTTCAATTTTAAGTAAAATGAAGTTTGACCAAAATAAAAGTTAAAACTTTTATTTTTAAAAGGGACAGATATATATGTATACTGGTAGATAGGATATTTTTAATTCCATAAAACTTTAATGCAATTTAATGAAGCTAAAACTTTACTTTCTTTTGACAAATATATATATATACTAGAGATACATAGTTTAATTCTATAAAACATTTAATACAATTTAATACACCTGGGTCTCGTTTTACGCGATAGGTTCCTCAGAAAACATGCGCAAATGAAATCGCGCAAAAATAGACATAACATACATTGAAAAAGAGGGATGCGGTCTGTGATTTTTCAAAATTCGCGTAAAAGCAAAGCACCAACGTAAAATTACTTTAAAATTCACGCAAAAAAAAAAATAAGGAAATAAAATATGACTAATAAAAAATTTCAAATTTGAAAAAAATTGATACAAGACAAACTTTTTTTAACTATATTTAATTTTATTCAAAATAATATATTTTTATGCATAATTTACAGTACAGTAATTTACATTTTTTTATACACATTTCAATTATTATAGCTATTTGCTGAAAAACATGTACGTTTGCAAACAACTAGTGCCAACTTCACACTCATGTTGTGTCAATGGTTTTCTGGTTACAACGTAATTAGTAATTAATCTTTGAGATGATGATTTTATTAATTGTTTATGAAACTAACATCTAAAAATTAAATTCTTATTTTTGTCTTTAATTTTCAATTCCGTTTAAAAATCAAATTTCACATCACATTAATTTCAAGTCGCTGTGTAATTTTTAAATTGTTAACTACAATTAAAAATCAGATTTTAATTTTTAATTGTCAGATTTAATTGTGCCCAATGCTATTACTGACCTTTTAAAAATAAACTTGTGGACACTAAATGATTAATAATTGATTATGTTCTTTTTTAAAAAGCAAAAACAGAATGTGATTTAAAATGCAAAAACTAACACACACAATGTTTGAACAAATTTGCATTATAATCTTGTAAAATTTAATGTGTGTATACATAAACTGTGAAAATCATGATTTTAATTTCATTATTGCATAGAATCTTACTATTATAAAGCACTGAAAATATTGAAATTACTAAGATGAAAGTCGAATTCCAATAATGTGCTATTACTTTCAATATAACGTAAGTACGCGAAATTTATTATTTAAAGTAATAGCGCATTATCGGAGTTCGACTTCCGGTGAAACATGAATCGCGCAACTTCAAAATCATGTTAAATAAGTCCACGTAAAAAGAGACCCAGATGTATATAGATTATAATTGTGAGGCTATTGTATCTATAATTCCATATATATGTAAGACTTATGGGGCAAATCACTAATTAAGCAGGGAATAATTTTATCAGCAGAATTTTTTTATATATATAATAACTGTGTAGGCCCTGATTTAGCCTCATGTAATAGACATTCACATATTGTAATCTTATGACATGACTGTTCATGTTTTATTTATATATATATTTAAATATAAAGCCAATTATTTGTTATTTACATAAATTTGTATTACTGGGTTGTCTAACTTCGTGTTTATTGTATATCATTCCTCCAGCAGATGCACTTCCCTGCTTTGGAGAAAATTAATTTGCCGGGTCCCTTTTGCATATGATCCACACAAATGCGGGAATATTCCTCTTATTTCAGACCCAGAAGACCTTCATTTTGTATCATTAATTGGGCAGTGGATCATTCCTGCCTGTTGGTGAAATTTATTAATGATCATGGGGAAGATGCTCATTCCTTCTTACTATGATCCATTTATTTCATAAAGATTTGGATATGATCTCTTGGAGGTGAGCATATTCCAGTCTAAGTCATTATTGGATTGTTTCTTACTTTATCAACACAGTACTGTCCTCCTTTATGTATATTAAAGCATGGGTCATGATCATGAGAGCTTTGCAATCATCAATTTTAACCATATTTTCTAGGGTTAATTCAACTTACCTGCTTCATTTATTATCATGTACCTGTTAAAGGAATATCTGCCCTAGAAATCATCAAATTTACCATCCAAAATATATATTTGTGTGTATGAAAATTCCTTGTATATATATATACAATCACAATATGTTATGCATTGAAACTCTTGATACATATAATCACTAATTAATGTAATTTGTTCTTTTTTTTTTGTTTATAATTTTATTACTAATAAAGTGTTTGTATATTCACATATATATTGCATTGGGTGTCTTGTTTGCCACAGGGAAATCATATAGTAATGATCTAGTAGTTCTAAGAGTCTCTCCACCCCCACCCCCCTGATCACTGAACCAAATAAAATGAAGTATGTGAGATTTCGAATGAATTGTGGTGGTATAAGTTAGCCTAGTGGAGATTTTGCTGTTGTCTGCTCATTCCGGCCATTACAATATGGGGGTAATGATGTCTTAAATATGAAATTAAGTGAAATAATACTTTACTTTTCATGTAGCAGCTAGAGAAGTGACTGATTTTTTTTTATTAATATGTTAACATGTAAAAGATTTTGATCCTCTAGATCAGGGGTGGCCAACTTTTGTGTTCATAAGATCTACTTTTTATTTTTAAAATGTGTTATGATCGACTTGTTGTCCTAGGCATAGTCTAAGTGGAGGGAGATGTGAAATACATACTATTTTTATATATCTACCTAGTAAAAAATAACAATTATTATTTATCGAGCCAAAAAACTCATGTCCGGGGGAATTAAAGCAAATTCAAATTAGCTACAATAAATCAAGATTAAAAATATTATTTTCAATAATGATACAGCTTAGTGGACTTCATCTATCTAGAATTGAAAAAAAATTTAGAACAAAAACAAAAATAACAAAACAAACTTGAAAATCCTGACTTAATTTGTTTCACTCATTACCAGACAGCTCTTACCAGATTGGCCTCACGATTGACCAACCGGTGGATGTTGAATACCCCTGCTCTAGATTATACATCAAGAGTTTCAATATCAATATATATATATATTGAAATGGTCAGAAATGTGAGAGATGAAAGATGAAACCAATACCAATATATTTTTCTTAGGAATGAATTACAAAACCAACAAGTAATTATATAACATAACAATTAAAAAAAGAAAAAAAAATAGTTTATCATATTGTAGCACCAAAATTACAATAACTCATTAATAACTAACAAAAGTAAATACAATGTACCCAGCACACAATAAAAAACCAAAATGAGTAAAATATACCCAGCAAATTAGACAAATTATAAAATCACATTTTATAATTATTATTTATATAATTTTACCTTATGAGACTATTATTATGTAATTTAATTTCTGTAATGGTAATATTACTTAATCTTGTTTGAACCCTATATTATGATTTATTATATTTTAATGTATTACATAACATGTTTGTTGTATCATATCCTACTAAATATCATTATGATAAAAAAAATCCTTTAATTTGTTAAATGCAATTTATTTAAATTAATCCTTATTCTCTATGACAAAAGCAAACAAAGCAAAAACTGCTGAAGATTTTACTTTGATCAATGACAAATAAAGCATCTAATTCTTTCAATGTTAATTAATTAATTAAACTTTTTCCACATTCTTCAGATCATTACTATGATTGATAAAATAAGAACAATCACAAGCAAATTAAAAACATACCAGGCAAGAAGATAAAATTCTGGTTTCTAATTCATTCAAAATAAAACTGTACCCTCAAATTTAAATTGCATGATGCCTGCTTAATAAAACCACTTATAAACTATTCCAAAGACCACCATCATAAAAATAAAAAACAATAATAACATTATTTTTCACTCCAAATATCTTAGATTTACCGTAACCAGTAACATTTTCTTTTATTCCATATGTCATAGCAAATATTTAGTAGCAGCCATTCCTTGACAATTTTTTTTTACAGTTAGTGAGCAGTATAATAATCTTTATATTAGCTTTAGTATTATTATATTCTATGATCAAAAGCTATTTTCAAAGATTGTTATAAATCTTTTTTATTAAGACAAATTTCTTTGACTAAATTAACAAAAGGAACATACATAAATCACTTTTTTTTTCATGATACTTTCTTTGAATTAGTCTGGCAACATATTCTGCAATAATTATATGTTTAACTAGTTTTTCATTTAGTTGAGCTATTACATGTTTTCAAAAATTCAAATTTTATATATACTTTTATAAAGCAGTCAACTTTAGATAATAATACATAAATTAGTATAGATGTTATATATAGAACTCGCAAATAAGCTCTTGACAAGCTTTGCAGAATATCACCAACCCCATACCGTTTTCTCAGTGAGGTGCTAGGATATTCAAGCATTAATTAAAAATACCAGGACAAGCCCAGCACTTTATCTAATGTATAACTATTAAGTAGAAAATCTGAAATTTTCAGACATCCATATGTCTTCCAATCCAGCTAGCTAACTTAAATAGCCATATGGGACTGAACTAAGTTCAGATGCACCATATATTAATAGCTTTTGTAAGTACTTTTGCTGCAGTAATTAACAGCGATATTCAATGATAAATAATGCGAGCTTTTCTATCCTCTTTATATCTATTAATCATAGCAATAGAAGCATCAGATACATGATTCATACCTATTCATTCAATACTGCTCAATAACTGCATATTTAACTATTACTAGTTATAGTAATCTATGGTTGGAAGCACATTGAAAATTGGATCGGTCTTGGACAAAACAACCAAATCATAATTTTTGTCAGATATCTTGAATTGGACGGGGGGGGGGGTTTAAAAGAAAATAAAAAAGCGATTTTTTAAAAAAAATCATTAAGATTTATAAAATACACTTAGTCATTTAAAAAAATTGTAATAATTAGCTTTAACATTTCATTTCTCATTAAAACTTACATTAATATTAATGTTTCTAAATAGGTAGTTAACAGTTAAACAGGAAAAAATAAGTATCGCAGCTGTAATTCCTCTGGACAAATTGACACATTTTTTTAAATGCATATAAATAAATGAGTCAGGTTAAAAATAATGAGCCACCAGAGACCAGTAAATAAGCACTTTACTAATTACTAAAAAAAAAAAAAAGAGTAATTTAATTAGCCACATTAGTTAAATAAGATCTCAAAAAAAAAAAAAGGATGGTCATGAATAAAAAAAATAAACATATCAAAATAATTCAAATTTATAAATTTTACAGAAAATTCTTATACTCAATATATGAATGAGAGAAAGAATTTTGTTAAATTAAAGAATATCGCATAATAACTCATCCATCTCTAATGATAAATTTTCTGCCTTCTCTTTGGCGAACTTTAAATATAACTTTTTTCCTATATTATGCTTTAAATATTTAAAAATGTATCTTTTAAACTTTTGTTTGATTTCCAATATATAATTTAAACAATTTATATGATGCTTTTTTTATCTTTCAGTTTCTCAATATACTTCAGCAATGCTACCTAATTATGATTATCCAATTATTAATACACAGGCATTCTTAGTTTTTAACTTTCCTGGATTTTATAATAATAATTTTACTATTAACTTTTACCCTCTCTTTATAAAACATCCATAAACTGTTGAAAATATAAAGCCATTTTAAATAATTATTCATTTTAATATCTAACAGTATTGGATAGATATTTACAAATAAGTTGTATATATTAAATTTAATAACAATAAAATAAAATATATGCTTATTATTACATCCATGTAACTTTATGTGATATTGATGATGACGATAATAATAATGTCTACCAATTAAATTTCTCTTCTGCTCTATTAAATGTAAATATTGAAAGTGATAGTATTGTAATTATTAATTTTAATAACTTGCTAAACTATTTACATCACAATAATATAAAAGAAATTATCTGGGGGGGGGGGGTGTCATTCATATTCTTCTTTAAAATACAGGTTAGCTTATTTAGTGATTTGTTCATTATTCCTTTGCTGAAAATATAGAATTAAAGATGAACTATAATACATCTTCATAAAATAGTTTATTTTGTTGCTATTTTATGGGGAAATCTTACACAGATAGACATTAATTTAAAAATATTTCTTGAATTATAATTATATATATTATGTTTAAATGTGTATAAATAATCATTTGGGATTGTTTCCTTTTACTTGTATATTTTAAAACTTTAAAACAATTTTATCAAAATATATATATTTTTTTAGCTTGATAAAATTGTTTTTCACTTAATTTAGATTTCTTAGAAATATATTGGTTAATTATAATGGAAAAGGTCAAACAAATTTTCTATTAATGATAGCAGCATGTTTTTTTAATCAATAAGCATAATCTAATTTATTAAAACGTCTTTTTTTTTCTTGCCATCTCTTAACATAATTTATTCTAACATCTCAAACTGAATACACCTTTATCCCCTTAGCGATGGCAAATGGTTTTCCAAAACTCATCATTAAGCAAGAATATCGTATACAGGATACGTAGTTATAATGGGGGTCTATGGGGAAAAAATTGGTCGGTTCCTAAAACTTAAAAATTACACTAACTTAGGAATAAAGTACATATTAAAAAAAAAATTCATTAACACTTAATTTAAATGCAATCTGTTTTTCTTTTTAATTTTTTTTCTAATTCAACATTGGCGTTTTAAAATGTTTTTCTTTTGATTTGAAACCACTTAAGTATAAACAACATTTTTAACGAAGTTACAAAATCAATAACTATTTTTATATAATACTGTATGTATTTATATATTGGACGATTTCATCTTCTAATATAAGTGTTGAATGTCTTTAGAATAATTAAACTTTATTTAAATAATCCAAGTACTGTACATTATATTTAAATAAAGTTTACTTTTCCTAAAGATATTCAACACTTATATGTACAGTATATAGTATTATAGATTCATTAATTATATATATTTTAAGTTTATATGTTCTAAATTATAAAAAAAAAAATAACTTCTGATCGTTATAGTGAATAATCTATTGTAAATTGAAGTTGTGGGTACAAATTGATGATGATCACTATTGTGAAATATCGCTAAGTAGCCAATCGCTAAGTGAGGTTTAGATGTATAGGATATTCAGGGTAGGCATATATATATAAATAATCATTTAATAGATGCTGAGGGACAGTTAAGGTTCTTGGAAGAACCACCAAATTACTACTAAATACCAAGCAATAAATGGAACAAGTAGTCAGAGTATTTTTTGTTGTTGTAGTTGTTGTTTACAAATGAAAATAAAGAATAATAATGTACTATGTAAACAAAATCAATTAAAAATAAAACTTTTTCAGGAAAGATACTACAATTAACAGAAGGTTAAAAAATTTAGAAATTTAATTAAACAAATAAACAAGAAGAATAAAAATATAAATATACTTGTGAAATATGAATTTTTTTTCCTACAGTACAGGCTTTATCATACATGCACTTATATATGTAATATATAGGGGTTTGAACTCAGACTCTCACATGACCCTCAACCATCCATGCTATCTCATACCACTGACACATTTGATCATACATATGTCAAAAAGATAAATAATCACCAATATACGTATTTCATACTAAACCGGCATTCGTCAATTGGTTCAGATTATCATCCACACACATATATACAATCAAAGCTCAGCTTATATTAAGATAGCCAATCTTCATACTTTAATGGTCAGGCTTCAAACCACTCCACCCTATAACTCTTCAGCTTGTATATTTTTTTTTTTTTTAAAAAAGTAAAGATTACAAATAAACTAAAAGAAAAAAATATGTCATGAGTTATGCAAAGCAATTTTTAAAAAAATAAAAGGTTATGGTGGGGATATTGAAATCCTATGGCATAATCATTTAGGTCAAGCATACATTTGATTTTTTTACATACAAATGACTAGTATAAAAAATTGATATATGGAGATTTTTTGTGAGAATACAGTGGAAGACAAAAAATAAGCCCAAAAAACATGATTATTTTTTTCCTGACCAAAATACAATGAAAATAATAATTTTCTATGTATGATTCAATCAAAACAATACTACAATGGATAAGTAGCATTTAAAATAACAAATGGATTATTTTGTCTACAAAGAAATTAAAGAAAAATAAACAATGGAGTTTAGGTGAAGTTTTTTGGAAACAGATGAAATTAAAATAAACATTGGGTGTATGTGTTTTCTCAAAATAATACTACAGATGGTTTTTAAAAAAACTTTATGCAATTTTAAAGTACAACAGCTTTAAAAAAGACCAATTCTACAAACTAGCAAAATCTACCTTGACCTGAAAGCAGTAATACATCTAATAAATCTAAATCAGAAAAATAAAACTATCCCTCAACCCCATAGGATTTTAACATCCCATTATATTTTTATTTTTTTAAAAAAAAATTACTTTGTACAACTCATTGTTTTTTTTTTCTTTTTGTTTATTTATTTCATTTCAATAAAATTTTTATTAACAATAAATAGTGATTACATCCTGATAAAGGATAAATAAATGAATAAATTGTACAATAATATGATTATATAATGTTCTAATTGCCATCTGGCTAGATTATGTTATGAGAGCATATTTGTTATACTCTTATGTGGTTAGGTATAATGAAGAGATTGTGTAGAATAAGATAAACTAAGAACTTGTTTAATGGTATTAGTATTTTTAATATGAACATGAATATTTTCTTTTAAAATTTCCTATTCTATAATGCTGGGTAGGAGAGAGTTGATAATCAGGAAAAGGATAGAGAGGTTAAAGAACAGGTGTCATCAAAGACTTTACTGGAGGCAAGGAGCTGGTCACGTTTCTTGATTTTTTTTTAGCGTTTGATAAAACAATGGTATAATTTGTGGGGGGGGGGGTAATTCCATGAGAGTTTTGCATCTCACTATCCATATGGAATAAAGGACAAAGGTAGAAAACCTTATTATTGAAAAGGTTCCATTGAGAATGGCATTTTCAAGTGAGAGAATCATATCAGATCTTATGTTGGAATTGATTATGATTATATCTTTCAGTGTTTTAAGTCTTGGGCACCGGTTGTATAATAAATCCATGGTTTCATCTTCACGAGCACACAGACCACATATAGGGTCAATGCTGGTAAAACCTCTTCAGTGATAAAGAAACCAATTCGTGGCAAGCGCATTAAGATTAATTTTAATGATGAAGTCAAGGAATATGGGTTCCAGACTCCATCTTTTGAAGTGTGTAATGAGTCTTTGGCTGGTTACTTTTAGGCTGTTGATTATATTGTATGCTTCCCATAAGGTGATTTATAAAGTTGTAGGTGGTCTATTAGGAATGCTATCCATGAACTGGAAAAGGGTGGAGGATGATCAGTCGGTGTAATTTTTTTAATAATGTTGGAGTATACGTAGGAGAGGATCAGATTATGTAGAGTGTTGTGGGTTTTTTGTAAAATGATTGCTTGTATTGAGGGAATGACAGTCCATTGAACCTGCATGGTCGTTGGATGCCTCGCAAGCTAATAGCAACTGTCCTTCCTCTCCAGAGAAGTTTGGTGCATAATCGGTTAATTTTATTTTGAAACTGTTTAGACATTTTTATGAATGGAAGATAATATGAGATTTTTGGCATTATGATCATGTTGAGGAGGCCAACCTTTCCATATAATGAAAGGTATACTCTAGAGAGTAAAGTGGTAATGGCTTCAACTAATTGAAGGATTGCATCTTGAATCTCTCTTGCCATTGCAGTTGGAGGTTTGAAGATTGGAAAACCTAGGTATCTTTGAGGTTTAGCAGAAAAGGGAGAGTTAATTTGTTTACCAGACATTATCTTCCAGATGGAAGATTTGTTAAAATGTATTTGTAGGCCAAGTTTCGCTGTATTTCTGTTTAAGAGGTTCATGAAATGGGGAAGGTATTTAATGGTGGGAAGTACAACCATGATGTCATCTATATATGCAAATACATAGGGAAGGAATATTCCAGGGAGGTTTTTTCTATATCCATCAGAAGAGGGTTGATGTAAGCTGTGAAGAAGAGGGCACTTAGCAGAGATCCTTGAAGGATTGACTTGTATGGCTTGAAACCTGATGTGATCTTGCCATCAAGAGAGAGAAAAATATCTCTGTTGTTGAGCAGATTGCTGACCATCTGATCAATCATGGCTGGAATGTCGCATTCCACCAGAATATCCAGGAGGGTGTTTATCTAGACTGAATCAAATGCCGCCGCAACATCCAGCTGGACAGCAATAGCTTTGAATTTATGATGTACTCTGATATAATTGAACAGTGCAGTTACATCATACATAGCATGCGAGGTTGATGATCCCTTTTTT
This sequence comes from Epiperipatus broadwayi, assembly GCA_028023455.1. Lineage (NCBI taxonomy): Eukaryota > Metazoa > Onychophora > Udeonychophora > Euonychophora > Peripatidae > Epiperipatus > Epiperipatus broadwayi. The sequence continues at coordinate 2,304,252 of JAQFVV010000164.1, forward strand.
CTGTATTGGTTTGGTGAGATATGGCTCAGAATTTTGAGTTTGGATTTGATCTTTAATGAATGACTCAATTATCTTGATAAGCAATGGGGTCGTGGAAATTGTCCGGATACTGTTAATGTCATTTAGTGGTTTTGCTTTTTTAATAAAAGGCACAAGTGCCACTGGGTAAAGATCTGTTATGTTTCTGTTGCCGGAGGCTAGGTGATCAATCATTTTTTTAATAATTGGACCAGTGAATTGACTGAGGTATTTGAGAAGAAAATTTGGGATGCTGTGAAGGCCAGGATGAACGCCATCAGGGAAAGATGTTATCTTCTTTTTAAATTGAATTTCTGTGATGCCATGTTCGCTGAGGTCACCAGCATCCAACCAACTGTTTACAGGAGGAGCTCCATCTTTTTGCATTAATTGGCAGAATTGTTTGCTGATGTGCTGCATCATTGGAAAGCCAATGAGATTGGTTCCATTAGTATTTATGGATAAGGGAGTGATTTGTTTTTTATTGTACCCCAGTGCCTATCTGAGATAGTCTCTCATCCAGCAGTGTCGTTGTGCTAAGAAACATTTGGCTCTTCTGATGGATATATATTCTGCAAGGGACTTTTGCTTGATTTTGTAGAGATTTTTAAGGAAGATAATTTTTTCTGTATTTGTGAAATTTTGCTGTGATGCTTGAGTTGTATATTAATGTCTGTTAGGTCATTTAGAAGGCCATTATGCCCTTTGATTTTCCTGGTGTGGTGATTTAATATGGACTGTAGTATTCCAATGAAGGAAAACCAGCCCTCCTCAGCAGGAAGGGAAAGGATGTTTATTTTCTGGAAAAAGATGTATGCCACAGACACTATCGCTTTGGTCATGTTTGATTGGGTAATCATGTGCATGGTTTTACCAGGTCCATCAATAGGTGTAGGGATTGCAATAGGTGTAAGTTGTAAGATCAGAGCCATATGATCAGAGAAAGCAACAGGGGCTAAGGCTGCATCAAGGTTGAAATGGAGGTCTGGGGTGTAGTAAACCAAATCAATCAGGGACTTTTTAGTTGTAGTATAGAAAGAGTAGGCTTCGGGAGGGAAGAAGCCCTCTCCACACATTAATCTGTGATTTATTAGATGCAAAAATCTCTTGTTGAAGTCATTGTATGTGGTGTTAAAGTCTCCCAGAAGAATAATAGGGGAGGCTCTGTTAGCCTTGATGGCATTTAGGGTATGGATTATTTTTAGATATTGAGGTGTCTTTGGCTGTATATATATAAGCTATGATGATCAGATAACCTCAATAGTCTATTTCTATGATAATAATATTGGCATCTAGAAATAGAATACTAAAAGTGTTTGGTGGTGTTGACTTGCTGAGAAAAATACCGACTCCACCTGAAGCAGAATGGCTGATGGAAAATCTAGTAAATCCGAGAGATGAGAGAAGAGATAGTATTTTATGATCAGTCTTATGGTGATATTTAGTTTCACCCATAAGAAGTATATGAGGAGAGCAGAGCGAGAGCGTTTTTAATAGCTAGAACTCTATCAATTGAGTTGATGCTGCAAATGTTAATGCCAGCAATTTTGCAGAACATGATAGATTAATCCAAACCATCCTCAGCAAAGTGTAACAAGTCAATGTGGGACATCTCCATGTTAATGAGGTCTGATGTTGTTTGGCAATCAGAGTCTTGTTATTGAACTTGTGGATGGATTGGTGATATATTTGTTGGTTGAGGAATCACATCCATGAAGTCTTCGGTGTCTGATGAAGTAGTGTAATCTGTCTGAGATTCGTCAGATGGATCAATGGCATCGATGTTTGTAAGCTCCATGGTTTTCCTCTTTTTTTCTATGGATTTGTGAAGCTTTGAGCTGGATATATCTGAAATTTGTTTGTTAGAGGGTGGTGGTGAGTAATGTATAGGATGGGAGCTGTCATAATCAGAGCTTGATTTATCTGAGCGAATTGATTTTCTTTTAATTTTCTTATTTGTATTTTGGGTATTGTTGTGTCAGTTTTTTGAGGATTTTGAAGTTTATTAGTGTTGTTTTCTTTTTCCTGTTCTTTTGAAAAAAGTGTTTTTTTATTGCTATAAGAATTTGGTTTAAATTTTAGACCAGAGTCATCTTCTGTTTGCTGTGACTGTTGTGGAACATTAATCATGCTGATTTTCGGGTTGAGTTTTTGATAAATCTTTTCATCTGGATGGTTAACAATTGCAGGAGTTGAAGAATTTAGGACAGTTTGTGGATCACTTTGTTTAGATTTGCTAGACTTAGCTGGCCCGAATGATGATGTATCAATGGTTTTAAGCTGGGTGGGAGTTGTATTGGATGGATTGTTTTGAATTTTTTTAAGTGTATTTTTTTCATCGCCTGCGTTTTCCTTGCTCTCGTCACATGGTTTGGTTATATTGTCTTCTTTTGTAGAAAGAGCTTGACCTAATATTGTTTCTCGGGGATTAGTATAACATGTATCGTATGTTTGATCTTGAGTATTATTAGTTTGAGTGATTGGTTTAGGAGCAGTATATGTTATTGCTTGGTTCTCTGATTCACTATTATTAGTATAGAGGTTGGCATTTGTTCTTTCTTGAATATTTTCATTTTGAAAGATAGGTTTGGATGTTAAAGCGTTTGTTGGGGGATTTATTTGAATCAGATTGTCTGGGTTTGTGAGGTTGCTGTTTGAATTATGCCCATGTGGTGATTGTCTATTTAAGGATGGGATAGCCGTGTTAATAGGTCTACAAGGACATCTGTGAACTTTATTCTTTTTAATACCACAGTGTGTGCATATTCTTGCTGCACAATCTTTAATGAGGTGTGTTCTTTGAAGGCAGAAGAAACATTGTGGTTGTACTCCCCTGAATGTCAAAACCAAAGGAGAGCCTCTTGCAGTAATAATAGTGGGTATGTCAGTGGGTATACTGTTTATCTTTAATGTAAGTGTGAAGATAACTGTATTGGACAGGATTTGTTCTTCAAAGTGAGAGTTTAATAGGTGTTTAAATTTGCTAACTGAACCATAATTAATAAGGATGTCTTGTAGTTATTGTTCATTCAAGTGGGCAAGGCTGTTTTGAATTCTGCCAGATAGTGTAACTGGACGGTTCATATCTATGGAGCATAGTATATAATTTCCTAAAGATCTGTAATTATTTTTAAAGTTCATTCGGTCCGCCCATGTTTAAACTCAATGATCACATAGCAGTCATTGGGATGATTAAGGATCATGTGAATGCCTCTGCCTAATTGCTTTTGATTGATTAGACTATAGTTGTTCTAAAGGGAACTTATATAAAGCACATTGTTGATTTGTTATGGCTAAGATTAACGACTTATCACTGTAGTAGTTTGCAAATGATTTATATAGAGTGTTGGAAATCATTTTGTTGAAATCGTTTATTTTTTGAAACATGTCATCGTTAAGATCGTTTATATTAAATGAGACATTTTCCAGAGTGTTCGATTCTTGTTCTATGTCTAATTCTGAGATATTCAAATATAATTCATTAAAATTATCGGCCTTAATATTTTTGGAGATGCTCTCAGAATTTTTAGACCTTACGATATTTGTGTACGTAGAGGAATTTTTCAATATTGGTATTGAGAAAATTGGTTTAGATTGTAAGATGGCTGATATAGCAATGGATTGTTCTGTGCTATAATCTTTGTTTGTTTTGGAATGAGATTTATCAGTTTTATAATTTATTTCTTCTTTTTGAATTTTAAATTTACTGTTGACAAACTGTAATGTCACAGCACTGGTTTTGTCGACCTCTGGTGGAAAAATTTTTACTTTAAAAATTTTGCCGGAATCATCTTGATGATAATTTTGTTTATTATTTTCAGATATAGTTTTAAGTGTATTATTGGGCAAAGGAAATTTCTCATTAGAGTCTTCTGAGGGTGAGTAAAATCTTCGGAGAGGAGATGATTGATTTTCGCTTGTATTTTTAAGGATTTCGATAGTTTCGCTTGATGATATATTTATGCTATTGTTTATATTAGGGGTAAGTTGAATATTTTCTAAACTTTTGTTGATATTTGCGATGATATTTTCTTTTGATTTACTGGTTTGTGGGTTTTTATTCATTGTAGAAGTTAGTTTAGATGCATTTAGATTAGATCTAAGGCTATAAAATTTATGACCGATGACTGCATTGCTAGATTGAATGCTGAGATCGGGGCTTACATTATTTTGAGGGTTATCGATTATATTATCACTTTCCATCATTTATAATGATAAAAACTGACTTACTTTGCATAAAAAACATACAGGTAAGGGGACAATCGTCCCTGTCTTCCTGAAACTGTGAATCGCTAAGGGACGCTTTTTAAGACCAGTTGCTAAGATGGTTGCCAATAGCGGAAGTCCTTTTTGTTTATTTATTTAATTACTTTGTACAACTAAATTTTTTTTCTAGTTTATTTGTAACCTTTATTTTAATTAAAAAAATTAATTTGTACAAATAAATTTGCATTTTTTTTTAATTTTATTTGTTTAGTTAAATTTCTAAATCTTTTTAGCGGTTTTTCAATTGTAGCATCAACTCTGAAAAAAGTACATATTTTCTTTTTATTTTATTTTGTTTATATAACACTCATGACAACTCTTTATTTTCATTTGTTAACAAAACTGTTCCATTTATTGCTTGATACTTTCAGTAGTGCTTTGAGGTATTAATAATTGTCCCTCACTAGCAGTTACCTTTTGTCATAAATTATTATTATTGTATTTCAAAATAATATGCATAACAAATACTGAGGGGGTTGATGAATCTAATATCTTTTTTAAAAAAATATCTATATATTGATATTTTTCCTGATTATTAGTAACCAATAATCATTTTAGATATTAAAACAAATAATAATAAAAAGACAACATTTAAATTAATTATGGTGCTGGAAAATGTTTCTAATTCCTGAGCAGAAAAAAACCAATGAATTAACTTTTAAAAAGGAAAATGAACCTCAGTGCTCCTGAAAATTAAAATGTTGGAAGAGAAACTGTTATATTTCTCTTATGAAATATAATATAGACAAAATATAAACCATGCAATAACAAAGTGATTCTTAATTTTTTCTTAATCTATAACTTAATACAATCTTAATCCATAACTTAAAGATCAAATTCAATATTTAATATAAAAAAAAAAATAATTACATCTCCTCAAAATAAAATAACAAAGGATATTTTGAGTAAAAGATAATCAGGAATTAATTTAATCTAAAGTCTTTAACATGCATACCTTATCATCATCTTTTTTTTTCCTAAAAGACTTAATATCTTTGGATTATGCATCACCCTAATCACCAAAGTCATTTTTCAATCTCCATGGATCCCTAAACAGTCCCCAAGATATGTGTTGAAAGGTCCAGAACCCATTTTCTAAAAATCCTTTTATTACTTAGTAAATATTTAAAATTATTGTTTAAAACTACATTAAAAATAAAGTACCAAATACAATATGGATAAATTGTTAGATCCATAGTGAAGAACTCATTGTCAAAAAATGCTGATTATTGAATCTCCTCCATTCAATAGTCAAATTTTTTTAAAAAAAATTACTTTACATATTGAGATTTATTGGTTGTTTTGTGAAAAATTTTAAATCAAATGTTCAAGCTTTGAGACAAAATGAGATTGGTTAAGGTTACATATTTAGCTGACATTTTGTCTTATTTCAATGAACTAAATTTAAGTTTTTCAAGAAATGACTGTAAATGCTTTTAAAGTTGAAGATAAAATAAAAACAATGATTCAAAAAATCAACATATGGGATAAGTGGTTTGAAAATAATATTTTTAGATCATTCCCAAGTCTGCTTAAATTCGTAACCCCAGAAACAAAATGCATGACAACATAAATTAAATGTTTACCTACTCTATACTTACAACAGTTTTAAAGACAAAAATTTCTGACATTTTCCCAATTAGAATCTTATAATAACCAGATTATGAATCTATTCATTTGCAAAAATGTTCATAAAACAATAAATTTAGTAATTTTCAAATAGGATAAACATGAAAAACTTTTGAATATTAAATACTGTTTTTCAAGATAGTCTTCCTGATTTTAGGCTATCAATAAAAAAAAATATCCAGAATTATTAGCAAAAGTCTTAAATTATATACTTCCCTTTTGTAAGTAAACTTTTCCATATAAAAAATAAGCAATAAAACCAATTAAATATAAAACATGACTTGAAAATCAATGTATCAAAGATTGATATGATATTGTTAATGTTATAGCAAATAAAGATCATCATCCATTCCACAACTACCAAAAAATATATCTATATATCGAAGCAGTCAATCTTAGCCCAAGATTGAGCTTCATGGTTCCATCTACTAACCTATATTCAAACCTTACATCCCATCCTGCTCCTTTAGTTGTGTATATATATTTCATGTATATTTCTGAGAAGTGTGCCTCAAAATTATAAACTTTAGCTTTTCAATACTTTTTTTTTTATTACTAATTTTTTTTTCTTCACATTAAAATACATAGATGCGGCTCAGATATATATATATATTACAGAAGCAAACACACTAACCAAATATTGATTTGATAAATATTTTATTATACATCATTTAAAAAACTTTTTCTTTTTAAATTGTTTTTTCTATTAAATTGTATATTTTGTCAAATCCAAGATAGCAGATACAACGTTAATTGTCCAAAAATAATAAGAGTCAGAATCTTGGGAAGGAATTTTTAATTAAAGTTTTACTGAAAATAAAGTGGGGAATAAGATTAATAGATTTTACTTTTGTTATAAACATTTTTGTCAAATCTCTTTCCAATCTGGAAAGAGATTTGAATATATTTTTGGAACGTTATCTAACGATTGTATCTTCAAGAACAATGGATAAAGAAAATGTAAGATTTTGTTAAATCGAAGATTAGAGTTTGGACTAGAAATACATGAGCAGGATATAAAATGGGCTGATTTTAAACACCAAAGGATAGCTACTATTGAGAGAACTGTGTTGTTAACATAACCCATGCTGGTTTGAAATTTAAAAATGATGATTAAGTAGAAAGCCCATCACCTTTCCTGGCCCATGGAGGTCATTTTCCACTGCCATACCATCCTACTGCCTGAGAATGAAGTAAAAACCTGACCTGAGAACTTTGGAATGCTGATCAGAAGCTTGCTGTTACTTAAGAACTCGCATGATCCCTGAACCACTGTGCATGAGCCTGACTTTTTAAAATGAAATCTAAGAAATGTGCAAGGTAAATCAGTATCATGCCGCAACCTAAAAGTAAAGCTAGTCTAACTAATCTCGAACCCTACTAGCAAGATTTCTCCTAATGCATCATTTAACTTTATTTCTTTCTAGTATGTAAAATGTAAATTGCTCTCAAATATTTTTTTATCTAACCCTATCTCATATGTTCTAACTTTCTTTAACTTTGATGTGGTGATTTATTTATATGTATTTCTTACTTGATTTTATATGTCTGTTTTAATTATTATTATTATGGCAATCTCAAGCAATCTGATGAGCTGAATTTCTCAAAATCTTTTCTTGCCTCCTTTTAATTAAACCTCCATGAATTAAGGTTATTAATGTCCCCTCAAATCATAATGTAAGATTAAGATGCTCGTCAGACTGTTTTTACAAATCAATGTTTTATGTTGGTTTTTGTTATAAAAATTGTTATTTGTTCAACTCCAAATAGAATAATACACCTTGGCTCTAGGTTTAATTTCTTATGATCTTCTTTGTATACTTTCAACATCTTTCTCAGGAGCTGTAATGTGTTCTATTTGCTCTATTCCAGTGTCATATATTATAAACTTTAATAATCAGACATATATAATTTTACAAACTTGAGGTCAGAATTAGGATGTTTTGAATCTCAGATTATTATTTAGAATAGTGTAAAAAGAAAAAAAAAGACTGATGGATACATGGGCTCAATGATTGCATAAACTTATTATGATAGTCTAAAACAGAGTTAATAAAATGAAATACTGATTCTAATGCATATGTGGAGGGGGAGGGGATAACAGAAGTGTTATTCTTAAATGTCTGAAAAGAATTTGAGGTAATATGCTGATTTTTTTTTTTTAATTTGTGCCTACAATGTATAATTTTCTATACTTATATATGACCTTCAGCCATCAAAAATGACAAAGTGAAACTTTAGTTCTCCTGTCCAAGGCTGCATATCTTATTTATAAACTTAGAGATTAAGAAATATTAATTTAGAAATAACTTCTGCTATTTAAAATATGCAATACAAAAATTGATAATAGTACACGCACACACTATAATCTAAATTTTATTTTTAAAAGTATGTGGTACTTCTTTGTTTACAGTGGTTAAGAACATTCCAAATGTATATACAACAAATTTAAATCAATATATTTGTCATTTTGACATATTTGTTTGTTATTCCAATGTCTATTAACCTTAATAGCAGTTTAGCAACATTAAACTTTCAATTCAATTGCGATTTTATAAAAATTTTCTTTATTTTTATTCATTTGGTAATGATTTATTTGAGAAAAATAAATTCCCACAATTCATTTTCCAGTAGATTAATTACCGACATGAATACAATGTAAAAATTTTAAAATATAATTTATTCTTAACTAAAACTCCCTCACTTCCTAAATAATGAGCATTATGACTACAACTGGCTCTTCATAACTTAAGTAAATGACTCAATTTCCCAAGACCACAAATCTTAATGATATGATAATAAAATGATTTTATACAGTATTTTTAAAACAAATTTTATGAGTGTATAAGGGGGTATATGTATAAAGTATTGTACACACAGTACAAACTAATGTTAACAGTAAAAAAAAAAAATATTAGAATGACAATATCTATATAAAGCCGTTTAATTACTCAAATGAGAAAAAAAAGTTGTATATATGTGTACATGTATGTAACAAGGAAATAAATGTTTAAAGTTACCTTCATTCGTAAAATCCCTTGTAGCATAGTGGTTAGTGCATTCACCTGCCACATCCACAACCTAGAATTCAAATTTGGATCGGGTTAAAGCTGGAAAGTTTTTCAAATTCTAAGCAGATTTAAATATTTTATTTAGACAGCCATTCATTAGGCTCATCAGTAAGTGGGAATATAATTATTCTTAATTAGAGAATTAAACAGGAATATTCACCATCCAGTATTTTGGAAAGGGTGATGGGTAAAGCTATCTCATTTTCCCTTATTGAGGAAGAAGTGCTATTGTAGAGCTTTTATTTTGCAATGGGCTATTTAGAAAATTCTATTTTTCCTATATATATATATTATGCCAATTGATTTACCAAGCATTTCTCTTTATGCTATTCCAGTGCCATCTATTGTAGGCAAAATTAATCAATAGATGAAACTCCAGCTTACAAAATAAGGCTCTAGAATAATATAATAAGAGAAACTCTTCTAACCTTGTAAGTAGAGAAAATCATGTGATGTTATTGATATAATGATACTCAATGGGCACTTACTAAATAAATATACAAATAATTATTAATCACTTTGTATTAGGTTAGAAATTATTATATTTCTATTAATTTCAGATGATGAATTTAAATTTAGTAAAGATCCGATGAACCTAGAATTCTTTACATATGTGTATGGCTTTCTTTTTTGACTGTTCACTTTCAGGAATTAGCTTGAGTTCAAACACTTATTAGAAATATTTAGCATATTTTATTCAGTGTTTACAACAGCATGTTTGGTGTAAGAGATTTATTAATTTTAGTTTCTAAATATATGTGTGTCCATGGCAATAGAAAAAATCCTAGTATTAATATTATCTATCATTTTCAATGTACTGTATAAACTATTAATAATATAAACAAAATATCATTTGAGTCTACCAGACTGTGGAGTGCAAAGTCCTCAGATAAATTCTAATTCTGGCATTTGGACTTCTTATGAACTCATTTGAAAGCATAATAAATTTGTGAAATTTTACTACTAGGGAATAGACTTTAGTAATATGAGAGTAGTTATCAATAGTCAATAATTGATATCACATTAGTAGTGGTGAAAGAATTTACTAGTTTTAATCTGTTATGTCCAAATGTTTTATTCTGCATTTAAATCACTTGTTTTAAAATTTATAATAAAATAGACTCATACAGAAAAAGAGTAATTTTAAAATTTTATTTTGAAGTCTGATATAAGTACAACTGGGGACAGATTATTTCATATCCCACAATTACTTGGTAATTAATAATGAAAATAATAAACTTTTTAAAGTGAATATTAATGTTTATATTTTAATTAACAAAAATATATTATCAAAGAGCATCACAATATAATAGTTATCACATTTTCCTACTATGTTATTTTCTAGTACATGGGTATCAGATAATTCAGGTTCATACCTAATAAGTTCTCATAATAAAAATATAAAAAAAGTAAAGAATTTTTATATAAAAATACAAAACGCTTTTAATCAGAACAATCAAAATTTTAAAATTGTCATGGAAGACTTTAAGAAGAAAGTACTGAGAATGAATATGATTATGGAGAGAGAAATGATAGGGGAAACAAACTTATGCAATTTGCATAAAAACTATATTATGAATTCCTTCACTGAAAAAAAAAGCTAAATGGAAATCCACACAGAAGCATCCAAACTACAACACAAATACATTTTTTGAATATGTATTAGATCTCAAACATTAAGAAATTTTCAGCTACATCTTCTGTAAATAAATGTATTAGATCCCACATCTAATACATTTATTCATAGAAGGCATAGCTGAAAATTTCTTAATGTTTGAAGTCTTTTGATATGTGATATTTATTTCAGATAGTGATGTGCATTGGAAATATTTTCATATATATATTGAGATAGTATTTTCTGCCATCTCGTATATATATAATTTAGTAATAAATTTCATTAGTTTATAAGAATTGTACAAAAATACATTATCTTATTAAATCAATTAAGTTTTTTTTTTTAATTTCTTCATTTGATTTTCTTTTAATTTATTTAAATTAATTATAATTCAAGATAAAATAATATCTTGAAGTATAGGCGTTTTTTCTTAAAAGCTATTTTTTGTGTGTGTTTTCTTGGGAAAAGGTGGGGAAGGGGAAATTAGAGAGGGTCATAATTAACTATTGTTGAAACTCAAGCTACCAAACAGATTTGTAATTAAAAATATTGTTAGGGTCTATCAGTTGTAAATTGTACTAATTAATCAAAAACTTTTTCTTAAATTAAAAATTCCTAAGGAATAAAAGGACAGAAAGTTAAGTGACATAATTAGCTAAAAATAAATCAAAAAGGTGTGAATCTTGTTCACAAATAAATTAATTACAAAAAGTGTAGAGAGAAAAGGAGAGAAAAGAAAAACATATAAATTGTAGTTTTCTTTTGTTCAAAGATTATTAAGAACTTTTTCATTGAAAGTATAAATATATATCACTATAAAAATATTCTCCAGCTAGAGAAAATCGAGAACTTTCCTCCCAGGAGAAACCAATTCCCAGCCACACCTGGAGCCTCCTGAATCATTTCCAACAACAAAAAGTATGAACCCAGCCAGTTAGCCAAGGATGTGTTCAGGAGCAGGAGGACTAAAAAGAATTCACACCAGAAGATATGAACTAATGTCATCCATGGACTAAACCCTCATGGTGAAAATTTAACAGCTGATCAACTAGGGATATTTATAAACTGATACATAAATGAACTTTCATACTATAATTAGTGTAATATCAACCTAGACTAAGTCAACTATGTCTGATGTACATTAAAAGTTTCAACAATAGAATATTGGATTTTTAGAAGAGTAGATATCGTGTTGTTTGACCTAATTAAAAAGGGGAAGTAGATCACTGTATTATTTTGTTTTATTTATTCTCTTTTATTATTTTTTAATTTATCTTTGTTGTACTCATATGTTTGTAGAGGTTATTTTCCCAAATGTTGACTACTCAATCTTGAAAGACAAAAAAGGGGTGGGGATAAAGTCAGTTAAAATTTAGGTCATAAGCAAACCCAAGTCACTTATGCTGGAAAAAGTGTACGTCAAAGTAAAATCAACAGTTGTAAGTGAAACACAGGACACTTACACCATCATTAAATGATCAGTATTTAATTCTTTAACATGAGTGAAGGCAGAGGGTCAGAGTGAAGTGCAATGCAGCTCACTCTGTTATTAAATTGCCTAGATGTACACCCCTTTTTGGACAGGGTCTCCATAATAGGATTGGGCTGTTGTCTGTCATAGGGTTGTGATGGTGCACTTCCTCAGGAAAGGTTATAAAAATGTTAAATAATAGTACCGTTATAAAATTGATAAGTAATTGAGTTAATTTTTGTGGGTATTTTGCATTTGAAATAGATTGAGTTAGTTCAGATTGCTATGAAAAAGAAATTGGAAAGAAGACAGTAATAAAAATGGGCTATAATAAAGATTATTGAAGCCATACTTGAGTGTCTCTTTTATTAATTTAATTATAGTATTAACTGAAATTGTGTCCTCTGGAGAGAACAAATAATAATTATTAAAGTCCGTGAAAAATTATGCCATAAAATATTAGGTGGCCATGTTATATAAATAAATATATCACTACGATCATTGAAGAATCTTGCCTAGTGGCACCTTCATAAAAGCTACCATAATATGGATAATCTTCATAATTTTGCAACTTTAATGGTGTTTTGTACCACCACAATATATTACAAGATTTTAATGTTCTTAACAGATTCAATATAGTGGTCATTGATTTGATATTGTTAATGCAAAATTAATGACAAAAAAGTATTAAAAAAACAGAACTAAATAGTTATCTAGCCTTTAAAAACATTCCACTAAATATAAATAAGAACTTACAACTGGTTTTAAAATATTAAAAGATTTTTTGAAAATAGTTCAGATTTAACTGTGAACAATAAGAAGACAACTAATAGAAAGGTATTTTAAAAAGCAGCAATTTACCACTAAATTTTTAATAGAGATAAGGTAATATATAAAGAAAAGAATATAAAAATATTTGAAAATTATTCATTAAGAAAAATTAAATATCTCATATTCTCTAAAATGATACAAAAAAGAGTTAATAATAATATATATATAATTATGAACTGGCAACAAAAACTATAGAAATAGATGTCTCAAAACTATATTAAAAAATATTTTAAATTTTCAAAAATAGAAAAAAAGATTGAGCTACTAATTTCAAAAAAAAAAGAGGAAAAGTTAATTAAAAAAAAGAGAGAGAGAGAGAAAGTTTAACATCATGAAATGTGCAGAGGAAGTCCATAAAGAAATTATATAATAATAATAAAAAAGTGAAAAAACACTAAATAATTTCTACAATTACAATATCTTTTAAATTACTAAGCATTAAATCAAGAATTGAGACATGCAATTAATTCTATAAAGAAAGAAAAAATTCCATGTAGTAACAGAACTATTGTGGGCATCCTTAAAAGGAACAGGTTAAGAAATAAAAAATTGTTAGCACAAGTATATATTAAATATCTAAGTGGTAAAAATATACTCGATGATTGGGAAAATATAGTAATGGTATTGGCATTTATGAAATATGAAAAAGAAAATAGTAGATATTAAAAATCTATTAGTTCTACACAAGATTTTTATCAAAATAATTACAACTTATCTACAACAAGTGGTGGAATCAAACCAACTAAAACAATAAATTGTATTTAAAAATGGTTTTGATATTGTGAATCACACTCAGGTGTTGAAGTGAAGTCTAAAAAAAACGGGCCAATGAGTATGAGCTATCATTATGCTATGGATTCATAGATTGTGAAAAGATATTTAATTCTAAAAGTATTTCCACAATGGAAAAAAAGTTGTAGATTATTAAGAAAGAGGCCCAAGATATTGTCATATTTTGAACAATATTAATCAAAATGCAATACTAAGAAGAATAAACATTGACAAGAATGTACAAGAGAATGATTCCATATCATGAAAACTTTTTACAGCAATTCTATAAAAAGTATTTTATAGATTAAAATGATAAGCCAAAGGGAACAAAAATATATGAAGAGTATGTAAATTGTGTAGATAATGATGTTATTTTTGCAAATAATGCTTCAAGGCTTCAGAAAATATCAAGAATAATCAAATAAAACAAAAAAGTAGAACTAAAGATATGGTTTTTGCAAAAAAAAAAAAAGATAAATATTGAAAACTAAATAACTAAAAATATCTTGATCAGATTTTTAATATAGATGAAAAAGATCTTGAATTGATAAGTTTTACTAGTTCTTATGGTACTTTGGTATTATTCCTGCTATGATGTATTATTCTGATGACATTTTCATCCAGTAATATTTATTCAAAGTTCCATTTATGATATCATAGCAGTCAAGAATTCTGACATGACTAATCTATGTCAAATAAACTGATCCTTTCCTTTCCATTTTAGAAGATAATAAATTGTTCACTCCACCATAGTGGCACTTTTACCCCCACAATATAATTCATCTCTTGTATCATTTGTAAGCAATATGGTTTTATATCTAAAAATACATTTACTTTATATATTTATGTTTTTTTGGGGGGAGGGGTCGCTAAAACTGTTTTGTTTTGTTGTTTTTTTAAAAAAAAATATTTAAAATATAAAGTCAAACTTGCAGCAAATGTATTGCATTATGTGTAAGTAACTTTTTTATTTATTTAAAAATACAGTGATAAAAGTGGTTATATTTGTGTTTTGTTTGGTTTTTTTTTTTTTTTTTTTGCTAAACTTTATATACATTTACAATTAAAAGTCATTATTTTTGTGGGGTTTTTTTTAAAAAAGATAATTAAAATATAGGTAAATTTACTGTTCACCATTTTTAGATAGAGGTACAACTTTACCTTACAGTTCGCCATTTTGTTTTTTGTTTATTTTAGTTTTAAAAAAATAACTGAAATGTAAAACTTTGTAACAATTTGCCATTTAAAAAATGTTTCAAGGTTCTTTTCATATTTCTCTGTTTTTCCATAATGAATATATCTCTCTTTTACTGGAAAATACATGTTTTTTTAACATTTGAAATTTGCTATTACACCTGGAATATAATACTGCAAAGCACCATAGAATGCCAGGAGGATGAAGGATAACTTTGATAACATGTAGTGTTGTACTAAAAAGGCACAACTCAAAAGTACCTGTTTTATTTAGTATTGTAATATCTTTTGTCTTTTTTCCATAATGAATATGTTTCCATTATTTTTTTTTAGATTTGAACTTTCATATTGGATGTTCTATGATGTATTACTCCCAGAGACATATTATTCTAAGTTTGCAATATATTTAAAATAATGCCTCCACAGAATCTGTGGACAACTTTTATCAATTAAGTTTGTCCACACAATCCTTGGGGGGTATTATTTTAAACATATGGTAAACTTAGAGTAATATATTATCAGAGTAATAGGTCATAGCAGGAATAATACCATGGTACCTTTCTTATTGTAATGGTAAGAATTGTCCCTCCATGCAACAAAATCTAGAACACAGGCAAAATACAATAAAGCTGATCGAGTACAGATACTGGGATCCAGAATCCGACCAACATTCAACCCTTTCACCTCTGCTCAATAATTTAATACCCTATGGATGACATTTCTCAATGTACACAGACATTCAATTAACCCTCGGTCCGGCAGTCACTCCCGGTGGAACAAGAGACTCATAAATTAACTAGTTTATCACTGACTTGGTCAGATATACACACATAAGACTAAGTGTTTAATTAAAATATCAATGATTGCTTATAAAATATGATAGAATAATCTACCTATAGATATAATGATGTATGTGCGAATTAAACTAGAGTTGGATAAAATGAACTATGATTTTAAATATTATTTTAATGAAACAACAAAAAATAATAAATCAAAATATACAAAATTAAGTGATGGGAACGTGAGCTAATACACTTGCAGGCGTATACAACTAATGAGATTAATGTTACATATCTCACTATAAATATTTAATAAAGTGTGGTGCAGTATTGGAGTTTGTGCCTATCTTTATTAATATGCCAAATTTCTAGCTCTTTTGTAGTCTGCTAGATCATACGGAACTTTACAGCCAAAGTTATATAACTAACTATAATAGCGCTCCTATGGCGTCTATCTATATAAAATTAATTCGAGCATGTAATTAGGCTCAGAGATACGCAGGTTAGCGTGTTAACCTAGATTAGGATATACTCTAATGTTATATAAGCATTTAATATAAAGGGAGAGAAAACTGGCTTATGATAGGTTTACCTATATCCTCTATGGCACATATTAAAATATTAATTAAACAAAAAGATGCAAATGGGTCATTATTCACTGGCTTCAGTCTCCAAAGACTCGGTTTGCCCTAAAACTGCTCAACTTGCTACGAATAGGAACATTAGCAGTTCAGGTAGTTGGATAAGCATTATGAATCATATAGGTCCTTGTGCCCTAGTTCTAAAAGTGTGCTTGAACTCGAACTAAAGTGGATGAGAGTGACCTCCGCCAACACGTCATCAAGAATCATGCAGCAAGCTGATAAATGTACATTGCGTACTTTGTAAGGGCACATCCACAACTTATACATATATATAACGCAATTGCGTAAACTTATATTACCATGCCTTAAAATTAGATAGTGTCTATTTTCATATCTATACAATCCTGTTCTCAAATTTAGTATTTTAAATATACTATTTAGGGACTAAATTAATTAGTAACCTAGTTTAATATTATCACCTGCATCTCAACATATATAAATCTAAGGAGGACAAAGCATATTTGCGGGGGTAATTACGAATAAAACATTAAAATATGCTTTGAGAATATCTCTATGGGTAGTTCCTATGATATACGAGTTACATATATAAATAGTTATAATTCATAACTAGAATTAAGCAAACTACATAAAATAACTAGATAACTGATTATTGTAATATTAATACCCAAAACTTAATCAGTAAAATAATATGATCTCGAAACAGCGAGTGAGAATGAAGAATAATAATTCAATTATTTAATATTAAATTATAGCGAAGATTAGAAATTATCTTCGCAAATCGATAAGCTAAAATTATATTTATAAATACTTGCAGTCTCGAGCCATTTGGCATATCAAATACATATAATATTAAAATGATAAAATCATAGAATAAATTGAATAGATTTTAGAAATAGGCATAAAAAGACCGCAGAAAATTATACATTTAAAATAGATTATTAGAGTTTTATATTTTAAAAGAGAATTACGAGTTTTACATTTTAAAAGAGAATTCAAGTTTTACAATCAGGTAAGATTTAGCATTTTACAATCAGCAAGATTTAACATTTAACAATCTTCTTTGTAGATTTTAGTAAAGGTGTTTGGGAAAGGCAGATTTAATAGATAGCTAGCTTTTAAAAGAAAGAATTTATAAAGTCACAGTTTATAAACAGAGCTCTGAGAAAAATTTACCATTCAGTTGATTTCCATTGTAGTTAGTTTTGAAGCACTTGGGACGATAATAAGTTGACACTTGATGATGATTGAAAGTTAATGGAGTTTGCTTGGCTAGTGTACAGCATTATATTTTAGGCATTATATTTCAACGGACCAAAGTTCCCCATTCACCGCAAGAAGAGTGGTGATTTTTAGCGCCTTCCTACTCAATCATTTTAAGGTGAAACTGACATGGATTCTGCTTACAAATCACTTAATATATCTCATCTTTTATTGGCAACAAAACTTTAAGTATTTATACTTTTTAAACTCTGTCCACCTGTTAATTTTTACAAGCTTAAATGTAGCTGAAAAGTCCATTTATTTATTTTAGCATAACATATTTAATATTTACAACCGGCAGAGAAACTCATTTATTTATTTTAAAGACACATTTTTAAATTATAACAAGTAATTTAGATTTTATTTTCCTGTACAATGCGTGACATACTTCGAAAATTGTTTACAAGATCAAATGTTATTTTGAACAAAGTTATTTTCGTAATTAGTAGATGCAGAATAACACGTATGCGATGTCAATAATACATCAATAAAGTTGCTAAATAATTTAACTAAAATATTTCTTAAACCAGAAATATTTATAAAATGAATATACATATCTGTAATATATATATATATCATTAACATAACAATAATGTAAAATAAAATATTTCTTAAATCAGAAATGTTTATAAAAATAAATATATCTGTAATCTATACATATACTATTAAACCACAGACATATCACTCGCATATATATACATGATTCTGCATATATAATAATTTAATGCTATTTACATGGGTACTCTGAGAGAGTTTAAACCTGGCATATGGATAGATGTGTGGGTAAAATAAGTGAAACAGGCAGATGGATGAAACTGACTGTTTCATTATATATAAATCTGAAACTTAGATGCTTGGCAGAAGATCAGTATAAAGTTTTCAGAAATTAATGGAATAACAAAGAGGAATCAAAAGTGAAATGTATGATAGATATTGACATCATTAAAAAAAATTAAAAGATTGAACATATTTCTAAAAGAGATAACAGATGGATAGTTGAAGTCTTAAACAGAATCCCAAAAGATTTTCAAAGACTTAAAGAATGATAAAGGTTAGAGAGAGCTTCATCTTGCAATAAATCAATAATGATTAAAATGATAACTGTAAACTCTCATCTAATATTTATTAAGGCTAAGAAGTATTGTCTTCTCATTCACTGTAGTAGGATTCTAAAAAAGATTTTGTTCTGCAGAGAACTATTTTAAAGTCGTTTGTTTTATAAATAACAAATTGTCGTCAATAGAATAACAATAGTAATTTAATAAGATAAAGCAATTAGATAGCTAAAAATTCCTGGAATAATTCCAAATTAAAAAAACAAACAACTAAATTTTAACCTAAAACATCACATGGTTGTCTTCCAGCTGATTATATGATAAGTAAAAAAATAATTAATGAAATTGTTAAATTTAATATCAAAAACACAATAGAAAAAAATTAAACTAAATATTAGTTTTCTTTAATAACAAATTTTCAATGAGTGGGGAAAAAATCAAATTAAAAAATACCATAATGATAATTTTCAGCAGTTGTGTTTTTTTTTTTGGAATTAATAAGCTGTAAAAAAATTTATGGCATTTATGTTCGAGGATAACTATTTCAATTAATTACTTTCAAATAGTTATTAATTGGAAATTATTTGTGAAATCATTGTATTGCAACATAATAAATTTCTGTTTTAACATTTGCAACAGTAAATTGAAAAAAAGGTACTTGAGCATTAATCTGTCTACCAAGCTTGGCATCCTTTTTTTTTTCCAATTATACAGTTTTAGAAGCTACAAGCAATTGTTTTGTTTCGTTTTTTTTTTTCAAATTTTAATTTACCAATTCATGTTAGTTATTAAGTTTTAAAAAATCAATAAATCAGTTATAAATTCCATTCAGAAGACATTTCAATTTTTTTTTAATTTATATTATAACATGTAAATGATGACATGCTGTGTTTCTTTTTGTCAATATCATTTTTGCAAAATGATAAAAATTTGTTAGACAAGATAATGCATACTACCATT
The DNA here is from genome assembly GCA_028023455.1 of Epiperipatus broadwayi. Classification (NCBI taxonomy): domain Eukaryota; kingdom Metazoa; phylum Onychophora; class Udeonychophora; order Euonychophora; family Peripatidae; genus Epiperipatus; species Epiperipatus broadwayi. The sequence goes on from JAQFVV010000164.1 coordinate 2,323,777, forward strand.
TTTTTATTATTATGTACAGAAGTTATGTGTAGATGTACTTTTTTTTCCAATTTATTTTTATTTTTTTAAACTTAACAACTAACACAAATTAGGTAAAATAAAATTGAAGAAAAAAAATGCTTATAGCCTCTAAAACTGTATAATTGAAAACAATGGTTGCGAAGCTTAGTAGACAGACTAATGCCCAAGTACCAAAAAAAAATCTGGATTTAACGGATTTTTGATTATTAGTATAGGAGTTTTTTGTGATTTATCAATCAAAAGATTTTATTAGGCAAAAAGTTGGAAAAATAAGTCTCCATTTTATATGATTTGTAATTAACTTTTAAAAATCTCTTCAAATATTCATTTTTAAATACAGAATTTTTCATATTAACCGCTTTGAGATTTTGATTAATAGTTCTTCACTAAAGTATTGTACAATTAAGTTAATTCATCAACACGGATCAAATTTAATGGAGAATTAGTCATAAGAAAACTAATCTAATCAGGCCTGTGTGAAAAATGTGAAATAGATGGATAAGAAAGTTTTATGAAGAGAGGCTATAAATTGAAGAAACTGAATTAAACCTGGATTTTAATCTTATAATGGATTGACAATGATTAATATATATATATTGTAATGAACATGTAAAATATATGAGTTACATAAAAGTATTTAAAAGGAAGAATATATATATATATATATTGTAATGGATAAAGCAGAAAAGGCTGGCTGCCTATTCACAAATGCCCCATAGCTTTGAATGACCAAAAATGTCCTGGATAATTATGGAGATGAAATGCAGTTTCTCCAAATGCCCTATGTATTAGGGCAAGCCAAAAATGTATGGATAAGAATTAGTTGTTCAATAAATGCTTCATAAATTTTAATAACCATAAAATATAATGGATAAATGCTACACTTGGATAGCCCAAAAATATAACTAGTAGATATATAAATAAACAAACTAATCCCCAAATGGATTTATAATAATTTAGATCTACATTATAATGGACTCATGAATTTGTAAGGCACCAGTGTGTCCAAATATGTGTTTTTGTTTGGAATAAAAAAAAAAAAATTCAATAAATAATAATTTACTTACCAATGACATATAATATGGAATGTACAATTAAATATCTTAATGATAAAATTAATTGCATAATAAAGTAATTTTGTGTAATAGAATGGTTTGCGCAATAAGTAAATCAAACGATGTCTAAATTAATAATAAAATATAAATTTATTAAGATAGACATTAATTCATTGAGGTGGGTAAGGCAATTCTAACAATTGTGATTTAACAACCTGACAGATTGTGATTATTAGATATGATCTATAACCAAAAAACATTAACATCCACAGTCATAAAAGGGTTAAATTCATAATCTTGCATGCAATAAAAAGAATTTAATTTAATTTTTATTTTTTAAAAGATATCTATCTCATATCCTAAATCAAGTAATGCTTTTATAATAACTGTCATTTTATAATTTAAACTAGCTCTTATGAAATATTAGTTATGTTTTAAATTTTGATTTGTTTCTAAAGATAATATGTCAATAATTAAGTTAAATTCTTACTTACTTGATTTTACTATTTAAATGTGTATCAAATGATAATAAATAGACTGCATTATCTAATAGGGTGTGATTATTATTAATAAATTAAAGTTATTTGAATAAATAATTTACAAAAGATTTGTTTATTGGCATTTGTTACCAAGTTCATCATACAGTTCCCTCCTCCAGTAACATCTCTAATATTCCCATGATGACAAACAAAGACAGGATTCAATAGGCATTTTAATTATTAGATAATATCCAACTATTCTTTTAGAAATGATACAATCCATGGAAAATTTAATGATTTGAACCTTTGGGCAGTCAGCATAGTGTTTGTTGTTATCCATTCCATTTATTTATTAAGATATCAACTGAGGGGAGTTTATGTTCTTTCCCTCTATGTGATTTCTAATCACAGTACATTTGCTAACTAATTTAAACTAAAATATTTCTTAAATTAGAAATACTTATAAAATGGATACATATCTGTAATATATACATATACTATTAAATTACAGACTTACTGTTTGCATATATATATATATATATACATGATTTTGCATACATAGTAATTTAATGTTATTTAAATGAGTACCCTGAGAGTGTTTAAACCTGGCATATAGATAGATTTGGGGGGTAAAATACATGAACAGGCAGATGGATAAATCTGACTGTTTCATTATATTGGCCATTTTTCAAAAAGAAAATGCAGGAATCTTTTTTGTTAACTGTGTATGTATCTCTGGAAATGAGCAAGCCTCTTTCATTTTCCGCTTGCCATTATTATGTTCAGAGCAGACCATACTGGCAGATGTAGATATAAAGGTGTTGCCAAAGTTAGATTAATGCTCATAGAAGATTGATTGGGTATCAGTTTGAACTGATGTTGTGCAATTTAGGTGGATAGATTGGCACGCAATTCCCATCTTCCTAGATATAGCTCACTAAATTCTTGAAGTTACATTTGAAAAATAGAAATAAAGATAAATAATTTTATGTACATTTCAATTCTTTGTATAATTTGAAATGTTGTTATTGTTCATTATACAAAAATTAATATGTTAAAATGCTGAAGCTGCCTTTAGGAATTTATAAAGTATCTTCTGAAATTTTAATGATTAAATACTACATAAACTTCTTGTTAAAATTAATTAAATTGAAATGGAAACATCACAGAAAATGCCTATTAAAATAATAAAGCAATCTGGGAAGTATATATTTGTTTTTACTGTATGAAAAGTAAAATTCTATACAAATGGAAAAGTTTATTTCCAAGAAACATTATTCTTTAAAATATTTTAGCAGTAATTATCTATAACAGACAATTTTATTTCTGCATAAAATTAACTTAACTTTTTGAAATGTAAAATTAAATCAAAAGAGTTTTGTTTTAAATAATTTCTATGTTTCTTCCTGCACATTAGGACTTTATTTCTATTTAAAATATATATAAAAAACTAAGCTAAGAAGCCACTTTCCTACAACATATATTTTTAAATCCATTTTAAAAGACAACTGTTTCCCTGCAATTTAAAATTTCACTTATTGGAAAATGACAAAACATTTTACTATTGTCTCCAGAAAAATAAAGCTATAAACATTTGTGATTTTAAATAAAGTTAATTTTCTATCACACTTTTAAAAAAAAAGTATTTGTGCTTTTTTTTTCTTTCAAACTTTCTAAACAAAAATAAAGACTTTGTATTTTCTCTTATTGTATTATTATACTTACCTGTGTATAGTTACATATTTGATTTGTTGTATCTTATTAAAATATGAATAAGAATTACATGTAAAGAAACTTGAATTTTGGATTTATTTTTAAAAAAATCTTATTTCCATTATGATACAAAGTGGTCAAAAATCCAAAATTCAAAAATTTTTATTAACTTAAAGTTTAAAGAATATTACCATTTAAATTATTTGAAGATAAAAACATTTGTTTTAAAAAGATCATACATAAACTAAAAGAAATTATCAATGAATATTTATTTCATGTTTATATAAATACTATATTTGAAGTAAAAGTCTACACAAACTTAAATATTCTCAATAAACGGGTTCAAAATTTAAAATGAATGCATCTTAAAATAATATTAAATTTAAACTTAAACCAATATATAAGGGTAATATGTATGTAAAAAATATGAGCATCATTTTACATTTAAGTAAATGGATGGATAATAATCATCATATATACCATAAAGATAGCATACCCTTAATGGTAAAAAATAAAATATATTATCTTTATGATTATTTGCAAGGGAATGGAAGGGTTTTGAAATTTTTTTTAATGATTTGGATTCTCATACATATTTGTGTAATGTGGATTTGTTTATTTGAATTATAAGATGACTTTTATCTAACTTTAATACATCTATTATCTTAAGAACAATGCTACAAAGTAATCAAGAACACTGACATATTAGATATTTCCCTTTTGCTATCTAATCATACTTTGGAATACTTTATTTTATGAGTATTATTATTGCAGGATAATTGAGATACAAATCTTCTTACTATTACATATATATATATACACATAAAAAAGATAATTTACCCTATGGACAAATTATACTATGAACATAAAACTATCCTTAGATGAATTTTAATAATTACACAATTTGTAAAATTTTACTGAAGTAAATCTAGACCCATATAATAATATTCTGTGAATGTGGCATGAATAATTTTTATTAATAAAATAAATATAGAACTGATTTTATTCCTCAAATAATTGAAATTATCAATAAAATTGACAGTAAGAATTAGTTTTATTAATTAAATAAGCTCAACCAGTTCAGAAGCCAACATTTTTAATTGTAAAGCCAACAAAAAAAAATATTTACAATATCAAACAATTAATACAATAAAAAAAAAAAATAAAGAAGGAAAATATAAAAAGTTCCATGTAAAAACTAAAATTAGTACAACCTTCAAAATAAACAAAAGCAATAAAAATTCTGCATTTGCAGCTGGAATCAAATTACTGCACACATCAAATTATTCGTCAGATGCAGATTCATTGATTTAGATTTTTAAAATACCTAAATAAATGTGTTTTAAAATAAATAATAATTATATTAAAAAAGTATCATACCATATTATAGTTGTATAAATATATGATGATCAGAATGTTAATAAAATAAAAACTTAAAAATACAAGCTGATGTTTTAAACACATTAAATAAATAAATAAGGATAACAAAGACAGAGGTGGTTAATCATTGCAGTCAAACCTAAAAAATACCAAATTCAATAAATCTAAACACAATTGTAGGGACAAATTTCTCAAAAAATAAAAATTACACAGATTCCTACTACAAAAAACACTGCAACTCAAAACAAATTATATCATTACATGATCACCATTCTTCATGCTTACACAAGCTGTTTACACTTTAGCCTCTCCATACATTGATGTCACTCAATGCAATCCAGAGTAATTAATAAATGCAAAAACACTAGATAGGGATTTCATCACAAACCTTCTTATATCCATTAATTACTCTGGCTTGCACTGAGTGGTGCTAATGTATGGAGAGTTTAGCCTCAGTGAAAATTATATCATGTTATATTAGCTAATGGGGACCAAGAAAATTCATTATCACTTTCAGCAAGAAAAAGACCTCTCCAATGTCATCTTTGAAAATAAGCCTAGATATATTATGGATTTTAAAACAAATATTCAAATCTCAAGATTCAAAATATAGTCTATGAACTGGATCCAACTTAATCAAAATTAAATAAATGCTTAACACTAATAATCATTAGCAACCATATTTATTTTTAAAAAACCTTTAAAATGAATTTATCTAAATTCTTTTATAATCATTTCTGTATGTATATAAAATATGCAGAAAAACAATTTTTTTAAAACAATCATATATTTTAAAGATTGTGACTTTTGTAAAGAACCTTCTAATTTATTATGTGCAACATTTTTTACATTGTTTTTTTTTTTTAAAGTGTCATAGCATCGGCCGGGACGCGAACCCGCAACCCGGGCAACTGCCTGCAAGTGCAAGGCAGTCGCACTGACCTCTCGACCACCAATGCAAGACATTTTTTACATTGTTGTAATGATATATAACACTACATTAACAATGATTTATAACTGACTTTTATTATTCTAAATAAAATCAGAAAGTTTTTCTTTAAATGCAGTAACAAATGAATTCACACAATATCAGACTACAACAAACTCATGATATGAAATAGGATAATCAAGCTTAGAAGAAAAAATTGCAGCTAGTTTAAGAATTTATTATTATGGGAATAAAAGTGACATTATGAATAGATATTGTTTTAGTTCAAAAAAATAATAAATTATAAATAATAAATTGCTGGTAATTAGATTAAAATTAGTTGTAATATTTTCTAATGGATAAATATTTTGTAATGATGTTATTTATTTTAAAGATAGAATTGTATTATCACATTCAATTTGAAAATGCACTATTTATTGTTTGTTTGTACTGATAAATAAAAATAGATTAATAAATTTTTACAATGTATGGAGATGTAACTTATGAAAATCCATAACTAATCACTTTCTTTTTTGTCTATATATATATTAAGTGTAATTATGTTCAAGGCTAAATGGATTTGTAAGTAATCATTAAAAACCAGTCAAACCTTAAACAATCCCAATATCAATAACAATCAACAATATCAAGCTTTTGTCAAGGCAGCCTCCTTTTAACAATAAAGGGATTCCATCTTTATTGTCAAAAAGAGTTTATCTTGACAACAGTTTGAAATTGTTATTGATATTGGTATTGTCTAAATGTTGGCTGGTTTTTAATAATATATATTAGAATTAAATAGAACATTATTCAAAATCCTTGACCTCATTCCTTTTTTGGGTTCAAAAAATTTATGGATATGAATAAATATTGAAATAAAAACCTATACTTAATTTTTTTTTAATGCTTTAAGAATTAGCATGTTATATGTAATATTAATAAATATGACTTAAAAAATTAAATAAATTCATTATTTATATTTGCTTGATTATGAAAATGAATTGCATTACTGTATGACAAATTTAATGCTGTAATAAAAATTAGGCCATTTTTTAAATATTGTTTCACAAACTGTGTTCTAAGTGATAGATTAAATAGAAAATGCTTAATTCTTTTAACAATTTAAACAATACTAATTGAATAAAATTAAACATAATTTATTGATTAATATTATTTTTATATAAAATTCACTGATAAATAGCATTTAATTTAAAATATTTAAAAATCAAAATAAACCTAATGGACTAGTATAGTACCATAATATTGCTTTAAAAAATTAAATAAATAAATAAATAAAATTTATTTTGTATTTACATTTACTTAATTACAAAACAATTTTATATTGTATATACAAAAATTTGTATAAAAAAAAAAAAGCTGTGACTTCTTTGTTTTAAAAACTGTGATCAAACTTAAAAGTGTTAACTGCACTCTCAGTGAATTTCTATTAATATTTTAAGAATAAACACTTAATGTACACCAGAAAACTTTTGTTTTTAAATATTATGTACAACTGAGAATTAATAAACTCATTCAACTTTTCCAAAAAAAGGAACTATATTCTGAGTGCATATTTTATCACAATGAGTTATATTTTTTATCACAATGAATTAGTAAAGTAATAATTTTAAGTCTTTAAATATTACTTCTGATATTTGTTTTGAAAATATACTTTTAGCATAGAAATGAATTTTTTTTTATTTTCAGAAATCATACATAGTTGCAAATCAATATGTAATATTTATACAGTTTACAGAAAAATAAAAGTTCTTCATAAATGAAGGTGTAATAAATGTGATACTCTTTATCCATATGTTTTGATATATCACCTTAGTCAAAGCAATTGTATTTTGACATTAAAATTTCATTTTACTTATTTTGAAATATATTTTAGCATAGGATTACTTTTTTGTATGATTTTGGATACATATGCAGTTGTAAATCAATATACATTCACACACCCTCCAGATAAATTTAGTTAATAAAAAAAATATCCTTTTTAAGAAAGCCAGGTATGAAAATTTTGGGGGAAATTAAAATATAGAAAATAGTTATACATTCTCACTGAGACGATTATTTGAGAATTTTGTCAGATTTTAATAAATTAATCAAATATATATATGCACTAATAAAAGTCAGTAATTAGATCTGGATATTGTCAACTACTTGAGTTTTATAAAAATTAAAAAAAAAAAGACTTTGAATTATCATATTGACTTTAAATAAATATAAATTGGCTATATTTTAAGCAAGCTCATAATTCTTAGATCTGAAAAATTAAGATAATGTATCTCTTGTCATAAATCTACAATTTTTAGTGCTCTTCTTGCTGATCTAAATAACAGAAGAAATTTTTTTCAGATTTCCAACAAAGTTAAGAGATTTTTTACTGTTGCTGTTTTCAATTAGCCATCCCAAGCATACAATTACTAATCCGTAAATTAGTATATCTGCCTATTCTTAGGTAAAAGGCAAAACAAGGGAAAATACTATCCCCAAAACGATGTGATGCCTATGTCACTGTTCTTTTTTTTTAGTAATGAGGGAAGGGCTATGTTTTGTCCTGGAATGGATTACTTAAATATTATTTTATTTTTAACAATCTATATATGTGTACAGTAAATATACATATAATACATACAAAAATTACAAAAACTAAATTAAAGCTTCATGGAAACATTTTTTTCTTTATCATTTGTAGATAATATGACCAATTGAAACTATTTATAATTTACAATTCATTAAGCAGCTGCTCTGAGTTACTAGAAATCGATTAACTTTCCATGCTTGAACATTTACAAAAAATAATAGTGTGTGCATGTGTATAGTTCTCTGTTCTTTACGTAGAGTAATTATGCAATACAGTATGCTAATATCAATTTTCATCACTTTCTTTATTACTTCTACAATGCTTTATACGTTGTAGAAGTAATAAAAAAAAGTGATTAAAATTGATATTGGTTTAATTAAAAGAAAATATTAGAGGATAATATTTAGTCATCGTCGGTAATAATTTGCTGTTGCAAATTTCAACATTTAAATCTAAATCATTTTAATATATCCTTTGCAACATTAATAATCATAGTATTCGTTTAAAAAATAAAGTATTTTTTTTTATTCGAGTGATAAGCATAGTATTCGTTTAAAAAAGAAGAAAGTAGTTTTTTATTCGAGTGATGGAAAAACTTTCTAGCCAGTTTTATAGTTCCTTATTAATAACAAAGATTCTTTATATATCATTCATTGACATTATAATTTTCTTTCAAAAGATTAAGTCAAATGATTGGTCAAACATGACTAATAAATGCTCTTCTTCTAGAGCGATCCCATGGAGAATTTTCTTTACGCTCCATTAAACTTTATAATTGAATAAAACTCTATAGGAAATAAACACGACATTAACTAAGATAAAGTCAGACAAATGATACCATCCTGAAACTTTTGAAAAGCAGAAAATATGCTTTTATTGTTACTTTTAAAGAATTTATTCATGAAAACTTCTCGTAATACATTTTACTTTATATAAAAATCACCTAAATATATATAGAAAGAGCATAAGCGCGCATCCTCACATAAACAAAAATCCAAGCGTGACTTCTTTTTATAATTGGCAATATACTTTTTAAATATATATTATTAATAATTATGCAAAACATAAAATTAATTTTTTACCCTGTTTTTCTGCAATAATTGTAGGATTCAAAAAATTTTAAAAGCGCTCAGCTTTAAATAAATTTTCTTTATTACAAATTCAAACCTGTTTTATTATTTAAAATGATTTAACATTTTTTTTAACCATTGCAGTTATTGCAGAAAAACAAACAATTGTTTCAAAAAACGATATTTAGAAAATAGCAATTATCACTTTTTAGAATCTGACTCAAAAAATGCTAAAAGATCATCTTCGTTGTTTTAAAATTTTGGATTTTTATTATGTAACATTATAAAAATAGATGTTTATGCAAACAGACATTTTCTTCAATATGTATTTTTATAATGTTATATAAGATGAAAATTTTAATATGTGAAACTTCAAAATTTAAATACAAAAGTATTATATTTGTCAAGCGTTGGTGGCCGAGTGGTCAGCACGGCTGACTTACAAGCAGTTGTCCCGGGTTCGCTTCCCGGCCGATGCTTTGACACAAGAAAATAAAAAAACTATTATATTTCCTCATGCTGCTATCTGGCTAATTTTTAAGGCATTTTTAAAAGAAAATATTATTTTTACCGGTATTATTATTATTTATTGTTACCACTCTTCAGTCATTTATTATATGTCAGTATTTTTAATAATGTTCTCAAATGTATCAAAACAATCGCAATTGTTAAGAATGACTCTTGAACTTGGGTTAATAATGCAGGCCCATTTCTATTTCACACATTACAAAAAATGTTGAAAGATATTTATACGATAAATATTACTGCTGATGTGAATAGAATATATTTTTCATAGCATGGATTCATGCCCAATAAATCAATTTAAAAATGGATTCAGAATTAGATTAATCATTTGGTAAAGATTTGGATAAGGAATATTGTTATTTAAAAGTATCAAGAAAAGTTTTAGGTAATTAAAACAAAAGTATATAAAACAGAAGAGAAAAGGCAAAATATTACATTTATAACTTAACACCAAAGCAAATGAAGATAATAAATCAAGCATGGATAATATCACATAAAACTGATACGAATTTTCTTTTTAAAAAATGATTTTAATTTTTGTATATTTTGTACTAAATACAATATTTGTAAAAACATTCTTTTAATAATGTAGTCCATTTTTCTAATTAGCAATATCTCTTAAGGATTACTGCTTGAAAAAGATTGCAAAAGAAAAACTAGGTGCTAGCAAGCTCATAGAATGTAACAAGGAAGTCCAAAGCTTTATTCAAGGCCAAAAAATTCTAAACTTACATACATGATTTCTATATGAGTCATAGCCCTCTTTGTAACCTTTGTTACTTCAGCCAATGGCATCCAATGATTTAACTAATTCATGCTTAGCACTTAGATTTCTGTCATTTTTAGTATACTGTCACTTCAAGAATCTTGGAACAATCAATCAGTTTTCAAATTCTGCATTTATGTTCATAACTAAATATTACTTAACCAATAAAGATAGAAAAAAGTTAACCAAATTAAATTGATAACTGAACTCTATGTAACAAATATGTCTGCTACTTTGGTGTTCATTGTATTTATTGTACAAATCTTAATTTAATTAGAAAAAATGTTTGTTTGCTCTGTTAAGCCTTCACTGTAGCAGATCTCTTTATATAAGATTTTTTTTTTTTAAGTTTTATATTTATAGCTATTTCTTGGCACATGAATATAATTTGCTATGGCAAATGCTGTCCTTGACAACAGTTGTTTAATACCACCTCAGGAAATTTCACCTTGCTAGAAATGAAACTGACATCTGAATAACTGACTTAACATCTATTCAGATTTCTTCTATTAAAAGATTTTTTTTCTTTAGTTGGTCTCAAAAGATTGGGTAATGATCAAGCACTAAATTGACAAACTAAACACAACAATTCATATTATTAATGAAATAAATTGAATATTTTCTTCAGTGGAAAATCAAACTAAAAATCTTTAGCTCTTGATTGTCACTCACTTCATTGTACTAGACATTTTAGGGCAATAAAGATCTTAGATTTTCATGATAGCATTTAATGACCCATTAAAAATTCTGAATCACAAAGTATGTCAGAATTTGATCGTGATGATAAAGAAAAAAAATTGATTTCAACACTAATGGCAAATATCAACATTAAAAAGCTTAACATTGCTAATAAATTATTCCATTTCCTTTCTGCTAACTTTCCCCTCTTCACTATATGATTTGTCAATTAATTTTGTTTTGAATATAATTTTTGACAATTAATTTCACTATTAAGAAACACTTCTAAATCAATTTTGCACAAAATGATATTACTGTCATCAGCAACAACTTCTATTTCCCATTCAAATGCATGCACAGAAACCAGATTCATCAATTGAATGTATTAACTGTATATAGAATTTAAAATTTATCTCCTTCATTATAACAGAATTTTAATTTCAAACAACATGTAGGTATAAACAATGCAACAACTATAAACTTTTAAAATCTGCTTCAGAAATTTTAGTGCCAATAGCAAATGATTAAATTTTCCTAGCATCCCTTCTCTTTTAAAATATCTTCATAACCAATATATTATCAACAATGTCAGATAGCTATATTTATTAGAATTTTGTACTTTTATTCAGTTTAGAGTTTGGCATTCTTCCATGCCCCAATTTGATTTTTAACTTTGTACATTTCATCAGTGATGTACTTTACATAGACAATCACATTTCAAGTCAGAAAATTGTTAGGTTTAAAATTAGTGGACAAAAAAAGTGATTACTTTTTCTACTTCTATCCAATAATCATTTAGTGTAAAAACCAATATCAAAACATTATGTATTTCAAGAGCTAAAGCAAACACTTTGTTATCAGATTCTATCATCAATAATGATAACTCTTCAAATTTCTTAGTGAGTGCAAAATTTGAACTACGACTAATAAAAATCCAAGATGATAGATACTATTGCATTTACAACCAATCATGAAATTAAAAAAAAGGCAAAACATTAAGCAATTGCATGCAGCTCACCCCCCCCCTTCTCTCATTATATGTCTAGTGTCTTACTATTGTCAATTGCTATATTTATCCTAGCAATGGATTCCACATATAGTGAATAGTGAAATGATCTCCAGATATGAAAACCGATTATGAATAACAAATAAATAGTACCTAGCCAAGAGTATCTCCTACTGCCTTATAGACAGACTTTTTTGTATCTCCCTTTTTTTCTTTGGTTTTTTACATTATTGTAAGGTCCAAATGTCATGAGCCTCTCATGCTATTGGACATCTCCTTATTTTTGTGCAACATCACAATTCTTTTTCCTTGTGTATATGTGTGTGTGTTTTGTCAACTCAAGCTCTGAAGAAATAGGAAAGCAGCATGGAGAACAGGTTTAGTAGAGTAGCAGTCCTTAGGTGACATCGAGGCAGTATATTCATTCACTAATGAATCAGTTTGGAATTGGATTTCAGTGAAATAGAAATTTCAGCTGGAAAAAAATGTATGTTTAAGCAGCCCTGTTTAGAGTAATCCACTTACCTACATGGAATATGGTCTAAAAATGGTCTGTCTCATGAAATCTTGTTATGTTAGCACCATGGCAGATTATTCACTACAGTGTTAAAAATAATTGCAACAGTAATAATAATATCAGTAATAATGGAAAACAGAAGAGTGATAGTTACTAAATGTAAGTATTATATAGGGTAAATGAGCAGAAAATTTCACATGACCCACCACTCTCCACTCTATCTCAAACACTGATACACTTGAACACATATATGTTGAAAAGATAAAAAAATCAACAATATATGTATTTCATGCTAAACCAGCAATCATCAGTTGGTCCAGATTATCATCTCTACACATATATGCTATAAGTGTTCAGATATATATTAAGATAGACAATCTTTATACTTTAATGGACAGGCTTCAATCTACTCCAACTCTTCAACTGTCTATCCAATTGAAAATCTGAAGATGGAATACTCAAAGGCCAACCTGAGGCTGAGATTCTTATCATACCCATGTTGACCTAAGGTCAATCTGACCCCTCATGTACAGGACATAATCCATTTAATACATATACAAGGGATGGGCAGACATCTCTACAATGTAATAACTGAAACACAGGCTTATTATATACCTGTGTGGCTTATTATATACCTGTGTCTATATATGTAATATATAGGGTATACCCTATATATTACATATATAGACACAGGGTATTAAGCAATTATTAAAAGTAAGTATTATAAATCCTTTTTTATTACATATATAGGGTACATAAAATGTGTATACTCTACCTAATTCAAACTCTTCAAGACCACAATGGACAACTGCACTTATGGTTTATTGTCTGTCTCACAAAGCCTGGATAAGATGTTAATCTGACAGATTACTCATTACAATGATAGAAATGATAATAAAATATTAATAGTAGTGGTAAAGCAGAAGGCAGTGGTAGTTATTAAAGATAAAATATTACAAATATACCTTCCTTTTTTTTTTTACAAATATAGAGTACATGAAATGTGTGTATTTTGTTGATATAAACTCTTCAAGACCATAATGAAAGATCTGCATTGGTAAATAAAATGCTGTCAAATGTAAGGTCAATGTAGCTGTTCTTATCTTCCAGAGAAAGAAAGTTTAACAGTACAGGTTGATGGATACAAATTTTCTAAGAAAGGCAGATCAACCAATGAAAGGAGAATGAATGATGTTGAATTTGCTATGAAGTCTACTTTAGACTCTTCTATTGTTGGAATTTCTCATTGTATTAATGATAGGTTAATGGTATTAAAACTCACCTTATACAATCAAAACAGTGATTACATTTCAACCCTAGATACAAAAAATTAAAAGATGAGCTTTTATTCCTTATTAGATAGCATTATTACAGTAATAATAATAAAAGAACCAAATTGTTCTCCTTATAGAGTTTAATGTACATGTTGCAAATAGCACTCTTTAGTCAAAAGTTATTGGAAATAATGGTATTGGCTATGAATTCAAATAGTATGTTTTTAATGACTTTTTGCATAATATGTGGATTGAATATAACAAAACATTTTGTTCAGGCAAAAGAACTGCTATAAAGAATGGATATATTCCAATTAACCTTACTCGTGCATTACACAGCAGGTTTCAATCACGGCTTTAAGTCGCTCTAAAACTGGCAATTTTTATGTCATCATAGCGAATTCATGGTCATTTTAAAACTAAAAATGTACCATAAGATGCTGCCATCTCTAGAATTATTTTATAAGTGAAAATCAACAATATTTAAATTTAAAGCTATAACAATGGGAGAAGGCAGACTTTCCAAGGTGCTGATTGGTTGTTTTTCATTTTTAACAAAAGAGAGCACTTGTCAACAATTTTGACAGGTCTAAGTTGTTTGTTTTGATTTCCAAAATGAAAATATATATATTAGAGTATTTTTTTTCTTATTCTTTTACATATTATAAATTATTGTGATAAAATATGCTGAAAATATAATTATTTTATAAAAAAAGTTAAGATTTTAATAAAAATTCTTTACTTTTATATGAATGTAAAGTTTTCCACTACAGATTATTTTTATAATTATAAATAGAAATTTATTTTTGAAAAAAACTTTTATTCACTTTCATAATCTGACAAATTATTAATTGCTTTTTACAAACAAAACTAAAATGAATATAATATTAAAAGATGAATATATTTTTACTGCTGATTCTATAATTGATACCAATCAAAAATTTAGAACTTTAATTTACTAGACCAATAGGGATTTTTACAATCTAAAAGTTAATAGATTATATTATGAAGTCAGAATACAAGATAATTTCACATTATGAGCACATCCAAGTGCAGACTGTTGAACAAGATAATAGATTAGTATACTTCAAAATTAAAATAACTGTATTAAAAATTAGATATTATTCTAATCATACAAGAATATTAATATTCATTTTTTGGAAGAATCTGCTATATATAATAAATTTCAACATCTATTTAACAGTCAAATTACTAATTTGAATCTTCAGATATGGAAGTGCTTGTGCATCTGTTGAAAAAAGAGAAAAAGTGGGAGTGGACAGAAGAACAAGATTAAGCATTTAATCAGGTCAAAAAAAAATTTGTAAATACTGTTACACTCACTTATTCAGATTTTGACAACCTTTTATGTTACAAACAGACAGTAGCAGAGTAGGCTTGGGGGTGGTGTTGTTTCAGGAGAATGAAGAGAAAACATTAAACTCAGCAGAAAAAAATTATACCACAACAGAAAGGGAAGCATTGGCAACTGTTTGGGAATTAAATAAACTTATGCATTTGCTTCTGGGATCCGAGGTTATTATAATCACTGATCATCACTGATCATAAAAGTTTAAAGTTTATAAATAGGAGCTATTTAACAAATGATAGGCTTAAAAGATGGGCATTGTACTTTCAAAAATTTAATTACAAGGTAATTCATTGCTCTGGGAGAGAAAATATAGTGCTGGATATATTGAGCAGAAATCCAATTTTGATCCATAGTCAAAATTTAACACTAGAGGGAGCTCGATTAATAACTCTTAAAACCAATCCTGAGGGATTGATAGAGAAAGATATAAAGAAACTGACGTTTTTACAAAACTCAGATGCTAAAAGTAAAAAACTGATACAAGGGTGTAATAGAGTAAATTCCAGTCAATCAGAAATTTGCACCCGGTGGAAAACAAATTACATAGATATAAAATAACAAATGGGTTGTTGGCTGTTTCAGATTAAAAGGGGGCTAGATTGCTGGAGGATAGTTATACCATAAATCTAAGAGAAAAGCTAATAAATTATGTACATAGGATATATGGACATTATGGCTCACTTAAAACAAGTAAACTTCTACAGAGATGGTATTATTGGCCAAATTTGTATAGGTCGGTGGTCACTACATTGCAGAGGTATCATGAATGTTGACAAAATAAACTGGCTGATAAAATTATGCTGGGATGCTGGCACCAATAATAACTAAGAACCCAAAAAAGCTACTAACCATAGATTTTTATGGTCCAGTACCATTTTTTCATAAATATACATATATATTAGTAACATATGATTTTTTTTTAAATTAGTACAAGCCTACTCCTTATGAAGGGCTGACACCAAATCCTCCATAACCATGCTAAAAGATAAACAATTTATTCAAGTTGGAAAACCCCAGACAATTTTGAGCAACCATGGTACTCCTTTTATATCAAAGGAATGGAAAAGTTGTCTTCAGCAAGAACAGAAACATCACATCCTTACCTCTATCTATAATGCCCAATCTAATCCATGTGAATGGGTTATGAAAGAATTGTGGAACTTGTTTTGTGTACATTTAACCATCAACAGTGATTTATGGCATTAACACAAATGTAAAATTATTAATTATACATACCATAAGTCTACAGGACTAGCTGCAGAATGCTTACATTATGGTCAGGTTGAGCCTTCTCATCTCAAGTGCCCCCTTCTTACTGAGAATGAAACTGTGAATGTAGCAGAGGATCAGAGTTTTGCTAGAGACAGATTGAAGTAGAAAGCTGAACAGAGAATAAAAAAAGGAAATGCTCATACACAGTATGGTAGGACACTGGGTTTATGTTAAAACACAGTCAATTAGTAAATTGAGTGATAAACATTATTAAAAAAATTTCTTTTATTTGAAGGTCCATACAGCATCATTCAAAAATGCAGACCTAATGCATTCATAGTACAAGAAAAAAGAAATAAAAAGGGGACCTATAATACATGAAGCCTATAACCATTTAAAAAGAATGAGAAAAAAACCCATGGAGTAATTTAAGTTTTTTTTTTTTCGAGAAAGGGTGCAATGAGCTGGTATTTTTCTGCCACCTCAGATTCATATATATATATATATATATTATTAAAATCGTATATATGTTATTTTAAAATAAAAATTATTTTTTGTAATAATGGAATTTCAGAAGTTTTTTTTTTTTAAATAAATTAAATGAAGATAAAAGAAAAGAGAAAACAAATAGGATCTTGCAAGTTTTTTTTATAAAAAAAGGCCTTTTGTTTTGTTTCTAATTTTTAGAAATTCTTGTTTCTAATTCTTAAAGATAGCAGGGTGAAAAAAAAAAGTATAGATATTTTTTCTGTAATTAGCTCTACTGTTGAAACTTAGATAGTGGATGTATTTTTGTGTTATCTATTTTGCTCATCACTATGGAATGTTTCCACCAGATTAAAAGCAAAATTTGACCAAAAAAGGGACACATATTAAAGGTGTGAATCCAGACTCTGAGAACTCAAAAAAAAACCTATAAATTCAGGATTGCCTTTTTTTAAAATTAATTGAAATTTTTCCAGAGATAATGATCGATCGATTGGTTTTTGATTCGGCTTGGACTCATCTATGATTTAAATCCTGCAAAACTAAATTAAACAAATAATATTTAAGTGCAGAGAATATGTTGAGTGGCTAAGAAGTATCAGAACTTCCCCCTCAGGGAACTTCTTTCTGTTACCACCTGGAACTGCCATTGGAAATGCCGATCTTGCAAATAGGAACATGTAGAGCTAGACGAGAAAAATGGACTAAAATGGAAATCTTGGACAATCCATGACAACCATAGAATGAAGTACTTTTCCCCACAGGATCAAGAAACTACACTGATCAATCAGGGTAACTAGACTTTATCTTACAAAAAACATTTGTGTGTTAATGTATAATATGTATAATGGCGTAATATAATAATGAAAAGCCTTCACTTCAAATAGATATAAGTTTCAACAATAGAAGGGGGTTTTATGGGTTTAGTAATTACATACATTGTGCTAACTTAAATTAACCAATATTATATTTTTTATTATTAGCTTTTCTTTTTTTTCTAGCATTGTTATATTAGCAGAATGTATCTAAATATAAATTGCATACTCAATCTAAGGGAAGAGAGATAAAAAAAGAAAGAGGTCCAGTGAGTTCTGGAATAGGGTTTAACATTTGCAAGAGAGGGTCTGGTATAGCTATTAAGTGCACTCTTATTTAAGTCACCCTTAAGTTCACTCGTAGACTGTACATACCATAATTATTGATGTCTTTTAATACACTGGGATAAAATGATGGTGCATGTTCCTTTGAGAATATGTTAAATCAAGTATTAGTAGGAGATGGTTTGGTTCAATAAATGTGAGGGGAGGGAGTGAGAAGGGAGAGAGAATAGGGTATAATAAATATTTCAACATATATTTGATTTCATTATTATTTAACTAGTTAATTATTATAATCCTTTTATAGAATTTAAGTGCAGCACAGATTGTTTTAAAGATTGCATTTGGTGAGTGCCACTTGCAAACAAATAAACAACCCAATTGAAGAAATCTTCACAATCTGGTTCCAAGTGAAAAGCTTGGTGGTGCCCTCATTCAGCCACCTTATTTTGTACTTTTTATTTAAAAAAATACAGACTGCAAAATGTCATGACATATGACTAAGTTTTCTGACAATAATCTTAATATTAGTGATTTGAATGAAAGAATATATGTGACAATTTTCTGCTTGGCAGAATAATAAATATGAAATTTCATAATAAATATTAAGATCTGAAGGCAGAAGTTCAACAACTGCAAATAAGATAGACATTCACTAATTGTGATCATTCTAGATTTTTTGATATATTGAAAGCAACTTATAAACTTAAGAAATGATTATTACAATCCTATTAAATCCAGCAACAGCACTTTGTATATGACATTAATAATATTTTGAATATGTGGTGGGGTATTTTTAAACATTCTTTGAATATTGATGCCAGAATTGAGATGATAATGTTTAATCCTAAATCCATTTTATCAACCTATATTTTGGATAAAAATATCCAGCTTAATGAAGTGAAAACAGCTCTTTATAATCATACTGGAAAGATTTCAGGTGCTGGTGAAATACCTGGAAAAGTTTTAAAACATAGTGGTAATATATTCAAAAATATTGGATATTTCCTAATTTTAAGATATTTGGTTCCAATTTTTAAAACCATGGATAATAGGCAAGATTGCAGTAATTATTGTGGAATATCATTATTACCCAATACAATAAAGATATTTTCAAGGATTTTATTGAATAGGCACTATTGTCATGTTTTTTTTTTTTTTGTTAGGCAAATGCTACATTCCTTTTATTGATTTATATTAAAGCATTTGATTCACTTAATAAGATAGGTCTATGGCATTGTTTGAAATTAGTTGTTTGTCCATCAAAATTTATTCACATTATCCCCTAGGGACCTGAATGGCCATTTTGAATGTCAAAAAAAAATTACAGGACATATAACATCACTTGATCACATTTCCTATACTAGCACATTAATTGTTGATAAACAGAGCAAAACTCTCCATACAGTATTGCCATGTGTGCTAAACAGAGTAATCAATGGATGCCAGAAGGCTTGTGCATAAAATCCCTATCCAATGCCTACTCATCCAATATCCCCAGACTAGTTTCTGGCTTGTGGCCTTCGTCAGTGAGGAGCTTTGGATCTGAGAGCACTGCACCTAGATCTTAGGATCTAATGCAACCCTCTAGCAACCACCTTTTATCTCTACTTAACTACAAAACTATGAGAATGAAATTGAAAACACAAAAAATATTTTCAATCTAAGCTCAATAGCTTATATAGTCATATGGGTCTGAACTCAGTTCAGCACCCATACATTTTAGTGTCTTTGGCTCTTTTACAACCATAGCCACCACTATCCTATTAGGCAGGATTGGTGTTAAACCATTAAGCATCACAAGCCAGAAACTAGTCTGGGGATATTGGATGAGTATGCATTGGATAGGGATTTTATGCACAAGCCTTCTGGCATCCATTGATTACTCTGTTTAGCACAGGTGGCAATACTGTATGGAGAGTTTTGCTCTGTTTATCAACAATTAATGTGCTAGTATAGGAAATGTGATCATGTGATGCTTAATGGTTTAACACCAATCCTGCCTAATAGGATAGTGGTGGCTATGGTTGTAAAAGAGCCAAAGACACCAAAATGTATGGGTGCTGAACTGAGTTCAGACCCATATGACTATATAAGCTATTGAGCTTAGATTAAAAATATTTTTTGTGTTTTCAATTTCATAGTTTTGTAGTTAAGTAGAGATAAAAGGTGGTTGCTAGAGGGTTGCATTAGATCCTAAGATCTAGATGCAGTGCTCTCAGATCCAAAGCTCCTCACTGACGAAGGCCACAAGCCAGAAACTAGTCTGGGGATATTGGATGAGTAGGCATTGGGGGATTTTATGCACAAGCCTTCTGGCATCCATTGATTACTCTGTTTAGCACAGGTGGCAATACTGTATGGAGAGTTTTGCTCTGTTTATGTACAGGACATATAATTTTAAATGAAATTTCTAATTTATTACAAATATATATATATATACATTTTTAGAAAGTGCAAATATGAAAGAATGTAATAAAGCTGATAAAATAGTCATTACCAAAAAAAAAATTAAAAAAGGAGATTTTTTACATTTTTAAACATATTTATTTTTACATTGGTTCACAAATTCTCAATTTTGAAAGGTATAACTTAAAATTACAATTTCATAGACAGCTTCATCACATGCGTCTCAAAATGCTGAAAAAAATGATATATGTCTTGCCTGAGATAATTTTTCTATGTAAAAATTACAAAAACAGTGTGATTGGTAAGTTCCATTTTTACTAGCCATTCTACATGTTCTACTTTTATAACAGAGTATATGCTAGAAATGTTTGGTTGTCCTTGCATGCAGGTATCTGTTAGAAATATGTTTGGTTTTTAGTGGGGGAAAAAATAACAGAAATAATTTACAAGATGTTGAGGACTTTAGTAAATTATATAGTAATGTATAGTATAGTATAATATTATTATATATTACTTTTATTATATTATATTAGTGAAAAATGGAATGGTGTGAGACCTAAAATGTGTATTCTTTTCAACTAAATAAAATGTACTCAAAAAATAAATATCAAGCAAAAATTTCTCCAAGATAAAATGAACAAGAAAAATCAATAAATATCAAAATAAACAAATTTATTATGAGCACTGATTATATGTGTGTGTGGGAGATGAAATATGAGAGTGGATGTCTCAGTATATGATGAGTGTGGATGTACATGTTTTTATATTATTCAAATGTATTGTCTAAAATTCTATCGTATATATATATATGTATATTGTTTTCTATATGTATATATCAAATTCTATCGTATATATATATTCTTTTTTGCATATATATATAATTCTATTGTGTATATATATTGTTTTGTATGTGTATATATATAATAAAGAGTTATAAACTAGGTGAGAAAAATAATTCAAAAAAACGTTTTTATATTTTTTCACCTGTATTATATCATATATATATATATTATATCTATAAAAAAAAAAAAGTAATAAAAAGTAGGTCATAAAACAAATTGAGGTAAAAGATTCTCAATTTTCAAATGTGCTTTTTATCTAAAAGTTGATCGTTTTTATAAAAAAAGAGTTCTAGAACTAGGTCAGAAAAATATTAAAATAAACGTTTTTATATTATTTCACCTGTATTATATCATATATATATATATTGTAACCCCTCACACCTATCACCAACACTAACAATTACCCGGGGGCGCCAATTCTATGGATCATAAAATAAAATATTTATTTAACTTTACCTAAATCTATTCATGAGGCTCTTAATTAAAGCTATCACCTAAAACTAACTCAGTTCAGGGATACAGAAGTGTATGAGGTGTACAATGTACATTAGATGTGGGAGAAAATATTATTACTAATAGGAATAAACATCTATTATGTTCTATGCTAGACAAAATTAAATTGGTAAAATTCTACCAGCTAAAATTAACTAATAATACTCTATATTTCACCTCCTCCCATCATCCATATGCACTGAACAACCTCTACTATATTATACAATTAAACTAATAACTAAAATAAAATAAAATAATATTTCAGAAATTGTAAGTATAATTCACTAGCTCTAAACTCAAACTAAACTTATCATTATTAAATTTTAATTACTCACTACTCTAATCTGGCTAAATGAATTTATTATCTAATCTAAATTATATATTGAAGATCTCAGGAAATTAACTTATGGTATGGCTTGATCTAACATTTCTATACCTCAAATTATTATTTAACACTATGAAAATCATATTATAAACCAAACAATACCCTAATTAGATACTTGCAGTTAGATAATGAAAGAAATCGGGCACATTTTGATTTCAATTCATCATCTAAACAAAAATTAAACAACAAAACCCTTTTAAAATGATCAGTAGGTAATTGGCATCTCATATAGTGTTTGAATCAAGGAAATCAATATCATCATATAAATAAAATACAATTATGTTACATTAAATAAAATAAATGTATAAGCATGTGTGGAAGTGTGAAACACAAATGAATGCTATAAAAAAACTCCAAATACAAATTTAGATAATAAAGTATTTATTAATCAAATAGAAAAATAGCTAAATCAACATTTACTTTTCTTTTATTGGTATGAACACAAATTCCAAAGGGATTTAATATCATTGATTACAGATTATACAAGAAGATACAATACAACATGATTCGTTAACTTTTTACATTTACTATATTTCATTCATCAGAACATTTTGATAGATTGGTAAAACATTTTTATTTTAAACATTAAATGAACTAAATAAATCCATATCATTTGCTATAAAGAAATGGCTTTTTAGCTATCAGTGATTTCTGATAGACTTATACAAAAATAATAAAAAAAATAAATATGACCTTACTCTTTTAGTAACTGATTACTAAATTATCTTATACTCAGCATTTTGCTAGATAACATTCATTTACCAATGACAACAACATAGATTAATATTCTAATTACACTGAACAAATTAAGATTTTGCATTGTTACTTTAAAAGTATCTTAAATAAAGTTAAAATAAGGGGATTTAAACTAGGAATAATATTGGACTATCTTACCAAAGAAAATAAATACTTCTATTAACTAAATGTATTTTTCTTTGTAGTTTTGGAGTAAAGTATTCTATTGAATAACTAGGTTCTGCTTTGCCAAAATAAAGTAAATCCTTGTATTCATTAATTATGTCCTATCTTTGCTTGATTATTTATGCAAATTATGATTTAATCATAAAAATCAATGAGATGAAGCTTAAATGATTACTACAAATGTTTTAACATGATAAGTAAAGTTCTACATTAATAATGAATCTTTTTATATCAAAATTAACAATTTGTGCATGAATCTGTATTATGCTGTGTATCAAAGAAAATAAATAAATAATGTTAATCAATCTAATCGGTTTGCTTACTTATGATATTTCAATATAATCATAATACGGATGAAAGTGAAGATCAATCAATCTTTATTTATTAACTACAATACAGCTGTTTTATAAGACCCTATACTTTCCTTTTATTCTTCTTTTTTATCCATAAACGATCAAACACTAGGCTATAGCATAAGCTGGAAAACATCCAATACACATGGGATAAAAGATTTCTATACTTCAAATCAGGTAAATACAACAATAACTTCCAAGTCTATCTTTAAGACTAAATAACTGGTGGAATAACTCATCACCAAATGAAAATTAGGAAGATAACATCTCTAGCTTCATACACATTTAATTCAATATATCAAATATAAAAGGAGGATTCAATCCACTCCTATCAAAATACTCCAATACATGGATAAGAAAATGAATATTCAATTCCATACACTACACTACACTGCACTGCACTGGGCAAACTACCCATATTAAATATTCAACCAACAAATACACTGACTCAATCCCATAAAATATTATAAATATTGTGAACTTTATGGCATATAACCACAAAAATACTTTTCATTCAGTCATAACAAAGAAATAATAATTCTCTCTTAAATAACTTTCTAATTCTTCAAAATGATTGATCATCTTTTCCTTCCGAATCCAATTGATTTAAAATCATTTTTACTTGCAATTACATATAATTATAAATAAGTTTGATAATAGACACACACACGTATAAGCATATGATATACAGAATTTAAAATCACAGTAAGCAAAGAATTACTGTTAAAATATTAATTATTATTGCTAGAATTAATAAAGATAAATATCTTATATCTGACAATATTTAGGACTTGGTAATGTTCAAAGAACAGTTGGAGAATAAAATACTAATTACTATGGACAAAGCAAGACAAATAATTTTTTTATAATATAATGCATTGATATTGGCACGAATCTGTATTAAAATTGAACCTAAATAAATAATAAAGTTGTATGTTATAGATGAAATAATTATTGAAAATAATGGTATTCTAATTTATAAAAAATATATATACGGTAAGATTTAATATTATGAATTTTTTTTAGAATAATTATTCACCCCTATTGATCAATAAATGAATTCTTCCATTCATTTTATTATATGTGTGGATTATTAACACACACCCGACCAAGCTTTGTATTAAAATAATAATAATAATATAAAATTACCAGCATAATGTATTTTTTTCATTATGCTATTCTGAGACGTTCTTGAAAAACAAATATAATAATAATACATATAATAAACATATTTAACTAATACTAGCTGTCTAAACACTATTAAATAAAATAAAGTTCCTTCTTTTTTTTTCTTCCTTCCAAACGAAATGAAAAGTTCATAAATAGTTTTTACATGACTTTCCTTGTCATGTCTCCAAATGAATAAGAATGATAATTATAATGCACAAGACAAATATTAACACAAAACAGCAAATTCCTGCAGGAGAAAAGAAACAATATTATTTTTAATTTAGAATAACAGGTTCAATGTTCTAGCAGTTTGCTATGAATTCCTGTTAAAGCTGTGTATTAGGAAACATTAATTAGGCAATGCACACTTTAAGACGTATAAGGTAATATTTCCTATTCATTCATGAAATTTTAAAATGCCTTCAATAAGTGGAAACATATAAGTTTATCCATTTTATCATTTATTTCACGGGTTAGTATTAGAAAACAGGTAAATATCAATTGTTCATTTCTTTTGCACACAATTTTTATTTCCTTCAATGAGTAAAAGTGGAAATAAACGTCTACTATTCCAATAAATGTATCAATAAAATTATATAATTCTTGTGTATATTTTTGAATTTTCTTTATATTTAGCATGAAATCTATTTATTAAAGTTCTGAAACCGTTCAATGACAGTTCACATCTTTCCCACATATAAATGACGCACGTAGCAGTTATTCCCTTCATAGTATGAATAAAACTTAAAAACTTAATTGTTATAAAATAAACAAACATTCTTTTATCCTTTCCTGTTAATTTTAAATTTAAATAAAACAATTTTACAGTCCTATCAAGCATTCCCATTTCTTAAATAATAATAATTTATCTTGAATAATATAACGCTTACATTTATGTACTTTAGCATAACGTTGAGAAAATTTAAATGATCAGCTGGAGCAAAATTGACGTATCTTTCAGTGGTTTTTAAGTACACATTTCACAAACAAATAATATGTTTAAATTTTCAACATGAACTCTGGAAGAGGAAAAATAATTTCACTATTAAACTTTGCCAAATAAAACTTAATTATAACTGTCCTTGGTTAGCTATAATTGCCCTCATAAAAGTTTTAATAATTGACTGACCTCTTCAAAAGTAATAATAATTGACTCTGCCCTGTTAAAAGTAATAAGTATTCTTTTTTATAGACTTTTTTTAAATAATCATTACATCACATTGTTCTCTTCCAATTGTTTATGACAGTGTTACATCATCAGAAAAAGATTGTCAATCACTCCTCCCCCTTGCAAACTTACTTAATTATGCAAAAACTTGAGACAGAAAAAAAAATAGAGATGAAAAAAAAAATTATTTCATCTTTTAAATAAATGGGGAAAAAATATTGAACTAATAATTAGATATTTTTAAAGCAGTAGAATAAAATTGATGACAATTGTTTTAATAAATAAAATATTTTACAGTATTTGTCATATCCACCAGTCTAATTCATTGATTTATTTAGAATGTAATTAAGTTAGTTTTTTTTAATACTATTATTGATATAATTAAATATTTGAATGTAATGTGGGATATTTAATGGTTTAATGAAACATATGAATGAAAAATGAAGTTGGATAATGCATGAATATTCAGTAGTAATATGCTATAGGTATTATACTATACTGACTGAAATGACAATGTGAATGATGATGAGTGAAACATATTTTACTGTTTATGCTATAAATTAAAATGTACAAAACAAATGGACTAGAAAATCATTCTAACAAAACTGAATACTGCTTTATAAACAAATAAAACGAGTAAGTATCAACTCAGACTATACTGATTATGCATATAACAAGCTACTCCCCTATTCTATCACTGATTATTACCCCAAAACAAGTCACTAAACATTTAAGAAATATTTTTAATTACACTTACACTTACTTTTGATTACAGTTTTAAGTCAAAATAAAAAAAAATTTTAAATTTCACGTTATTTCATTCTTTTTTTAAGAGGATTATATCAGAGATTACTGATATACTACAACACTACTACAATGACTATTTCTGGTGCCAAACCAGAAGGTCACAATATATATTATTTTTAATGATATTTAATTATAAAAAACAATTATTAATAATAAAAAAATAATAATAAAATGAGTACTCACAGAATCCTGTCTAAATGTTAGCATCAGTTTCAAATTTGAATCCAATTATGAAGGTATCAAAAGTCATTGTTATTCAAAATAAATCCAATAGTAATCCTTATACGTTTTTGATATAATCTTTCATTTTTATTTTGAAGCTTTTAACTGTATTTTTACAAAAAAATTTGTTTCTACTAAGAGGTCTTATAAAAGCCCTTACGTAATTGAACATAATTATTACACTGTAAAACAAGTTCAATGGACCATGAATCATATTTACAGTCATTAAATCTAAAAAACAAAAGAAAAATAAAAAAAATTAAAAATCATATTTTATAAAAACTTTCATAAAAATCCAAATTTTATCGTAAAAATAAAAGTTAAAGCTCATTTTAACCGTAACAAGATGGCTGATTGAATGATCTGAGAATCTTAAGTGTACTACTTACCAATTCTGCACAAACTCAGTTGAAAGTCTAAATTTTTGTTCAGGGGCTCTTCGGGCTCAAGGGGTTGTATAGCTTCTACATGATGAAACAAAAGGAAGGGTTATTACTGAAGTGGTGCATATATGCTTGCTTCATTTTCTTTAACCCCATCATCTTTCCCTTGTGCAATTGGGCATTCATATTAAAATAAAAAATAGATTAAAAGCAACCTTAAAGAAATGAAAGTTTAAAAAAAAAATTATGAAATGCAAAGTGAGGAGAAACAATAGAAAAGAATTTGCTAATGGAATTAAGCTGCTAACTAAGTAAAATTGGTGCCTTATTTTAAAATCAATTACAAGAATCAGCAATATAGTTATGTTTCAACACTTTTGTAGCAAATGCATGTCAAAAAGATGCTAAAGTCAAAATAAAGACAAAGGAGGCAGGAAAAAAAGATAAGATAAAATAAAAAGTAAAAATAAAAAAGAAAAACTAATGGAAAAGCTATTAACCAATAAATTTATTAAAATCCATCTCATAAATTAGAAAGGCATTCCAAGGCAAAATAAAGAGTATAAAAACTCGAGAAATGCATTGTTATGGGTCTTGAATTCTAAAAAAAGGGCTCTTGAAGTCAGAACATAATTTATAGAAGTTACCCACCAAATGATGATCAAGTATTTTGATGTTGATTTTCCCAGTAACATCAGAGAGGGAGAATGGCATCTCAAAGCTGAGATCCAGCAAGAGAAATATGTTATGCCTACCTTCTACATAACTCATTGCAATTGATGGAGGAAAATGTTCCACGAATCATACAGAGATGTTATCCATCATTACAAACTTTTTCCCATCAAGTGCTTGTCCACTACGTGAAATGCTGGGAAACATTTATAAGGTTCTTTTATTTTAAATATAAAAGTATATTTAACCAACTCTATTGACCGTAACTATAATGTAAATGCACATTAGTTTCTTTTGAGTTTTAATATTTTTTATTTCTTTTATAATATAAGTTTGCTGGGCTAAACATGTTTAATTAATTTTATTTAATTTGTAAGAGTTAAATGATGGTGGATAATTTTAACAAAATACAAACTCAGGCAAAACTCTCCATACAGTAGTGCCACCCTGTACCAAACAGAATAATCAATGGATGACAGAAGGCTTGTGCATAAAACCCCTATCTAGTGCCTACTCATCCAATATCCCCTGACTAGTTTCTGGCTTGTGGTGGTCATGTGATGTTTAGTGGTTTAAAATACAAACTCCATCTTGTATTTCTCTTCATGTTTCAAGGGACTCCATAGAGGGAATAGAAGCCAAGAATGGAAATTATTTATGCAAAACTTAAAAGTTTTATAATACATTAATTTTATTCTTTAGATTTTCTTTCCCCCCATCATTATAAATAATGTTATTTTCTTTACTGTTTTGAGAAAACTATTGAAGGGTGCCGAGTGTTATTATTA
The DNA here is from genome assembly GCA_028023455.1 of Epiperipatus broadwayi. Classification (NCBI taxonomy): domain Eukaryota; kingdom Metazoa; phylum Onychophora; class Udeonychophora; order Euonychophora; family Peripatidae; genus Epiperipatus; species Epiperipatus broadwayi. The sequence goes on from JAQFVV010000164.1 coordinate 2,352,558, forward strand.
TTTTAGTTTTTAACAAATATATTTGCTTAAAATAGATGTTATATGTATATAGATAACTTGGTATTTAATCAATCAGTATGATTTAAAATATATTGGTTTTTTACAGTACGCCAAAAACCATTTACTAACAAAATTATTTTTTTAAGTCATAAATATTATATGCAAAAATTGCGTACACAGACTGATTATAATTTTTTTTTTAGACAAATGTCTACATATATTATATTTATTCGTTAGTATAAAAAAACATGTTCTATTTTCATTTAAATGCATTGCATATAGATATACATATGCTAAACATAAATGCATGCATGATTTAAACTGGGAATAAAAATTAAATATAATAGTATTATTTGCATAGGGGTTATTTATATTATATATAATATAAATTTGTGTCTACAAATTTATCATTGTTTAATGATTTTCTTCATCAATTGATTATTTTTTTAATTCTATTGTTAGATGTGTTTTAAAAGAATAGAGCAGGTTATAATTATTTAGCATCGAAGTTGCAGATAGATATTCCCACATGCATTATATAGGAGTCATTTATATATATTTTGTTTATCTATAAAGGTTACATAATACAGGCCACATATATATATTTCATAGTAAGGATTTAATGAAGCCCAGATTAATAAAGTTATGAATTGAGATATTGAATTTGCAGGCTATGATAAAAGCCTTTTATAAATAATAAGCACAAATAGTTGGTGCTCACAGTATAAAAAGAAGTATGATCGAATGTAAATGAAGCACATAAATATCTATATAGCATAGTGGGGAAAGAATTCTTATTATATTTTGTGTTGATGCTTTGTTAAACAATCCAGCCTTGAGAAGCACATCTATAGTATTAAATTATTCCTTAAATAAGCTATTATCAACTTATCATTTTTTTTTATTTTATTACAGTTTTATATATGATAATTGATGAATGATTCCTATGCAAACATAAATTCCAATTCATGCTTATTGTTCATAAGTATTTCCATTTGACTCATGTTTAATAAAATTGGGAATTTGAAAAGTCAACTGATTTTGTATGTTCTTACATATATTTATTGCTGTTTGAAAAGATCTAATCACAATTTAAAATAAAGCATATATCAGTTGTTTTATAAGAAATGACTTGGTGTTTTTATTTAAAATTTATTAATATCTTTATTTTTTCTTTTCAGTGCAGAAGTCGTTAGTTAGTTTGCATATTTACAATCGACTAAATGATAATATTGTGTTTTGTTAATCATTCATTTAAGCCATCATTAATTAAAATATTAAGTCATATAATCATTGTTAGTAAATATATGTTGGATTCAACAAAATTCCCCTTGCTTCCAACTTGTATTTTAGTCAATAATCAAATCATTAATCAAGTTAACCCTAAGAGTAAGCCATTTAATGCCTTTATCATTGTTCTTTAGTATTCAGATTTATTTTACATATAGCTAGCTGAGGAAATGATTTGGGTAATAATTAAACCTTATTCATTCATGCGTAATATATTTTCTATTGCATGAACATAATCTATCAACAATTGCTTGCTCAAATTGGTAGGATGTTGAAATAAAAGCTTAGCATCACAACCTAGTTCATTGCATTTTAAATTTATTGATTGAGTTAGTTTATACTTGTTATGTATATACTTTAAGAAAATAAATCAAAACCTGATATATGTTATAATGGAAGTGAATTGTCCATGTCAATTAGCTCACCATAAATAGGGCAAGTTAATCTCTCTTTATACATATATCACATTCCATTCCATTTACCACCCAACCATTTAGACAATAGGACATTCCATTACAATATATAATTGTGCTCATACTAAATATGATATATATTTTAATAAGGGTTAAGAAAGTTATTAAATTAATAGATAAAAAATATTTACACTGAATCATTATTTAAAACAAATCCAAATTCTAATAATTGTTAACTGTGATATATGAAGTTATTGAATATTTTTAAGATTTTTCCTGTCCTCTGTTCTATATTTAAGAAACTAAGTGATCTCTGAAAAAAATGAGTCTTATATAAATTAGGCTTATATTAATTAGTTACATACCAGATTTCAAGCAATTCTAGTGAATTTAAATGTATGAAACCTCAATTTTAAAATTTCTTTCTAACTTGAAATAGATCAAAAGTTAACAAACAAATTGATTTTCCAACTTCAATAAAAGCATTTAAAAATGAACTATTATGTTCTATATATGGATTTTTTGTGGTAATAACTTAATGTGTATATTTATCATAAAACATTTCTAGAGCAACTTTTTTCTTCTTTTTTTTTCATTTTAAAGTTAGAATTGGCCATTGTTTAAAAATGGTAGTTTATCAGTAGTGGTATCACTACTATCATCGTTGATTCAAACAAACAAACAACTCGGTATCAATCACAACTGTAATTCTGGTTAACTTTTAAATAATAAAAGTCTGGATTAACAATTCTTATAGATGGCAAATGTTAATTATGTTCTAGGCATAAATTAATTAAAAAACAATTTTGAAAGGTTATACAATATATTATTCAGGTTCTCTATAAAATTTATAATTAAAATATTTAAAAGTATTGAATTAGGTGCTGGATAATGGAATAACTTTAATATGTGAGTGTTTTCATTTGCTTGGCATGTATATTTTTTAGACAGCTAGGGATTCTTGTCAGAAGATAGATTCATATCATGCTTATTATTAAGTCTTTCAATTTTGCCTTTACACTCATAACTTTTTCAATTATTACATAAATAATTTACGGTTCATTTCACCAAATCTACATAAGTTAGTGGAAGTTTTGTGAAGCACATAAAACTCCAATGATGTTGAGGAAAATCAAATATAACTCCCATTATTGCTGATTTTTTTTAAAAAATGTTTAGAGCCCTATAAGATTTCATTTTTAATTCCATAATTCTTCAGTTGTATGAAGAAATTTTGGTTCAACATCCAAAAAAAGAATCATAATTTGAAATGAGCCTAGTGGTGAAACCATATACAAAATTAGTTGCCTGGTTTATTTAAAAGTTTTTTTAAACTTTTCTGTGATGGTTAAATGAGAAGTGCTTGAATAAAAATACCTACCGTTGTCTTGTAAGGTAAGATGTTGGTTTATCAAATGTCAGGTACTGTTTTAATGCAAACAGATCATTCTGTCTCTTTTCACATAAGTTAGTGAAGGATCCGGGTACAAAAAAGCCTTTCATGCTATCTTCTCTTTGTTCTATCTGTGACAACAGAATTAGGTATTTGGATAACCACATCTCTTCACTCAACTCTATTTACAACAAATAGCCATTACAGGGACAGATTTAGAAGACAGAATTTTAATTATAACTTTTGTATAAGGCAGTAAAGTAAATAATGAATCACTTTAGTGCCCTATTCTTGGAATTTTTAAAAGTATTAATAAAGGGCTGATGTCATTAAAACTTATATGCTGAATTTTATCATTGTTTATACTTCAATGTCAGATTCAGGGAAATCAAAGAGAGAAAAAAGCTATTATTTCTTGTTAGACAGTTTTTACACAATAATATTTTTAAAAGATTGATTTTTATTTTTATTTTTGGAGACCTTAATGCATTTGACCCAAAACTACTGGAAATAAATGCAGAGTGCTAAATAGTCTGCCATTATTGAGACAGCAGAACTGCTTGCCATGAAAATTTCTGCCAAAAAAAAAATATCCTATACAGAAATTTGGATGCAGCCATAATCAAAACAATGATTTTATTACAGGATTGAGAATGAGCAGCTGCAGATTGTTAAATAGATTATAAAAAAATATGTTCATTTATTTGAAGCATCTATTATTAGTGCTAAATTTCAACAGTCATTATTCTCAAGTAATTCTATTCTTAGAGTTCACTAGAATGAATGTGAAGCTTCATAATTAATATAAAGATTTAAAAAAAATTCATAATTGACAAGAAGGCTTAAAAATAATTTGTGAATTAAAAGTCCAAACAGAATTCAATTATCCACTGATCACAATCACTTTAAATATTTTTTCTCTTTTCATAACTGTCATAATCTTATAAGTAGCACTTGTACATAATGATATTTCAAGTAAGAGGAATTTTGAATTTTTTTTTTTTTTAAGTGTCATAGCATCGCCGGGACACGAACCCACAACCCGGACAACTGCCTGCAAGTGCAAGGCAGTCACGCTGACCTCTCGACCACCAATACAAGACAAAATTTTCATAAAGAAATTGAGATAAAAAGTTTTTAGTAGCATATTCCTTCTACTTCCTTATTTACATTTGGACAAAAATATCCAGTTTAATCATATATGTACAAGCTTTTTGTAATCTTAAAAATAGATAGACTGATGAAATATTTGGAAAAGATTTTAAACATGGTGCTAATAAGTTAATCTCAAAATAAGTGGAATTTTCTTAAAAATATGTGGACCCATGAAAATATACTACCTGCTATTAATGATGCTTCTATTGTTTTTATTTGTAATTATTTCTGTTACCCATTATAACTAATTTTTTCAAAGAATTATTTCCAATAATGGATAGTTACCAGAAATTCAAAATAATTTTAGAGAATTAGTTAGCATTACAAAAATGTTTTTGTTCTAGCAAATGCGAAAAAAAAATGTTGAGAACAAAGATGTAATATTATTTAGTTTTTGTTGTTTATTCAAGGCATATGACTTAATTAATAGAGTCCACTGGAGTTTATTCATATTAGATAACTTCTACATAATGGAATAAAAAAAACTTTTATTATTACAGGTAAAAATACGAAACATTTTAAATGAAGACTAAACAAGAATATATAGCTTCATGGAATGGACATATAATATAATATACATTTGAAAGTGGAGTTTTAAGTTGAATTATTTAAAAGCAAAAATATCGTTAAGAATTTATAATATGTTAATAATTCAAAAGATAATTTATAGAAAAGTGTCAACATTTTGAATGCAAAACATGGCTTTAGATTAAGCCTCAACTTCAAAAAATTCCAAGTCCTTTATCATCCAGTAATGAGAAAAAAAACATTGATTAACTTAGGAATATGAATCAAATATCTTAATACCTTTTGAAGTAGAAAGTCAACCTTGCATGTTGAGATGAAACCCAAATCCAATCCATTAAATAAGGTATTTCCTCAAATTAATGCAACTGTGGCACTTAAATTATTTGAATATACGGCTATTATTATGCTCAAGTTTTTGTTTGTAAATCAAATATAGAACTATCAATGTACCGTAGTACATAAAAAAGTCATGTGATGATACTCCATAAGATTCTGAAAATACAATGGCAAGATCATAAAAGTAATCAAATGGTTCTTTAATTTTTAGGATGTATATACTAGTATAAATTCACATCTTGAACAAATGAAACAAATAGACTTCATAAAAATAATTTGTGGTGAAATTGAACATAGTTACATTCCTCTTACATTACAAAGATTATCCCAAATGACAATAAATATATGTAATATGTATTGCTTTTATGAATATAACAGAAAATTGTAATTTAAAAAGTATTTAAATATTTTTAAAAGTTCAATACAGAAAAAATTAAGAAAACATCACAAGATATCAAATAAACAGATCAAAAGATTAGCATGAAGCATATTTGTTCCTAATTGTATTTCATGAATTGGCTTGCAAGTCATCATAAAACTCATTTATAATGTTTTATTTATTTATTCATTTATTTTTGTTTTATGTTTTCTTCTAGAATTAGAATAGCTCTACTTGTTTACAAGTTTTTGCTAATGAATGAAAATGTCGATTTAACTGTTCTAACTTTTATATTTTCTAAGAGTATTTTGATTTGTTTTATACAATTAAAGAATATACTTTAGCAGATTGTTTACTTGGTTTGACTTACAATGTATTAAATTATTAACATGTCATTTCCAAAAATATGGCTCCTATTTTCATTTATTAGAAATAAAATTGTTTAACAAAAAAAAAAAAATTAATTTAGTTTACAAATTATCCATGTTAATATTTTCTCAGTTCAATTTTAAATAATTTTTTTTTTAATTTTTGATTGACTCTAATAATAATCAAATAAATCACTGCTTGGGAATCAGGATACTTAACTGTATAAATTTGGTCTTTGAGTTCTAAGTCCTCATTGTTAAAGAAAAAAAATCAGAAACCAATCTGGAGATGGGATCGATAAATTAGACTACTATCTGATAACTAGTAATTTTTCAAGCTTACAGTAAATGGTGCTAAAGTAGTAAAAGAAATAAAGACTCCTTCATAGTAAGCTGGAATGAATCAAGTGATGCTGAATTGGAACTTTGCATTGTTAGAGCTTCAGAAATAACAGGTTAAGCTTCAATCCAAAATATCTTTACTCTTGAGTCTATTAATATATAACTATATTAAATCATACAGGACAAATTGATATTGTTTAAAAGGTCAATTAACATTTAAGCACTAAACAGAATGAGTTTAAATCTAAAAATCATTTGCTATTAAGTTCCATCACAGCACCACTATACTATTCCACAGAGAAACTATGTTCTGATAGTTCATAGACATATATATCCTCTTTTTAAAATATTTAAGAAATCAGTTTTCTCATTACATTTGATAAAATAAACAGAATTTCTTTAAAATGTTAATTTTATTGAAACAAAAGATTGTGAAATGCTATAACAAATATATTATTCCTAAATAGAACATAGATAAAAATAAATAAATTCAAGATGTTATTCTGCTACTATTAAATTTTATGCAATAAATGGTTCACTATATAAAAACGATTTTTCCTGTGCTTTTGTCCTATTATCTTATGAGCTGAATGCAATGCTAATTCTAAATCTGCAGATTGAATTACCATGGTGAAAGTCCTTCATTTTATATTATTATAAGTTAACATCATAAAATTGAATTTTAAAAAATGTATTTTATGATCAATATGCACAAATATGTGTATGTATTTTGGAAAGTTAGCAATCCATTTGCTTTAATTAATTCTGTAATTGTACACAATAACATTTTTTTTTTAATGTAAAAATAATATACATTCACTACTTCACTGAGCCATATTTCCATGCATCCACAGTCACAAAACTAGATCACTCACATGTTTATGAAGTATTGGGGATATTATGTATTAAAAACAGCTGCATACTTTAATTATTAATGCTGTAAATACTTTCAATCTTCTTCATGGTATGTGAAGCTGCTGATTATTCTCTTGAAAATATACACAACTCTATTTCAAATTTGAATTGAATGGACTATTCAGTTAATGGAAGATAATTTATATATCCTTTCTAAATAAGTATAATTGTGCTTACATACATCTGAAAAGCAGCCAATAAAATTGCCATAGATCAGTGTAATTAAATCCAGTGGGCAAACACATGTCAGTCAATTATAAGTAAAAAAATAGTTCTTTATATGTTTGTAAATCACATTAGTATTATATATCAAAAGCAAGCTGAATATCTTAATTATCAATACTAAATATACCCTCAATCTTTTCTAGGATACAAAAAGTTGGCAATTATATTCATACATTTTCCTATAAACATACACAGCTTTTAATTCCTGAACTTTGATCAGAGACAATGAACAAATCTTCTGTACAACCTTTCTAATTTGTAATAATAAAAATAATCTGTGGCATAGTGATTACTTCATCTGCTAAGCTCATAATCTAGGTTTGAATCCAGGACAAACAAATTTTAGGATTTTTTCAAAAATGAAAAACAAACTTAAGATTTCCCATAGCCAATCTAGATTAACCATCCTGAACATATCAATATGATTAATGAAAGGATAAAGTTCTAGTTTAATCTAGATTAATAAGATTAATATCAATACACTGACTATACGAACAAATAATACAATAATACTATCAACATTTATGGTGGTATCATATTCCTTTACATTTAGTTTAAAATCATGTGAAATGAATAAATAAAAATTTAGTTGTTTTCTTAAAAGAGAGAGGTTAGTTCAACTAATATCTATGAACTATATCAAAATAAAAAATATAAATCACATGTTTTAATAACAACACACAAATAGACAATACAGGTTAGTAATTACACAACATTTTCGAGTAGTATTATTCTCCACTCTTCTTCAGGTGTTGCTGGCCTATATGGCCTTTGACAGAATAGCTCAGTTGGTAAAGTGTTTGCCTTAAAATTCGATATTCAAGAATCTAAAGGTGCAAGTTCAACTTCTAAGTGAATATTGTCACTGTGCATATAGGCCAGCAACACCTGAAGAGTAGAGAATAATACTACTCGAAAACGTTGTGTAATTACTAACCCTGTATTGTCTATTTGTGTGTTATTGCTAACATGTTTTAATCTTTCTCATTTTGGCAGATCCCCCCCCCCTTAATTATACTTGTACAAAATCGTTGTCATCATTATCATACTTCTTTTTGAAGTAAAAAAATTACCTTTTTTTTTTTTAGAAATATAAATTATGAATACTAAAACCAAATTTAGAAAGTTTATCCAGCAGTATTGTGCAAAGCTATATGTACACTTATGCATCCAATATTTCTATTGAGTTTTTGTCAGATTAATTAATAATGTGCAAAAAGGCTTATCACTTTTTAAAAACAAAAAGAAAAAATTAGGCCTTTTTTAATATAAAATTATATTTATTTTTAAAAATTGAATAATAATAATAAAAAACAACCCCTTCCTAGAAGACATATATATATTAACAATTTTATATTTCTTTTCTTCTGTTTTAATACTTTTTAAATAAATAAAAGTAAACTTTCATAAAATTGCCACACAAATAAACTATCAAAATTGAATTATCACTCTCAGAATTTCTATAAAGAATCTATTGTGAATACTTCAAAAGCTTCCTTTACTCAGTTAGATGGCTTTCCTTTTTAGACACACTTTAATTTCACATCATAACCCAGCTTTGCATTAGAAGAAAAATGCGTTTTTATTGATCTTTAGTATACAAATGTCCATTTGAACCTCCCACTATGGTTCAAAGATCTGAAATGCTTCTATATCATTTGAAAGATTACTAACAGAGGAAATGAAAAAAGATTGGGGGAGGGGGGTAATCCCTTAAATAAACTAGAACAATTTACTTGCATTAAATCAATGTAATCAAAGCTATTTTCGAATTATATTTATTGGATTTCTAAAATCTAAATTTATAAAGAAATGTAATTTTAAAGTTATTTTCAAATGTAACAGTGAGAGCAAAATAAATATAATTCTAGCAACAATCTAGAAAAACATCTCTAATAATTAAAATAAAAATCATTAGTATTACTAGATTACACTGTGCAATAAAAAGAGTAAAAAAGCCACTCGTGTAGATATTGTTAAAAAAAAATAAATTCTAATTATATCCATAATTGTTAAGTTAAAACAATTTTAAATAGCCCAAACTAAGTGACATTCCTAGTATCTCTCTATAGTAAAGAAAAAGACAACAATCATTCAAATATAGGGATTATTATTTCGTAATAATTCTTGAGCTTGATATGCTACAATAACAATTAAGAGTTGGTGGGAAGCAATGGTAAGTTACATTGAGGATCACGTGTTTATTGCTTGATCCCACGTCCTTTTACTTTTCAAAAGATAACAGTAAAAAATATTTACTGAACTTGCTTTTAGATGAAACTTTGAAGTGTAATATTAATTACATTACAAATGATCAACCATTAAGTAGTCATTAAGCCACTAACAATAGCAGTGTCATATCAAACTCTAATAATCAGTCAGACTATATTGTTATTCATCAATGATTAGTATTTGAATGCACACACACATTATAAAATGCATATATACTATCAACTGTTTCTTATTTGATGAAACCCAATTATCAAAACTAGTCTGGAGATGTAGTTTGAAACTACCATCTATTATCCACAAATCACCTATGCTTACAATAAATGACTGAAGTAGAGTTCTAAAGTAAACTACTATTTCTAATGCAGATAATATATATAATCTGAAAAATCATGTGAACCCTTTAATATAAACTCTAGTCTTTTTTATTATATGATGAATTATTTGAAGCAATGTTGAAGCATTATAGTAAAAACAGAGTATAAGAATTACAGTCAATGAATCAAATACCTGCCTGATTTATAATAGTTGTAAATTGCGATGTCTAGAACTCAAGTTCATAAATCACAACTCAATTCTGGTATTTCCAGTACTCAAACTTCATTTAAACCCTCATATAAATTTTCCAGCAATGTACTATTTGATTATTTATACACAAGATGGAGTGGTATGACTAAAGACAGATTGACAAAGATTATGTTATGGAAATGGGATAGAGCAGATTACGGAAAAACTTAGGGTGGGGAAAGGGAAGGGAAAGTGACTAACAGGTTTCTCTGAACATAGTTGTTGAGCGATTCCTGACTCCGATTAAGGAGAAGTCACAGTGTATTACATCACATGAAAGTCTGGATTCAACTCTCCTCTAATAAATCAAATTATTTTTTTTTAAATATCAAAAATTGATCAATTGAATCTAAAAATAATAATGCATAGGACTTAAAATATTATTTTACATGAGGGGTATTATCTTTTAGTTCTCAAAAGATAAGAACTAAAATGTCTGATAAATAATATTTATGATTAAAGAATAAATATTATAAATTATTAATGGGGATTTAGAATCTACATATTTTTTTGGGTTTTTTTTTTTCATTTTAGTATTGGAGATATATATTTCCAGTTTTCCTAATGTAAAAAAAACTATCCTTGGCCATTTATTTGGAAGTAAAACTAAGTACTGATAAATTCAGAATATTTATCTCCAGGTCAATTTTTTTGTGGCTAGTTCTACAGCTACTGCAAAGTCTAAATGAGAAGACTTAGAATGTAATGATATTATAGCGAAGGCAACATTTAATTACATGCTGGATTACAAACAGTAAAAAAATAATGGTTCTCTATATCGTAAACAGAAAAAAAAAACCACTAAAACAAAAATATCAAAATATCTACTGAGATAACACTCTCAATAAATACCACTCAATGGTGACACCATGACAAGAAAAGAACATTTCCCTACCAAATAGAGCTATCTAACTCTTTGAGACCACTAAATTCTGAGTAGTTATCTAACATATTACTATTCCCTCTAAAAGGGCTATATTTTAAAAAATTAATATTTACATAAAGTCATAACAAATTAACTATAAATTACATTATAAATGCAAAGTACATATATCATATTTACTTTGCTTTCAAATTTTTTACAAATTATTGGCAAAACAAGACTAAACATTGTCATATTTAAATTCAAATTTAGAAAATTTCCTTTGATAGAAATGATTGTTATTAATTTTAATAAAACTTTGTTGATTTCCTTATTACTCTTACATGAAATCAATTAGCAGCAATGTTACTATCTAATAAATATAACCTAATCATATTAATGTCCATAAATGTCAATTCCATGTTATGTAAATTTTTAGCCACAATTTTCTGTTTACCATTCTTTCAAAATCAATGTTAATATTGTTACAATCAGATAAATATTATTAAATTTTATTACTGTTCAGTATGAGATGTGAATCCATACTTCCCAAAATCTTATAATAATTGTCAAAAAAAAAAGGATATCTATCTGATAAATGAAGTTGAAAAATTATAGCAAATTAAAATTCACCATTAAAATGCTGTTTTATTCTGGAAAATAGTTTTATACTTTTCTTCAATAACCTGTTCAACCACTTTACTTCATGAGTTTTATTTAATCAAAACATGTATCCATAGGTAAAGTATTAATAATAATTTTATTATAACTCACTTCCAATTCATTATTGTTATCCTGGCGATGGGGGTCACCCTACATTGGTAATGGATAAAAATATTTCAGAATTTATGCTATTACTTTATTACTTTGAATATAAAATGCACTTTTTTTTACAAATTTTGGACCCTTAAAAGAGGGGTGCATCTTAAATTTGAAATGATAATTTTTAACATCTTATTTATGTGGATCTTTGTTTTACACTATACATGTACATAATATTATTTACCTATGTAGAATAGCATGTTAAATCTTTTTTAATCAATATTTATTGGATTACTTTTGTAAATGGCTTTATTTTATCAAAAAAACACTACCAAATATACTCTTAAATTTGTTTTACAACCAACAAATCAGTATAACAATGAAATAAAAGTCTGCCTTCCAAAGAATCGATTGTTTGTTTGTTGTTCTCTACATAAGAGAGTGCCTGCACTGAGTGGCACTACTGTATTGAGAGTTTTGCCTGGTTTAATAACAGTTATGAGAAGGCATAAGAAATGGTGATCATGTGATGTTTGGTGATTTAATACCAATCCTGTCTTTTAGTATAGTGGTGGCTATGGTTATTAAAGTACCAAAGACACCAAAATGTATGGGTACAGAACTGAGTTCAGACCTATATGACTATATAAACTAATGAGCTTAGATTGAAAATATTTTGTTTTCAATTTTATTCTCATAGTTTTGTAGTTAAGTAGAGATAAAAGGTGGCTGCTGGAGGGTTGCATTAGATCCTAAGAATTAGGTGCAGTGCTCTCAGATCCAAGGCTCATCACTGATGAAGGCCACAAGCCAGAAACTAGTCTGGGGATAATGGATGAGTAGGCACTAGATAGGGATTTTATGCACAAACCTTCTCTCATCCATTGATTAATCTGGCTTGCACTGAGTGGCACTACTGTATGGAGAGTTTTGCCTGCTTTAATAACAGTTATGAGCAAGCATAAGAAATTGTGATCATGTGATGTTTGGTGGTTTAATACCAATCCTGCATAGTAGGATAGTGGTGGTTATTAAAGAACAAAGACACCAAAATATATGGGTACTGAATTGAGTTCAGATCTACATGACAATATAAGATAATGAGCTTAGATTAAAAATATTGTGTTTTCAATTTCATTGTCATAGTTTTGTAGTTAAATAGAGATAAAATGTGACTGTTGGAGGATTGCATTAAATCCTAAGAACTAGGTGCACTCTCAGATCCAAGGCTCCTCACTGACAAAGGCCACAAGCTAGAAACTAGTCTGGGGATATTGGAAGAGTGGGCACTAAATAGGGATTTTATGCACAAGCCTTCTGGTATCCATTGATTATTCTGGCTTGCACTAACTGGCACTACTGTATGGACAGTTCTGCCTGTTTTATAACAGTTATGAGCAAGCATAAGAAATGATGATCATGTGTTGTTTGGTGGTTTAATACCAATTCTGCCTAGTAGGATAGTGGTGGCTATGGTTATTAAAGAACCAAAGATACCAAAATGTGTGGGTACTGAACTGAGATCAGACCTATATGACTATATAAGCAAATGAGCTTGGATTGAAAATATTGTGTTTTCAAATTTTACTTTCATAGTTTTGTAGTTAAGTAGAGATAAAAGGTGGCTGCTGGAGGGTTGCATTAGATCCTAAGATTTAGGTGCAGTGCTCTCAGATCCAAGGCTCCTCACTGATGAAGGCCATAAGCCAGAAACTAGTCTGGGGATATTGTATGAGTCGGCACTAGATAGGGATTTTATGCACAAGCCTTTTGGCATCCATTGATTACTCTGCATTGAGAAGCACTACTGTATGGACAGTTTTGTCTGTTTTAATAAAGCAAAGACTAATAAAAATGAATATGTAGAATTGGATTATAAATATGGTATCAAATACATCAATTTATATATTTAAAAAAAAAAAAAACAGAAGTAAAAATGCATTGAAAAAAAAACCAAAATATTTAAAATGAAAGTAAACAAAAAAACAAAATATTTAAAATGAAAGTAAACAAAACATGTCATAAGAAAACCAGACAAAATATGGAGAAAGTCTAACTTGAATGAATATCACAGAAAAAAATGAAAACATTAAGAAGATATTATGAATAATAAAAATCCATGCAGGATACTTATGACTAAAATGACTTGGAACAAAAATCAATAGACACAGTTAGAATTGCCTTCATGCAACAGTAGGAACTTTATGGTTTACAATAGAACAAAACATATCTTAAAAGATAATGTGAACTGATCCATTAAAGTAAAACTAATTATTTGTTAAGCAATCAATAATTAGGTTAAACTAAAATAATAAAAAAAATTAAGCATATTTATACACTAAAAAAGTAAAAAGTAATTTTTTTTTTTTTTTTAGCTTTAAAAGTATTCTTGATATTATGCTATCAAAATAAAAGGGTGTGACACTTTTTTTTTTTTTCTTGTGTCATAGCATCAACCCGGGAAGCGAACCCGCTAACCCGGGACAACTACTTGTAAAGCAGCCGTCGCCGACCTCTCGACCACCAATGCTTGACAGGTGTGACACTCATTTAGAAAGAATCATAAGATTATTTCCAAAAATGAATGCTTCACTTTTTTATTTTGATCATGATAATATTAAGAATACTTTAATAATGAAAAATATATATTTTTTATTTTTTAGTGCATTTTCTTTAATTTTTTTAATTTTATTTTATACTTTTTATTTTTATGATTTTAGCAAAATAAAAATTTTAAATAAATTTGAAGTTATTTTTTAATGCCAGAGTAACTTTTTAAATACATCTTTTCAATAAATAAATAAAACTTAGTTTAATTTAAAGAATCAAAAATCTTCCCATAGTTCATAAATTTTTCATTCTAATATAGATGGCAGTTTTTTAAGTCATATTAGGCCATATTTAATGATATTAAAATAATAATGATAAAATTATGAAGCCTTAAGAAAATTTAGAATTTTATAAAATAATGTAGAATCTAAACAATGAGGATTGTCAATTCCTCAATAAGCTTACAAGCTTAAGAGAATAGGGTCATGTGATCTATGACTCTTATTTTGAATGTAGAATCTGTTTTTTGCTTTTTTGTGAAGTATTCTGTGTAATTACTTAAGTGGAGAAAACCATGAAGTAGTTAGTTGGCTTTGTTAAAAGATCAGCATTATTGGGGGGGGGGGGGGTATTTTTAGTTACCATTTACCATTTTCTTTAGGAAGCTGCAGCTTTGCTATGAAGAAATGTGAATAATATTCTGTTTTAATGATTTTTCCCCTTTAATTTATTTACTATTTTGTCTTTACATGTTAATACTGCTCTATGGCAGTACTATCACATGTTAAATTCACAACCAATTAAAAAAACTGTGAAGGAAGTAAATTCACCATTAACAAAAAATGTTTGGAAAAAAATCAGTGCAAATGCTTAAATTGTGAAGAAAATGAGATTTCAGCACATAAATTCATATTTGAAATGTGATATTTAGTGTGGTGAAAAATAAATGACACAGTAGCGTATTTAAATTTAGTTTTGGTTAATGTATTGTTATGTTTATATGAACCAAATTCAGTATATGTGCTTTTAACTACAGAGGTATAATATTTAAATCATGACACAAATTTGTTTAAAATGTGATATTTAATGAAGGGAAGAAAATAGATGCTATAATCCCTTATTTACATTTAGTTTTGCTTAGCATATAATTGAATTCAAAACAACGGTCTTTCAGGCTAACTACTCACATTTAATATATATTATAATCTTTTGTTTAATTTATATCAAATCTTAAAAAGTTTTGGTTAGCATATAACTGAAGTCAAAATGAGGATCTTACAGGCCGGCTATATTTCTCACATTCAATATATAATAATAAAATCTTTTATTTATATTAAATCTTTAATGTAATAATAAATTTGTTTCGCCAGTATTTCATAATTAATACAATACGCTTCAACGTATAAAGGCAAAATTACTAAATTCTAAATCTTAAGATTGGCTAAGTATTTTCAGAGCTTGTTTACTCCATATTCATAGCCTTAATATGTATCAAACTCATTGTATGCAAATTTATGCAAAACAACTCAGACCATCCTTTTTTTAAAAAATTGCAAAGCACATTTCTTTTCTATTTATAGCATTTATGTAACTAGTAATGAAGTAAAACTCCTTAATTTTCCTTTTTGCATCATTTCTCTCAGCACACACTATGTCAGCTCTGGGGGGTTCAAATACATGATTGATCTGCCTTTTGATGATCAACAATAATATTGCATGCCCTAAAACAGGATGCAGTGCAATATATTGCGGTGAAACTAGAGCCACAGTCAATAACAGATTGTCTCAGCATAAGTATGCATATAACAGATTGCTAAATAAAAACAAAGGCAATTCTATATTTGTTGATCATCAAAAGGCAGTCAATCATGTATTTGAACCCGCCAGAGCTGATAGTGTGTACTGAAAGAAACGATGCCAAAAGGAAAATCAAGAAGGCTTACTTCATTGCTAGTGACATAAATGCTATAAATAGAAAAGACACGTGCTCCACAATTTCAAAAAAATGAATGGTCTGAGGTGTTTTGCATAAAATTTGCATAAAGACTACGAATATGGAGTAAACAGGCTCTGAAAGTGCTCTGCCAATATTAAGATTTAGAATTTAGTAATTATGCCTTTGTATGTTGAAACATATTATATTAAATCTTTAAATAAAATTGTTAAAGCAACCAATTAAAAAAAACCACAGCCTATTTAGGTCAGATATATCTGATTATATTAATAATCATCATTGTAGTTACTATTACTAATAATAATTTTTAGTTTTCAAATTGTTGGTTACAATCCATTAGTAGATCCTAAAATCAATTTTATTGATAAAAATAATTTTTAAAAAAACATTTTTAAAAAAGGTATGTAAACTTCAGTTTTAAAACAATCTACAGAAAGGCATTTAAATTATAAAATACAAATAAATGTGCTTGATGCAAATAGTGGTTTTAGGTTTATTTTATAAAGATTAGTGTACGTTGAATGCATAATTTATAATGAATTCTTGTTTGTTATTAACAATGCTGTTTTAATTTTTTTTTAATTTTTTTTATTATATCCATTAGAACTACTGTTTTATAAAAAAAATTTCTTAGTTTATACAGAGATATTCATTGTTATCATCATTCAGCAGATACAGAATTAATTAAAATGTATGAAAAATTTTAATGCATTTTATAACAAGTGAAAATAATAATAATAAAAAACAAATACAGTGATATCATTATAAATAAAATGAAACATTATTTTTTCCTAGGTCAATATATTCTACTGATCAATAATTTCATTTTGATAGTTTTTTAAAATTACTTCTATTACTACAATTTGAATCCAGAATAACACAAAGGAGTGGTTATTTTACAAGCACAAAAATAATACGAGTGCATATTCAGCTGTATCTATTAATTCCAGTGGATTGTCTTTTTTAATGCAATTTTACATTTAACAATAATTTAGATATGTATCACAAATTTATTTATTTATTATTCATTGAAGTAAAAGTAAACTCAGAACACAAGAGTATTACACTATCCTAATCCATAATCAAGACTGCATTGTTTGTTTTTATAATCAATATATTGACATTCGTTTAACCATATAGATTAGCCAGACATTCACTTTTGCTGATCAATATCAGATAGATAGATAGATAGCTTGTCTTTAAGACAGATATCATGCTGGAAAATTTTCCAAGTTTCATTTGATTTGAACTTAACACTCAGGTCAAAAACATGATAATATTAAATAAACATAACGTTTGAATCACCCCCAAATAAATAAATATCCCAGCTGTTTATGATTTTATATAGTCTTGGTAAAGTTCATTTCTCATTTACCCTAGTTGTAACTACTTAAGTAAAATTTATTTAATTAAGATCTTTGAATAAATTAAAGTAAGGCAGCAGAATGCAATGACAACCAGATGTCTCTATTTGGTTGTATTAATATAGTGTCTAGTTATCCCAACTTCTAGTATAAAATTTAACATGCATGCAGATGTGTGTGCGTGTAAAATATATTTCATAATTCATTTAAAATCAAATTAATTAATTTTATTATTAAATACTTTGTTACAATCAACAAATGCTAAGAAAGTATCTTATTGAATTTCCCTATTAACAATTTAACTCTTAAACTACATATTATAAAAGTAGACTTTCATAATAAAAGTTAATACTCTTAGTTAGACAGTAATTTTTTTAAAAAGTTTGCCTTAAATACCTCTAATTGATAGTTTTAAAATTCTTGTCCAGAAAAGGCTAACTTCTTATTTACTTAACTGTAATCAAGTCTTAATGCAAACTTCCTATTAGGTTTGATGAATGGTAAAGCAAACCTTATTACTCATCACATTAGTTTTTAATTACTTGTTCCTTTCTTGGCTTAACTCCTACTGTTAACAGACAAACCATTAGTAAAAACTATAGCCTTGATTCTTGGTGAATCTTTTCATTTCCTAACACCACTAAAAACAGATCTTTTAATCTCATTAAAACTTGAGTGACCAATGTCCATTGCAATGGATCATTAGATTTCTTAGTCTATCACAATTAAATTTCCATAAAATCCTTTAAAGTTTTCATAAAAATGAAAGTGTTTGTCAGAAGCCATTAAAATAATTAACCCTCTAACTGCAGTAAATCTCAACAACAAGCAAACTTTAAAATGTTGACATTTTCTAAAAATAGGTTGAGTAAATAGAATTATTAAGATTTTGCTCACAAAAGAAAGAAAAAAAATTAATAAAAACAAAATTAAAATCAATATGCATTTTAATGATATAAAGAATACATTCATACTTGTGATGAACTAAATACTATATTGAAGTGCTAGAATAAAAATATATCAAGGAATGACAAAAATTGGCAAATCAAAAAGTAGAACCTTACTGCCTAGTTTTTTTCAATTTGTCTTTGAAGAGAAATATTAGCATACATACATTATAAAATTCTATTTGTAGACAAACAAATGTATAATTGTCCTCTGTGTCCACAGACTCACCATCCAATGTTTCAGTAACCCATAGTTTTAAAACAAAATATTAAAAATAAAATAAAATGTTTAGATAGTCACAAAAATAAATTCAGAAATTTCATTTGCACATCCTCCTGTGTAAATAGTGTTGTGACTAACTTGGCATGAATAATCAATCATATGAGTGCTTTCTTTCTTTATAATCATATTATTCCATTTTTTTGTTGTTGTTGCTAACTACTTTTGTTGATGTTCTAATGTGTATAATTTTTAAATTAAATTATATCATATGTAACTGTGCACACATCAAAAAACATATGTGATTAGGCTTTCATATTATCCACATATGGTTGTGAAATATTATAAGGGAATAACTTACATAGCAGAAACAGATAAAACAACATTTAATTAGATTAGACCATTGCAAAGGAGATTTCTTTGGCAGCTTCTATATGAAAAATAATGAAGTAAAAACATTACTCATTATCCTTGCCAATTTGTTCCACTCTTTTGTTAATAATAGCTAGATCTTTTCATTTATTTATTATGAAATTGTTAATTGGTTTGGTCATGGCTTGAATAAAATATTTAAAAACCTGGCTGAGATATGAAACCCAGAGTGCAAATATGGTAGGTGGACACCACCATGAGGTTTTTTCCATATTCAGTATATATATGATTAAAACACCCAAAGACACCAAAATGAGTAGATATTGAACTGCGTTCAGATCTATATGACTATGCAAGTGAATGAGCTTGGGCTTGGATTAAAAACAGCATGATTTCATTTTGAACTCATAGCTTTATAGTAAAAATGGTTGCATTAGATCCAAATATCTAGATACAGTATTCTCAGATCCATAACTCCTCACTGATGAAGGCCACAAGCTAGAAACTAGTCTGAGAATATTGAATGAGGTAGAGATTTTGATACACAAACCTTCTAGCATCCATTGATTACTTGTACTAGGAGCTGTATGGACAGAGTTGTTATATATAGTTGTTGCATATATACAATTATAAACACTTTTAAAAAGTACTGGAATTAATCCTAGAAGCATTGCATTCCAGAATCTGATATTTAAACACTGAATTTTAATGAACAGGTTATAAAATTTCTGGAGTTTTGACCTTTGGGTTTTTGTTTTTTTTTTGCAAAGAAAAGACACTACTCAATTCAAC
This sequence comes from Epiperipatus broadwayi, assembly GCA_028023455.1. Taxonomy (NCBI): domain Eukaryota; kingdom Metazoa; phylum Onychophora; class Udeonychophora; order Euonychophora; family Peripatidae; genus Epiperipatus; species Epiperipatus broadwayi. The sequence continues at coordinate 2,372,521 of JAQFVV010000164.1, forward strand.
GTAAACAAAAAAATTAAAGCATGATTAAGATGTAAAAAAAAAAGGTCCTGCAAATGAACATACTTCTTTGCAGATCAATCCATATTCTCCAATATGTTAATTTGGTTGTAAAGTGGAAAGAATAAAAATACCTTTCCTTATATGTAATACTTAGGTAAAAGATAAAACTATATTGCATAGATCACAGCATAATTTTAATAAGTATGATGTTCATATGTTTGTAAAATAGTAGATATGTTTTTGTGCAAAACTGGATTAATAAAAGTATCTTTGTGAAGACTAATTCTTTCTATTTTACTCTACTACTGAGTAATCTATTAGAAGCTTGAGTTGGTAGTTCCAAGTTCATATTTCCAGTGACTTTCTGGCTATTAACTTATATTAAAGAACAGGACTGTACTCACAATCTAAAAATCATCTTTTTAATTTTTTATACTATCCAAGACAATAAGCTAAAATCATAAATATATTAATATCTTGAACCCAAGCCATCCTGTTTGCATAAACTGGATGTCGGACACTAACTCTTAACTAAGTAATGTACTTCAGTAAACTTGTTTTCATGTTAACTATAATACTTATCACTTCTTGACTAATATTATCAATATTGAGTCACTTTATTGACTATGTAAATCATGAATTTGCATAGGCCAGCAAAATTGGCCTAAAAAACATGAAAAATAAATCATAAACAAGTCATTGGTTCCTTCTCAGATTGAAACCAGACAACAAGATGTCACTAATTATTTTTTTATGTAATTAATCTTCACTTATACTGTTGATTTTTTTTTTAAAAAAATCAATCATTTCGTATAATTTGTTTAATATGACATAGTGTTAATATCATGTGACACATATAATGAATTTTATCTTGCATTTATTTTCAGATTCCATCATTAGCCAAGAGTTGCCTTGATCAGAGGTTAAAAGCTGGTCTGAAATAATCTTCAATGATACTTTTAACATAGACACTGTTTTTAACAAAACGAATGTTAAGTATATATTTGTATATATTTTTTAATAGTACCATATTACTTCAAGAATATGACTTTCCTGAATTTATGATGCATGCAGTAGGATTTTAAGTTTGGAAAATTGGAAAAAAAAAATTTTTAATGATAAATATTGAAAAATAAGAACCATTTTTATTTATTTAAATAGTAATTAATATAAATGCATTAATCTCATCTAATTTTTTTTCAGACATATTTTCACTTTCTACATCTGCAGTTTCAGAACTTGAATTCTCATCTTCACTTTTCTACCAGGGTGAAATCATCTTCAATCCCATTTAAATTGTTAGCAATGCAACATGTTAAGAAAGAATTTTTTGTTAATTTCTTCAGAGATATCTTTCCAAGACTGTAAAACCTACTCAAAATTAAAGTTTCTATGCAATTCTATACAGTAGATATTAACAATCATAATACTATGGGAAATAGGACAACAGCAGAAATAAGATGTTCAAATATTTATATTAGACTTGCTATGATAAAAAGTGATGGCACAAACAAATACATTTCATTAATAGTATCTGTTAATATTTTCCTGATGGTTTGTGATGATGGTATTTTCATTGTATTTATATGTTGGACTATTTGGTCATCTAATATTAAATATTGAATGTAACTCTTAATATTAGTATTTTTATTATACATATATTGTTTTATTATAAAGCCTTTTTTTTAGTGTAAATAACTTTTTTTGTTTGTCATCTGATCCTTCGTGTTAGCCGCCAGAGGCGCGATTTCTAGCTAAATTTCTAGAAATATGCCGTTTCCGCGGCCGCACCCAAGCCTTTAAGCATTCTTTCTAAAAGAAATCCTAGAAAGATTGTTAACTCGGAGTTAAGTCTACTTTCTACGCTAAAAGGTAGAGTATTAACTCGGAAGTTAAGTCTCCTTTCTATGATAAAACCTAGAAAGCGTGTTAACTCGGCTTAGCGGCTAACGGTGTGGCTTTTTCCGATGCTAAAAGCAGAGGAAAATACCGTAGTTGTTTGTGTCACGCACTATATCGTAATGCTGCATTATGTATTTGATGTAACAATATCGTACTAGGGTGTTTATTTTGATCGTGTCACGATTATTTAAATTTTCATCGGTGCCTTGTTTTTTTTAAGACCAATCGATGTACTGTTACATTTTATCAATTTTAACAGTATCGTGATTGTTCCTCATAAATTTGTATTCCTCCTAAATTTTCGATTAGGGTAGAATAGCGTAAAAATTTAAAAATCACGCTTTGAGTCACGTTTTAGCGAGAAATTTTCCGAGACAAAAAGTACGGCTAATTCCCACAACAGAAAACTTGGAAAAGATGGAAATTGCCAGACACGGGCCAGCGCTGGAATATTTCTACAGCAGAAAAAAACATCCTGCTGCTGAAAGAAAAGATTGGATTGTGCGGCAAATATATGCAGATTTGAGGTCCGAAAACATCTGCCGACGGAAAGGTTCACTTCGTAAAGGCAAGCTTGTTTGAGGGATTCTAAATGACCTTCGTCAAATGTCAAAAATAAAAGAAGTAACTTCAATTTTTATTTAAACGTACATCCCTTCTTCTCCCGATAATTGTTGGCGTCGGCACTCAAATGTAAAATAAAAGAAGTAACTAAAATTTTTATTTAAACGTAACCCCAAAAACCCCTCTTCTCCCAATAATTGTTGTCGTCGGCAATCAAACGGTCAAATAAAAGGAACGTCAATTATTCTTTAATCGTATAGAAAAAAACCCTCCCACTAATTGTCCTGGCCAATCAAATGTAAACCAATCGAAGTAAGACAGTAAATTATTAGTTAAACATAACCCAAATTACTATTCGAACGTACACCGAAAAAGATTCGCTCTTGTCAATCAAAATTAAAGAAACCTAGACTATTATTGTCCCATTGTCAAATCGAATATTATTTGGGAAAACCCAAATAATTTATAAACGAAAAAAAAAAGAAAGTCAAATCGGTTTTCAATCAAATGGTAACCGATAAAAGTAACTTAAATTTTGATTTAAACATACACACGAACAAAAACAAAATGCAAAACTCTCTCTCCCAATAATTGTTGTCGCCAATCACCAAAAAACACCCACCCCTCTCACTAATTATTGTCAGCAATCAAATGTACACCACTACTAAAAGTAACGTAAACTACTATTCTTTAAACGGTTACACCCCTTCTCCCAATAATTGTTGTCTACAATCGTACACACAAAAAAACACCCTTCCCAGTAATTAGTGTCGGGAATCAAATGTAAACCGATCAAAGTAAGACCGCAACTTATTATTTAAACGTAACCCAAATTACTATTTGAATCTACACCAAAAAAAACACCCGCTCTTGTCAATAAAAATTAAACAAACAACAACTATTATCGTCCCGTTGTCAAAAATATTTATTTGTAGAACCAAAACCATAATTTATAAACGAAAGGAAGTCCAATCGGTCGTCCATCAAATGTAAACCGATAAAAGTAAAGGTTTTAAATTTTATTTAAACATAATAAACACACGCGCGCGAAAAAAAAAACACTTCTCCCAATAATTTTTTCAGCAATCAAATGTAAACCTATCAAAGTAACGTAAATTATTATTTAAAGATCCATCTTAAAACCCCGTTCTCTCTTGAATTTTGTCAATCCAATTTTACAAAAACTAATATTATTTTTTTTTAAAAAAAAAAACACAAATTACTATTTGAACACACACCAAAAAAGACCCTTTGGTAAAAAAAAAAAACCAAAACTATTATTATCCCATCGTCAAAAATATTATTTGGGAAAAATAATTCAGAAACGAAAAAAAGTAAACTTTGTAAACAAACCAAAAAAAAAAGTCAATATTAATAGAGAATCGCTATCCCGGGAACTATATATTAATGTGTTTTTCAGTTAGAAATCGCGCCTCTGGTGGCTAACACGAAGGATCAGATGACAACCCTTTTTTTTTTCAAAGTAAAAAAAAGATTTTAAAATCCAGTATTGACATTTAATGATATCAGTAAATCTCTTTTCTTTTGATTAAAAACATTTTCTAAAATGCAAATTAATCATTTATCAGATTATTAAAATAAATAAAAGTATAATGTATAGTGGCAAACATAAACCCTATGTTTATCATCCAATTATAAATTGCAGACTAACATTATAATGAATTCTTTGTCAATTTGCTTTCAAAGTAAATATTTTCTATTAAAATCTGAATCATTTTTCTAAAATAATTAATATTTTACAAATACTTGTGAAAAAAAAAATGTGTAAAAAAAGGTTCTAAAACATAAGTTTTCACTTTGAAAATCAAAATGAAAAAATTAGAATTTTCAAAACCATTGACAGGTACTCTCTTGTTTAGAGAACAAGAAGCAACCAATCAGTGCTTTGAAGGCAGGCACCTATCTCATTACTATAACTTTAAATTTAAATATATAGATATATTATTTTTCTCAATAAAATAATAAAATTGCCAAAATAACATTAAAAGTAGCAGTTTGAGGAAGATTAAAGCTGCTTACAAAATGATTTGTCCAAAAAATATTGACATTTTATGTTAAATCTTTTTTCTTTTGATTACAAAGTATTGTACACACTATTCTACACAGAGATGCCAATGATTATAATATTATGTGCATGCATAGTATAAAGCAAAGACATAGGCAGAAATAAGATGGCTTCAAAATTTGGGGGGAAAGGGTCAGACATTCAAAATAATATGGTATTACTAAAAACCCATTTATTGATGAATATAAAAATTTACAATTTTATATTTTTAGTTAAAAAATTAAACTTATGAACTTAATGAGCTAAATGGATAAGAGTAAACCAATTAATTAATGAAATAGAATCAAGATATACAGATACAGTTATGCAGTGATTGTTAATAATATATATTCTATGGGTGAGAATTACTTGATTAGGCTTAGTATGGCATATATTAGTGCAAGTGGGCTGATGGTTGTAATGACTTACAACCAACAGCCCACCTGCACTACTATACACCATACTAAACCCAATCAAGTAATTATCAAATAACAGTTATCCTTTGTCAAATGGATATATATATACTGTAATGTTTTTGCATTTTGTTACATTCTGGTAGGCCTTCTTTTACACGCTATAAAGTTAAAGATAATCAAGCTATGGAGTGGAAAATATTTTGTTCCTATTTTCAAAAACATAGCTATATTTCCTGATTATCTGACCTACTAATTATTACAATGCGCACAGCCAATGGAATCAGTTTTTATTTGTTTATTTTAGGGCACTAGAATTCTACATGAATTCGCCAATCGATTGCATTGCATCACACACCGTAATTCAAAAAGAAATTTATTATGAAGATCGGGGTCTAGATTTATTGTCATTTTAAAGATCTAAAAGAATGATTTCTGGGGCTAAACTATTAAATATAATGGCAAAGGTAATTTCTTCAATTAAATATTAATAAACTAACATTAATAACATCTAATATTCAAATTAAAAACATACAAAGAGAGTGCTAAATTAATTCTAAATATTTTATTAAAATCTATTTAAAATATTTGTACAAGAATTAGTAAAGAAAAAATTGGAAAAAAAACATACACTAATCCAAATACTATTAATCAGATGAAAAGTTCTTGTTACATTTAAATTCATCTAGCTAATTCCTTGAAACACTGAAAATCAGTCACTATCAGTATTATCATTCCTGGTTAACATTAATTGGCCAACAATTAAAATCACAAATTGGAAGTAAATAATCTTAACTTATCAGTAAGCTTGTATCAGTTCTTGTTACACTTGTCTTCCTTTGGGATCTCATGCTTCTTGAAATTTAATTGATCTCTCCTGCCGGCATCTTCACATTCCTGGTCTGATCCATAGCTGGAACAAGAAGCTCGGTTGCAATGACCTCTTCATTATGAAAGATGGTGTTCACAGGCTTCATTTCCATTCTTGCATGATGACTTCATTCAGCATGTGAGTAGTGTTCCTGTGCAGATGCTCTCACTGCAACAGGTCACTCTCACAGAAACCTCCAACTCTAAAAACACAACCAGAAGATAAATGAAAGACCTAGATCGAAGTTGACCTTTTCTTTTTACACCTCGATCGAGTTTTAAAATTTCTGCTCATGTTATTACTATCATGATGCTTAGGTTTATAACCTTATACATTTATTTTCTTTTTCTAGTACAAAGTTCCTTTTTTAATAAATTATTTCCACCATCTTTAATCAATATCCTAAAGGATTTCTGGATATAATCTTTGTACTTTTGGAATTCTTTTTGTTTATCTGGATTAGTAATCTGCATGCCTTTTTTATTCTTTCCAATTTCAACTTTTATTAAATTACAGATAAATAATTCAAAACAAAAAAAAACCAACTCTCATTGTATGTTTTAAAAAAATAAATTATACTAAAAAAAATTGTTTCTTTTATGCGATCTTTAAACTCTACCTTTTTTTTAACTTCTAAGTATTTTCAAATGCCAATATATTTGGACCACCTTTTTGTAAATGGTACAATACACACAAAACATCGCAATAAGCAATTTTTTTTAAAAAAAAAAAAAAAGATAAAGTCTTAGATTTCTACATTAAAAAAATAAATACACTCACATATATACATAATATGACTAACTACAAGTGTTCTTAACTAATTGACATTATGACATAGACAAAGATAAAACAAAAGATGATGAACTGATGTCAAGCATATTGGTAAGCAACCAGGCTTGAAAATAAAAATATAATTCCAATAAATAATTATCGGTAATGTTCTATTAGCTGGGGCCAGCCACTTGGTGGTTTTATTTCTATGCAAAAGCACAGAAATATGCTGTTTATCAGCCTCTCACCTAACTTATGGCTTGCAAGTGTAACGCACTTTATCCGAATACTCACAGTTCAAAGTTCACTACAGTATCAAGTGAGGGTGGCTGAACTTCAGCCTGCCACAACACTTCAAATATACATGACAAACTAATTAGCTTGCAACTCACCTGATGTACTATTGCCTACTAACAATTGTAATCCTATCTCCACACACCCCTACTTAACATGGAAGCTTCAAAAAATTTGAAAAGGATGTAGCCAAGCACAATTTTGCTGAGCTCATGTGAAAAGTCACATTTGTGCAAGAACACATATGAGATAAATAAAATGGCTGACTGCAAAACTGAACTGTTCAAATTGTGACAACTGCCATCCATAGAAGCTGGAACGATGGCATTTTTACAGGACAACAACATATTCCTGCATGCCAAGAGATGTGTGGGTGGCAAAACAATAAGACTGGAGATTTCCAAAACCATCTCACAGTTCAGATGCAAGTCCTGTTCCTGTTGGAAAAAGTGTTCTCTTCGAAAGAAGACCTGGTTCAATGGCTCCAGAATCCCATTCTTGAAAGCCTTAGTGTGACCCATGTTCAGGAATGACGCATTCTTCAGTAGCTTATATCCATTTCACTGGTTTGCCATTTAGGAGGAGTTTACACTGGGCAAGTGGTATCTCTAGTATTTAAGGATTGGCCAATGAAGTATTTTGGAAAGCAATAAATGAACATAGACACATGATACTATCACCAAGTATTACAGTATTACAGATACAGTCAAACAACCATAAATATTAAAGCCTTTTTAACATTAATATATAGATATACAATCCCATATGTTACTATGCTAAAAAAAAACAATCCATTATGAAATGAATAAAAATCCCTTTTTCCTTAGAGACATTTAATTAATTTAGATGCAGGTATTATACCAGCATTTTATTCTTACCATGATTAATTAATAGCTATCGTTGTTTAACTATTTATACACATAGATCTGATTAATATTCAATATATAAATATAGGAAAAGGACCACACAGTACCTCTCTATTACAAATATTAAATTACCAGATGCTACTGTTTCTAATGCATAATTAATTAATACATATCTGGTTTGATTAAGTATACTTATATAATATAACAATTGTGAGGTACTTTTCTTTTAAAAACAAATCAGTAAATTTAATGGATGTGTAACCCCTTTTCCTTAAAGACATTTAATTAATTTAGAGGTGGGTATAGCATTTTATTCTTAGCATGATTAATTAACAACTGTCTTATTTAACTATTTATGCATGTAGATCTGATTAATATTAAAAACATTTACTTAACAGAATGCAGGAGAAGGTGAGTGAAAGCTTTTCTTTTGGAGTTAAAATTTTACAAAAAAATTGCTTTGAATTTATTTTATCATCCAACTTCTCATTTATATACACCTGGGTCTCATTTTACGCGATAGATAGGTTCCTCAGAAAACATGCGCAAACGAAATCGGACTGTGATTTTTCAAAACTCGCATAAAAGCAAAGCACCAACGTAAAATTTACTTTAAAATTCGTGCAAAAAAAAAAATAAGGAAATAAAATATGACTAATAAAAAATTTCAAATTTGAAAAAAATTGATACAAGACAAACTTTTTTTAACTATAATATTTAATTTTATTCAAAACAATATATTTTTATGCATAATTTACAGTAATTTATATTTTTTTATACACGTTTTAATTATTATCGCTATTTGCCGGTAAACAAGTTCGTTTGCAAACTGATAAAAAAATCTGATTTTTCCCAAGATGAAATACAACTAGCGCCAACATCACTCTCATGTTGTGTTAATTAATGGTTTTCTGGTGACAACGTTATTAGTAATTAATCTAACAACTAAAAATTAAATTCTTATTTTTGTCTTTAATGTTCAATTTTAATTGTGCCCACTGCTATTACTCATCTTTTAAAAATAAACTTGCGGACACTAAATGATTAATAATTGATTAAACGTTCTTTTTTAAAAAGCAAAAACAGGATGTGATTTAAAATGCAAAATTAACACACACAATGTTTGAACACATTTACATTATAATCTTGTAAAATTTAATGAGTGTATACATAAAATGTGGAAATCATGATTTTAATTTCATTATTGCATAAAATCTTACTATTTTAAAGCACTGAAAATATTGAAATTACAAGTTGAAAGTCGAATTTCAATAATGTGCTATTACTTTCAATATAATGTGAGTGCGCGAAATTTATTATTTAAAGTAATAGCGCAATATCGGAGTTCGACTTCCGGTGAAACACGAATCGCGTAACTTCAAAATCGTGTTAAATAAGTCCGCATAAAAAGAGGCCCAGGTGTACATATATTCCACATCATCAACTAAATAACAAGTATACAAACTTGTTGATTTTGTAAATATGTTAACATACATTAATATATAAAGATATTTAAAAAACCAGGCCAGTAATGTGATATTCATGTGTTTTTGCATAGCAACAAGTCACCGAATGGCTGGCCTTGGCTAATAGAACAGTACCGAATTATCTTAATAATATTTATGCATGATTTAAACAAAAGTCATCGAGACCACTTTTATTTTTATAACTGCAAAGACTGCATGAGAAAATCACCATCTCAATAGCCATATTTTTAGAACTAAACAAGATGAATGTATATGTTCGATTCTAGAATCAAATTTCAATCACACAAGATTAAAAGGAATTTGTTTTGTACACCAATATAAATTTAAACATAAATACACCTAAGTTATAAAATAAAATACTAATTTTCTACTTCACCTTTGAGTAGCAAGTAATTTAAATTGCGCTTTAATAATATTTTAGACAAGCTTCACTTTTTTGCGTAAAGCGCAATTTAAATTACTAAGTTATAAAAGCAAACTGAGTGATTTAAACTGTTTATTATAAAGAACTTCAAGTTTGAATAAAATCATTGCATGAAAAGAAATAAACAACAGCTAGCAATCGTCAAAAAGTTTTTTTATTACACCACTTCCTTATGCAAAGAAACAACCCTATAAAAAATACATATACTAATGAGAGTATTGCAATATAGTTTCGCTAAAGGAACTATGCCATAGGTCAGACACCAGCTCTTCATACCCATAGAAGCGTTATGATATATGGAATGCCTATCTTATTAAATACTGGTCAAGAACAATGATTTTCAGTGGATCTTCCATGCTTTCTCCTAAGGAAACAACTGGATGGTGCTGATGATTCTACAATCCTGGAATGAGTGCATGTCTACTAAACCTATGGACAGTACACTGCCCAAGGAAATCTATGACCAGGAATAAGAGACTGTAAACATAATGGACAGTGCTTACCAGACTCAGGAATTTACTTTATTAATCCAATTGATATGTATATATATTTTTTTAATTTGTTATTTATGGCCTTACTTTTATTTTTAAACTTTTTTTGTTTTCACATTTGGAAGCTTGTGCTTCAGAAAGTGGAAGAGTTTCCTTTAAGCATAAAGGAGGGAAACAATTAGATTGAGTAAATGTTTTATGATATTAAATAAAATTTAGGGTTTTTTACCCTACCAGTAGCTTGACGCCACTCGCTTTAATGTGGGATAAGGTAAGATTTTGATAATGTTTCATATTAAGAGCATACTATAGTGACAGAACAGAACTTTCGTTATTTGTTATATACACCTGGATCTCATTTTATGCAGTAGATAGGTTCCGCAAATAACACACATAAAAGAAATCGCACAAAAATAGACTTAACTTACATTGAAAAATGTGGAATATATTCCATAATTTTCGAAAATCACATAAAAGCAAAGTAAAATTACTTTAAAATTTGCATTAAAAAAATCAGGAAACAAATTATGTCTAATAAAAAATTGATACAAGACTTACTTTTTTTATTAACTATTTAATTTTATTCAAAACAATATATTTTTATATGTAATTTATTTTACATTTTTTCAAACATATTTTAATCATTATCGCTATTTGACAATATGTGGATACGTTTGAGAACTGATAAGAAATCAGATTTGTCACAAGAGAAAATACAATTACCACCAACTTCAGTCTTGTGCTGTGTTTAATAAGTGCAACTGAAAATTTTCATTCATGGACTCTCTAAAATGGTCATTAACCAAATGGAGCGCTTGACATTCAAAATGAAAATGTAAAATTAGAGTATTTTTTCCATATTTTTTTTACATACTGTAAATTATTTTGATAAAATCTGCTGAAAATATAATTATTTTTGAAAAATAGTTAAGATTTTAGTAAAAATTCTTTACTTTTACCCGAATGAAAATTAAGAAAGAAATCAATGATGTATGCAGCATTTTCTAATAGGTTACAAATGTTCTTTTTAGATTATCCACTATATAATATTTTTATAATTATAAATAGAAATTTATTTTTGAAAAAACTTCCATTCACTTTCACAATCTGACAAATTATTAATTTACTTTTTACAAGAAAATCTAATATTAAAAGACAAATATATTTTTACTACTGATTCTGTAATTGAACCAATCAAAAGTTTAAGACTTTAATTCATTTGGCCCAAAAAAAAATTTTCAGTCTAAAAGTTAGTGGTTTTCCTGTAACAATGTAATCGGTGATTCAGCTTTGAGACGATGACTTTACTAATTGTTTATGAAGCTCACAATATCCAGACATACAACTATGTATTTAGCTTTCATTGGAATTTAAGAGCTCATTCATAATTTGTGCCTTTAACACAAAAATGAATGTCCAATTGATTAGAAAGTTGATGACTTCCTCGCATCATTTTTGCTGTGAAACAACCAGGTTACAATTTTGTTTCATTATCTTTTTCTAAATATTCTACGGTATCTAAATTTATTGCCAAACCTTTTTCCAACAGACATTTAAAGTATGTAAAATATATTGTGTGTATATAAAATAGAAATAAAACAAACTAACTCCTTTTTAAAACTTGTTTTTTATATGACTATTACATTGGAAAAAAATATCCAACAGTTCGACTATTTTATATAGTCTTTTTCAAGGCACACTAAATAAAATAAAATAATATATATAATAAATAACACATATTCCATAAAAATAAATAAATAAGTAAATAAAAAATTACAAAATATATTCATAACCAAAAATATACCTTATCTCACTCCCCTTTCCTATTACCAACAAACACAACTCAAAGATAAACAATTTCCTTTTATTAAAAAAAAAATAAATCTATATATATCTTTTAAAACATTTAATTAAAAACCTATTATTTTCTTTTCTGTTTATCTATTAACATCCTATTTAATTCTGGTTTTATTTCATTAATGTATACTTTCTTTTATCATCCTTTCATTATATGACTTAATACAAGTTTTAAAAAGAAGGAGTTAGTATGTTTTATTCATATTTTGGATTTTATGAACTATTTTGAAAAGAAGAACTATGTGCTGGTTATATTAAAAGTGTGTATATAAAACAGGGAAATCTCAATTTTAAGTGAAATATGAACTTCTTTACATAAAAGAAAACCGCATAAAAAGATGTTAAGAAGAAACATGAATCGCATAACTTCAAAATCGTATTTAAGAAATCCGCATAAAATGAGACCCAGGTCGTATTTGTTTTTCTGTGTATATGACTTTCTTAAGGGAATGATCTTTCCTACCAATGTTAAGAAATTAGACATAGGTATAGGGAGGAGTCCTCTCCTCTGAGAAGGATGATATCATGAATTGGACACCAAATGCTAATCTATAATGTGACTGTAAATATATTAATTAGTAAGTGAGATTCATGAACTTAATATTTTTTTAATATTATTTTAAAGTTTGTAAATGAAGATTTCCAGGTATGGACTTTTATATCATTGGACTTGGGATTAAGGAATCCATTGTATTTAGCTCTTAAGTGATAGAAAGCCATCCTTGACTTATACAATTATGTATGTCAATATTGTTAAATTAGATTTGTTATTTAATAAATGTTCATTTCAACAAAAATTTTATTAACAATAAATAGTGATTACATACTAATAAAGGATAGATAAATGAATAAATTGTACAATAATATGATTGTATAATGTTCTATTTGTTATCTGGCTAGATTTTGTTATGAGAGTACAATTGTTATACTCTTATGTGGTTAGGTATAGTGATGAGATTCTAATAACTTGATTAATGGAATAAGCATTTTTTATATAAACATGAATATTTTCTTTTAGAATTTCCTATTCTATAATGCTGGGTAGGTGGGAGTTGATAATCAGGAAAAGGAAAGTGCAGTTAAAGACCAGGTGTCATCAAAGACTTTACTGGAGTCCAGGAGCTGGTCACGTTTCTTGATTTTTTTGAGCGTTTGATAAAACAATGGTATGATTTGTGGTGGGGGTAATTCCATGAGAATTTTGCATCTCACTATCCATATTGAATAAAGGACAAAGGTAGAAAGCCTTATTATTGAAAAAAACCCATTATGAATGGCATTTTCAAGTGAGAAAATCATATCAGGTCTTATGTTGGAATTGGATTATAATTATATCTTTCAGTGTTTTAAGTCTTGGGCACCGGTGTATAATATGGTCTATGGTTTCATCTTCACGAGCACACAGACCACATATAAGGTCAATGCTGGTAAAACCTCTTCGGTGATAAAGGAACCAATTCGTGGGAAGCGCATTAAGATTTATTTTAATGATGAAGTCAAGGAATTTGGGTTCCAGACTCCATCTTTTAAAGTGTGAAATGAGTCTTTGGTTGGTTTCTTTTAGGCTGGTTTTTATGGGTTGTTGATTATAGTTGATTATATTGTATGCTTCCCATAAGGTAATTTTTTTGTTAAGGTTAAAGGGCATTATTGGGTTATAAAGTTGTAGGTGGTCTATTAGGGAGGCTATCCATGAACTGGCAGAGGGCGGAGGACGATCTGTCGGTGTAATTTTTTTAATAATGTTGGAGTATCCACAGGAGAGGATCAGATTATGTAGAGTGTTGTGGGTTTTCTGTAAAATTATTGCTTGTATTGAGTAGAATGACAGTCCATTGAACCTGCATGGTCGTTGGATGCCTTGCAAGCTAATAGCAACTGTCCTTCCTCTCCAAAGAAGTTTGGTACATAATCGGTTGATTTTATTTTGAAACTGTTTAGACATTTTTACGAATGGAAGGTAATATGAGATTTTTGGCATTATGATCATGTTGAGGAGGCCAACCTTTCCATATAATGAAAGGTATACTCTAGAGAGTGACGTGGTGATGGCTTCAGTTGAATGGAGGATTGCATCTTGAATCTCTCTTGCCATTGCAGTTGGTGTTTTGAAGATTGGGAAACCTAGCTATCTTTGTGGTTTTGCAGAAAAGGGAGAGTTAATTTGTTTACCAGACATAATCTTCCAGATGGAAGATTTGTTAAAGTTTATTTGTAGGCCAAGTTTCGCTGTATTTCTGTTTAAGATGTTCATGAGATGGGGAAGGTATTTAATGGTGGGAAGAACAACCATGATGTCATCTATATATGCAAATACATTGAAGTTTTTATTGAGAGAGGGAAGGAAAATTCCAGGGAGGTTTTTTTCTATATCCATCAGAAGAGGGTTGATGTATGCTGTGAAGAAAAGGGCACTGAGTGGAGATCCTTGAGGGATCGACTTGTATGGCTTGAAGCCTGGTGTGATCTTGCCATCAAGAGAGAGAAAAATCTCTCTGTTGTTGAGCAGATTGCTGATCATCTGAACAATCCCGGCTGGAATGTCGCATTCCGACAGAATATCCAGGAGGATATTTATCTGGACTGAATCAAATGCTGCCACAACATCCAGCTGGACAGCAATAGGTTTTGATTTACTATTTCCTCTGATGTAATTGAATAGTGCAGTTACATTGGTTATAGCATGCGAGGTTGATGATCCCTTTTTTCCGTATTGGTTTGACGAGATATGGCTAAGGATTTGAGTTTGGATTTGATCTTTAATGACTGACTCAATTATCTTGATAAGCAATGGGGTCATGGAAATTGGCCGGATATTGTTAATGTCGTTTAGTGGTTTTGCTTTTTTAATAAAAGGCACGAGTGCCACTGGGTAAAGATCTGTTATGTTTCTGTTGCCGGAGGCTAGGTGATCAATCATTTTTTTTAATAATTGGCACAATGAATTGACTGAGGTGTTTGAGAAGGAAATTTGGGATGCCATGAAGGCCAGGATGAACGCCGTCAAGGAGAGATGTTATCTTCTTTTTGATTTGGATTTCTGTGATGCCATGTTCGCCGGGGTCACCAGCATCTAACCAGCTGTTTATAAGAGGAGCTCCATCTTTTTGCATTAATTGGCAGAATTGTTTGCTGATGTGCTGCATCATTGGAAAGCCAACGAGATTGGTTCCATTAGAATTAATGGATAAGGGAGTGATTTGTTTTCTATTGTACCCCAGTGCCCATCTAAGGTAGTCTCTCATCCAGCAGTGTTGTTGTGCTAAGAAACATTTGGCTCTTCTGATGGATATATATTCTGCAAGGGACTTTTGCTTGATTTTGTAGAGATTTTTAAGGAAGATGATTTTTTCTGTATTTGTGAAATTTTGCTGTAAAGTTTGAAGTTGTATATTAATGTCTGTTAGATCATTTAGAAGGCCATTAGGTCCTTTGATTTTCCTGGTGTGGTGATTTAATATGGATTGTAGTATTCCAATGAAGGAAAACCAGCCCTCCTCAGCAGGAAGGGAAAGGATGTTTATTTTCTGGAAAAGGATGTATGCCTCAGATACTATCGCTTCGGTCATATTTGATTGGGTGATCATGCGCATGGTTTTTACCAGGTTCATCAATAGGTACAGGGATTGAAATAGGTGTAAGTTGTAAGATTAGAGCCATATGATCAGAGAAAGCAACAGGAGCCAAGGCTGCATCAAGGTTGAAATGGAGGTCCGGGGTGTAGTAAACCAAATCAATCACGGACTTTTTAATTTTAGTATAGAAAGAGTAGGCTTCGGGAGAGAAGAAGCCCTCTCCACACATTAATCTGCGATTTATTAGATGCAAAAATCTCTTGTTGAAGTCATTGTATGTGGTGTTAAAGTCTCCCAGAAGAATAGTAGGGGAGGCTCTGTTAGCATTGATGGCATTTAGGATGTGGATTATTTTTAGATATTGAGAGGTGTCTTTGGCTGTATATATATAAGCTATGATGATCGGATAACCCCAATAGTCTATTTCTATGATAATAATATTGGCATCTAGGAATAGAATGCTAAAACTGTTTGGTGGTGTTGACTTTCTGAGCAGAATACCGACTACACCTGAAGCAGAATGGCCTATGGAAAATCTAGTAAATCCGAGAGTTGAGAGAAGAGATAGTATTTTATGATCGGTCTTATAGTGATATTTAGTTTCACCCATAAGAAGTATATGAGGGGAGCAGAGCGAGAGCCAGTTTTTAATAGCTAGAACTCTATCAATTGAGTTGATGCCGCGAATGTTAATGCCAGCAATTTTGCAGAACATGATAGATTAATCCAAACCGTCCTCAGCAAAGTGTACCAAGTCAATGTGGGACATCTCCATGTTAATGAGGTCTGATGTTGTTTGGCAATCAGAATCTTGTGATTGAATTTGTGGATGGATTGGTGATATAGTTGTTGGTTGCGGAAACACATCCATGAAGTCTTCGGTGTCTGATGAAGTAGTGTAATCTGTCTGAGATTCGTCAGAAGGATCAATGGTATCAATGGTTGTAGGATCCATGGTTTTCCTCTTTTTTTCTATGGATTTGCGAGGCTTTGTGCTTGATATATCTGAAATTTGTTTGTTAGAGGGTGGAGGTGAGTAATGTATCAGATGGGCGCTATCATCATCAGAGCTTGATTTATCTGAACGAATTGATTTTCTTTTAATTTTCTTATTTGTATTTTGGGTATTTGTTGTGTCTGTTTTTTGAGGGTTTTTAAGTTTAATAGTGTTTTTTTCATTTTCCTGTTCTTTTGATAAAAGTGTTTTTTTATTGTTATAGGAATTTGTTTTAAATTTTAGACCTGAGTCAGTTGCTGTAACTGTTGGGAAACATTAACTATGCTGACTTTCGGGTTGTGTGTTTGACAAGTCTTTTCATCTGGATGGTTAATTATTGCAAGAGTTGAAGAATTGAGGACAGTTTGTGGATCACTTTGTTTAGATTTACTGGACTTAACTGACCCACATGAAGATGTATCAATGATTTTAGACTGGGTGGAAGTTGTTATGGATGGATTGTTTTGAAATTTTTTGAGTGTATTTTCTTCATTGCTTGTATTTTCCTTGCTCTCGTCAGGTGGTTTGGTCATATTGCCTTCTTTTGTATCAAGAGTTTGGCCTAGTATTGTTTCTCGGGGATTAGTATAATATGTATCGTATGTAAGATCTTTAGTCTTATCAGTTTGAGTGATTGGTTTAGGCACAGTATATGTAATTGCTTGGATCTCTGATTCACTACTATTAGTGTAGAGGTTGTCGTTTGTTCTTTCTTGAATATTTTCATTTTGAAAGATAGGTTTGGATGTGAAAGGGTTTGTTGGAGGATTTATTTGAATCAGGTTGTCTGGGTTTGTGAGGTTGCTGATTGAATTAGGCCCATGTGGTGATTGTCTATTTAAGGATGTGAAAGCCGTGTTAGTAGGTCTACCAGGACATCTGTGAACTTTATTCTTTTTAATACCACAGTGTGTACATATTCTTGCTGCACAATCTAATAAATGTTAACTTATTTCAATCAATATGATCTCTGCTTTGTCATCATCATTATGCATTCACACCACACTTAATATATATATATATATATGCTAAACATTAATATCCATACACCTCTTCTTATATGTACACTGATATTTGGAATATTCTGAGAGAATGCATTAATAGATCCAAGAGGAAAGAATGACAAAATATGCTATTGAACAGGGTAAAAAAATTCCTAGATCAGCTCTGGATATATACTAACATATCAGCCTCAGCAAAGAGTGTAAAGTGGCTACAGTTTCATCAAACTGAGTGAGTATTTAAAGTTACTAGATTAAAGTGAGACCAATATAATTGTAAAAACAAGGTCGCTTTGGTTCAAAACTTCAAAGAGATTTTGAATATTAAAAATAATAGTTAGATTACATTGCAAGAACCATCTTGAAGATGGACAATTAGCCAGAACCATTCTTAGAATGTGAGTACCACCATAAAGTGATCATTAGTTTTATAATAGATCAGGAGTTCCTTGACGATAACCATATTCCAAGGGGATGCAGAAAACTTGTTCAGAAGGTATAGTAAATAACAGGTAAATTATTATGCTATTAATATATTCCAAAATAGCTATGATAGCAACATTTCTAGGCTATTCCATATTGATATTGATTGTCAGCCACACTAGCAACATTTCAGATCTCTTTTCAGACATGGAAACAGTGAGATTGGATAGACTTTTTTCTTACTACAGGATCTAATAACTCAAAATTCCTGGTTAAAATTCAAGAAGATAGTGAAATTGCCATATTGGTCCCCCTTGAAGCTCACCTCCATGGCATCTAACCTCCTGGGCATGTGCATGATGTAGTACATAGAACACTCTCTAACTGCTTGTTTTTTATTGTAATGAATAGGGGGTACAGGATAATTTATTAAAATAAAGTGAATTACTACTACTAAATGCAGATATTAAAAGTAAGCACAAAAAGATGGTTTTGTTGACATCCTTCAAAATATGAAAAATCACCAATTTTGATCATTTGAATGCTTATCAAATTCTAAATGCCGTAAATCTTCAAAAAAAAATTTAAAAAACAGGATGCCATCAAAGAATGGTAAAAAAAATAAAACCAAGAATTTATTGTAACATAAAAAATTAAATAATTGCTAAATATGACTACATTGCATTCATTCTATATTATTTGCAACTAATAGAAAAATAAAACATTTAAGAGAGAACAGTTAAAAAACAAGTGAATGAAACCTAAAAAAAAAGATATCACCTTTCATGGAAATAAACATGTGAAAAAGATGTCCCCAAGATGCATATTTCATACTGAATATCACAATCTCTTACACATATCTTTATTTTTTTCAGTATATGTAGATAGCCAATTATTATAGTTTAACTGATAAGTATCAAACTTAAATTACACTATACAAATACTATTCATTAAGTAGATAATATCTAGTTTAACGACTGACCAATAAAAATTTTCTAATATATTTCTATCAAATGATCTGTCTTAAAGCTATGAGGGCAGTAAGTTTGACATTCGTCAACTAAAATGGAGTAATTGGGGATATCTATATATACTGAACAATGATAAAGATATTGTAAGAGAATGTGATCTGGGCCAACTGACGAGTGCTGGTTCAACACGAAATATGCATCTTGGGAATTATACATCTTATTCACATATTTTGATCATATGTTTATGATTACACCTCACCACAAGGGTGTTAAAATTAGATAGAAACCAGTCCCTACCTTGCATGACAATGTAGTAGTGAAAATTACAGTACAGACATGCTCTTTCATATTTCAGACTTAAAAATACTATGATTGTGAATTAAAAATTAATGTAGTAAAAGGTGGTTGCTTTTTTATTAATTGAACTGAATAACACTTAAATAGATAAAGATTAGGTATAAAAACATTTTTTCCAAACATTGTAAGTGAAAATCTTAAATAGCAAATTACTTTTATCTTATGCAACATATGTGCATTACTTTCAGATTTCAATCCCAAAAGGTCTAGGGCCCCGAGGTCAATCGAGGTACAGGGTAATTGCTACATTGGCTCTTCCATGTTGGCTATGATCCAGGAGTTCTACACCCACAAATTCCACCTCTGGAGATGTCCAGCTCTCACAGGAATGTGGCTTCAGTAGAATCGGCCCTCCACAAGATCTTCAAGGCCGCAATTCTGTCAAAACTGAAATCCCTCCTGGAAAGAATGCATTCTGGCTTGCATGGGATTCCCAAATTCCTTCTATATCATCTACAAACTTTTACTATGCCCATCATCAAGAAGATGGTCAATTTCCTTGCTGATAACAGCCGAGAGGCCCTTGGGATCTGTCCAATTGCAATGGTGCCCCTCATCAAGAAGTGGGAGGACCCTCATGACTTGGACAACCTTCAGCCAATTTCCATAGTGCCACTGCTTATTAAGAGATAGAGGGCCTCATAAACGAGGACATCCAATATAACATCACTGGACCATCTCATCAGTTCACTAAAAAGGGATGCTTGTCTGCCCATTGTTGTCAGCCGATTTTGCCTCTTAGTTGATCATATAGGCAACAGAAGGAAATCTCAGCCAGTCGCTGTACAGCTTGACCTTGCCGGAGCCTTTGACTGCATCAGAATTGACATTTTGTTTAATGTACTGGAGAAACTCAAAGTGCCCAAGGCATACCTCCAACTAATAGAAAATCTCCTACAAAATTGGGAGGTGTTTCTCTCATTGGATGGTTAAGTGGCTCCAGGATTTAGGCCCGGTGTTTCCATCCCACAGGACTCTCAACTAAGCACTCTCCTCTTCACAGCCTATGTTAATCCGTTGTTGCTGAGCATCGAGGCTGATCTTCCAGGGATAGCCATTCCTTTGCTGGGATGGATGATGTGGTGGGTGTTTCTTTCCTCTCACAATGAACTTACGAGGCTTAAAGAGATCTTGGACTGGTTCGCTCGTGCATTTGGTCTGAGGGTTAATAAAGGCAAATGCGCCATCTGGTCCATCCTGACAGGAAAGCAAGTCCCGGACAAATTTAAAGCAGCCCCACAGAGCTTCCTAGGTTCCTACCTTGCCTTCCCCTCAATTATGAGGGAAAATATGGAGAACATCTTAATCATCAAGATTGAGAGCACAGTCACCTCCTTATCCAAAATCTACCTAACCTTGTTGGGCAAAGTCATCCTATTAAATCCCGTTGTATTACCAAAGATTACCTATTACCTAGATGACTTTGCCCCAATCAGCACCTTCCTTTAAAAGGTACTCTTTCCAGGAGGTTATCCTGGGGCGGAGGGGTCCCTGTCATCAGCCTTAACCTACTACAAAAGCCTAAACCCCTAAATGGGCTGGTGCTACATTCCATCAAGACTTTTCAGATCCAAAGAACTCATAACATAAACTCCTGTTAGACAATGAATGTCCAATTCCATTGGAGGAGGTTGTCCTGACCGACAGACCTCCAGCAAAGTGCAGAGGATTCTGGTTTCAACAACAGGTCACCCTTGTGCTTGCAAGCATCAAAACATCTGGCTCCCTGTTTGGTTCCAGGCTCACAAACTGGGACACCTACCATCTGAAGTTTGATGGGAAAACAAAAATTCTAATCTACTTCCTATTGTAATTTCCCAGATTTGTGAAATGGACCCAATTCTTCAAGCTCGAGCCAAAATACCTGGACTTTTTACTTGGGGTGAACCTTGGAGCCCTTCCCATGGGGGCTTTCCTATGCCACCATAGAGGTTATAAAATCGATGCCTTGTGTCTCATGTGTGGCAAACAGGAAGAGACCATAAATCATATTCATTTTCAATATGATTCATAGTCCGACCTTCAGAGTTTTGTGCTGAGGAAAATGACTGTTCCTGAACCAGCCTATGTAATGATCCATCATGCCTTTGAGAAAGGTCTATTCGGTCGGCATTATCCGTCTGGCAACATATATAAATTTCGGGATATGGACAATTAGATAACAAATCTATATTCGAAAAAGGAACTAACCTCCTGGTTAAAGATCTCTTGGTAATCGGATAGAAGAACTTGTCTGGCCTCCCTGGCTGAGCAAACCTGGGGGCAACTGAGAATTTAGTTGTCAAGAATCAGCCGAATGGACTTTCTCGAGCATGACTGCTCAACCTATAAACTTTTGCCAAATTCACTTTGTGCTACCACTACTATGATTGTGTTTAATCCTTGTTAAACTCCTAACCTCCATACCCCCCCCAACCCAAGAGCCATATGATTACTCTAGACTTTCGTGTTCTCTATAATCTGGCCCTTTGAAACCCACCGCCCAACTTACAGGACATTTTGCTATGTATACCCTATTTTGGTTTAATTTTGTAATCTAATAATGAGAGTCATGTAATCTGTTTGATTTATTGCTTGATCTTGCTTGATCTTTGATGTGATTATCAAATATGTTCACCTTGCAAATTTTATTTATTATATCTTAATTACGGAATGATGTATATATGTTCCTAATGATGTTCCACCTTTTGTTTATCCTATATATTGAAGCTCACTATTTTTGTCATTTAAATAATGTAATTCTATTGTATTTTATTGATCAATCTTTGGTGAGGTTGTGCAAAACATTCACCATAGAATCTGTTTCACCCTAATTATGTTATTATAATTGTATATTTTCCTTTGTACATATTTCCAAGTTTTTATATGTAACCTTGTAACCCACAGAGTGCTATATGGTGCTTCACATTTTGTATCCATTATGTTATGCCTTTTACTGTGACTAAAGTTTACTTTTGAAATGAAGTTCAAAGATAAAAAACAAAGGGGGTGGAGATTTAAATGCATTGCCATCTGTTAATGATTGAATATTCAATCATCCTATAGATGGCACTAGAGTAAAGAGCTGCTCCTGTTAAACAAAATTAAAATGTTGTGGGAGTAGAAAAAAATTTAAAAATTGAAAAATCAATCTCAAAAAATAATAAAGCAATTAAAATGGATAAATCCTATAGTAAAAAAGTAAACCAACTTTTTTACATTTTTATTTACCATTGTCAAACTCACTCCACTCACAACTATGATACCATCCACCTCAGATAAATACAATAATGATAATTACTAATCATTTTCTAAACTAGAGAATATTTCTAGCACAGATATAGACTTTAAACCTCAGTTAAAGATTAATATATCTGATTTTTTTAATTTTAAACATACACACACATGGAGTTGTGGAGGTTGTTTAATACACATGGGAAAGAGAAAGGTGAATAACTTCATGTGTGTGTATATTTAAAATTCAAATATCAGATATATTAATCTTTAACTGAGGTTTAAAGTTTATATCTGTGCTAGAGATAATAGTAATAATCATTATTGTATTTATCTGACATGGATGATATCAAAGTTGTGAGTGGAGTGAGTTTGACAATGGTAAATAAAAATGTAACAATTTACTACAGATAAATACTCTACATATAATAGAGATACATATGGGAGATAGTGAATTGGGCCAAGTAATGAGTGCTGGTTCAGCACGAAAAAAATCTTTTGTCTTTTATTGTATCTTTATATGAAATAAATCTTGAGAGTCATTTGTCTTTTATTGTATCTTTATTTATATAAAATTTTAAAAAAATGGAGAAGTATGGACGTTGTTTAATATATCTATAAAGATATTATACATGGGAAAGAGAAAGGTAAATAACTCCATGTGTGTGTATGTTTAAAATTAAAAAATCAGATATATTAATCTTTAACTGAGGTTTAAAGTTTATATCTGTGCTAGAGATATTCTCTAGCTTAGAAAATAGTTTAGAAAATGATTAATAATAATTATTATTGTATTTATCTGAGATGGATGGTGTCAAAGTTGTGAGTGGAGTGAGTTTGACAATGGTAAATGAAAATGTAACAATTTACTATAGATAAATACTCTTCATATAATAGATATATAGGAGATAGTGACATGTGCCATCTGATAGGAGATAATGACATGTGCCATCTGATGAGTGCTGATTCAGCACAAAATGCATCTTGGGGGTCATTTGTCTTTTATTGTATATTTATATGAATTTAAAAAGAATGGGGAAGTACAGGGTTGTTTAATATATCTAAGAACTAACATTCCAACAACAGGGATAATATATTTATATAATTATTAAACTTTTAAAAAATGCCAAAGCAGATTTAAATTTTATTCTGTTAGTTTGCAATTAATTGTCTCAACATTTCATAAAAATTTTATGAAGAAGGTTAATTAAAAAATCTATGCTATCCAGCCTAGTGAGTAGATAAAATTTTTAAATGGTTTTTTTATAAATAAGATTCGGTGAAATATGTATTATGCTTAACAAGCTTTGCAGAATATCCTCAACCCCAGACTGTTTTCTGCTACTGGCTTCTGCAAACCTTGTTAAGAGCTTATTTGCGAGCTCTTTATAAAAACATTTGTAATGCAAGCTTGTTTAAATTAGATAATGTGACATCTGACTTGATTTATTTGTAATTGTGCTTAAATATGAAACCAATATGTTTGATACAGAATGAAGTGAAGAATTACCAAATTTCTAACTAAGTTTAGAATTTTTTCTGTTTAACTATCTCATGGTTAATTTAATTATCACTCAACACTAGTCAGAAAATGGATAAGTAGCTATTCTTAACTGATGGATAAAGTAATACAGAAAAATTATGAGTCATCAAAGCAGATGATTAGTATTTTAATACATCTCTATTTTTCTTTATTAACATTCTTGGATAAACCAAAGAGGTCTTATCTAGTTTTTACTTTAATTTTATATATATATAAGATAAGTAAAGAAGTCTACACCTAAGTAATACAATTTTTCCAAAATTGTTTTCAGCTGCCTTTTAAGTTTTAAATTTATTCAAATTTAAAAAATAATAATCTAATTATCAAGATAAATAAATAATAATTGCATGAGTCATTTTTAATTTGAAAATGATATTAAATGCGATCCTATAATATTGTAGTAACACAAAATAAAGTTTTAAAAAAGTAGACATTATGTTTAATTAGTCCAAATAGTATCAGTAAAATAAATCACAAGAGATTAAATTTATTGCAGAATTTTAAGAATTTAAATGAAGAGGAGCTGTAATGGACAAATATCTGAAAAAGGGGCATGCAATGAATTAGGATCAACCAAAAGGAATCAGATTATGAAATTATTAATTTTATAATGAAATAAAATGAAACTTATGTAATGCATAGTTAGTCTTGATTGTTTTTGTTAAATCAATGCTAATATTACAAAAATTATCAAATACTTATTTTTAATGTAAAAATTATATATATATATTTGTATGTACATATGTAAATTATTTAGTAAGAAGGTATGAATGTAGGTAATATACAGGTATATACATATATCTGTGCATGAATATGTACATATCTATTTATATATCCGTGCATGCATACGTATGTGCAAATGAATCTTCAGTATTGAAAAAGTTTATTATATATTAAATACTGAAGTAAAATATTGTTGAATATAAATACACACATATACCAACACATACAAATACATGTACAAACATAATCACAACTGAGATTATATACTTACTTTTGTAGTGAACAATGTTCTAGGGTCAATGATATCACTAAAATGCCGAAGTCTTCCCAAAAAATGTGTCTGCAATATTAAAATAAACATTAATCAATAAATGCAAGACAAATATTTAAAAATTTTATATATATTAAGAATTGAGAGATATCTGATATATATTATTATAAAGTAATTATGGAGTCATAAAAAATTATATTTTAATTACTGAACAAAATTAATAACAACTCTGGCACCATATGTGTGTATTTCCAATTTGTTTTTGGTTTCGTTTTTTGTATGAACTCAAGCTGATGCACTAAAAATCATATATCATGCAAAATTATTAATATATTCTAATAAGAAGGTTTATATCTTTTTTATTTATAGCAAATAATGAATGCATTTGATACTTATAATACATTTTTTTAAAACATAGGAATACTATTTTCAACAATAAAAATAAGCTTACAACTCATTCATTTTTATATCATAAACAAAATATTCTAGTCATCATAAAACAGGCATTTTACAACTTCATCAAATAAGTTTGTAACATCTCTTCTACATAGTATCATAGAAACTTTGTTTAAAATTGACAGTGACACATTTCATTTTTGTTTAAAATTGACAGTGACACATTTCATTTTCAAAGAATATATCACATAATCATAACTCCCATTGTGTTAAATATATTACATAAAGCAAGAATAATTATATGATACGTTTTAATATGTACTGTGATGTTTTAAATAATTTTTTTTTTAATATTGTAGCTTTTCTTATATAAACTTTCACTGGTATTATTTTGTTTGTAAATAATAACATTGCAAAAGGAGACTTTTAACAACTGTTATTATTATTTTACCTTTCTAATATATTTGAAATACAGGCACTCTTCACATATCTGGAGCCTAATTGTAAATATAGGAGATTTGAACTCAGATCCCCTATATTTACTAATATAAATTTTTAATTTTATTGCTGCAGGCAAAGTAAGTATCATTTTATCTAATCTTTGGTTATATTATTATCATAGAAAAAGTTTATATATTTAACTTTATTTATTTGGCTAGTGCAAAACATATTGGTGAAATTACTGTAATTATTTTACTCTCTATACACATATTAGCAGAACTCATTAAAACAAAACTATTTAACACAAAAAAGATTATCATCATTTTCAACCATTAACAATCTACTGTAGGATCAATGTCTCTTCAAATTTAAATCATCTTCTCTGATCTCTAGCCTCTCTTCTCTACATTATCCCAGCACACTTCCTTATTTCATCCATCCATCTCACATATAGTCTCTTTCTAGGTATTTTACCTCTTAGAATCCAGTTTAACATTTCAACTTTTTGTCTATTATCATATAGCAATGCATCCAGCCCAGTGCTAGTTCCATCTCTTAATTCTTTCAATGATGTTAGTAATACCTGTTTTGTTCTATCACCAATGCTTTTCACTTTTGATCTATTCTTGTTCTTGTTTTCCTTAACATGCATCTTTCCATACCTCATTGAGTAGTCTGAAGTCCCTGTATTGCTCTTTTATTAAATGTCCAAGTCTCAGATCCATAAGTAAAAACTGGAAAACACATTTATTAAAACCAATCCTTTTCAAACTCATAGGCATATTTCCTTTTAATATTAAGTTATTTCTACCAAAAGCACACCAGCCAAATTTAATTATGTGATTAATTTGTTACATATATGAAAAAAAAATTTCAATTCCAAACAACATAAATATTACTTATCTCCCCACCACCACCACCATTAATATTATACCTCTGAGGTTTTTTGTCAATGAGATCATTAACATTAGAAAAGATTTCATTGAGTATGACCATTTTTATTCCAGAAGAAAAAAGAATGAGAAACAATGTTGCAATAACTTTACAATCATTCTGTAATCCATATATGCATCCAGATGTATTTCATTGTTTTTATTTGAATCTTGAAATACTATCTTACAACTTCTTTAGCAGAAAAGTTTTAAAACCTTATAGATTTTCATTGTAGTCTAATGAAAGTAACTAATATTATATCTCTTTGATTCTTTTCGAAATATTTATTATAATAAAAAAAAGTGAGTGGAAGGAATAACCTTTATGATTTAATATAATGATAGAATGACAAAATCTGGACCTCGTGATCCAAGAATCATGACTTCAGTTCTTTCAGTTTGGATAATTAAGACTTCTTATGAACTTCCAAGCAACAAATCATTTAAGTACTTATTTAAGAGAAAAATTATGATGATAAAGGGTGCTAAAGTTTTCATCATTTAAACTACCTATAGTTATTGTTTCACCATCATTTTCAACTATTATCAATTTCTTGCAGTTTGAATGCATCCCCAATATTAATTCAATTTCTCTTATCTATAATTTCTCTTCTCTACATCACACTAGCAAACTTCTTTATTTCATTCAACCATCTCCCATTTCCTGGAATCCAATATAAGATCTGAACTTTCCACCTATTATCATCTCTTCTATCAATATGTCCAGCCCTGCTATATTTCAGTTTCTTAATTCTTTCAATAATGCCGATGGTATCACTTTGTTCTCTCACCCAACTATTTTACTTTCAATCTCTTTTTTGTTATTCTTAACATTCATTTTTCCATACTTCAATGAGTCACTTGCAGGATCTTCTGTTAAGTATCCAAGTCTCAGATCCACCAGTAAAAATTGATTAAAAACATCTACTAAAAATCATCTTTCCAAACCCATATGCATATTTTCTTTTAATAATAAGTTACTGTTATCAAAAACACCCCATCCAAGTTTAATCTATGATTGATTTCATCCATTATGTTTCCATCAGTATTAATAATTTGAACAAATAATCACATTATCTGAAAAATCTAGATGAAATAAATAATCTCCATGTATTTTTATTCCTTTAGATTGTCATTTTAGTTCATAAAATACTTCTAGTAAAACTTCTAAAACATTTTAGACACATGAAATCATGGTGTCAAATATTGTTATCAATGCTAACCTTAGTGTCATCCTGTAATCTAATCACTGCTGATACATCTTAATCAATATTTTTCAGAATATGATAATACTCTGGATCTTCATGTTGATGTTTCAAAGTTTTTATTGTTGTTGAAATACTTATAAAATCAAATACTTTTTCCTTAATTAATAAATCCAAAGCATAATGATAACTCATATCCGTTGGGTTTTTTCTATAATTTCTTTCAATACTTGGATGGCATCTACTGTGCTAAAACCACTTTTAAATTCGGCTTATTTTTTGATTGATTTGAATAAAAAGTTCTCTGTAAGCAAATTCTTGTAAAAATTTTGTATAGAACTGATAAAAGATTGATAGACTGGAGCAAAAGTCTCCATACAGTAGTGCCAATCAGTGCAAGCCGGAGTAATCAATGGATGCAGGAATGTTATCCCTATCTAGTGCCTACTCATCCAATATCCCCAGACTAGTTTTGCTTTCATCAGTGAGGAGTCTTCCTGCATCCATTGGATTACTCTATCTTGCACTACTAACTAGAACTACTGTATGGAGAGTTTTGCCTCTGTATAAACTGCTTGTGTAGGCATAAAAATGGTAATCATGTAATGTTTCATGGTTTAAAAGATTGATAGGTCTGTAATTTCTAATAATTTTTTACCATCTTTCTTAAATACTAATTCTTCCAATTATCTGGTATGTCTTTATTATAGTTTTTCTAACAATTTTTCTACTTTACTAGCTTCTTCTAAAATAATAATAATCTGTCATTTCCAGATGCTTTCCCCTTCTTCATAGATTAAGCTGCATGTCTTACCTCTTCATTTAATATGTTTTGGTAATTCAGAAGATGCAGTAATTGTAATCATTAATTTGTTTTCTTATTCTTTATTACCATGCAATTTCTTGTAAAATATTTCAAAATAAATATACCAATACAAATTATGGTCAAAGATAAAATATATTTTTTGTTTTTCAATGTGTTACTCTTCAAATTAAATAAAAGCCATTTTTATATGAAATATTTATATATATATATATTACTTTTTTATTTTTTAATAGTTGGATATTTTGCAGCAGACTTTTTGTAACTATTCATATTCAAATTAAGGGAAGTAAGATGTTGCTGAATTTATAATTTTTCAAATGAAATTCACATGTATTAAAAATCATTTCCAAGATGTTTTTGCTTTATGAAGGTAATGTTTTTAAAAAAAAAGATACGTTTCAATTACTGAGAAAAGGATAAATATTTCATCCTTCATTTCTTTTATTTTTATTTTAATAAAGTATAAAAGCTTTTTGATAAAGTTTTAATATATATAAAACCATCTAAAGTGCATCACTGAAAATGTACCAAACTAATATCATGTTTTGAAATTTGGCCCACCAAACATTATTAGACTGCTTAACTGGCTAAACAACACTGAAATATTTCAGTGTTATATTGTATTGTCATTTATAGCTACCATGTATACAAAATTTGAAGAAACTCCATTTGATAGAAATAAGTTAAAGTCAATTACAAGATTTGACATGGACAAGGAAACAAAATTTCTGAGTTAAATAAGTGTTTAAAAAGCCAATAAACTCATCAGGTTGGCTGATGTGTGTAAACAACTCACCCATATTTGTTTACTATATGAATATTCACAAAAAAAAATAACCGCAATAACAAAAACACATAGAGTGGACTCTACGAATTCCCCTACTTGGTTTTATAAAAGCTTTCAACATGAATCAAATGGTCTCATTTAAGTTAACAATAAACTCCTCTTTGAAGACATTAAGTTTATCAAATAATATTATATTAATATTTGAAACAATGATAATATTTTAAATTGCAAAAGTCAATGGCCCAAAATTATATTTTTTTTAAATTATATTTGTTAATAAAGATTACTAAACTAACTAATGCACAGCATTAAGTCAATAAAGGAGACATCAAGGATTCCTATAAGATTTATTATTTTG
The DNA here is from genome assembly GCA_028023455.1 of Epiperipatus broadwayi. Taxonomy (NCBI): domain Eukaryota; kingdom Metazoa; phylum Onychophora; class Udeonychophora; order Euonychophora; family Peripatidae; genus Epiperipatus; species Epiperipatus broadwayi. Next base: position 2,402,545 of record JAQFVV010000164.1, read on the forward strand.
GAATTAAATACCAAACTTGATCCCAAATATTTCACATTTGTGATAATTCATTTAACATAGTTAAAAAAAGTAATTAAATTTATAAAAACTAATCTTTATTATAGGTAAATAAAATAAATTCTATTTTCTTCTTATTACAAATATAATTATAATTACATTTATATTTTTTTAATTCACTTTTCTACATATGAGATAAATATGTGGGTGTGCATAAACTACACAAACATAATTAATATGTAAAATAATGTTTAAAGTGATCAAAAGAGAATTCATTTTGATTGCATTACTGCTAACAGTTTTACTTTATTTGCCTTGGAGAGTTAATCTTGATTGGCAACTGTCCTAACAAAACCTTAATAATTAAATAATTATAAACAAAAGACTCTACATACTAAAATATCTTCATCTGAACATTCATTAAATATTACATAATAAAATATATGAATACATGAAAGCAGCCATTCCTAAACAATATATATATAATATTTAATATTGTCATGATTATATGATATATGAAATATTTATTTTATTTAGCGCTATGTTTATAAACTGTAATATTAATAATCAGCCATAAAGCAATAGCATCCACCATTGTCAAGGTTAACTTTTCATAGAAAAATTATTAGATCTCAAATAGTAACAAGGTTGAGTGTGAGATAAGGAATGAGATTGAGCATGAAGTAGTTGAGCTTTCAGAATATGTGAATTAACTAAATGTTTATTTTCTTCAGTTTCACAATTAATTGTTTTCAAGTTTATATTATAAAAAAGAGATCAAATAAGTAGTCTCTATAAGGTTGAAATATGTTGTGCTTCATCAACTCTATTTTAACTAGTTGATCTTTTTAATATTTCAATTGTCTTCCTCACTTTGGCATTATCATAAACATGTTTATGATCAATTTCTAAAAAAAATATGAAGTAAAAACTGATGTATTTAACTTCTGATTAAAGGCATTTTTATGTTCATTAATTCTGACAATAATGTGGTATTAGACTGACCTATATATATATAATTTACACCAAATTCACAACTCAACCAGACTAGCCACAAAAAAAAAATATAAAACACAAACAATGTTACTGTTACAAGTTTACCTTTAGGCTTTTAATGTTTTAATATATATATATAAATTAAACAGTATTGATATTCTTATGTCTGTGCTGGTTAAGCATGGATCTTTGTCAAAAAATAAAATTAAAGTTATTAAATATTTGCTTTTATTATTAGAGGATTCTATGTATTTTACTTATAATGGTAATTTTTATAAGATTAAGAAAGAGTGGATAATAGGTTATATTATTTCTCCTTTAGTTTGTTCAGTTTATATTAATTATTTGGAAGAGGAAATTATTATTAAAAAAAATTGTTTATATTTAAAATGATTTGTTAGATATGTGGATGATTGTTTGTTTGTAGTTGAGAAAGATAAATTGAAGGAATTGGTACATGAGTTTAATTGTTTTGATCCTTCTATAAAATATGTGGTAGAAGGCCGGGGGTTAAATTTTGTTATATTAAAATTTTTAGATCTATTGGTAATTAAAAATGTAAAGACTAATTGTTTAGTATATAGTCATTATGTTAAAAGTAAAGAGTTAAGGTCTATAATTAAACCTGATAGCTATCAATCTGTATCTAATAAAGTAGCTGCTTAATAATAGATTAAATAATTCTAGTGGGGTAGCTTTATTTCAGAAAGGTCAATTTTATAAAGATTATTTGAGTGTTGGCTACTCTGATAAATTTGTAACATTTTTAATAATGTAAAGAATAAAGAAAAATATGATTTTATTTCTTTGACATTTAAATTGTCTTCTTATAAAATTGTATGTAAAAATAGTAATTTGTTTGGAAATAAGAAAAATTGCTTGGAAAAGGGGCATTACTTTGAATAATTTATTGAATAATACAAAGGAAATTTTTGATAAGAAGACTATTCCTAAAGTAGTGTATATTATCCCTTATTTTTGTAAGAAGGTATATATAGATCAGAGTAGTTTGAGCTTAAATAAATGAAGTGGTATATAAAAGTAGGGCTAGAAATAAATACCTTAGTTCTGCTTTGTATGTCCATGAAAAAGATACAGGCCACACTATCAATTTTTAGGAAACTAAGGCTGTCTCTTTGAGAGAAATGAAATAAAAAGAAGAATTAAAGAATCTTTATTATTAAAAATGTATGATTCTGAAGCAATTAACTTATTTAAAAGTTCTTTTAATATTAAGGATGGATGGGAAGTAAATGGAATTGTGGGTAATATACAATTTGAATATGATGTTGTTTTGTAGTTCTTTACATTTGATAAGTCTGCTTGTAGCAGTGAAACCATTGGTAGTGTTTTAGATTTTATTTTCTTAGCTAGTCTGGTTGAATTTTGAATTTGAGATAATTTTGATTATATATATATTACAATATTGTCATGTACTGAGGTGGGAATATGTATTATTTATTATAGCAGCATTTACTAGTTAAAAACTATTGTGTTTAACATTAAATATATATATATATGTGTGTGTAGTATATACAGAAGTGCAGAGTGTGAAAATGTCCATTATCATTGTAATACAATTTTTTTATAATATTTGACACAAAATATACAAATTTTTATTATTTTATTTTATATTCATCTTTAAATTGCAATTGGATAATATTTATTTACTCAATCTATTTCATATTGTTATTTACTTTTCTCATACATGTTCTCACTATTCTAGTGCATCTCTATGACAGCATTTACTTTTGAGCACATTAACCCTTCCTTTGTTAATAGATGATGATGATGAGATGATGATGATGATAATAATGATGACGATAATAATAATAATAAATTTATAAATTAACAATAAAAAGATGGATCTCTTAAGAAATGTCAGCCATCATAGAGGATATGAAATCTATCAAAAATCTTTGAAGAAAAATAAACTATACAAGTAGCAGTACATAACTAAATATATAAAATAATGTTTAAAGTGATCAAATATATTATTTACAAATTTAATTTGTAATTCTGGTAAAATATAAGAAATGACTTATGTGAAGCTTCCCAATGTATTGTGAACTGATAAAATATAATGCAGAGAGACAGTAAATTTGATTAAGCAAAATTTCCAACAAATTCCAATTTGGAAATAAAGTATTTCTTCTTACTTACATCTAGACTTCAGATATATAAAATATATTAAAACAGGCAAAAATTCTCCATACAGTATTGTGATCATGTGATGTTTATTGGCTTATATAAAATATACTTGTACTTAAAATATTACTTAGATTAAGATGTAAACATTTATTTCAGATTTTCGTTTTTTAAGTCAATATTAATAAATAAGCTTTCAGAATTAATATAAAATTCATGCTTTCTGCAATTGAAACACAATAAATTCTATTCATTCATGGAAATATAAGAGTTTTATATAATGTAGTAGCTTTATTTTCAGATTGAAAATTGAAAGTGAAGTTTTAATATTGTAATTAAAGGAAAAGTAGTACTTCTGAAGTAATTTAGATAGGATACTATTAAAGCTAATTTTCCATTCCTTTTCAATTCTCAGATTCTGTAACCTGACTGACTGTTCATAGAAAACTAATTTAATATAGTTTAAATTTTGTCTGAATAAATAACTGATATATTACATATTTTTTTAAGTTTTTCATATAAAATTAATTATCAATTATTATTAATTTTTAAAAGTATTGTTCAGATAGCAAATAAAAAAGATATACCAGATTTTTTTCTCTTTCTATTGAATTGAATGAACAGATTCATATTAATTATATAAAATGCTAAAGATCAATCAAAATTAACATAAATAATAATTATTATTATAAAATTAAAATTTTATTAATGTTGTTAAATATATATATATATATATTACAATTAGACCTTTATTGCTTATAATTTTAATGTATAATACTATTAATAAACAATGACAATAATAAATCAATTTTCAAAATGCACATTCTACTTTAGTATATGTATTTTAACTGATGTCTAACAGTTTGTGTAGAAAGATAAATATGTAACAGATTATAGCATTCAAACATTTTTGGAAAATTGCTCAATCTGTATCCATAATCACACTTTTATAAATATTAATTATATAACCACAGTGTATAATACAATATAATCGGGAGATTAAGCACTGACTGTCATTAACAAATACTCCATGCCTTTAATGCCTCTAGGACATCATGTTAATGACTTTTGGAAATATCCAATTGCTTAATCACATTTAAATTCATAGTCATTGCATAAATCAACTAGTACACTCGTATAAATCCAGATAAACATATCTCATAACTAAACATATAAAAACGTTGACAGTATATTTGGTACACTAGATATTGTTAAAATTTTATATTTAAACTCTATATGACTATTATTTTTACATTAATATTTAGAATGGCGATTATGAAAATATTATATCTTCATTAAACTAATAATAATGCAAAGAAATTGTCAGTCTTTGAATCCTACCCCTTATAAAACAGTGTTAAACTAATAACAAATAATAGATGTCAACTTTCAGATCCTATTCCTTATAAATCAGTATTCTTACTACTTAATAATTTATATTCGTAAATAATATTTTGATTATCAAAAATATACTTAAGTATAACAATAATTCATAAATAAATATATATAATAAAGTTTATGCACATAAAAACATATATCATGAATGTGCATTATCATCTTCAGATTCCAACTCCACCCTTTTTATTTGGAAAGGCCCTAGTGAGCATTTCCTTTATATTTGAATATTTTACTTTTACAATTAAACCTTTTTTATATATCATATATTGATAATCTTTACATTATTTATAACAAATGTAAGTTTTCAAATGACAGACATTCTAAAAGTTAGTATTTGAACTTTGTAAAATATGAGCTCATAACAATAACAATGGTATTTGGCATTATTGGATGTATTTTATCTATTCAAAAAGTTAGTCAAATTAATTATTACATATCTGAATTCCACTTTTTAAATTTAAAACAAATTTAGGATTAGTTATCATTAAACAAAGAAAATATATATTAAAAGTAAACATTAAATTTATTATTAAAAAAATTTCTTCACTGATATTGATAAAAAAACATACTTGTTACCCAGTAAAAACTCCTTCCACTTTGCCATAATGAACTTTTTGACTTGTCTTAGAATTTTTTTAAAAATAAAATTTAACTTTAGTTACATAGATTTTTGATTTAAAATAAGTATTTTATAAAAATATTGCTTAAATAATCTTTAATATATAAACAAATTACTGATTATTATAATTTTTCTAATAAAAGATAAAAAAATTGAAAATTTTACCCGAGACAAAATATTCCACTAATCAGAAATTGTAATTTCTATTGATATCAAAATGATGCTGGCATCTTCAGCTTTCTTTTTTCACTAATAATTTTAAAATGATTTCCATGATAAAATAAAACTAAATAGTAATCTAAGGTTATATATAGGTTCAAAATAAAAAAAAGTGATCACAATGCCATTACAGTGTTGCCATGGTTACAACAGAACATGTTAACACATGGGGATTAAATGTTATTACAAGGCAATGCTCAATCATATTTAATAATTAAAAAAATTATATGCTTAATTTGAAATTAAAATAATTATAACACTATTTTCTGGTGCATTTCTTACACACATGCACATACATGCCCCATACACTATATATATCCTGCTGCATGATTACTGTGTTCTCTTGTTAATCTATAAATATTAGAATTATAATTTAAAACATTATTATTACATCATTTTATTCAAAATAACACTTTTTAGATGTTTCTAAATATTGTTATATTTAAAAAGGAGACGTAAAAAAGAAATTTTTGTTTTTTTTCTTAACTGAAAGCAAACTCTTTTTTTTAATATATATATATTGTAACAATCCGGAGAATAGACACTTAATGTAATTGCACTACAGGGCGCCATCTAGGCATTTGAACCTAGAAAAATTTATAAAATAGGCAGATACGTAAATCAAAAAAAAAAATTTTTTTTTACTTTATATATTTTGATATCCGGTCGTTAGCCCATGTCACTAGCTCAGGGAATAGCAGAGATTTAATAATATAATATCTTATCTAATTATATTTCAATATTAAAAAATAAATAAAATAAGCCACTGCCAGTAATTAACATACAAAAATTTATTTACGCACATATATATATAAGATTTAACATTATTATTTTAATACGTTTACTTTAACATTTAACATTATTTTTACTTTTATTTTAGATTTTTAATTTACATTTTAAATTTTATACTATTATTTAGTTCGCACAGATTTGTTTAAAATGTTGGGTATAGATCGGTTACATAGATTCCACGATCAAAAACATTTCAAAATAAACATAAACAATCAAAATACAAAATCATTGATACCGTCAATTGCAGAGGGAAATTTATAAGTAACCCAATAGCATTCACCATAAGATGCTTGCATTAACACCAATAACTTAAAAGATCTCCGAATAAATACATTTTAGATACTCACCGTAAGGTATCATTATTTATCGAATGTCTATATATTTTGATCAAATATGAAAACCCAAAACATAATTAACCGATAACGAATCCATGCAAGCGTCTATAAACAACTTAAATTTAATGCATTTTTATTTAGTGTCGAGTATGAATAGACTACATAGATTTGCATTTGAAGATAAAACATTCTATCCCTATTTAACCTTAGGCTAAAACTTCACAGTCAAACTGGCGTCAATCCATCTGATACATCGATGTATTCAATGTAATACGAAATACGGCAGCACAAAAAGTTAAGAGAAGAAATTGCCTCTCGTCAGATAAGAATACTACATCTATCTGACAAGAAGAGCAATAAAAAAAAACTCCATAGAAAGAAACTGCATTCTCCTTCTTATAATTCCTTCCATAGGCAAACGGAAGTGTGCGGCGTATACTAGCGATTCTGCCCGTAGTGAATCTTGCATTGCATCTACTAACTACACCAATATATCCAATCCATTGACCCAATTCAACAATGACACAAATAACCTAAGATTACCCTCCCCTAATATAACTTTACAAATCTATACAGCCATTCATGCCCGACTTAAGTTTAACATTGGTATATTTTAATTTATCGGAAAACAGAAATCATAATAAAACTTAAAGAACAAAAAATATAAATGGAAATGATTTAAAATATAAATAAAAAATACATCAAATAATACTATTAATAAAGAATTTAGTTTGGTCAGATAGGATTCTATTGCATTATTTACTAAAAAGTTTTAAAATTTAGAGTTCTTATTTTTTCAAGTGAGTATAAAGTTCTTACGATTTTTAAAATGTCCAACTTTATCCATTGCTTGCCATGAACATGAATTCCCATGCCGTCCTAAAGGGGTTGATATTCTGTAGGCCGATTTATTTATCCATCCAGAGGTTTTTGCTTTAACTGGTCCTCAATGTAGAAAACGATAGTTCATTTCTCTTTCTTTCTTAGCAGAACTGAAGGGATTGAAGAGTGCGTCTTTTCAATCCCTTCTCCTTCGACTCTGCACTAACACATATCTGTCCTCTCGTAATAACTAATTAATTCTTTTATTTTCAAACCTTTCCTTTTATAATAATTTTGTGGATTAACTCAACATTACGTCATGATGGTGAAAACCTTTTCGTTGAGGTCCGACTTGAGGGATTTCTTTCATTGGCTATTAGTTTCTATTGTTTTCCTATCTGACTGTTGCTTTTACATTTAAATGCCCAAGGCTAGTTTACATTTAGCTAATTAAAACAATCATTTCCATTTCTGATTAATTAATGTTTTCCAAAATTAAAGATATATTTTTATCTCTAAATCTTTTTAGTTTTTGTTTTTAAAATACCTTTTCTATTTTTAATAAAGTTTTATTTTAATAATTTTTTTTTTTATCTGTGCGATTTTATATCTATACGAGTTTAAGATGATTTTTTTAATTTCAATTTTTAATTCTTAAAAAGACAGTTTTATTTGCGAACTTTTATTCTTTTAATGTTTACTAATAAAAAACAATGTAATGTACGTATGTGCCCGTTATAATATTAAAAAGAGGAGTGGATATTTGTCTCTAAACTCTCTTAAATCTTTAAGATTCCAATTTCAGCCTTCTTATTTAAAAAATGCCCTAGCAAGAATGTCCTACATATGTGAACATTTTATTTTTACAATTAAATCTTTTTTCTATATCATATATTACTAATCTTTACATTATTTATTACAAAGGTAAGATTTTAAATGATAGACATTCTAAAAGTTAATATTTGAACTTTGTAAAATAAAAAAATTAATTGCTAATTGGAGTTCTTAATTATAATAATGGCACTTCATGTTTTTGGACAAAATTTTATAATATTAGATATCCAAATTCCAATTTTTAAATTCAAAAGAAATTTAGGGTTAGACATTATTAAAAAAGAAAATATATCTTAAAATTAATAATTAAAGTTATTGTTACTAAAATTTTAAAAGAATTTTCTTTTTTATTGTTGATAAAAAGCCATTCTTGTTATCCAACTGTTTCCACTTTTCCATAACAAATTTTTTATGACATGCCTTGTTAAAAATAATTTTTTCAAATAAAATTTAATTGTAGTCATGTCATTTTTTGATTTAAAATAAGTATTTTATAAAAATATTGCATATATAACTTTTAATATGTAAAAACAAATTATTGAAAATTACAATTTTTCATTTCAAACATATTTTTTCTATTATTTTCCTTCTGGGTAAACAATCCACCAATCAGAAATTGTCATTTCTATTGAGATCAAAATGGGGCAAGTCTAGAATCTTTCATATGCAAGTTATATATATATTGCAATTTTGAATAAGTCACTCTGATGCTGTCATCTTCAGGATTATTTCAATTAGTATGCTTGAAATAATTTCTGCAGTAAAATAAAGCTGCATGTGATAAGCTACAGTTATAGAAAACTGCAAAATAATAAAGAAAAGATATAGCTCTTGCAGTATTATCTTAACACTCAAAACAACAAAAATCAATAACATTGTCATGACTGTAGGATACAACAATCAACTGAGAATAAATATTAGACTGAATTAAAATATAATGATAAATCAAAGTCATGACTTTTTTAAGTTAGGTATAATAAATCACCTGCTCACATGCATATGATTAACTAATAATATTGATTATTTAAGGTCAGATCTGATGTTTCAAAAAGGTTCTCAAATGATATGAATAAATTATAAGTTTTTAAAAAAATCATTCAAGAAACTTACATCCATCACATAACAGTAAAATAGTTTCTTTGCAGAAAGTTTTGTAGTAATTTCTTGTGATGCTTCTATAGTTTATACTTTAGAGTTTCTCTCATAGACATGAACATTTTCGAGACAAAGTTAAAATGTTCATTTATACATTTTCTGGGGGAAAGTTGAACCTTTTTTTTTCTGTTTTCCAATTTTGCTGATTATAATTTCTAGTTGACCTGATAATTGAACGTCTAACGTAACATATTCTGTTACAAATATGATCTCTACGCTAGATTTCAAATAGTTGGTAGTGTGTTTCTAGTCATTGAGAGTCATGTTACCTCCTCTATTGTCTAACTTCCAAGAGAGACCTTTTAAAGAAGCATGCACTGTGATTTCACTTGTTTTTGTTGGCTTTTTTTTTCAAACCTTAAATCTCATAATTATATTTAATTAACATTTCTTTTTTTCTCTTCTTAACTAATTTTTTGGAATAAAACTACAAATTATAGTTTTATCTATTAATTTTAAAAAACATTAATCTTTCACCAAAAAAGCAACTGTATAAAAATATATAACTTGCAATCTTAGTCTTTATCATTTTTTTTTTTTTTTAAACCAAACTTTATCCTTTAATTATCTTTTCTTTTTTTTGTAAGATTTTTTTTCTAATTAGTCTATCTCATTTGTTGTTTTCCTTAATTAGTTGACCCTGAAATAATGTAACATTTGAGCATTCATTCGTTGCAATATAGATTCTTTCAGTTATATTTTTGAGTACTTTTTTCTTCTAATTCTATATCTTTCACTTACTGATAATAAAAAAAAACAAGCTTTTTACATAACTTTTTCCTATATTATAAAGATTTTTTAATTTAAATCTCTCAGATATTAATAATAAAATTAACCTTTTGTAAATATATATATTATAAAATATTATTTTTTGTTTAATATCCTTTACATTTCACAGTTGTTTTAAATTATTTTGCCTCACAACTACTGTTAACTACTCTCTCAAGTGATAAGATGGTAATCATGAAATAGATATGCCATTTATTTATTTCAAGAGATATTTTTGTTTACCAGTTAATCAATCTCTCTAATGATTAGAAAGAATGCTGTTATTATTATTGCTATAAAATTGAAAGTTACAATCTATCAATTTGTATAAACTTTTTTACCAAAGTTTCATACCACAAAATCCCTATATCAGCAACCAGTTCATTGGCATAATAATGTGATTCTGAAAAAGTAGATAGACCTAAATTAAATGGAAAGATTAGAAAATAAATCCAAAACTGAAAAATGAATTAACAAGATGGTCCATAATCATCTGAGCAACTACAGTTCATTTACAAAGCTGAAGAAGAAACGAATATAACAGAAGAATTGCTAATAATGTCCTGTTCTCAGAAAGTATGGAACAAATTAAGGAAACTTTGGAAAACTGAGAAATAAAGATGTAAGAGAGGTAGCAAAAAAACAAAATTATGACAGATGATCTGGAAGAAACTTTACTAAAGTCAAAATCTGTTGTGAATAATTTCTCACTAAAAATGTGGTGAATTTATATATGATTCATTACATTATTAATAATCATCATACATTTTATATAATCATATCAAAGTCTCATTTAATTACACATTTTCAGAAAATGTATGTAACCAGGATCCATCTTTTCTTCTATGCTAATTATTTAATTTCTTGTCCATTTATAGACACATCAATCTAACAAACCATCATTTCCATACTAAATAATAGTTTTCCTAAATCTCAATCTCTATATTCACAAAATTGTCTCTATTTCATTGATGCATACATAATGCAAAATAGTCAAGAATAATATCATGATACAGGAAATAAGTGACAAACATACCACAAGTAACATAGTGGGCTCAGATTTGAAGATGTAATGCTTTTTCATTAAGCTATGATCACCATTTCCTTTGCTTACACAATGATTTGCACTGGGTGGCACTACTAAATGGAGAATTTGTCAGTGTCTTTAAGCTACATATATGTAATTAATCACAATAATAATAATAATAATAATAATAACAACATTAACAATAACAATCGTGGTGACAAAGTTCATTCATGCCATTAGTATATCATTAAAAAAAAAGCTCTATGCATCCCCAACACTGGCATCCATGATTATGGCACTAGTAAATATGAATTAGCTTTAACAAGTTTCATTAATAAAAATAGTAAATACATAAAAAAAAATTCAAAAAAATAATTTGCAAATAAATTATACAATCTAAAACATAAAAATGTATGAAAGTATTTATAGGATGATGAAAATGATAATAGCAAACATTTATAACAAATAAAGATTATTTTGTGAATCAATGAAATGTACATATATGTCAAGTTCTATGCCTAAAAGCAAATAAAAATGACATGGTAAACAAGAAATATGACAGAGTTATTGCTATGGTTATTATTCCTGCCAACAAAAATTAATCTAGCATTTTAATAACTAAAGCTACATCACAAGCTTTAAAAGGTTTTTACATTGTTGAGAAGTCTATTTAAAAAATGGATCACAAATAATTACAAGCAGAAAGAAGATTATTAAAAGAGGAAAAATATCTTAGAAAATATAGATCCTATAGATCAACAATACAAAAATAATTGTGAAAATTTGGAGCAAAGATGGTTTATTGACCAAATAAAACAAATATATATACTGTATATCTAAAAATTGATGGTATTGTGAAGACATAAAAGAGGGTAAAAGAGCATAATATGTAAAATTCTAGCTAAACTCTAAATAATGTGCATATCCAACAAAGGTTTAAATTTCAATACTTAATATACACAGTACTGCAGTCTTTTCAAATTTATTTACAGATACAAAAGTCTTTAAATAGCCCATTATAGGACAGAGGTCTCTCCAATAGAAACGAAGAAGGTAATGCAAAATTAATTACTGGAGAGAGAAGATTTTACAGGTTTTCCAACTCAGCTTTAACTTCACACTAGAAATAGCTTACCGACCAATATTAGGTGGTTAATTGGAATGGCTAAGGGCTCACTATATTAAAAAAAATCCTAAAACTATTTGGAACTTGAAAAATGTTTACTCAGCTGGATTTGAATACAAGTCATGTTAAAGAAAATATATCCGCTATTATTATTCCACAAAGTCTTTATAATTTATTATAATTTGCAAATGGAATATAAAGTATATAGAATAAATACTATATATGAAAAGAAAGAAAAAAAAAGGGGAAACATATAGTTGTCAAATAATGAAAGCAGAGTGAAAAAAGAATAATTAATTACAGTTTAAAATAGCATTATTTTTAAGATTTTGCTTTTTTTTTTACACTATATATCAAAAATGAACTAATTCGTATATATGTTTTTTAAAGAAATTAGTACTTCCTCAGAGATAAAAAATTAGAATTGATCTTTATTGAAATTAAAGAGGAGAAAACGGCGGGAGATTTTTGAGTAAAGTGATGACTGGTATTTTATCACTCACAGCTATGACACTTCTAATTATAAATTATTGGCAGATAGACAAGTATGGGGCCTTCACTATAAAAGTTAAAAGAACTTAGAACTCCTTATTTAATGAAATCTAATTTGCATAACTTTTAAAGTACGGAGAACCATCAGATAGTAATGTTCTTTACTAATGAACAGTGAAACAAAATACCCACCTACACTATATAATTGTCTTACAAGTGAAAGATTAGTATGTAAATATTCTAAATTATCATGACTTCCTTCGGAAAAAAAAAGTAATTAGGATTATGTACTTCGTTCAGTTAATTATGCAAATTAGTTTTTTATTTTTTTAAAAAATGAAGCAAAATGATTTAAAAGATTAAAAAAAAAACATGCATAAAAAACTGAATTTTGATCAAAATAATAACGTTCAAGTGTCTTTTAGGAATAATGAAATTAAATAAATAATAAATAAAAAATAATATAAAATTCCAATATTTTATTCATTATATAATTGAATCCTATTACCAACAGTAATCGAATTTGTAATGAATATATGTGGCTGGCTCAATTTTAGACACAATTCTCCGAAGCGAAACTTGGTATCTCTAACTTTCAGTTTGTTGTTTCCCAAAAAATTTTTAAAATATTTCAAACAAGATTAAAATTTAAAAACAAAACAGTAATAATTAAAAAATTGTTGTTTCTATTAACGAAAATAATATACCTTTGATATTAGAAGGAATATTATATACGGAAGGATATTTATTTTTCCTTCCACAGTTGTTTATTATAAAGAAACCCCAGTATCCTTTAAATTTACCAATTACCCACCAGAGGGCGCTCGTAATACCTAGTATGGGGAATAAAAAGAGTTTAAATAAACATAGAAGTAAACATAATATTGGATGTGAGTTAATTTATAATAGCAAGGAAAGTAGTTTATGTTTAAGGCTCGAACAGGATCGTTAGCAACAAGGGATTATACACATAAATGGAGAAATATGGATGATTTAATTTGCAAGTTTTGTAAGAAAGGTATGGAAAATATTAGGCATCTGTTAATTGAATATAAATGCTTACAAGCAGAAAGATTACAAATAATGAAGTTGTGGGAGAATAAATATAAACAAAAAAGTGAGTACTTGTTTTTTATGCTAGGTTTGGAAAAAGATAAGGGAGATTTAGATATAAAGGTCATAGAATGGACAAAGATAATAGTGTGGAACTGAGATGGATTAGGACGGAGAATAACCACTAAACATCACATAATCACCATTTCTTATGCACAAACCTTCTTGCATCCAGTGATTACTCTGGCTTGCACTGGTCGTGCTACTGTATGAAGAGTTTAGCCTCTGTGTGTTAGAGAAGAATATGGGAAAAACTTAGGTTGTGGGGAATGGAAAAGGAAAGTGGCTAACATGTTTCTCTATGCATAGTGGTTGAGAGATTCCTGACTTCGATCAAGGAGAAGCCATAGTGCATCGCATTGCATTGCATAACCAAAGGAAAAAAAATCTATAAGAATAAAATTGTACAAGCTAAAAAATGTTAAGAAATAAAGTACTTGTTGCTGTTATTTCAATATATTTCTTTACTAAATTAATTATTTGCATGTGACCTCATTCTGGAACATTATTTGTTATGAGTTACTTTTATTCAATTCAACGTTTACCATTGATTAATTTCTGCTTCCATTTATTTTTTTGACTAAATAAATTCTTTTCAATATTCATAGGTTTTATCAATTAGTTTTTTCTTTGGCTACTAGATTATACGATATAGTTCCAACTGATGGGTAAAATGTATGCTAAAATAGTACCCAAAGATTATTGTAATCGTGATTTATTAGACGAACTAATTTCATTATTATACTACTTTACATTTAACAATATATCCCTAGCATTTTTTTTCATAAAAGAAATGAGTAGAATTAGAAAGTAGAATAAGATTTACTACAAATAAAATGTTAGTGTAACTAGAATGGTAGATCATTAACAAAGATCAAACTAGTTGGTGGTCGAGTAGTCAGCACAGCTGCCTTATAAGCAGTTGTCCTGGGTTAGCAGGTTCGCTTCCTGGCCGATGCTATGACACATGAAAAAAAAAGATCAAACCAACACAACAAGCAAAGCTGGGAATTAAAACCCAGAATATTTTTCATTATTTTGTTTACAAAATGCAGTATTTAAGGTCAAGCAAGAAATATATATGTGTGCGCAACATAATTGTGTAGAATAAAAATAAATTTGTAGAATGATTATGAAGTATAATAATTATGTAAAATGATTGTATATAATAACTGTATGTAATGATTACATACAATAACTCAAGATATGTGTAACTATCATTTAAAGACATATAATAAAAACAGATATAAAATAGCAATGTTGTTAAGTCATAGAGTTGTTTACCTGGCCTTATAAGGTCAAAGAACTGTAAAAAATGTCATATATGTGAGGTATTTAAAAATCACCATGTATATTAAGCGATGTGTAAAAAATATCATGTATGGTAAGATATGTAAAAATCACCATAGTTTTTAGTGTTTGCGCAGTAAATAAAAATGTTTATTATAAAATATTTTATATGATAACAATCAACCTTTAAATTATCAACAATCTCAACCTGTAGTCAAGATAACTGCCTTAAGCAATAAAGGTGGTACCCTCTTTATCTATGGTCTGATATATTTATATAGACAGCAAAGTTTGCAACTTGACCAAGGAGTGTGAGATCAATAATGCAAAGAAGGTTAAATAAATCTCATTAATCAGACAAATATAACCTGTTATGAAAGAAGAAGAATAAATAGTCAATTATAACATCGAGATTATGAAAGCAGATTAATAAAGTCATTTACAACTTCCAAATTCCATGTAAAATATATATTTGCTAAGACAGTAAAGTGAATTAATCAAGGCTTTAATTAATAGGAGGTTGCTTTGACTCCAGATTAAGATTATTGATAGCTTAAGGACTGATTATCATCTGCATTTATAAACCTATTAAAGCCTTGATTAATTGGCTTTATTGTCTTAGAAAATATTTAATATATTATTTTTAAATTTTTAGTAATCAGATACTTTTTATAATTATTCTTATTTTAAATGATGAATAGAAAAATGTTGCAGTATCTGTCTCATTTAAAAGGAAATTCATGGCACATTAAAAATCAATTCAATATTATTTTATGGAAAAAACTTTTTTAAAAAAAGAAATTTTACAATCAAAAGAAATTAAATTTCATCCATTTTAAAAGGAGCAACTTGTAAGGTTTGTTTTTATTTCTATTTTAATTGATTATTAATACTTTTTAGTGTAATCTTTTTTTTTAATAAAAGCATTTTAAAATATATATCACCCTCTTACGGATGTGACTGAAAATTTACTGAACCGATATCAACACTTTCAAAATTCAATCCACCAATCCCTTTACAGTAAACAAACTAGAAAACCAAACTGAAATATACTGTCATATTGCATTGCCATCGATTTCTAACATGTACAAAATTTGAAAGAAATCTGTTTGATGGAAGCCTTTTAAATCTCAAATACAAAATTTATCTTAAATAAACAAACAGATAGAACTTCTAATTTAAATACAAGCTTTTAATAAAAATAATAAAAAGGTTACTATAATCATATCTTTATTTTTAAAAATCAGCATTAATGGCAAAATGTTAGTCTTTTATTGCAATTTTTCCTTTATAGAAATGCAATAGCAATCTCAATATTAATGGACTATTTTGATGTTTTTAAGTCCATATCAACTTCAGAATTCATACAGGAATCACCACTTACCATTACCCATTATATTATTGATTAAACTCTTCAAACTTTAAGATTTCTGATGCAATTCAAAAACATTTTACAATTATTTTTTGTTTGTTTTTTTTTGTTTTGTTTTTTACCGCTATTAAATCACTCGTTTTCATTTCATCGTTTAAAAAAAATACTTTATAAATTTTCTTAAATTTTGTAAAACTTTTAGCTTAGCACTTAGAAAAAATGTGATATATGAAATATTGTACCACATTGAAATTCGAAAAAATTAAAAAAAGTGAATTGTAAAATGTACTTTTATGTAACAAAATAAACATTAATAAACAAGATAATTGTAATAGTGAATACTGATGCAGCATATTTATTTTATATCAGTTATTTTAAAAATGTGTCTTCCACTATTGTATTATGGTCATTTGAAATATGTTGAACTTACATCTGCTCAATTAAGCATTAAAATGCCATGCTGTTCTTGCATAATAATTTACAATTTAAAAACACAAAAAGTTAAACTATGACTTAAGTTAATTGTGAGCCAATGTTGATAACTATTGATGAGTAATGATGAATTAATGACAACTGACAGTTTCACCATCTGAATTTGCTCCAGTGTATTCACATCTTCCTGACAGCAATAAAATGTCTCTGTATTAATATGGCAAAATTTTGATTTTTTTTTTTTTTTTACCAATTTGTTCAATAATATTAAAACCAAAAAATATATTCAAAAGAAAGATTATACACAATTAATAAAACATAAATCTCTTAAAATTTTCATGTGGTGATACTATGACTGTGAAATATAAGATTTTACAACAGTAAATAACAATTCTGTTACTTTAATGACTTGATTTATATAAAATTGTCCTCTTTTCCTTTGATTATTATATTTAATATCATTCTTAGTGCATTAGTTATAATTCTTCTGTCTTCTTTTACCTTTTTTGCATTTTTTCATATATTCATATATATTACTTTTTTATAAATCTCCTCATTATACATTCTAATGCAATTTGTATATAATTCCTCCTTTATTTTAAATAAATGTAAAAAGAAAAAAGAAGGTTATAAAAAGTTCTGTTGCAGACTGCAAGACAGTTGAAACTGTTGAAATAAATGAGGAATTATATAAAAATTGCATTAAAGTGTATATGAGATTTATAAAAAAGTAATATATATATATATATATATATGCATTAGTTATACTCAGAATATAGCAATAAGCTAATTAATTCAAATCTTACTAAACTTTAAAAGAAATACTGGAAATCAAATATAGCTGAAAACAGTAGTTGTTCTTGATTTACTGTAGTATTATAAAATAACAGAGGAATCTGGTGGTGCAGCAATAATGCATATGACTTACATTTCCATGACATAGGTTTAAATCTGAACTGGACAAAACTTCAACTTCTAATCAGGATTGGAAATTTTCTTATACATGTGGATCATATATCAACCCAATTAGTCATCCAATACCAGTTGGTAATTGGAATCAAATTATTTTGAGCTATAGAGTATAAAATTGTTGCAATCCCTATCACAAAGTAATTTCCAAGTGTAAAGAAGAATGGTTTCTATTTATTTTGTTGTCTGGAAACATGAGGCGTGCATTAGGAAAAGGTTTTATCTTTGCCATAAATTATTTTCAAAGTCTTTTTTTCACTCTATAAAACAACTCAAATGTAAGACTTCTTTTTCTTTACTATTATTATTTATACTCAAATAATGCAGTATAGAATTACTAAAATATATACAAAAGGAAATATAATAAAATCCTGGGTATTTATTTGTATCTCTATGTTTGTAAACACTACAATAAAATTAATGGAAAATATTAAGTTTTATTTAGATCATCATAAGACAAAAAAAAACTCCAATAATGTGCCTATATATAGATGTTGCCAACCCAGCTAACTATCCAATATCAGTTGATAAAAGGGTATTAGCTACTCTTAGCTAAGGAATAAAACAAACTTTGCTGTGCAACAATTGTCAAGCCTAGAAAGACATTTGTCCTACAGAGAGTATTTAAAGGCTGTTTTACTTTTTTAACTAGACAAAAAATCAATATCACCTGATTTTTAGAAACTATGTCAGTATTAGAAAATGGTCCATTTATTATAAGAATTGTCTCTATTTTTTCTCTTTATATGTAATATTTCTTCATGTAATATTTTGGTATGATCCGAATTGAAATTAAAGTTACAAATTTTTCATAATCAATGAAAACTGAAGTAGTATTAGGCTGATTATTTGTAGCATTTTTTATCATCATTTTCATCCATTGCAGGATGAAGGTTTCTCTAATCTCTCTTCTTCATATCATCCCTGCACACTTCTTTATTTCATCCATCTCACATGCAGTCTCTTTCTGGGTCTTTTATAATTTCTTGGAATTTAGTTTAAGATTTAAATTGTTTATCTAACATCAACTCTTCTAGCAATATGTACAAACCAACTCCAGTCTCTTATAATTCTTTCAATGATGTCAGTAACAACTGCTTGTTCTCTTATCCATGTATTTCATTTTTGATCTCTTCTTGTTACTCCTACATGCATCTCTACATATAATCTTCTGTTAAGTGTCCCAGTATCAAATCCATAAGTAAGAACTGGTGAAATACATTTATTAAAAACCTTTCTTTTCAAACACATAGGCATATTTTCTTTTAATATTATTTTTACCAAAAGCATTCCAATCAGGTTTAATTCTATGATTAATTTCATCCATTATGTTTCCATATGTAGTAATAACCTGATCAAGGTATTTGTAGTTGCTAAATTCTTTTAACTCATCATAATCAATCTTTATTTTTATTTTTTGAAAAAATCCATTGAACATTATTTTAGAATTTTTAACATTTACCTTTAGTCCTACTTTCTTACTTTTATCAGATAACTCTTGCAACATTTCCTGAAGCTCTAAAGTATTATTTGCAAAAACAACTATATCATCTGCAAAATCTAAATGACTTAAATAATCACCTTTTACTTTTTTTTATTCCTTTAGCTACCCATGTTAAACCACAAAATACTGTTGCACTATTATGAAAAGTTTTGGAGATATGGAATCATCCTGTTGTACACCCTTCTCAATGTTAATCTTCCTAGTAGTATTTCATAACCTAATTGTTGCTGTTGCATATTTTATAAATATTCTTCAGAATATGACAATATCCCAGTTCTATATCTTGATAATCCAATGCTTTAATCATTGAAGAAAGGCTTATAGAACCACATGCTTTTTCATAATCTACAAATCTAAAGCATAATGGCAACTCAAATTCATTGGGCCTTTATATAACTTCTCTCAATACATGGATATGATCTACTGTATTAAAACCATTTTTAAATCCAACTTGTTGTTTTGGTTAGCTGAAATCCAAAGCTCTCTGTAAACAAATTTAGTTATCTTAGTAAAAATTTTGTATAAAACTAATAAAAGACTGATATGTCTGTAATATTTGCACTATAAATTCATCAATACTCCTTCAACACTTTAAGCAAATAACTTTATTTATATATTTTACAGTTTCGACTGTACTAGCAGTCTTCATCAGAACTAATATCTAATATCTTTTTAACATTTTTTTAAATATTAATATTAATTCTGCATTCTTCCAATAATCTGATACATCTTTATCATTTAGACATTTGGTATATAACTTTGGCAAAAAAAAAAATTATATTTTTTCACTTGCTTTTTTTAAGATATTGATTATAATTGCTTGTCTCACTTCTACATTTAAAATTCTGGATAATTAAGAAGATATAATAGTTATAGGAGATAATTTTCCTTGTTCTTTATTACTACATAATTATTGATAAAATTATTCTACACATTTCATGATGTCATCTCTGTTTTTAATAATAATTCCATCTTTTTTTCTTATTGTAGAATTAAGTTTTGTACCAATACCAAAATGTTGTTTTATGCCCTTGAGACTTTTATTCTCTCCTGTAGCTTTCATTAAATAGCTCACAATTTCATTTTCTTATATTATTATTTGCATGATTTTACAAAATTTGAGATATTCAATCCTTCTTAATGCATCATTTTTATATTTTTTCATAAATTCTCTAGTCTCGATGAAAATTTTATTGGTCAATTGCTGCTTTTTTCTGCCACCTGGCTTTGCTGCAGTTTTTAAAAGTATATCAATTATTTTCCTATTAGTAAATCTGAATTATGCTCAAAATCTGTTAATATTTAAAAACGATTTGCAAGTTCTAATTTAAATTCATTAGAATATTTCTGAAGATTAGGAACATCAGTGAATATTGTTTTTCTTGATAATTTTTGTCTCTCTAGTTTTGCATTAATATATATATCTTACATATCACTAATCAATGATCATTTTATTGAATTTATTAAGAACATTACAATTTTGAAATATGCATTTTCTGATAGTCAAAATATAATCCAATTCTGCTGCATCTTTATTTCAATGCTTCCATGTCCATTTCTGTTTAACATTTTTCTCAAAAAAAGAATTTATAATAGAAAGTATTTATTTTTCTGCAAACTCCACAAGACTCTGTATCTTCATTCATTCCTATCACCATAACCAAATTTACTTACAGTACTTTCATCTTTCAATCATTTATCAACTAATAACATTAAAAATCTATCATGATAATTTTAAAATATTGTTTGATCAGATCAAAAGCCTTTTCTACATCCACATAAAAATCCTCTACTTCTTCATCACAATGAGAATTTGTTGGGACATAAATCTGAATTATCTGCATATGATATCCGTTATTAAGTTGAATTATTAATCTTGTCTTTCTGTCTGACACACAATCAATCTCCACAATGTTGTTCTTCAACTTTTTATTTACGATGAATCCTAATCCACTTCCAATATTTGTACCTTTGTAACACAGTAGATGTTCACTTTTTAATCAAATTATTTTTTATCTTTTCCCCTATCTTCACAAAGTCCAATAATTTTCCATTTAATAAGAGGTTTTTCCAATTCTTGCAATATTCCTTCACTTGAAAGTGATCTACAGTTGTAAATATCTAAATAAGAGGTCATCATCAAATGACAGCCTGGGTCTCAATCAGGAGATTCTTAGCATCCTCCATGCTCAACCACCAGCCACTGCCTTGACTAATAATTTTATAACCTCCTGGAAATAAGAGCCACAATTTATTTTTTTATCTGTCATGATTGCGTATATCTATTTAAAAACATTTCCATTCACACATATTATATTACACATATTCTTACTGCCTTCAATAAAACTCCACTAATATTTCATTTGAGTTGTCAAGTGACTGAGAAAAAAGATCATAATGTTTCTTGATCTTAAACTCAGAAATAAAAAGCCAATAAACTCACCATGCTGGCTAAGGTGTGTTGATAAGCAGCCCATTCATGTCCATATATTCTATGAATAATCACATACTAATAACAGCTTGCAATGACAAAAATGTATGGAATGATATTACGAATTTGCCTTGCTTGGTACCCTTAAGGCCTCCAAGAGGAATGACAGGGTCTTGTTTCAGGTAACAGCAAACTCCTTTTTGCAGCCTAACATTTTTTTTATATGCTTATGCGCCTTTATTGTTAAAGAAAGTTGCCTTGACTACAGGTAGACACTGTTGATAGCTTAAGGGTTGATTGTTATTATGCAAATACGCAGTTTTATATCATCTAAACACAAAAATCTTTTTTAAGTACTACTAATTTTTAAAGTAGTCAAATATATGCTAGACTTGTTGATACTACTTCATTTTGTAGTCCTAAAAATATTATTGAGGCTTTTTTATAAATATTAAATAATTTACATAATCTAAATTAGACAATGAACAAAGAAGAAAATGGAATATCAAATTTTTAGATTTATAAGTGTCTGGAAATAATGATTATTTGAATAGTATTATTTATTTATGTCCTTTGTAGAAACTTACAATCATATATATATAGAAAAGTTTGATAATGAAAAAAATCAACTAATCTTTTAGCAATGTTCAATTTGATATTAAAGAAACCTCTTAAATGATATTAGATAATGCAAAGCATTGTTTAATAATTTAAAAAGAATCAAATTCCCTCTTCCAGAACATGTATTTCTGATTAATCAATCATAATAACATCCACCTATTCAATAAACTAATTGAGACTGCATCATATATAGCAACTCAGTTTCTATTTAAATAACTTGTCATGTTCGGTTTCATATTAGAGTTATTATGTTTGATGTTCTCTCAACTAGTCTCCTGAGAAGCTGATGACATCATATTTGATTGACAGAAATATGTATTCTGTAAGAAGTTAGTTGATTTTTCATCAAATGTTGCTGGTAACTTTCTATAAATTTCTACAGAGTGTTAAATAAATAGCATTAATACATTAAATATTTATATGGTATTTAATTAATTAATATATATGCATTTAAAAAGGATGCTTGATGACAAGATTATTTAAAAATGAATTGGATTATAAGTTCTTCCTTGTCAAATAACATTAAGCCAATACAAAGGAAACTGTAGTTAAATTACTATTAATTTTTCATATTCAAATTTCAATATCAAATTGAGCATTATGAGTCTATATTTAAACAGAAATTGAGTTGCTATGTTTAATATAATCTCAGCTGGTATCCAAGCAGCTGACAACATCAGGTTTGGTTGATAGAATGTATCCTGTAAGAGGATCATTCACTTTTCAACAAAAATTTATACATATGTAAGACCATAAGATGCTATAATTTTCTATAGAGAGCATAAATAACTAAACATTAATAAATTATATATGTAAGTTGCATTTGATTAATTAATATTTATATATTTGTATAAATATATTTGCAAATTAAATGTTCTTTAGTATGCAAGGACAAGCAAAATATTATTCATGTAGAGAAAAATCAGTGAAAAAAATTCTAAAATTACTTAACTACATTTCAGTACTTTGTTATTATATTTATGGCAAGAGAAACTAAATATCAAAGAATATATTTGAGCATAAGTTTATATAGTATTAACAGATTCCATTGTGTTTCACTATCAATTAAAAAATAAATAAAATGTAAAAAATAAGGATTTTCAATTTTTTTATTAAACAGTTGGGCTCTTTTATATACATTTTTGTATATATTTATCATTTCCTCTTCCCTCTGCTATTCATTCAGTCATTGATTCAAGTATACGTTTTGATGAAACTAAACTTTATTTTATATGTAAGATAGATTTTCTGGAAAAGGTATAGAAATACTTTTAAAAAAAGTAACTATTTTAGCAAAATCAGATAAAACTTTAAACTTATCTCATATTTAAATATTTTTATTTTCTTGTTTTCATTGATTAATTTGAAATGCAATAAATGCTAAATTATAAAAAATAATACAAATATCAGATATAACAGCTATATAATATATATTTACATTAATAATTATACATAAAAAAACCTTTTGTGGCACAATTTTATGTCTTTATCAAATATTGAACATGTACTTCAAACATTAATCTACTGTTGTTCAACATTTAATAAGGGCAGAAAATCATGTATCAAAAATTTTTTTTATATATAATTATTAATATATATATATAATTTCATACAATTATTTTCAAGAGATTCCATGTAGTAAATAAAATAGCTAAGTAGCTGACATTTCAGTACATAAAAATATGTGTAAGATTTAAAATCATTATTATTTCCTTTTGCTGTTTCCTTCTCATATTCAACTTTTATTGGTTGAGAAGTTTTTAAAAAAAATTTTTATCCTTCAATAGCTTTTTCCAAATATTGTTAATATTCTTCAATTCATACTTTTTATTTATGCTTTTGGGTCTTTTAAAAATCTTTATAGCTTCCCTTTCTGATCATATTGTTCAATTTTTGCTAGAATATGTGTTTTATTAATATTGATCTCATAATTAATTAATTTTATGTATAAATAAATAGCTGATGAATTGGATTTTTCTCTTAACTGCCAAAATGTGTTCTTCCTTCCTTATATTTATTCTATGATTGGTCTGTCATGATGTATATGAAATTTCATGCAGAGTTTGTTCACATTCATACATTCAGACAAACCAATCATAGAATAAGCAGAAAGAACACATTTAGGCAGTTAAGAGAAAGTCCAATTTATCAGCTATTTATTCACACATAAAATTAACTAATCATGAGATCAATTTTAATAAACACATATTCTGGCAAAAATTGAACAATATGTCCAGAGACTGCTAAGGAAGATATAGAGATTTTCAAAAGGCCTAGGAGCAAAAATGAGAAGTGTGAATTGAAAAAAAAATTAATAATATTTGGGAAAAGCTATTGGAAGATAACATTTTTTAAAACTTCTCAACCAAATAGAATTTGAGTATGAAGATGAAATAATAAAAGAAAAAAATAATGATTTTATGTCTCACACACATTCTTATGATTTGAAAAAGAAGAAGCTCTGAGGAAAGTATTTATTGTATTGAAACATTAGCTATTTAGTGGTTTTATTTACTATATGGAATCTCCTGAAAGTAGTAGTATGAAATCATCATTTATCCATGAAGAATATTAGAATTAATGTGCACATATATATTATATAGCTGTTACATGTGATATTTTTGTTATTATTTATTTATATAATTTATATGACAAAAACAATATAATGTAACGGTATGAAAAGTAGAGCTGCTTTAACCTAACCTAGAGATGCAGGTAGAGTGGGTTCGAACCTCACCTACTCCTCTAGATTTCTACTAAGCGACTTACTCCCCAACCTCACTAGAATTTATTCTTAATGTATGCCCGGTGGTCACGGAGAAACAATACTCTAAGGAGGAATTTTAGCATGCTACAGAGTTTTAATAACAGTGAATGAAAGACAAAAGAAAAACTTTATTATTTTACATTTACAGAGTACAACGAATTGATTAGTTGAGCTGCAGGCTATTTCCCTACAACTATATCCTGATATGAAAGAAAGACCCTTTAAAAAAAAATGACTTCACATTATAAGTTGGGAACATTTCTAGCCAGTGGACAAATTACATGATTGAAAAAGAGACAGACATAATTAACACTATGGTGAGAGTACATGATTCAGATAGCCAGCCAAACTAACTAACATATTCTTAGGAAAGCATTGAAAATACCGTCCTCTGCTACTAATAAAAAATTCAATAGTGATCCCCCCCCCTATGGATATTTTCAGTCTTGATTTAGACACTTCAATAATATTCTGCAGAGAAAGTCTTTGAAATAAATATAAATATAAAATATTGCAGACTAAGATGACAGAATATTGTGGGAAATGATGAGTCCTGAGACACACATGGCTACCAAGAAGCTAACACGATACTGGATAACTCTCCACCTCTAAACTGAGTTAGAGAAAATGGAATTTGTTCGCTAACCACGTGATCCGAATTCAGGCATGGAGTTTTGTTGCTTATGTCCAGTTCTATATATATGAAAGAGATGAGATCCAATTTTTTATTAATCATTACGATCCCAAGGTGGGTATGTTAGCTTATGTAGACTTGGTGAGGAAAGCGCCGAAATATGCAGAGATATGCCCACAGATCACCCAATATGCAATATAATATAAATATGGTTCAACGACCTTTAAATTTAAAAAAAAAATCTTAATTGGTAAACATATACAAAACATTATGAAAGTCTAACCAAAAAAAAAAAAAATCCCTTATAAAATAATTGTTATTCTATTTTCCAATACAATTAAATCACTTAGGCAAAAGGGACAGACATGTCAAAAAAAATTAGTTAATGTTCAGCCAGCCCACCACACAGTTAATACAAATCCTTTTCTATAACTTTAATATCGATAAATACGGGCAACTGTATTCTCTCTTTTACAGCTAGATGAAAAACGAAAGTTTGTTATTTTACATTCTTAAAAAAAAATACACATACATATTTGTAATCTTTTTTGAATTGAATTAAGAGAAATATATATGGCAAAGAAATATAGGTAAGGGCCTTTTTTTTTTAACAAAAGAAAACTAAATCAAATCTTTAATCATTAAATCTCAAGTCCTATACCAATTAACTAGAACTTAATAGATAACCCTGCATTATTAATCAATGGGGGGGGGGGCGGGAGAGAATTTGTGCTTTCTGCGTTTTGTTTCTCTCTTTTTTTTCGTCTTTAAAACATATACATAAAATGAGATGTTTAATTATAAGTGTATAATGGTGACCAAGTTTCGTGAGGCATTTTCACCTAACTTAAGAAGATTCATCACCACTATACGTATTAATCCTAATACCAATTACAATATTTTTTTAAAAAAACAATTTACAAAATGTTTAAATAAAAAAATAAAAAACAACAACATATATCTAGATTTACTTTGGGAAAAGACAAACACATTTCAAATAAGAGGATAGTTACCGGTAACTACAGTGCGTGAGTCAAGATGGGTTCCGTTGATGTTGCATGGCAGTTCCTTTTTTTTTTGATTCACATTTCCATAGAAAGAATTAATTACTACAGGGTTTTGTCAGGTATTTTGCTTGGTTCTTCAGCTGGCTTACATCTTTAGACTCCAGTCCCAGAGACGGGAGAGTGAAGGCAAAGAAAACTACCCCAGCATTCTGTAGAGTAACAAAGTTCTGGATTTGAATACATGTAGAGCAAATAATCTCTAGCAACAATGAAAAGGCAGCAAGCAGGAATTTTAAAAAAATGAATTTCTTCTTTAAAAGAATAATTTTCAGCCAATTCTAGAAATTCTTAATATAAGAGTCCTTAGCAAGAGCTTCAGCAGATTTTCAGATGGAAGAACAAAAGAAAAGTTCTTTATTTATACTACTTTTTCCCAATTGTGTTTTTAATTAAACTACTTATTAGTAGCCTATTGTTTCAAATTTTCCTCTGTTATCTTTTTTTTTTTAATTAAAATCTTTCATAAAATAATTGCATTCTTTAATGGGTTATGTTTAATTATGAAAATTTATCTTATCTCTTTCTGCCATCATATTTTAAAATTAAAGAAAAATTTTAAAAAATTCTCTTATTTTTTTTATATTTTATTTCATTAACTTTTCCCCCCTCTTAAAATAATTTCCCTTAAAATAATATAAAGCAGTTGATGCAGGTCATTCTTTAAGTTTGAGAAAAACATACATTCATGTGGTTGGACTTAGGGTCTTAGTTAGTCCACAGTGAATGGTGAAGGCAGCATATATATCACTGTATATATTTATATGCACAGCTTCAATAATGGACTTCCTTTATTTCCATTTTTGATCATATTAATATGCACTAAGTAAACTATCTCTTTTGTGGAATCCAGCCACTCTTATCCTGAAGAAATTGACTATAATACAATATTATTAAACAACAGAATTGTGATAGCTCTTCAGAACATCTGCCTACTACACTTTTTCTATATAACTGCCTGCCTTATCTGAACTTTTACACATGAAAATATTTATGACAATATATATAATAGCAGCAGCCAATGAATTTAGAGCAAAACCTTTTCACTACTTGGTAAATCATGGGCTCCATTCTCATAAGCACATGGCTCCTATCTCATTACTGATAAAAGCTGCATCACATGTTTTTCTTTTGTGATCAATGTATTGACATGCATATAATCAACTCAAATTATTTTGGTTCTTTCATCCTTCATGTAAAAAAAAAGATAGACTAATATTAGATTTAAAATTTGTTTAAGGAATTCTTAGCTAATTAAAAAAAAAATTCAAATTCCATACAAATATGTGAATCAAGTTATAGATTTCTTTTATAATTCAGAACAGAAAAAAAAAATTAATTTTATGTATTTATATCCTTACAAATATTTTTTCTATTGATCTAATCAAATCAATTATCTTCAATCTTAAAAAATATGTTTTTCTTTTTTTTTTTTCATTTCAATTCTTTTGCTCTTTTCAAAAGTGATACATATATGTAAAGTACTATAGGTAAAATGGTCTTTTAATAGCATACTGCAAAATAAATACCTCTCCAACAATCTTACAAAGAAACAATAAAGAAGAAGGCATTACTCACTAATTTTTCTAAATTACAATTGGAGAGTAAAGCTTTTAAAAAAAATTTATTCTCGAGTATCTAGTTAAAATAACTAAAAACCCATTTATAATTAACATTAGATAATTACCTATGTTGACTGTAAGATTAGCTACCTGAAAAAAAAAAATCCTAAATCTAACTAGAATTTTAAAAAAATGTAATTCCCTCGATCAGTGTTCAATCCCAGGATCATAAGCGGATGCATTATCTCTGTCACTAGATCAGTGATACTTCGGTAAAAGCCGGGAAGGGGGTAATAGTTAACTAGCATATATTGATTATAGTGTTAATATAATTACACACATAAATAAATATCTACGTATCAATTAAAAACAATTAATTATTTTAAAACTTGATAATAAATATCCGGAAATATGTTTCACTACATTCCTTTTCTTTTATAACAGTCAGAGAATAAATAAATGATCAGTTTTAAATACTTCCAATAGATGGCACCATTCTACAAGAAATGTCCACGCATAGAAAATCAAATTATAGCAAATATTTGTATTTCAAAATATATTTAATTAATTTATACCAAAAGAAAGTAATTTTTTTTGAAAAAAAATTAAAGCGAACTCCCAAATTTTCAACGAGCTCATTATTTGGATAATATAAATTTAGACTGAATCGAAATATTTTATGTAAAATCAAATTGATAAGAAAATATAAAACTATAAGGGAGGGGGGTATAAACGTTATTTAGAAAGTAATAGTAAAAATGAATTTTTAAAAATGTTAACAGATACATTAATCCAAGTATGTTTTTTGTTTTGTTTTTCAAATCATATTCTATACTAATATGCTGTATTAGAGTGAAAGTAGCTTAAAGAATCGTTTGTTTTTTTTATGTTGGGCTGCTTGAGATATGACTGGAATGTTTTAAGTTACAGTTTAGAGATTATTATAGCTTAATCAAAATATCTTGTGATTCTAACTGCAGCATTATGTTAAAGTTTTTTTAGATGTTTATCTCAAAGCAACCATCTCCTATCCAAATCTTAGACTATAAAAACCAATCAGTTTATTGAGTTTAACACACTTATCACTGTTATATGCTTAAATTATATGCATTGGAACCATTATAGTCTTAATCATGGAGAATCATGATAATAGAATTAATATTCCTTCAACAGTCCAATTACTCATACTTAAATGAAATTTTTCGACCATTCATTAGATAATTAAACAGTGCAGCCTGGAATTACATATATGTAGAAGGCCCATAAAAGTTAAATTTGGTACAATGTTTTAAAATCTTATGAATTTCACTTTGGTTAAAGGCGACAAATTAATAGCACCTCAGGCCTTAAAAGATGGGAATACATCTGTCTTTCCATCTTAATTAGTTTAACTATATCCACATTTTTTTTGTTCAAGATTTGCATGTTAATCAAGGAAGTATATGTCTGAAATAATTTCATTAATTAAAGTCTCTGAAAATCTTTCAATCTCTAATAATATTCCATGGAAGTTTGGGTTCATTAATTTTATGAATCTAAGGATGATCTGATGTGGATAGATTATATTCTGTATCAAAATGGTCTATAATACTAAAAATTGAAAAGATTGAATTTAAAATGTTTCTAGTATTTTCGTGAAGGTTTGTGATGATGGTGTTCTAGTTGTATTTTTATATTGGACTATTTCCATCATCTAATATGAGTATTGAATGTCTTTAGAAAAATTTAATTTTTATTTAACTATTCCAAATACATTCAACTAACCTGCTTGATATGCTATTACTAACAGTTGAATGTATTTGGAATATTTAAATAAAAGTTAAATTTTTCTAAAGACATTCAATACTCATATTAGATGATTGGAAATAGTCCAATATAAAAATACAACTAAAATGTTTCTACTTTCCATTCTTGTAATTTATTGTAAATGTCATTTTGTACAACTGAAAATTTAGTTACTATGAATGCGCTTAATTAACTACGTTAAAAACAATATGTTGTAAGGAATTGTGAATTTCATAAAAAAATACACCTTATTTACAAACATATATATTAGATATATTAAGCACTTGGCCATGCAAAATAAGAAAAGCTTTTCTTATTTTGCATCACCAAGCACTTAATATATGTATTACAATTGTTTTAAGAAAAGTAAAAACAGCATAATATAGAAACATATATATTATAAAGGTCATCTTGTGGATCACATGTGTGAATCAAAAACATCCACCAGATGGCACCATTAGATTTATAATCTAGACCCAAACTATCTAAAACATGGCTCACTTAGAGATTTTAATTTTATTGCGTAAACAAATAGAATAATTTGAACTGAATGCTTATTAGATATTTTAATTCTACCACCAATCAATAATCTTGATATTAATTATCTGGTATTTTTATGTCACTGTATACCTGCACATTTTTCAAAAATATGTCAAAGCAGCAGCCTGGCACTGCTTTGATCCAACATGCATGCTTTGTGCATTCAAAGTGAACATGTGCTTGATTAGTGCACAATTAGTTTTGTTCGAATATAGTTTATCTATAATTAATGATAGGATTCTCCAATGATTTAATATATGTACTTAATTTTGGATACTGACAGAACTACTTATCAATGTGATTGGCTGCATTATCTATGTTTTTTGTGAAAGTCAAAAAATATTCAAAACATTTTATCATTTTCCAACTTTAACTATATTTCCATTTTTATAAATCAAAACTCTGTATTTTATAGACCATGCAATGACTATTCACACAAAGTAATACAATTATAGATGCACTGTGGTAGATTTTTTATCTATCTACAATATATATAATTAAATGCTTCGCAATGATGTGAAATGAATCAATCTTTGAGTAAACAAATTAAAATACACCTAATGCAAAAAATTCTATTTTATTTTCATGAATGTTTTTTGTTTGTTTTTTTTTTTTTGCAAATTCTAATTCAAAATAAATCAAAAAATGTAATGAAGACAATTTTCTTGACTTGATTTATAATTGTAAAGCAATACGTCTATATCTGCAAATAATTTTTTTTTTTTTTTAATATCTAAGTGTTTTTATCATATGTAACCCCAATCCACATAAAAACATTGTAAGCTTTCATACCCGCTTTTTCTCAGCCAGGCCTAGATTCGACCCTCAGATTTTTTTAATGTAGCTCTTAGATTATTTAAGGTTGCATAGCCCTGATTTAGACTGTCAAGTATCTATTTATGCAAGCATTTTTTTTAATCGACCACGAGCTTTTCACAGCAGCTTCAATCACTACTAACATTTATAAGCCATAGATCTAGGAGTTGTAAGACTCCTTTAATTCGCAATCAGTTGAATTTCCCCTACTTTTCCTTTATTTATAATAAAACCGTTAAATGATTTGTATGAAAGTGCAAAATAAATAAACGCACATTTCATTATGAATTAATAAAAATTCAAGTTCCAAAATAATATGAAATTTCTTAATTAGTAAAATCAGAGTTGGATTTCGACAAATAATAATATCAAGAACACAACATGATGACCCAGCAGATATATAATATACTTCTGCAACCTATTGTAGACTATATATTAATGTCTATCAATAACCAATTGGTTTTACTCATAAATACCACGATAAATATGTGTGTAAAAAGCACCACTCCATAACTCAATATTATATTTATAATAGGAAGATCAAATATGAATTCAATTTTAATGTATAAATAATATAGTATGAAGTATAGAATTCAGTTGAAAACTTTTAATTTATAAATTCAAGCCTATTTTCCGTTAAACAATACTATGTGTGCATATCCTTGTATTCGCCTTAATATATTACCAATAAGTCAATACCTCCCTTTTCATATTCTTTGAGTCTTAACCTTTTAACTTTCTTGTCCAATTAAAAACGATCACGGCATCAAGTCACTCGAATTCCACCATTTTTAACACTGCAGTAAAGAATTTACAGTCATTTTAAAGCTTAAAAAAGTGCCGTAAGATGCTGCCTCTCTGGAATTATTTTACCAGTAAAAAATCAATAATATTCAAATTTTAATTTTAACAATGGAAGAAGGCAGTCCTTTTCTGGGCACTGATTGGTTGTTGCTCATATTGGACAAAGAAGACCGCTTATCAATAATTTTCACCGCTCCACCGTTTGTCAATAATTTTCACTGTTCCAACTTCTTTGTTTCATTTTGAAAATGATAAATGAATGGTTTCGACCATTTTAAAAGTATTTTTTAACATATTATAAATTATTTTGATAAAATATGCTAAAAATAAAATTATTCTAGAAAAATAGTTAAGATTTTAGTAAAAATTATTTACTTTTACACAACGTAAAATTGAGAAAGAAATCATTGATGTCAGCAACACTTTTCAATTTGTTAGGAATGTTCTTTTTAAATTAATCACTATTGAATATTTTTATAATTCTAAATAAAAATTTATTTTTGAAAAAACTTTCATTCACTTTCATAACCTGACAAATTATTAATACACTTTTTACAAACGAAACAAAAATGAATATAATATTAAAAGATGAATATATTTTTACTGCTGATTCTGTAATTGACCAATCAAAAATTTAGAGTTTTACCTCACTTGGCCAATAAAGTGCAGCTGAATGGGTTAACACAATATTTTCATAATATTTAATAAGCATTAAGATATTATTATTGACTATCAACTTCAATTCTCCATTTTATATACACACATATTAACTGTTTAAGTTCCCTTACAAAAGTATCTAAATGTCTATACTCAGTAATTTTACTCTTAAAATTTATATCATCAATTATAGGTATTGTAATAAAAGCACTATTCATACCTTAAATTATATAAACATTATTTCAGTTTAAACTTGGAACAAGGAGTTATATGGGAAAAATAATTACATGCAAAGTTTAGACACTGAAATTTGCCATTTTATTATAAAAGTTTAATAATCAATAAATTTCATTTAAATATTCCATTAAATTACCTTAATAATCATTACAATCTAAAATCATAAAATACAATTTAAAAATATGAAAAATACATAATAAACCTTTAACCCTTTTCCCGCGCTCGACGAGGCTCCTCGTCGACATCTGAAATCACTCTAACTCAGCCAGTTTTTATACGAAAATATTCGTTAAATATGTATTGAATTCGTTTTTAAAAGTTCTGTACGATGGTGACATCTTCCGATTTATTTTAGAAGTAAAAAATAAAAAAAAACGCATTTAAACCTAAACAAAGAAGGAACATTATTTGTGATTGGTTCTTAGCATGCTCTCAGCCGAAAAAGACATTCTGATTGGCTGGAAAGAACAAAGAAACTGCCTGATCAAAGAAAATAAAGAAAAACGCTGAGATTTTCATTTCAATATGATTTAAATTATTATTAAATAATATTTATGGAAATTAAACATAATTTTCAGAGAGAATAATAAAAAACAAAATTATTTTCGAAAAATATTGAAGATTTAAGTAAATATATTGAAGATGTAGTAAAAAGAAATATTTACTTTTCTATAACGTAAAAGTCGATCTTTTTGTTTACATTATAACTTTTATGTTGCCGATATTGAATATCTTAGAATAAATAAATAGCAATTTATTTTTGAAAGAACTTTCGTTTTCTTCATGACCTGAAAAATTAATTATATACTTTTTATAAACGTATCTGAGTTGAATTTAATATTATAGGCGAATATGTTTTAACAATAGGCTTTGTCTTCAGTTTGTGAGTTGGCCAATTAAAAGATTTGATTTTTACCTCATACAACCAATGATTTAATTAGCGGTTTAAGGGTTAAGTGTGAAATAAAAGAATAAATACATTTGAAATTTATGCAAAATTAACTTCAAAATGATTTTAACACAATAACCTAATGTTGAAGATATGTCTAATATTTGATATTTGAGAGTCTGAATTTAGCAATTCCCATGGGATATATAATTTTACTTAAATATTTTTCTTTATGTATATATTTAGAGCTCTTTGTTCAGAGAAAGTATGTGATTTGTATTACTTATGAAGAATCCTTAATTTTTGTTTTAAACCACTAAACATCACATAATCACCATTTCTTATGCTTGTGCATAACTGTTATTAAAACAGGCAAAACTCTCCATACAGTAGTGCCACTCAGTGCAAGCCAGAGTAATCAATAGATGCCAGAAGGCTTGTGAATAAAATCCCTATCTAGTGCCTACTCATTCAATATCTTCAGACTAGTTTCTAGCTTGTGGCTTTCATCATTGAGAAGCCTTGGATCTGAGAGCACTGCACCTAGATCTTAGGCTCCTCACTTAAATTAGAAATGATCAATTTCTTAGAGGCATACACATTTTGATGGTATATAAAGTAAAACAGAATCAAACATAGAAAACAAAGATCTCAATTACAAAAAAGTATTAACATTCATTTGAAGCAAAGTTTGGAAACAAACAATGGTAAAAAATATAGAATTTGAATTCCAGCAGAATGACTTATAATAAAGAAAGGAAATAATAATTTTTAAAAAATAATGACAAATCTATATTACTAAAATAAAATACATAATATATATATATTCTAAATATTCATACATGTATAAACAATATTTCTAAAAATTCAAATTACAATTAATTACTTCAAAAAACAATGAAGCTAGATAATGGAAAAATGTATTAATGGCTTCCAATATGCATTTCTATAAATCAAGATCCTTTCATTTAGACAAGATACTTAATCTCCCCAAAATTCATAAACTTCATATTATATATTTATTTACGTGAATTATAAGAACTTATTTTCCAAGCACTGTAACTAGTTTATTTATAATAACAATTCTTCGATAGATACGAACTCATTCGAATTCTTTTTTTTTCTTTTTTTTCAAGATAGGTTATTACACTTTTTAATTTTAGACATAGACTTGAAATTTTATTAATGATCAAATATACATATTTGCTAGAGACCGCTCATCTTTTTCCACTCGTGTATATAAACTATAAGAACAATAGTTTGTATTTTTTGAAATATGTTTGTTTATAATTTGTAATACATGTATTTGCCTGTAAATAAAATTTAAAGAGAATATTGAAAATTTTTAAAAATCTAAAAATTTCTAGTTCAATAAAAAACATTTAATAATGGTTAATGGTTTATGAATTATTAAAAGGCTGTTGTTGAAGTAAATAAGAGAATGTAAGGAATAAAGGATTGTTATAAATAAATGGTGAAGTTTGCATATGATAGAGAACAAACAGGTGTACTGATAACACTGAAAGAATTAAAAGACTGAAGTGGAGTTGGGCTGGACATATTGCTAGAAGAGATGATAATAGATGAACAATTGAAATCTTAAACTGGATTCCAAGAGATTGTAAAAGATCCAGAAAGAGACCACATGTGAGATGGATGGATGAAATAAGACAGTGTACAGGGATGATGTGGAGAAAAGACACTAGAGATCGCAGATGGTTGAAAATGATGATGATGATAGTATGTGAGACTGTAACTCTGAATATTATGACGCAGAATAAAGTATGATAACCCAACAATGGCAAACTATGATCAACGATGGTCAACTTTTAGATTATAGCATTCTATTGCTTAGTTATTCCTATGGACAGAATATTTAATATACATAAAAGCAGAAAAAATAAATTACACATTATCCTGAAATGAATACTAATCTAATATATAAAATAAATATTTAAAATGGAAATAGTGTATTAGTCATAATCTTTATTAGAAATGTTTAGCAATGTAAGACGAATACAAATGCTGTCATTAAACAGAAAACAAATATTGTGCAATGTATCCTTAAGACTTCATAATTTACATATGAATTAGCATTTGAAAGATAATTAATTACAGAGTATCAATGAGAAGCAGAAAATAAATCATGAAAACCAATAAATTATGTCTGAAATGTGAGATGTCTATCATTAAATTAAAAATATAAAGAATTTTAAAAATTTTATTATAAATGATATGTAATAAATTAATAGAAGTTAAGAGGAAATTTCAACAATAAAGATGAAGTGGATTTTTAAAATTTAAATTCAAATATATAAAAGCTAAAGGGTGACAAGCCTGCATCTAATTCCAGGATATTCTGATTTATTTTGACAAAATTGCTAAATATTCATTTAACAAAATTAAAAGTAATCTAATGAAAGATAAATAAAGTAATTTAAATATTTTATATCTGCCCACATACTGTAAGCATATACTTTTGAAAATCTAATAAAAGATATTTCTTAAATAATAATTAAAGACTTTTTCAAATATAATTTTTCAAGCTAAAATGAAAAATTCCAGCTTTTGTTTTGCCTTCTTTTATTTCTAGAACATAAAACCAAAACTATTATTAATTGGTCAAGTGTAATTTAACAACTTTTTTAATCTGAACAAAATTACCCAAAAACCATTTTCATGAGACCAGACTTTTTATTATTATTTTAGCATGAGTTAAGATTTACTTAAATTTTTTTTTTTATTAAATTTTGAACATATAGGTATTTTTTAAAACAAAAATAAACATAATATACTAAATAAATTAATATACATAAATTTTTTAAAATAAAATTAAAAAAAAAAAAAACAATTTGATTCTTAATTTGTTCAACAGCTATACTTAATTTATAATTTTCACTTTTTACCAGAAAACCAATCGAAATTTCTAATAGCTAACTTTTTAAAAAAAAAAACAGTAATTGCAAAAACATTTTTATTTAATTCATAGTGTTCATTTTCCCTCTAAAAAACATCAGTTAAAAACTTGAATCACCAACTATTCTGTAAATATTTACTGTAATTTATTTTATTCATCATCATCATCATCAACCATTATCAATCCACTGCAGGATGAAGGTCTCTCCAAGTTCAATCCATCTTTTCCTATCTTTAGCTTCTCTTCTCCACATCACCCCGGCACACTTTCTTATTTCATCCATCCATCTCACATGTGGTCTCTTTCTGGGTCTTTTACAATCTCTTGAAATCCAGTTTAAAATTTCAATTGTCCATCTATTACCATCTCTTCTAACAATATGTCCAGCCCAACTCCACTTCAGTTTTTTAATTTTTTTCAATGAGGTCAGTAACACCTGTTTGTTCTCTTACCCATGCATTGTGTTTTCGATCCCTTCTTGTTACTCCCAACATGCATCTCTCCATACTTCTTTGAGTGGTCTGAAGTCTCTGTATTGCTCTTCTATTAAATGTCCAAGTCTCAGATCCATAAGTAAGAACTGGCAAAACACATTTATTAAAAACCTTTCTTTTCAAACACATAGGCACATTTTCTTTTAGTATCAAGTTATTTCTACCAAAAGCACTCTAATCAAGTTTAATTCTATGATTAATTTCATCCATTAGGTTTCCATCTGTATTAATAATCTGACCAAGGTATTTGTAACTGTTAACTTCTTCTAATTCATCATAGTCAATCTTTATTTTCATATTTTGAGAAAATCTATTAAACATTACTTTAGTCTTTTTAGCATTTATCTTTAGTCCTACTTTCCTACTTTCATCTGATAACTCCTGCAACATTTCCTGTAACTCTAAAGCATTATTTGCAAAAATAACTATATCATCTGCAAAATCAAAATGACCTAAATAATCTCCATTTACTTTCACTCCTTTAGCTTCCCATTTTAATCCACAAAATACTTCTTGCAGCACTGCTGTAAAAAGTTTTGGAGATATGGAGTCACCCTGTCTTATACCCTTTTCAATGTTAATTTTCCTACTATCATTATGTAATCTAATTGTTGCTGTTGCGTTTTTATAAATATTCTTTAAAATATGACAATATCCTGGATCTACACCTTGATGATCCAATGCTTTAATCACTGAAGAAATGTTTATAGAATCAAATGCCTTTTCATAGTCTACAAATCCTAAGCATAATGGCAACTCATATTCATTTGTCCTTTCTATAATTTCTCTCAATACCTGAATATTTTATTACTAAATAATATATATATAATGATATTCTTATTAGATGTCTATATTTCTTCAAAGTTATATACATAATCTTGTAATTGAATATTAATAAATACAGTAACCAAATATATGTAAATATATGTAAAGTAAAATTTAAAATTTTTCATTTTTTTTCATTACTACTAAAATTATTTGTAAACTCAAAAAAATGTATTATCATCAGGAATTCATCTAGATTGGAAATTGGGAAAAGATAAAAATTGAGTTAAAGATTTCATAGACAAACAATTAGATAAATAATAGACTAATAACACATAAAAAACAAACATAAATTTTAATTGCAAAATCTAACTGGAAAAGAATTGGGGGGGGGGGGGGACCAGCAATTAAACAGTAAAGTCTGATTTATTATTAATATAAAGATGTTAAACACAAACAAAAAACATATATAAATATAAGATATAATTAATAATTACATTTAAAATATCCAAATTTAATATTTCTTTAAAATTTCAAACAACAAATGGGTGCTTAAAAAGACCAAGGACTTATAATGAAGAAGTAATGAATAATTCAAAACCAGTTGAGATTGGGCTGAAAAATTGGTAGTTGATTTCAAATCGGAAAAAAAATAAAAGACAAGATAATCCAATCTCATTAAACTTATTCATAACATATTTGAAAAAAGTAAAAATAAGATGAAAGAAAAATGTAAAGGAATATGGAACAAAAATAATTTAAAATATGCAGAAAGTATAATGAGGACTGAAGAAAATTATAAGAACTGAAAACTATTTTAGAGATATTAAATGAGCAGGCAAAACAAAAAACAATGGTCTTGACAAAAAAATAAATCAAAAGAAAAACTATAATTGATGAAACTGAAGTAAAAAATTTTATGTGATTTGACTGGCAAAGGAAAATAAATTTTAAAAATAAGCAGAACCAAAACTTATCTACAAAGCATAGATTGTATTTGGAAAAACAAAGATTATAATTGATATTAGATGTATTGGGTACATAATACTGGTGTATTATACACTGGATAAAATATGACAATCAAACTTTCAGTAAGAAAAATCTTATAAAAGAATATGCTACAGAAAATACTGGCAATTGAGTGGATACAAAGTTTATAATGAAAAATTTTACAAAAAAAAAAGTAAATTGGAGGAAGATTTTGTTGTATGCAGCATAAATAATCAGAAATGAAAAACCTTAATGCTTGATGTTACACAGGCACGAGTAAAAGAGGAAAATTAAAGAATAATATGAAACTAATTTACATTTGATCAATATTTTTGAAAGAAATTAACTAGAGCTGTTAAAGGATGCACCATTATCTAAAGATACAGAGCACTTAAGTATATAATGGTGGAGTGATAAGACATATATTGCAAAATTATTATTACACATTCTTTTAATCTAGAAAAATTATTAATTTGAGAAAGACTAAGATCACCGTGCACAATGTGTAGGTTATACATGGTACATGGGCATTTCATCAATGGGCACCAAATTACTGTGATAATTAATAAAATTTTATGTAAATGAAAATGTTTAGATTTCTGAATCACTCCATTGTTAAAAATATGTTCCGATTGTAAATATTTATTTACATGTAAGAAGATTCCTTTTTTACTTTATCTTGTGACTATTATTCAAAATATACTAAATATTATATACTCTATCTTTATGCTAAACCAAACAGACATTTACGAGTTCATTGCAATAAGTAAGAAAATGTATATGTAAATGAAAATGTTTAGATTTCCAAATCATTTTTATTTAAACATTCTAATTTATACAAAAAAATGGTACCTTGCAATTAATAACTTTATTTAAAAACAAACATATTTAAAAAATATCACCTCATAATAATTATAATAATTCTGCAGTATATTAGGCAGCAATCATATCGTAAGTAATTAAGTTTTTCAGTCATATTTTACACGTTCTTTTATTATGTGCTTGGTATAGCATAGTGTTAGAGTGATGCTAAAGTATGGGATCTGGGATTAATTCCAGTGTTTTTTAATACGAATTTTAATTTTTTTTCTTTTTAATACTAATATCATCTTTTTTTTCATACTGATATTTATTTATGTTTTGCTAATCTGCTTTTACCTTTATTTAAGGAGAATTAGTCTACCTGCCAGAACTGAGAAAAGATAAATGAAACAACTTTTGACAAAAAAAATATTCATGAAAATATATAACTTTTCATATAATATATTTCAGTCAAAGAGCAAGCATTAAAATGATTTGGAATATATTATTCCAACAGGCAGAATACAAAGAAGGAAAAATAAGTAACATAACAGAAGATACCAATATTGGTATAACAGTGTCATACTTTTCACGTGGAAGAGATGATGTAAGAATAAGTACAATAAAGATAAATATCAAGCTGAAGCTTGAGAAATTAAATAATAAAACTCATTTTAAGAAATAAAAAAAATAGATAAAAAAATAACAATAATTGAAAAATTATCATTTTGTATTTAAGAAGAAATCTAAAATTTCAATAAGGCTTTAGAGCATGTTACCATGGAAAAAAACATGCTGAAAAATTTGATCTCACAAAAAATATTGCAACAGTTTTAAATTCTGAAGATTTCCATATTCTGCAAATTGAAAAACATGTCCTTAGCTTTATTAATCCCATTTTAAATCGCACATCAACATCATTATTAAGATTCATCTTCTTTTATATTTATTTCAAAATTTCAACTAAGAATTAATCTGTATTCCCAGGTATTCAAAATAGTCAATGTGAAGATCCAAATCACCATAGTCCAAGACTTTCAAATGATGATTACTATATCACACAATACTTTTTTAGATCTCTATTGACCTTTGTATAGACAAATAAAGTAAATGGTGAAAGTAATGCAAAAGACTTAAATAGTAAATCTTGAGTTTGAATTTTGGACATAGCAAGTATCTTTTAGCATTGTCTATATTTTGATAATACCAAATGCCTTTATAAAATCAACAAAAAAAAAAAAACATGTTTATAATGACTGATATTCATATAATTGTTTTTGTGAATTCTTAATTTATTTAATATATGA
This sequence comes from Epiperipatus broadwayi, assembly GCA_028023455.1. NCBI lineage: Eukaryota > Metazoa > Onychophora > Udeonychophora > Euonychophora > Peripatidae > Epiperipatus > Epiperipatus broadwayi. The sequence continues at coordinate 2,444,034 of JAQFVV010000164.1, forward strand.
TTTCCAAAATTTTCTGTAGTGACTTAAAAAATTTTCAAAAAAAAAAGAGGTAATGAAAAATAATTTGCTGAATTCAATTTTTCTTTTTAAAAATACTGATTTTAAAACAATGGCAAGAAGTGGACCACTTATTTCATGCATTTCTTTTTTTTAAAAAAAATGCCAACTTAATTGTAAAGAGTCTCTAAGCAATTCATTAATTTGTCTGATTATAAATCAAGCTTCAAGACTGTTATAAAGTTTTGAATATCAATTATTGTGCAGCGATCTTTTTTCATGATTTTCTTCATGGACAAATGTTTAAAATGAAATCTTCTTTCTTTGCTACCTTGTATGGTTTTAGATGTAGCAAGTTTAATAGGTTTTGTTTTTTTAATCATTAAGTTATTAATTAAAAAAAAAAAAAACTTGAATATATTATTCAATCAAATAACAAAAGATTTCGAAAATTTATATATATCACATTAATTATTTTAAAAAGATTTTATTAATAAATTTAGTCAACAACTCAAAGTTATACATCTACAATAGAAATCAAATAACTCCTGTTCAATCCCTCCCTCTAGTAGACGATGTAAGAGTTAAAAATAGAAAGTCTATATTTGAGCGGAAGATTATAAATATTTGTTAGTATAGACAATATACTTGTATTTAAATATTAATCAAATTTTTAATTTTCTTTTAAAATAGTACTATATAAAATATTCATATATATATTCTAGGCTGAAAAAAGATATCTTGATTTAAAAAAGTAATCTCAAGAAATCAAATTTTAACGTTAATGCAATTTAATTTGTCATTTTTAAAATTGTTAATTTATGCTTGGGTATATCACATGTGTGCATATATTATACATGTGTGTGATAATAGGTTTTTGGATTGATTTTTAAATACTTTTCACTAGCCCACAGTTAGTCCTTCACAATTTTTTTATATGATTAATAATATTGATTTTAAACTACTATAACATCACGTGCAACTATTGATTTTACAAAATAACCCGACACTAATAATTTATATGATATGAATCGTGTGTTGTTGTTTTTTTATCATATTTAAGACAATAAATTTTAACAGTCGCTCATTTTTTCTTCTTTTTTTTTTTTAATTGGTAGCTTTATGGACCATGTGACTTACACAAACAATGGCAAACTGAGTGTAACTATAAAACAAAATCTTAATATTTTTTTTATGTTACTCAACTAAGAATCGATAATTAAGATCCTTAGCTATGAATTTAAACCAAATTGATTATAATGACATATTTTTAATTGATTGAACAATGGAATAAAATCATAATTTTTTTAGTATTAATTCACATAATTTTTATATTTATCATAATCAATTAAAAATATAAATCAATATAGCAATTTTATCTTAGAAAAAATATATAATCAAAGTAAAATTAAATATTAATAAAAATGCTAGCAAAATCAAAATTTACGAAATTTTGTTACATCTCATGACCATTGTTCACTCAATAAATAAACAGAACTTGGAAACTACATACAAAAAACAACTAATATATAACTAACCACAATTCAAAAGTCTGTTAATACATGAAATCACAATAGTATGACCAAAAAAATGTGTAAATTTTGATTTTGCTAATATTTTTATTTTTTATAAAGAATTAAAAACAGATTAGTTTCAAATTTATATTTAAAAATTTAATACTATTTTGTAAATAAAGATAAGAATTTTTCAGCTTTCAAATCATACTAGGAGTGTAAATTACAAAATAACCTCTTTCTCTCCCTCTCTCTCTCCCCCCCTCCTTCTCTCTCTCTTCCTCTCTCCCTCTCTCTCACATTAGTGATACAAGCATTCATTGTTGTATTTGATAACATCTAATTCTCTGAACAAAAAGATACTTTTGTCTTATCAGGGAGAAAACGTTTAGTTTGATTATTTTTGTATAAAACTGCATTTACCTTGATGGCAATCACTTTTGAAATCCGAGTTATAGGCTTATCAGTCAAAAAGAATCTATTTTGCATTTTTATCACAGCATTATTCTAGCTTTCATTCTAATATAATAATATTGTATCTGATTTTTAATGTAAAGAACACTGGTATTTTTAGCTATTGACAGAACCAGCTGATTTTTCTATCTAGATCTCTTGATTCTCAATTTCTGACAGCTTCTTCAGAATTAATATGCCCTTAACAGCTATTGCAATGAATTGTAAAGTAAAATCAAGTATGTGTGATTAGTAGTCTTTTCTTATATTATTTTTTATCAGTATTTTGATCAATTATAAACAGATAAAGTTGACAACAACTTGTAAATTTTCATAAGTTTCTTCATTAAGTATATTTATAGTCAGAGACTAAATCATAATACAGAAATGTACTTCTCTCAGTGAACTGACTGTCTTATTCAAAACTTACTGCAGACAAATCATAGGTACTATCCAAATTAAGATTGTAATAATATATTGGATGGTTTATTGCAAGAGAGTTCATAAAAAAATTGAATAGTAGAAGTGTCAGAGCTATGCCGAATCTGTCTTTCTGGTATTGCTCTAAACTAAGCAGGGCAATTAAGGCTGTGGATTTGGATCTAAAAGAAGTGAAATTGAACTGTGACCAATAGCATTTACATATTTTGTAATCATTACACAGAAGTGCCTCTTTATTTGATCCATATAACATCTGTGACAAATAAAACACAAAATTGATAATGGAAAATCGTTAAATTTAAGATGACATCTGTTAATCTTGTTAGTGACCAAATACTTTGTTTTAAACAAGATGGCTACTATTTACTTCTTATATCAACAGGATGATTACTTATTTCTTATATCAACAGAATGATTATTTATATCTTTGTTATTAATGACCTTAATATATGCCATTCTCAATGTCCTGAAATGTTTAGCTATTATCAGCTTACTCTTCGCAGTAATAATGATCATTATTTTGATTGTGTTTCAATTTGCATTATGTGCTCTAAAATTTGTTTTGCTCAGACTTGGAGGATTCACATTTTTAGAAGCTTATAAATCCCAATCCTTCCATGTCATTAACAAACACCTTATTATCAATTTCCATGGTAGCATGTTTATTACAATTTCTAATACTCAATATTATTTGAACAGACCTCATTATAGTAACTTCCATTTATACATACATATATATAAACATTAAAAGCCTAAAGCTAAACTAGTCAATAAAATAATCAAAATTACCCCAGATCACAACTCACTAGTCAACCAATATGAACTCTAAAACACAACCAATGGCTTCACTGCTACAAGCAGACTTCTCAAACATAAAGAACTACACTTACACTTGAGAAGTCTGCTCATAGTAGTGAAAGCATTCGATGAGTTTTAGAGTTTATGTTGTTTTGGCTAATCTGGTTAAGTTATGAATTTGAGATAATTTTGATTTTTTTTTTTTTGTTTTGTTTGATTTTTTGTTGACAGCAATTGAGTACTCTCATCTTCTCTTTTATACTTAATGAGTAATTTGATCACTATATTGCCCATTAGGCAATCTGTGTCACCATTTGTAGATTTAACATTACAACACTAAAATATTTTGAAGTAAGCAATTATATTTAGATTACATTTTTATTTACGGGCAGAACAAACAGACATTATATTTTTTTATATTTTGTGTACATGTATAAAAAAAGCTTATGTGGTGAAATTTAGATTGCACAAAGACTGATTCCAGTTTGCTAAAATATTTATTAAGTAATATTATTTATTAAAAGAAGTCAGTTTAAAATTAGTTGAAATATATATCTGAGAACTTTATAGTTTTATGATTTATTTACTTTGAATAAATATTTAATGTATAGGGGGTTTGAACTCAGACTTTCACATGATCCTCAATTATCTACTCTATCTCATATTGCTGTCACACTTGATCACACACATGTTGAAAAGATAAATAATCAACAATATACATATTTTGTTCTAAACCAGCATTCGTCAGTTGGTCCAGATTATCATCTCCACACATATATACAATTAATGCTCAGTATGAGATAGTGTAGATAGTTGAGGTCATGTGAAAATCTGATTTCAAGCCCTTTATATATTACATATTGAAGTGCAAACATGAAAAAGCATGTACTATAGAAAAAAAAATTGAATAAATATTTGTAAAATTATTTTAAAACCCGGAAGAAAAATAAAGCAATTGGGAAATGTAAAATTATCTTCTTTCTCTTTTTGAATGGTGTTTCTAGTTTTATTACTTTGATTCAAAAATCTTACCTTCTATCACTTTGGTTACTAAACCATGATGATTCCCAGACAAACCAAAAAACCCAATGCCTAATGGAGAATATTCTGTAAGCCAGATATCATGTGATAACTGGTATAAAAGCTGAAGTTTGGAAAATTCAGACAGTCTTCACAAATTTTTATTGCAATCAGAACCTAAACATGTTCAAATTTTTAAACATCCATTTTGTTTGCCATCTACATGATGATTGGCTAGGCTGAACAACTAGGCATTTGCCCTTGCTGGTTAAAAATGATTTCTTCTCATAATACTAGAAAAAGATCAACAACAAATAAATCAGAAACCCATCATTAATTAATTAATTAATTAATTCTTTATTTCAAGAAATCTCATTTATTATAGTCAACAGTTAGTGGAAAAATGGATAAATTGACTAATAGAATGCCGTCTCATTATTTCAACTACAAATCACTGAACTTTTTCAATTGGAAGCAATAGCAAATCACTGATATAATTGAAAAATTATATTTATTAATTTCAAGTAAGTTGCTGATGTTTATTTAAAAATATTGTAAAATAACTATTTTCTTTACTTCAAGAAAAAGTACATCTTTTGTCACAAAATTGTGAATTTATCGTGTAATTATGGAAAGAAAAAACTTTAAATAATTTTGCAACTTAGATATGCCTCCATAAACTACAAATTTGTCTCCAGTGCTTAAAGAAATGCATTATGGATTATCAATACTAAATATTCAAAGACCAGTAAAGAGATAATAGATTATGAAATCTGAATATTTAAATAACACTTCTGAATGGTGGATTATCAAAGCAAATATAAATATGACAGTTATAAGTAATCTTAAAATGGATTAACATGTTAAATATAGTTTATCTTCAATTGACCAATATACTAAATGATATTGTGCTCCATAAAAAGATTATGTTACAAAATGAAATTAATTAATCATCTTTGGTGCTGTTATTTTAAAAGTCTTTATGAACTCTCAAGAACTTTGAAATATTTGCACAAATTAATATTTCATTGGGGTAAATTTTAAATTGTCATAACCAATGGAGAATTATTTAATGCACTTTCTTATGATTGCTTCTTTCTTAGTTAGTTAATATTGTTATTATTATTAATGTAATAAAGTTTCTTCGGATATTACTATGTTAAGTGCAGGTAATATTTTTATTTAATATTATTGGTGATATTGAATGGGATTAAATGTGATTTACCTTGGTTTAGGTTGCATAATTATAAGTAAATGTTAAACTTATATAAAACTATATTGAAGTTATAATTATAAATTTTTTATTAAACGCTCACTATTATTTCAGTAATAGTTTTAACAAGGCTGTAAACCTTAGCAATGAGCGTCTGAAAAAATCGTCCCTAGTGACGATTTTTTCAGATGCTCATTGCTAAGGTTTACAGCCTTGTTAAAACTATATTGAAGTTAGTATATGTTTTATGGGATTTTAAGTTTCAACTTCAAAGTTAAATGGAGTTAATCATCCTTATTTAGATAAGTAGATCTGCATGGAATATTTTATGCATGTCTTATATGTTAGTATTAATATTTTAAATGTTATATAGTATGTAACAAGGCATCCTAGTGATCTAGTTATATATTTTTGTTAGTAGAGTATCATTCCCAATGTTTAAGCCTGCAAATGAATCTAGTAAAAGATCTTGAGTTAAAATAAATAAGCCTTTTTGTCATAAATATCATTTAGATATGTTAAGCAATGATTGTACTTGCTTATTTTAAAAGAGTGAAAAACTTCACCAGTGAAACAAACCAATTAAAAAACCACATAGGGCATTTATCATTGAATATTATGATGATGATTGTTATCTTCCAGTATTTGAATTGAGGATTATTTTTTGGAATACTAAACAATCTATTCCTATTTGATAAACAAATAGTAATATTTATTAACATTTTATATAATTTTCTTATTGTTATTATTTGTTTTTATCATTTATTTTATATTATATAATAAAGTAATTGTTTTTTTTAAAATACTTCTCTTTTGCCATTATTAAAGAAATATTCTCACTGCAATTTCCAATATAGAAGTCATATTTTAGATATTAAATCACACAAGAATCTATCTGGGTTCAGTACATCATTATTGTATTAATACTATCTGAAATATAAAAATATTAGGTAAGATGATGTACATGAAATCCCTTTTACATTGTCAAATCCTTAAATGCATAAACACTGTATATCCCGTATTTTTATTTTGGACTATTTCCATTATCTAATATGTGTGTTAAATGTCTTTAGAATAGTTTAATTTTAGTTAAATATTCCAAATGCATTCAACTGTTAGTAATATCACAGCAAACAGGTTAATAAATGCACTAACTGTTAGTAATATCACAACAAACAGGTTAGCATAAGCACAATGTTTCGAGAGGTATTTTTCTCCCCTCTTCTTCAGGTGTTGCTGGCCTGACCCGTGACAGTACTAGCATGGGATTCGAACCTGGTTCCTTAGATTCTTGATTATTGAATTTTAAGGTAACACTCTAACCAACTGAGCCATCCTGCTATACTAACCTGTTTGCTGTGATATTACTAACAGTTAGTGCATTTACTAACCTGTTTGCTGTGACATTACTAACATTTGTTTGCTATGATATTACTAACAGTTGGTGCATATACTAACCTGTTTCCTGTGATATTACTAACAGTTGAATGCATTTGGAATATTTAACTAAAATTAAACTTTTCTAAAGACATTCAACACACAAATTAGATGATGGAAATAGTCCAATATAAAAATACAGCTAGAATACCATCATCACAAAACTTCAGAAAAACACTGTATATCCATGCATTTATTTTATTTTATAAAATCCTGAGATAAATCATTTTTCGATTTTATATTTAAAATTGCTAGCCTTAGTTTTAAATACAGATTAAGTTACTCTTCATTAGTTCTTATACTTATAATAGGCTTTAAAGGTATATAGGTGAAGTTAATAAAAAATTTCACAAATAACATTTAGCTTAACCTTTTGGAGTATGTTTACTCCATATTCATAACCATTATTATGCATAAATGTAATGAATGCAAATTTATGCAAATCATTATCCTGTCCATTTTTTGAATATTGTAATTCTTATAATAAGAAACCATATATCAATAAAATAGAATAAGACTAAGATAATACATATTATTGAACAATCTGAGAAATTTATTTGTTATTTTATTAAATTTTAATCTATTATTAAAGTATAGAATGGTTTTAGTTTATGTGGAAATATAAAAATATTTATGTATTGCGAAGTGCAAGTTAAGTTAGGGATAGTAGTCGCACTTTTTCCACATTATTGATCACACCATCTTAACTGGAAATCATAACTGGCTTTTCTTTTTTCCTCTTCCTGATTGGTTTCAATATATAAGATGAATCATCTTTCCACTATTCATTTCAAAATGAGCCCACTTTTAATATCAAAGGGAGTTTTCATGAGATTAATGGCTTCTGATTCAAGTTTGTCATCATGATCTCTAATTCTTCTTAATTCATTGTTTTCATAAAAGATAACCTCTGCATTGTCAAATAATATTTTATGCCCTATATTTAGTTCATGTATACACAAAATAGTTATGATACCTATTTTTAATTCTACTCTTTATGAACTTTACCTTTTTTATTTAGACTTAGTTTAATTTGGACTACAGACATTTTACAATTGTAACAAATCTTGTAAACTATACCAAGAATACATTTACCATAAATATGTTGTTTTGAACAATTTAACAATGAATTTAAATCAAGAACTTTCTTCTAAGCAACTTTTATAATATTCAATAAATGATATAAATCAATCTCTAAATTAAAGAATTAAATGATAAAGAAATATAATCTTTATCCTCATTAATATTTAAATTTTCATTTTATAGATATAGTGCACATTTTGTTGATAAACACTAATTAGAATAGAAAATGTATTGTTTATTGAACTGCGATACACAGAAGCTCCCAGAAATAATACTATGAATTCATTTTTTATTCATGAGAATATTAGAATTTATATGTATACACATGACATATATATATAACATTGGTGTTTTTATACGTATACTATGCATAATTAAATAAAATTTTAAAATATAATAATAATATAATTATTAATAATATATTGAGAAGACATACTATATATATTTTATGGAGTGTATGTTCCCTCATGCATTGATTGAAGTAATAAGAATAAGCAAAAAAAATAACATTTTTATTTTTAAAATAAAGTAAATAGCGAAATGTTTGTCAATGTTATTAAAATATGGTCTCGGCAAAAGTCTTTTTCCCCAATAACTTTTTTTCTCTTCATTTATTTTAATGTTTTTATCTGTGTTAACTTTAAGTATGTTCTAAAATTTTCTAAAACTTTTAGCAATTGCTCTTAGAAAATGCTTTATTATGCATATCAAATTTGGAAAGGATAACAAAGGAAGAATAAAATATATCTGCTTTTAACATAAACTGAAGAAATTTTATTAATATATTTATCCATAATTGTGTTCAATACTGCAAAATGGAAAAATGGCTATTGGTGTATTACAAATTCTTATTTTTTTAACATGAATGTGTATAGTGCTCATAGAAGGAAAGATGGCTGCTGAATATCATAAAATTTATGAATTTTACATTTTTATTTGGATAGCATAGGACTGAGTTGTGTATTTAGATACAGCATAGCTCATAGCTACACTGTATTCCTAATAAATTCATGATTATAATAATTTTGAAGTTAATCCTTATTTTCAAATAAGTCAATTTGCTACTGACTACATTGCACTGAGTTATCATTTAAGTTTTTTAATTTACAGATTGGTTTATAAAAAATGAAAGTTGCTTGGAAGAATGGCTTTGATTCAAATTCACTATTAAATAATTCTAAACAGTCTGTTGATTGTAAATATATTCCTAATATAATTTATAAGAATCCTTGCAGTTGTAAAATTTATATAAGTTAAAATAAATTAAGTCTCAATGAAAAAATCAAAGTTCATAATAATAGAATTAAAAATAGGTATCATAACTTAGCTTTGTATATATATCCATGAATTGAATATAGATCATAAAATATTATTTGATTATAGAGGTTATCTTTTATGAAAAACAATGAATGATGAAGAAGAGTTAAATGAAACTCTGATGATAAATTTTGAGATGAGTAGTTTTGAAATGAATTATGAGAAGATTATTTGTGTTTAAATAAATATATGTTTTGTGTCTAATTGATTCTGGTCATGAGGGAATTTTAGAATAAAAGGGGTTTTTTGCTAGTATTTAATATTATATGATCTTAGCATTAGGCAATATTTAATTTTCTATTTTGAATATTGGATAGACATATGTATAGATAACAATTAGAAAACTCTTAATCTGATACTTCATAACTTTATGATGCAATATTACAGAAATGATGATTAGCTTTTGAAAACCCACCAGACCATATTATGTTTTATCTTCATTATATAGACACTAAAAATAAATAAACATAATAAACAAAATAAATGAATTAAAGATAAAAGGCCATGATTTTTTTTTATTATCATAGTCCAATCTCACTTAATTCATTATTTTAAAAATAAAGTAACCTTAATCAATTGATCTTTAAAAAGATTAAATGCCTAATTGCTAAGTGGGGAGGAGGAGTCACTGAGACATTAATTAAAGAACAACTTTTAAACAATTGTCCAAAAAGATTACATCTATTAGATAATTGGAATCTCTGAATAAGCTACTTCATTGAAATAATTGGAATACTGAATATTTGAAAAGCTGTTACAAGTTAAATCTAATTGATAAATTGAAAATGAGGATCTCACTAATTACTAAAAACACTACATAAAGTGACTTTTTCACCCAATGAATTAGAGAAAATAATAATAAATACAGGGAAAATGACAGTATCAAAAGTTTATTATAAATTTTAAATGAAATAATTTAATGATTATTCATTAAAATATATCAAAGCACAACTCAGACTTATCATCCTGTCCAATTATGATCCAGTTTCCCTGAATGAAACCTTCTTCATTTCAGCTATCCATCTCATATGTAGTCTTTCTAGACTTTTTGCAATCTCTTGGAATCCAGTTTAAGATTTCAACTATCCTATCTCTTCTAACAATATATCCAGTTCAACTCCATCTCATTCTCTTAATCCTTTTCAATGATATCAATGATACTTGTTTGTTCTTTTCCCCAACATTAATGATTTGAAATCTCTAAATTGCTCTTCTGACAAGAACTAATTAAATATATTTATTAAAAATCTTTTTCAAACATATAAACACACTTTCTTTTAATATTAAGTTGTTTCTATCACAAGCTTATGATTAATTGCATCCATTATGTTTCCATCTGCATTAATAATCTAAGGTGTTTGAAATTGCTGATTTCTTTGAATTCATGATTATCAATCTTCAGTTTCTTTTTCTGAGAAAAATCTATATAACAACTTTAGACTTTTTAGTATTTATCTTTAGCCCAACTTTCCTATTTTTTAAGATAACTCCTACATTTTCTGAAGTATTATTTGCAAAAGCAACCACATTATATGTAATATTTAGAAGACTTTTATTCAGTTAGCTTCCATTTGTCTTTTTTGGTATTTATCTTTATTCTTAATTTCTTACTTTTATCTGATAACTCCTTACAACATTTCCTGAAGTTATGAAATATTATTTGCAAAAACAATCACATCATCTCAAATGATTTAAATAATATCCATGTATTTTTATTCCTTAGATTCCCATTTTAATTCACAAAATAGTTTTTTGTAAAACTTTTGTAAAAAGTTTATCATCCTTGTCATGCACTTTTATCAGTGTTTCTTCTTAGTGTCAGCAGGTAGTCTAATCATTGCTGATACATTTTGATAAATATTCTGCAGAATATGACAATATTCTGGGTTGACATCTTAAATAATCCAATGCTTTAAGCATTGTAAAAATGCTAATTAAATTAAATGCCTTTTTATAATCTACAAATAAAAATCATAAGGATAACTCTTATTTGCTGATCCTTTTTATAATTTCTCTCAATATCTGTGATTCACAGTATTAATTTTTAAATCCAGCTTGTTCTTTTTTTGCTCCAAATTTAAAATTTCCCACATATGAATAATTATTTTGCTAAAGATTTTGTGTAGAACAGATAAAAGACTACTAAGTCTGAAATTTCTAATATCTTTTCTTATCACCTTTTTAAGTATCAATATTACAACTGCATTCTTTACATCATCTGGTAAATCTTTGTCATTTAGACATTAATATATAGTTTTGTTAATTTTTTTTTCCTTCTTCACCTGCTTCTAAGATATCAATAATAATCATCATTTGCTATAGCTTCTTTCATAGCTTTACTTCTATGTCTTACCTCTTCATTTAAAACATTTGGACATTCAGAAGATGTAGTAATTGTGGTAATTTTATTTTCATATTTTTTACTGTTATATAATTCTTTTAGAATTCTTCGTAATCAACCTACTTTTTATTAATACTTTCATCTTTTGAAACTTTTAGTCTCTTCTATAACTTTCCTTGCCAATTCACACTTATATTTAGTTACTTCATTAATAACAATTTTTCAAGCCATTTTATAGAATTTCTAAATATTCAATTCTTCTTAATAAATCATTTTTAAATACTTGAATATTTCTTCTTTTTCTTCATCTCAATTAAAAATTTATTGGTGTATTACTTCTTTTTTTACACCAGCTATCTTTGTTGCAGTTTTTAATATATCAGTTTTTTTTTTTTATTGACACAGCTAAATTTGAATTTTTTTGCGATGTCTCAATATTTTAAAATGATTAGTAAGTTCTAATTTAAATTTATTGGGCTACTTCTCTGAAAATTATGAATATCATCGTTATTATTATTTTTTTAATAATTATTTTATCTTAATATTTTTACATTAATACATATCTTACATCTTATTAATCAATAATCATTTCCTATGATGAATGTATTAAGAACATTACTATGTTGAAATTACATACATTATGTTAATCAAAAGTAATCCAGTTCTGCTCTCCCTTCATTTGGATAGTTCCATTTCCATTTAGCATATTTCTCAAAAAAAAAAAAAAAAACATTCATAATATTCAATTTTTGTTTGTTTAAATTCCACAAATCTGCATTCTCTTAGACATATATCATCACAATCAAATTTATACCCATCACTTTCATCGTTTTCCAATTCAAGTATTAAGCCTCTCATGACAATTTCAAAATATTTTGTTTAATCAAAAACCTTTTCTATGTCTAAATAAAAATTATCTACTTCATCACGATGAAAACTTATGGCATATCTCTCATTTAATATCTTCCATTAAGCTGAATAACTAATTTGCCACTCTATCTAATATACCATCGAATTCTACAATGTTATTTTTCCACTTTTTATTTATAATAAATTTCATTCTACTTACGTTTTCAATATTTATAACTATAGTAAAGTATCCATTCTGAAATCAACTTGTTTCTTCATCTTTTCTTCTAACTTCATAAACCCAACAATGTCCCATTTAATAATCTTCTTTTATTAGAAAATAATCTGCAATTGTAAATAGTTAAATAAAGAATCATCATTGAATGGCATCCTGGGTCTGTAATCAGAGGATTCTTGCCATCCTCTGCCTTTACCCACCAACTGCAGCCTTAGCGATAACTTTCTAACCTTCTTCAAATACGGGCCAAAATTTAACTATGGTTATTATGATTATAAATATCTAATAAAAAAAAATCATTCACACATACATTTATCCAATTTAGAAGAAAAATGATGGTATTTTTTGTTCTTAAATTCAGAAGTCAATAAACTCACCATATTGGCTGACGTGTATTAGTGAGCAGTCTATCCATATCCGTTTTCCATATGGTTAATTACATAATAATTATAGCTGCAACAACAAGAATAAATGGGGTAAACATTAGAAATTTGTCTTATTCAGTTCTTTTAAGATCTCAAAGAGGAATCAAAAAGTCTCTTTTCAGTTAACAGCAAATCCTTTTTGTAGCCATAAATAGTATATATTATTTCTAATATTCTCATGGATAAATGATGAATTCATAGTATTATTTCTGAACTTCCATGAAATAAAATAGCTGATGTTTTAGTACAATAATAAGTACTTTCCTCAGAGCATCTTCTTTCTCAAATCATAGAATGTGTGTGGTGAGATTTAAAATTATTATTTTTTCTTAATTTTAATTCCATTGACTGTTATTAATTATAAGTCTTAAATACAACTTTAATATTATTATTCCTAACAATATTGTTTCTTTTTATTTATAATTTTTTTATTAACATTTGCTTTAAATCAAAATATACACTTTTCAGTGCTTGTAGCCAATACAAGACTTTGAAAATGTTGATAACATTCTTAATTCGCCTTTTCTCATTGATTCAATAAGAAGGCTGAATAAGAATAAAATAGTTGCATGCTTATTTAAGATAATTAAAGCAATACTGGGGAAAAATGTGTATATAAAGAGTCACTACATAAGTAAAAGGCACCTTTGTGAGAGTTTAATTTCAGTATTCCCCAATTCCTAATGACTTCTATAAAATTGTATTTAACAAAAGATTCAGAAACAGTAGAATATTAAAAAAATGTAATTATTTACATTATTTCCATTTTTACTTTTTTATTTACATATTAAATCTCTTGGTTTTGGCATCTAATAACCTCTAGAAATTTTCTCTCCATGTAGAAAATAATGATAATATAATTCTGAAAACTTGTGACCAGGCTTGTCTTTAGGAAAATCTTTATTAACTATAAGATTAATAGAATTTTTACTAATTTTTATGTTCATATTTTTTGGCCAAATGTCTAGATTAAAATTTAATGTGAAATTAGAAGTTTCTGTTTTTTCACTCCCTGATTCACAACTTTCTTCAACTTCTTTCATATTGTGAACTCCAGATAACTAATTTTGTCCATGTTGTCCCTCGACTGAAGAGGTTGGAACAAGCAAATATAAATTTTTCACAAGTAAAATAAAAAATACACAGAGTATACAATAACTCAATATCAAGATTAATTTAACATTAGTTAATGCAAAGAATTAATTATATTGAAGCAGTCAATCTTAGCTTAAGATTGAGCTTCAAGTTTTCACTGACTAACCTATGTTCAAATCCTATATCCCATCCCGCTCCTTTAGTCATGTATATATATTTTATGTATATATCTAAGATGCGCACCTAAACATTTATAAATTTTAACTTTCAATAACATTTTTTTAAATTATTATTAATTCTTTTTTATTAAAGTACATACGTGCGTCTCAAATATATATATAGGAGCAAAATACTAACAAAATATTGATTTTTTTTGTAAATATTTTATTATACGTCATTTTTAAACTTTTTTTTTTTAAGTACTTTTTTTTTTCTATTAATCTATACTTTTCTTTTTAAATCCAAAATGGAAGATGCAATTGTAAATTGTCTAAAAATAATTAAAGGGTTGGAAACACTATTGTTTTAATCTGGGGAAGGTATTTTTAATTAAAGTTTTTACTTAAAATGGGATTAAGATTAAAGATTGTCTTTTGTTATAAACATTTTGTCAAATCTATTTCTAATCTGGAAATAGATTTGAATTTATTTTAGACATTATCTTACAGTTGCATCTTTCAAAAACAATGAACAAAGGAAACTTAAGATTTTAGATCAGAGATTAGATTTTAACCTAAAACTACGTAAATAAAAGCATTCCAGAAATACTTGAGCAAAGTATAAAATGGCCGAATTTTTAATCAAGAGATAGATTAGCTGCTATTGAAAGAACTACATGGGTGTGAAAGTTAAAAAATAATGATGTAGTAGTAAGTCCACCACCATTCTCGGCCCTGTTGGGTCATCATCTTCCGCTGCCATACATTCTGCTGCCCAAGAGTGAAGTAAAGGCCTGATGGAGAATTTTGGAATGCTGATTAAAATCTTGCCGTTATTTAAGAACCAATTTCCATGCATGAGCAGACTTTAAAATATGGACTCTTAAAATGGTGCAAGATAAATTTTCAAGCCACCACCTAAAAATCAATCTAGCCTAACCAATCTCATCAAGATTTCTTTCATAACTGATTTAACTTTATGTAAAATGTTTTGCTCTCAAATAATTTATTTAAATCTAATTTTCTCTCATATGCTCTCATTTTCTTTAATTTTGTTGCGGTCATTTATTTATAGTTATTTATCACTTAATTTTATATGTCTATTTTAGTTATTATTAATATGCCAATTTCAAACAATCTGACGAGTTGAATTTCTAAAATCTTTTCTTCCTTTTAAGTAAACCATAAATTAAGGTTTTTAACGTCCATTTAAAACAACCCATTATTAATTAATACACTCGCCAGATTGTTTTATGAGCCAACATTTTATTTATGATTTAATATAAAAAAATATATTTGTTTAACTCTGGATTTTCTATCCGGGGTGAATCCAGAACTCAAGCTAATTAACGCTTTGAAACCTTATTTATTACAATTCTGAAAAGGTGACCGATTAGTCTTTTTCGTAACTGCTGGTTTTATTTTTACTTACTCTTAAAATATCAAATACAGTACTTATATATTCCAGTTGTTGTAAAATCAACGAAGGTGGAATTGATTTATTTTAAATAGCAGAAAAAGGGATGGGGGTAAATCTTAATGTTTCTTTTACTAAATAAAATCTTAACATATATTTTATCAAATGAAATCTAACTCTCTCTCTCTCTCTCTCTCTCTCTCTCTTTCTCTCTCTCTCTCTCTCTCTCTATATATATATATATATAAACATTACAAGCATAAAGCTAAACTAGTCAATATAAAATCAACACTACCCCAAATCTAAAATTAAACCAGACCAGCATAAAAATAATATTAAAACACAACCTAAGTTTCACTGCTACAAGCAGACTTCTCAAGTGTAAAGAACTACAAAAAACTACACAATATATATACTATTAAAAACTACCCACAAATCCATTCACTTCCCATCCACCCTTAATATTAAAAGAATTCTTAAATAAGTTAATTGCTTCAGAATAATAAATTTTCAATAATAAAGACTCTTTAATTCTTCTTTTGATTTCATTTTTCTTAAAGAAGACAACCTTAGCTTCATCAAAATCAATAGTGTGGCCTGTATCTTTTTCATGGACATACAAAGCAGAACTAAGATATCTAATTTTAACTCTACTTTTATTCTTTCATTTAAACTCAAACTACTCTGACCTATGTAAACCTTCTTACAAAATAAACAAGGAATAAAATATATTACACCAGGAATAGTCTTTCTATCAAAAACTTCTTTTGTATTATTTAATAAATTATTCAATGTAACACCCCTTTTCCAAGCAATTTTCTTATTTCCAAACAATTTACTATTTCTACACACAATTTTATAAGAAGACAATTTAAATGGCAAAGAAATAAAATCATATTTTTCTTTAACCTTTACATCCTTACAAATATTACTATTAAATAAAATACTTTTAACAAATTTATCAGAGTATCCAACACTCAAGTAATCTTTATAAAATTGATATTTCTGAAACAAAGCTACCCCACTAGAATTATTTAATTTAATATTCCTATGACAATAATTCCTTAAAGCAGCTACTTTATGAGATACAGACTGATAGCTATCAGGTTTAATTATAGATCTTAATTCTTTACTTTTAACTAAATGACTGCACAATAAACAATTAGTTTCTATATTTCTAATCATCAAAAGATCTAAAAATTTTAACTTACCAAAATCTAACCCCCCCCCTCCTTCTAACACAAATTTTATAGAAGGATCAAAACAATTAAACTCATTTACAAATTCCTTCAATTTATCATTCTCAACTACAAATAAACAATCATCAACATATCTGACAAATAATTTTACATATAAACAATTCTTTTTAATAATAATTTCCTCTTCCATAAAACTAGTATAAACTGAACATACTAAAGGAGAAATAATATAACCTATTATCCACCCTTCCTTAATCTTATAAAAATTACCTGTATAAGTAAAATACATAGAATCTTCCAATAACAAAAGCAAATCTTTAATTACCTTAATTTTATTTTTTGATACAGAACTTTTCTTAATCAATACAGACAAAAGAACATCAATACTGCTTAACCTATTAACCCTTTTCCCGCCTCCTACGAGGCTCCTCGTAGACATCTGACATCACTCTAACTCTGCCAGTTCTTATGCTAAAAAATTCGTTTGATAGGTTTTGAATAGGTTTTTAAAAGTTCTGTAAGATGGTGCCCTCTTCCGATTTATTTTACAAGTAAAAAATAAAAAAAATGCATTTAAACCTAAACAAAGAAAGAACATTATTTGTGATTGGTTCTTAGCATGCTCTCAGCCGAAAAAGACATTCTGATTGGCTGGAAAGAACAAAAAAACTGCCTGATCAAAGAAAATAAAGAAAAACGCTGAGATTTTCATTTCGAATGCAATTTTAAGTATTAAAAAAATATAATTTCAGAAATTAAACTAGTTTTTAAAAAAAAAAACTAAAAAAACAAAATTATTTTCGAAAAATATTGAAGATTTTAGTAAAAATATTAAAGAAATATTTAAAAGAAATATTTACTTTTCTATAACGTAAAAGTCGACCTTTTTGTTTATATTATAGCTTTTATGTTGCCGAAATTGAATATTTTAGAATAAATAAATAGCAATTTATTTTTGAAAGAACTTTCGTTCTCTTCATAACCTGAAAAATTAGTAATATACTTTTTATAAACGTATCTGAGTTGAATTTAATATTATAGGTGAATATGTTTTAACAATAGGCTTTGTCTTCAGTTTGTGAGTTGGCCAATTAAAAGATTTGATTTTTACCTCATACAACCAATAATATAATTAGCGGTTAAAAGGTTAACAGACTGATACATATTTTCAATATCTAAACTTCCAAATACCCAATTACTTTCCATTTTAAAATTATTAATCTTATCAAAAGCCTCAAAAGAAGAAGAAACTGTGTACTGACCAAAATCAACAAATTAGGTTAAAGAAAAATATGATTTTATTTCTTTGCCATTTAAATTGTCTTCTTATAAAATTGTGTGTAGAAATAGTAAATTGTTTGGAAATAAGAAAATTGCTTGGAAAAGGGGTGTTACATTGAATAATTTATTAAATAATACAAAAGACGTTTTTGATAGAAAGACTATTCCTGGTGTAGTATATTTTATTCCTTGTTTATTTTGTAAGAAGGTTTATATAGGTCAGAGTAGTTTGAGTTTAAATGAAAAAAGGTTCATAAAAGTAGAGTTAAAAATAGATATCTTAGTTCTGCTTTGTATGTCCATGAAAAAGATACAGGCCACACTATTGATTTTGATGAAGCTAAGGTTGTCTTCTTTGAGAGAAATGAAATCAAAAGAAGAATTAAAGAGTCTTTATTATTAAAAATTTATTATTCTGAAGCAATTAACTTATTGAAAGTTCTTTTAATATTAAGGGTGGATGGGAAGTGAATGGATTTGTGGGTAGTTTTTAATAGTATATATATTGTGTAGTTGTTTGTAGTTCTTTACACTTGAGAAGTCTGCTTGTAGCAGTGAAACCTTAGGTTGTGTTTTAATATTATTTTTATGCTGGTCTGGTTTAATTTTAGATTTGGGGTAGTGTTGATGATATATATATATTCTAGGGGCATAGCATGTTACTTATATAAATTATCGCATTCAAACAAGGGTCATCTATTTTAAAACAGTAAATTATATTTCATGTCATTAGTGACATTCATTCGTACTGCATTACTGACATTCAGCTCATATTCGTGAATTATACATATTTTGTGCTTCTAATCCAATCTGGGGGTTACAACAAGTTTGAACCCATAGATTTACTTCTCAAGTCTTGTCCTGAGGATTGTTAATCTTCCCAGGACCATTTATTTCATATAAAAATGCCTCTGGCAGTGATTCCCTAAGTTTGGCACACGCTATGCATATCCACTTCTTAGTAAAAAAGGGCCTGCACATCGGTGATGTCCGTGGCATGCCTATCCACTTCGTTCTCATCCAGAAGCATGACTTTTCCTGTTCTCTCTTGGCTATTATGTCAGCACTGCAAACTTCTTAGTATTATTATTTCTTTTGCTTCATGACCCTGTTTCAATGCTCTAATATTAAAATTGCACTCTGCTCAATATATATATAAATGGCGAATATTATTAACTTTATTAATGTATAAATTTATTTCAATCTTATACAGTCCCACCATCGTAATGTGTTACTGTATTTAAGAATATTTGCCTATGGGAAAATAAAGCGTTCTTCTTACCAGCGCTACTTAAGAGAATTTTCATTAAATATTTTGCCATATAATCAAATGTAATTTTCAAATGTGTTTTACTTATTTTCACGACTGTAATGGCATGAACATAGTTTGTATTATATCTGTAATGAATCTCAGAATGCTTCCCGAAGTAATAAATGTTTAATCATCACGTTTCAGAACCATAATCCAAAGCGTTAATAGCAATATTATGTAATTCTTTCTAATAATCGATTGGCATCTTAATATTGGACCCACCAAAGATGTGTGTTTATGTATAGTATATGTTATTTAATTAATAAGAGCATATGAGAAATAATAGCATGAATGACACTGTAATCATCTACCGCTTGCTCATTCACGCACATACTAATGTGTGCAGTTAATTCATATATGTAAATTAACAATTTGTCATTAGATTAAACTATATTTTTATTGTCTAACTTATTTGAGTAGTTTGAATTCCTTTTTTTCTCCACTTCCAAAAGTACAGCCATGCTTATATATATTTTAGTTTAGTCATAGTAATAAATGTCTCATTATCTTCTCACACTTTGCTAGTGGGCCGGATTAAAATTAATTCTCATGTGCCATCACTATTATGTTCTTCATTAGGTGTTAGATCTGAGGATTAGAGAGTGGGTTCAAATTCAGGCTAGTCCTTGGTCTAAATCTCGGGCTTGACTGGGTTTGAAGTACATTTTGTGAGTTCCAGCTCATGTTAGATGGATAAACATGTTTTGACCGGTATAATATATACAAGAAAATTAATTATATATACAACAGAATTAATATATATATATGGAATTAAATATACACATACATGGTAAGTTACATGTCTACAAAACTTAATATACATATAACTATCATAAAACTACAAATAATCTTATGTAAGTAATTCTACTTTTAGTTTACCCACCTTTACAATCTACATAGCCTCATAAGATCATAGTAACTGTAAAAACTCTATAGGACTGAATAGCTGCAGCTAGAAGCTGATTATCTAAAATACAATGTCCAATACCATCTTGCACTGCTATAACTCCAAAGTCTACAACTCATCATGAAGAGAAAATATGATTTTTTGTTTTCCCTATTCCTTACATATCAGCTTGTCTCTATTATCTTTTCTGGAATACAATAATTGTAACAAAACTGATATATCTCTTAGATTTCATTAACAGCAATTTGGTCATTTTAACAAGCATATTATTTATTTAAAATAGTTCTTGTTTCTGTCAAAATTTATTAGTTACTTTTATTTTAATTCAGAATCTCATGCATAACTTGTGTTTCTATTAAGAAAGCTAACTCTTGTATATTCTTTCATTCATACTACTTTATTATTTAATTTTTTATATGTTTATTTCACTATTGTACATACTATATTTTATTATATGTGTATTAAACAGTCCAATATTTTACATTTTCATACTTACATTATTTATTCCATAAATTTTTAAAAGTGATTTGTATGCATATACAGTTTATTTTGTTTAATTTTAGGTTATGTTGCACAATTATTTAAAGAATCAACCACTTGATTAGATAACAAAGATTTTAGGCAGTCTCAATAGTGTGATCATTTAGAACAGCTTTCCACTGATGTTATATGCTTGTTAGATTCAACAGAGTGGCATTAAATGAGAATATTGATATAATGAAATTAATTAAGAATTAAATATTTTGGTGAACTACCAGCAATAATGTTCAGATTTATTTGGTAATATTATGGATCAATTATGAATTTTTAGCTAGGTATCAAGCTCCACAACTATCCAAATCTAATGAAAAGTAAATTAATAAAATGTAATAAAAAATATCGGTATTAAAAAAAGAAAATAATTGTGGTATTAGAAAAAAATATTCAAAACAGCACGAGAATTGATTTTAGAATACCATATTCTATAATCTGACAGTCTACTATTGTGCTATACTGTAAATACTGCAGTAATATTTATAAAATAGATAAATGTAATTACCTATAATATGAACTATTGTTGAACATACTGCAGAATTACAAAGTAAAAAATTTTAAATTAGCTTATTTTTAAATAAATTATTAATAGTAATGAGTCATCTTTTTATATAAATTAAAATATTTAAATATAAATTCTTAACATGAAAGGAATCAATTAGAATAACAGTTTTCAAAGCAGTAGCTTACTTCTTCTGAATGTTCAGCTCTAAAATAGCAATATAAACTATTCGGTTTAGTGCAGTAGTAAAGTGTATAATATGTAGCATATTTTGGCAATTGTCACAAGACTTATGTAAAAAAGTAATTCTCTCACATTTAAATTAAAGATATTTACAATTAGAATGTGTTTTTAACAATGGAGTGACTTGGAAATCTGAACATTTTATTTGCGTATTATAATATATGTCCGCTTGACCATTTAAGTTTTATTTTCATAGGTTTAAATTTTAAGGCCAAATATTCATTACATATAAATATAGTATTACTGGGTTGTCTAATTTCATGATTATTTTATTGCATTTCATCAACAGGCATATTTCCCTGCTTCGGAAGATTTAATGTGATGGATTCCATTTGTCTAAGTTCCATACAAATGCAGGAACCCTGCTTTCATTTTCAGATCCAGGG
Source organism: Epiperipatus broadwayi (assembly GCA_028023455.1). Classification (NCBI taxonomy): domain Eukaryota; kingdom Metazoa; phylum Onychophora; class Udeonychophora; order Euonychophora; family Peripatidae; genus Epiperipatus; species Epiperipatus broadwayi. Next base: position 2,466,194 of record JAQFVV010000164.1, read on the forward strand.
AGTCTTGTTCTTCTCTTGTTACCAATGCAGCAGATTGTTTCTGCCTCTTAGTGAGAGTTATTAAGGGTTATATGAAAATGCTCATTCTTTCATTCCATGATCAATTTAACTTTGCAAAAGTGAATATATCCCTGTCGTTGTCTTATTATAAAACTTGGATATGACATCATGGAGGCGATCATATTCCAGTCTACCTCATTGTTTGTTTATTACTTTAGCAACTCAGTACCACCTTCCTTATTCCTTGTGTATATTAAAACCTGAGGTTTCAGCATTCATTGGTCATGATCATGAGAGTTATGCATTTATCTATTTAACCATATTTTCTAGAGTTAAATAAAATGTTATAAAAACATATTTATAAACAACAAAACATAACACTTATATTAATTATATAAAAAGCCTTTTATATAATTAATATAAGTGTTATGTTTTGTTGTTTATAAATATGTTTTTATAACATTTTATTTGATTTCGAAGGATTAGTACAACATAAAAAACGAAAAAGAAAAAGGTATATTCCGTTTTCTTCCGTTTTCTTCTGTTTCTAGAGTTAATTAAATTTACCTTGCTTTATTTATTATCATGTACCTGCTTGAAGGATATCTGTTCCAAATATCAAATGTGTTCATCATCCGAAGTCCCTTATTTATATATCTGTTATACATTGAAACTTTGACATATGTACTCACTAATTAATGTAATTTCCATTATCTTATAAGTCTAGCAACCAAATTAAGCGTAGTCATTTCTTTTGTTTATTTGTTTGTAACTTTAATACTAATAAAGTGTTTATATCTTATATATACATTGCATTTAGCGTCTTGTTTGCCACAATGAGGTCATATAATTATAAGCTAATTTTAAGAGTCTCTACCTCTCCTTGATCAGCGAGCCTAATTAAAAATGAAGTAGTGTATAGGTTGGAATGAGTTGTGGTGTTTAAAATCATCCTGGTGGTGATTTTGCTGTTGTCCGCTCATTCTGACCATTACAGTATATATTTTATTAATTATCACAATGATGTGGTGTCCCCTGTGATGAAGCACCTTTGTGTGGAGCACAATCTGAACATTTACACATGGAGGCTCCATTTGTATACAATTCACACTGAGTCTGCACATAGGCAACTACTGAGGAAAGAGTGAACAAAATCAAATGTCTGAGGATTTAGAAATAATAAAAATTATTTAGTATAGAAATTCAAGAAATAAATATGAATATCACTAAAATCAATTCTACTTCTGATTCCTAGGTGATATTACTTTGCAATAAACAGTACAATCGTCTTAAGTAATCAGAGAAATTGCTTGGATAAATGGGAGTCAAAAAAATCATAAATGAAGCAAAGAAAAGAAAGGGGCTGATATAATAAATATAATATAGCAAGAATTGTATGGAAGGGAGTGGGAGCAGCATGTTTAACTTATGGTAATGATGCATTATGTGTTAGTAAAGAGATGTTAGTACAATTCAAATATGTGTTAGTAAAGAGATGTTAGATTATTTTAAAAAAGTACAAAAAGAAATAGGAAGGCATGCTTTAGATGAAGATGTGTGGATGGCAAAGGAAGCAATTCAAGGAGAAATGGGATGGAAAAGTTTTTATACAAGAGATGCAAAAGGCAAAATGAAAATGTTCAGTAGATTGCAATTTATGGCTAATAAGAGAATAACCAAAATAGTATTTAATTGGGTTACAAGTAAATGGGAGGCAACAAGATGGGTGAGAAAGATAGTATGATATCATGTATAACAACACAGCAAAGGTACATCCACTTTTTCTTTTAAAATATATATGTTCTACAATAATATCAACAAATAAAAATCCTTCTTCTTTTTTCTTTTCAAAAACTTTATTTTTTATCTCAATACTGAACATATATATACATTTATATACAAAACTCCAATGTTTCAACTGTTTTATCTCATACAGTCATTTTCAAAGATATCAACAAATAAACTTCAATTACATAAAAACTTTCTCTTACATTAACATAATAACAAACATATTAAACATATAGAAATATATTTTACTTACATCTTTCTCCCACTGCTATATTTTATTACTCTTTTTTTTTTTTATTTACATTGTTTAATTACAAATATATCTTAAAATCATCCAAGAAACTTTCTATACAAATTTAAATACCAACTCTAATTTCCAAAAAACCTCCCCCTTTCTTTAAATTTTATCTAAAACGCATCTTAAAACTACATTCCTAAACTATATATTTAAATGAATATAAAACAAATTTAAACATCCCCCCCCTCTCTCTCTCTTTTATACAAAAAAACTTCTAACAATTTTCCTAAACCCATTAAGCATTTATTTTAATTATACAGTAATATATATTCCTTATCTACTCCATTAATTCTATTTAGAGTAGGATTATATTTTTTTATATAAAAAAATTCTTTAACCATCCTTTCCCTGTAATTTTTAACCCTTTCTAACATTTTAATACTAAATTCTTTATGACCTAAACCTTTACAATGAATGTAAATATTTGAATTTTTGTCATACAAATGTTGTCTAAGTCTAGTTTTTAATTTATTCTTAGTTGTACCAATATATGAAACCTTACCCCCCTCCCTCTTACAATTTAAACATTCAATTAAATATATTCCATTCATTTTGTCAGTTTCTATATTTTTTGTATCATTGATTTAATTGAGTAAGACTTTATGACAGTATATTTGTACAAAAGTAGAATGATTGGGTTAGGAGAATTGTTGAGTATTATAATGGCAAAGAATGGGATAGAAGAATAGATGCATTAATAAAAAATAGGGAGTTGGAGAGTAGAACTAGTATGGAGAGTAAGAGTTGGAGAGTAGAACTAGTATGGAGAGTAAAAAGAATTTAAATATACATAGAAGTAAACAGAATATTGGGTGTGAATTAATTTACGATAATAGCAAGGAAAGTAGCGTACTGTTAAAGGCTCAAACAGGATCATTAACAACAAGGGAATATACCCATAAATGGAGAAATGTGGATGATTTAGTCTGCAAATTATGTAAGGAAGGTTAGGAAAATATTAGGCATCTGCTAATTGAATGTAAATGCTTGCAAGCAAAAAGGGTACAAATAATGAAATTGTGAGAGAATAAATATAAACAAAATGATTATACAGAAAGTAGGTTCTTGATTTTTATGCTGAGTTTGGAAAAAGATAAGGGGGATGTATATATAAAGACCATCGAGTGGACAGATATGATGTTGTCAAAATGAGATGAAACAGAATAGAGAAGAATATGGGAAAACCTTAGGGTGGGGAATGAAAAGGCAAGATAAGATGGCTAACAGGTTTCTCTGAGCATAATAGCTGAGAGATTCCAAACTTCAATAAAGGAGAAGCCATAGCACATCGCATTGCATCACTATATCATCTACTAAAATAATGCTCAATCTATTGATTAGAGATTTCTTTAAGATCGATTATGACACATTTCTTAATAGATTTTTCTTTTCCCCCTTGACTAACATCAAGATAAAAATAATAAACATGAAATAATAACTTGCTTCATTATTTAGCAGACTAGACATTTTCAAAAATAAATATCATAAATTCTTTAATCAATGAATTCTGCAATTAATATTTACGACTATACATTACTTTTTTAATTATCCATTTAAAAAAAAAAAAATTAAAAAGTTAGCTCAGTGTCAAACAAAATCTCACTAGTAATTCTTATATTTTAAATTTTTGTTTATAAGTAATTTAAATATTGCATTTTGATATATTTAACAAATATTAAAATTAACTTTACCATTGAATTGACTACAGTGATATAAATTAATACTTTTAGTAAAAAAAGAGAAGTGAAAGACAAAGTATAATTTTGCACAAGTATTTAATATGATAGATAAATATACAATTTGTAATAATAAAGATGACTACTCATATTCCTTTTAAACATTTTTTCCTACTCTCTATATTTTTTATTAAAATGAAGATAAACTAATATTTTCTTTTGAAAGGCAAAAATGAAAAAAATCTGGATTTGTGATATTGAAATGGATCACATAATATACAAGTGCTTTTCCTGCATTTTAATCACTATGTAATTTACTTCAAATTAAGAAACAAAACCTTTTCCATCAGTTTTAGACCAGAAATAGATGTGTCACTTCTTAGGTTACTACTAGAATCAGCCATCTTCATTCAAGCTATTTAGTTTGATAATTTAAAATATGATCCAAAAGGCTGCATTGATGAACTAGTTACATTTCCTAATAGCAATCATTTTCTTTCAGATTTACATTGTCTTTGTTTCTAGCACAATATACAGAGGCTAAACTCTACATATAGTAGTGCCACTCACTGCAAGTCTGAGTACTCAATGGATGCGAGGTTTGTACATAAATTCCCTATCTAGTGACTACTCATCCGATATCGCCAGACTAATTTCTAGCTTGTGGCTTTCATCAGTGATGAGCATTGGATCTGAGAGCACTGCACCTAGATCTTAGGATCTAATGCAACCCTCCAGAAGTAGTGCCACTCACTGCAAGCCAAGTAATCAATGGATACTAGAAGGTTTGTGCATATAATCCCTATCTAGTACCTATTCATTCAATATCTCTTCATTCAGATCCAAGGCTCCTCACTGATGAAAGCTATAAGTTAAACACTAGTTTGGGGGTATTCTTGCATCCATTGATTATTCTCGCTTGCACTGAGTGTCGCTACTGTATGGAGAATTAAGCCTCTGTGTAAACAGCTTGTGTAAGAATAAAGAATGGTGATCATGTGATATTTAATGATTTAATACCAATCCTGCATTATGATGACTGTGATTATTAAAACCAAAGACACCAAAAAGTAAGGATGCTGAACTGAGTTCAGATCTATATGATTATACAAGTTAATAAGTTTGAATTGAAAATATTGTGTTTCCAATTTGGACTCAAATCATTATAGTTAGCTAATAAAGTAAAAAGTGGCTGCTGGAAGGGTGAATTAGCTTCTAAGATCTAGATGCAGTGCTGTCAGATCCAAGGCATCTCACTAATGAAAGCCACAAGCTAGAAACTAATCTGGGGGATATTGGATGACTTGGCACTAGACAAGGATTTTATGTACAAACTTTCTTGCAACCATTGATTACTCTGGCTTGCATTGAGTGTCACTACTATATGGAAAGTGTGCCTCTGTGTAAACATAAAGAATGATGATCATGTAATGTTTAGTGGTCTTCTAGCACAATTTTAGAAGCATTAAGACTTAACCTCCAATGATTAAAGAGTCACACAAATGTAAAGAATATATATATAAGTAAATAAGATGTAAGATCCAGAATGAAACATATTACAAATATAAAATAATTTTATTAAGTTAATGATCAGATTGTAAAAAAAATAATAATATTGGAATCATAAAAAATTTGATACATATAAAAATGCACACATAATAATTTATGCTATTAAATAGTTTGTATCTCCACATATGACTTGGCTAAATATGTTAAGATTTTAATGCTAAATCAAAGCTAAGTGTATTAGTGACATCTACATAATTCACACCTATTTAAATAATCTTGTTTAAAAAAACTTATTAATCATTAATTTAATATTTAACATACTAAAAATATACATTATATATAAATGAAATTAGTTATGACGTTTTATACAATTAGTTAGTTCACTTGTTCATAAACAATATTTTGTATGGAAAAAGTATATTGAATATACATTTAAAATTCTAAAATATAACTTTTATGGTTTGTAAGTTGGAACGTTTGTGCATTTTAATATTTGGGAGCCTTAATAACAAAAATCAATTTTTTGGACTTGTTTTCTCTTCATAAAATTTAATATATCAAGCACAGAGTTCTTCTTTTCAAAATAGTTCATAAATATCCAAAATAGAAATAAAACAAACTAACTCCTTCTTTTTAAAACTTGTTTTTCATATGACCATAATCATGAAAAAAAAAAAAAATCCAACATTTCAACTATTTTATATAGTCTCTTTCAAGGCACCCTAAAATAAAATAAAATATATATATATAACAAATAACATATTCCAAAAAAAAATAAAAAATTACAAAATATATTCATAACCAAAAATTTACCTTATCTCACTTCCTTTCCTATTACCAACAATCACAACTCAAAAAGAAACTATTTCCTTTTTTAAAAAAATAAATCTATATATATCCTTTAAAACATTTAATTAAAAACCTATTATTTTCTTTTCTGTTTATCTATTAACATTCTATTTAATTCTGGTTTTATTTCATTAATGTATACACTTTCCTTTATCATCCTTTCATTATCCCCATGCTTAAATTTATTCATGTGAATGTAAACAGCAGAATTTTTATCACCTAAATGCTGTTTTAATCTAATAAAAATATAAATAAAATAAGAAATACAATGGGATTAGATAGGAGTAGGAATAGAGAAAAAATTATTTATGTTGGTTTTAATATATCTAAAGATTTATTTATTAAAGTTAAGAAATTAGTTAAAATGATTAATAGGAAATATAATGTTTCAATTTGTCCAGTTTATAAAAAAAAAGCAAGTTTAAATCTTTTAATTAATAATAATGGGGACTACAATAGATTAGACATTATGAATTCAGTTTATTTGATAAAATGTTTGAATTGTTTTAGAAAGAATGTAGAAATGACATATGTTGACCTGACCTCTAGCGGCTCAACGGACCAGTCGTTGCTCAAATCATATCACCTTTGAAACATTAAAATATTCACTTTCAATCTGGAATTTCGCCTCAAAATGATCTTAAACAGACTGTAAGTACTAATTTTATTAATCCGCACGTTTACATTTGTTTTTTAAAAAAATTTACGTTCACATTAAGCTTGATTTAAATCCCACATTGATTGAGTTGAATAACGTCATCTCCTAACGTTCATGGCTGGCCTACAAGGCTCCAAGCCTTCAACAACTAACATGGAAGAGGGGGGTGAATTACTTCAAAAACCCATAGTGGATAGTCAGGGGAAAAAAATATATAAACATTTAAATTTCCCAATTACAAAGCAAAACAAATCAGATAATTTATCAAAAACAAAATGTTGTGTTTCTAAAATAAACACCAGCGCATTGAACGATAAAACGTTAAAACTTGGCAAACAAACACGAAGGGAAAACGACAAGGATAAGTTTCCTCATACCAAAGAGAAAACATTTAAAACAGAACGAAACCCTTTACAAAACCCTTCTGATGGAGAATTAACTCCTCACCACATTGTAAAATCAACTTTAAATGAAAAACAAAAAATTTTTTTAGCCAAACATAAAATCTGCAGCGGCGAAAATACGCAAAAAGCAACGCAAATTAGAACAACGCGATCAGTTAACGTCAATCATGCGAATGTTATAGAATACAATCTTTCCGCGAACAAGAGAAAAAATTATGAACCCAGTTTCACATCAACGCTTGTGCCTGAAAACAAAACAAAAAACCCAGATCACACTAGTAGTGAAGAGTCTACAGACATCAGCTCTTCCTCTGAAATAAAGCAAAACATTGGATATTTCAAACATCAAGATGATAATCACGATTCCAATAAAACAACAAATGAACAATTTAAGCAATCACAAAGATATATAACTAAACCAGATTATACACAAAAAGATAATATAACAGCCAACACTTATGCAAACATTGTAAAATCAAACAATAATGACAAATCAGTAACAGGAAACATAAAACACAATTCAAATAATCCGCAAGACAATAATGAAGCCACACAACAATTGATTGAGTTGATGGGGGAGTTGGATGAGGCATCAGACACAGGAATGTTTATACATGAGCCATCAAACAGTTCTCATGACCAACTCAATAATCATCAGCTTTATACTGAAACAGTTACCAAATTCAATGAAGCCATGCCACAAGGATTACTAAAATCTTTCGCTATCTTCAATGATGAAGCCTCACTCATTCTGTCAACTACAGACCACTTACTAAGATTATTCCCTTTTCCAACCAGTAAACTCTTCGACCTGCTAAAAGCCCAAGATCTCTGGAAAGTGATTCAAAGGGTATCATATCACCCCAACCCTCGTTATATAATCCTCCAGTTTACAAACATCATGGCAAAACAAGCTTTTAAAAACAAATATAGGATACTTGATAACAGATACCTAATTACCATCAATCCAAACATAGTCCGTGACACTTCAATAAGTGGCAGGGTAAAAAATTGTGGTTTGGGATTCAATATTTCTGACTTACAAAACCTTCTAATGCCTTATGGGCAAGTCACTTCTTTTAAATATCTTAGGGTCCCTGGAATACAAGAAGAAGTTCCGCAAAACATAGCACTCTTTCGAATTACATTAAAAAAAGGAATAGTGCCATTAGATATCCCCCCACAATCCGTATTGGAAGAGTGCCTCTTTTCATCTCATTCTGGGGAGTAGAATCGCAATGTTTCGAATGCAGGAAGACGGGACACCTGCTGCGCAACTGCCCATCCAGACAATGCACCTCTTGCGGTACCTTTGCGGGTCGGTCACATCAGTGTGTTTCAAAAGAAGAGCATATACAAGAACAGCAAAACATGCAACAGACAAAACCCGAAATAGAACATAATCAAGATATAAATTTAGAGCATGAGACTTCTATCAAGCTGAAAACATATAATCAGTCAACAAATGATTCTCATCAAAACAACATAAAAAATCAAAACCAATGCCAAGAAACCAACCCACAGGGATGCCACCAAACACGTCAAAACAAGACAAGCAAAACTTATTTCTCTTCAACAGACACTTGTTCTGACTTTGAGCAAGAAGAAACGGATGCTGAAACTAGGCAAGAAGAAACTGCAAGCCTCACAGAGTCTGGGCCTGACCATGTCCCTAAACCCTTCACCACACCACGCAAAAGGAAAAAGCGCCGCAACAGAAACACACAATCCACCACCTTTGTTCACAACAATAACAATAGCGGAAATATCGATTCAAATGAGACCACCTCAACCTCTGATGACATACAGTGCAATGCTAGTCCCAACTATAAAAAACGGAAAGATGAATCCCTAAAATCAGATAATGACAATACATCAAACTCATATCATACCCAACCTGAAGCTAATACCTCTGGGCAAATAGCCCCCCAAGATTTAACATTATGGATCCCATCAACTGATCCTGAAGTCTGCCTAATGCAAAAAGACTACCAGCTCACTGCAAGTATTCTAGCTAATGAACAAGAAACCAAGCAACCTACTTCAAAATGTCATTCACAATAACGTCACTCAACGTCAGGGGGCTTAACTCCAAAGACAGGGCGTTTGCTATCTCACATTGGTTCAAACTCCAAAAACCAGATATACTTTGCTTATCAGAAACTAAGCTTCACCTTCACACAGACCCCACGATAATAAAAACAATAGAGAGCTTTGGTTACTTTATTTACTCTTTCTCCATCTCAGCTACCGCTGGGGTTGCTCTCATCATCAATAGAAATTCAATTATTGACTTCTTCAAAATCCTGCACATAGATACCAATTGCATTATTGCTACTATACAAATCCAGGGTTTTCTGTTCACTCTTATCAATGTGTATCTGGTTAAAGATGAACAAATAGTACACAAAGTTATACATAATATAAACATAGCAATTAGATCGAACCCTAGCCCAGTTATCTGGCTTGGTGATTTCAACCACACTTTTGACAATTTTGAGAAAAAATATTTAAAGATGGTTGCTAGAAACATACACAGTGGGAAAGCACTCTTTCATGAAGGAGCCTTCTCTTTCTATACCAGAAGTACTCACTCGCTCATAGACCTCATATTCTACTCTCCTGAAATGATCTCGTTCATAGATACACAGCTCTGGCCTATTGCCTTTTCAGATCATCTCGCTGTTCAAGCTACCATCAAATTGCAACCACAACTTCATACATCAACCAACCTCCCCCGGACGATGAGATTACTCAACAGGCACAATGTGCCCCCCCCAATTAATCTCAGATATATACATCACCTTTCAAGAACAGAAGATATGGAATCTACCAGCATTACAAGGATGGAATACATTTATAACCACAACACAAAAGTTTATTAACCAATACAATAGATACCAGAAAGGGCCATTAAGATTACTCTCAGAACTTGATCGGACTACATCTGAACTGAAAAGCATCCAAGTTACAGAACACAACATCCCACAAATTCTACTCCTAAAACATACATATAAACAAACCAGAATGACTCTTGTGGAATATATTCGTATTAAGCGAGCACGCAATTATCTGGAACAACAAGATTGTTGGACTCCAGGTTATATCAGATGGGCCCTCGGGTCAGGAAAAAGAAATCACACACCCTCCTCTTTGTGCCTTGACGGTATTACTTACTCTGGCATCAGTATGCTTAACAAAATTAGGGATTATTATTCCACCAAACTGCAGCCCATTGGAACTGTTGCCAGACGACACAAATTTGTGAAAGACTCAAATAACTCTCACAGCATTACTGAAGCTGATATCATCTCCAAAATTAAAAGCCTGCCTGAACACACTCATCCCGGCATGCATGGAATTCCTAGATTTCTTCTGTTACACTTGGAAAAATTTACCATACATGTTACAAGGGGAATCATTGATCTCTTAGCCACTGATAGCCTACATCTTCCAGGGATATATCCTATATCAGTGGTCCCTTTCATAAAAAAGAAAGATTTACCTGTGGACTTAAATAACATTAGGCCAATATCCATGGTTCCTCTCCTAATCAAAATTATCGAAAGCATTATAAAAGATAAAATTCAAGAGAAAATCATATCAAAACTTTCCAGGCATCAATATGCTAAGAGGGGTTCATCGACTGGCGATGCTGTAAGCCGATTTCGACTCCTCGATCATATCCCAAAACAATCCCGGCCAGTCGCAGTCCAGCTAGACTTTGCCGGGGCTTTTGACTCTGTCCGAATAGATGTACTACTTGGTGAACTAGAGGCTCTTCATGTTCCTTTGGCATACATTCAGATCATAGAGAATCTCCTAGCAAATCGAGAGATTTTTTTTCTCTAAATGGGAGAATTGCCCCTGGGTTCAAACCCTGCATCTCCATTCCCCAGGGCTCCCCATTAAGTGCTCTCCTCTTCATGATCTATATAAATCCCTTGCTTTTGAGCATTGAGGATGCACTGCCTGGGATCTCCATCCCTCTTCTTAATGAAAACATCTCCCACATCTCCTACATGGATGATGTGGTGGTGTTTCTTAAATCACATGAAGAAATAAACATTCTTGAAAGCCTATTACAGCACTATGCTCAGACGCATGGGCTTACCGTTAACAGGAACAAATCAGCAATTTGGAATATCAAAACAGCTAACAGGATAACAGGTTCATTACAAGCTATGCCTCAGCCTTTCTTGGGATTCAATATGTCACTATCCCCTACAGCAATGAGGATGGAAACACAACGAAGACTACTAAACAAAATAGACATCATCATAACATGCCTCTCAAGAATATATATATCTACATTTGGAAAGGTTTCACTCTTAAACTCCCTCGTACTCCCCAAGATTATATATTATCTTGCGGGTTTTAAACCAACAGAAGTTTCATTAAAAAAGTAGAATCCCATTGTCTGCGACTCTGTAGAGGTGGGCGCAAATCATTTATCAGTCTGCACACCCTTCAAAAGCCAAGAGACATGAATGGACTGGGACTGCATTCAATAAAGGTATTCGCAATACAGAGAACTTACAATATGATCCATAAACTTTATTCTGATTGCAGCACCTTCCAATGTCCGCTTCCCAAAGAGCAAGTGCTTCCCACGGATAGACCGCCCCCTCGGAGGTTCACTCCCATCTGGCTACAAATGCAGATATCATACATTTTTACGCACATAGTACCTTCCGCGACCATGTTCAATTCAAAAATAACCTATTGGGAAGCCTTCAACCTATCCAACTCAAATACCCAGAAGGCACACACTTACCTCCCCATCAACATAAACAAACTGCGCAAACTAGCCCATAGATTGAAACTAGCACCTAAACACACAGACTTTCTTCTCAAAATTAACCTTGGTAGCCTCTCCACTGCTATATTTCTTAATAGAAGAGGCTTCCGCATAGATCCCATATGTTGTCTCTGTCTTTCCAGCCCAGAAGATATGGACCATATCCTTCGCCTTTGTCCGGTCTGGCAGGGACTAAGACAAAACTTCCAGAAACACATTGATAATAATGGTCCAGATCTAACATCTCTTGAAGGGGTTTTAAATAGAGGCATTTTCGCTGAAATCAGGCTCGCCACCTACATAAACTTTGCCATCTGGTTGACCAGATGCAAGGTGATTTTTCAAAAATTACCGCTTAACGAAATCAATAACTGCTTTCTCAGCATAATTAAAAATATCCAAGAAACAGACAAGAGAGAGGCCGATCCATACCTGGCCATATTAACATGGGAATTCACAACTGGTCTAAACAGCACCTCTCCAACCAACCCCTAAATAATTTATATGAAAATATTTATTATGACTTAATATCTTATTATGATTTAATAAAACCCTCCAACCATAACTTGCCAAAACAGGGTTTACTAACAAAGGTATTTCATTATAGACTAGATGATTAATATTCACCTCGCATCCACAGGTTATATTCTACTGACTTTTGAATCATTTCTTCTTTGTATATACCACCCTGTAACCTCGTCTAGATATTTCTTGTTATTTTTTTATTTTTATTTTTTTTTTTTTGTAATCACTTATAGGTCAAATAAAATTATCTTGAAAGAGAATGACATATGTTGGGACTAGTAAGAATAAATTAAAGACTAGATTAAAACAGCATTTAGGTAATAAAAATTCTGCTGTTTACATTCACATGAATAAATTTAAGCATGGTGATTTTGATATAAAGCCTTTGGAATGTATTAAGTCATATAATGAAAGGATGATAAAAGAAAGTGTATGTTAATAGATAAACAGAAAAGAAAATAATAGTTTTTTAATTAAATGTTTTAAAGGATATAGATAGATTTTTTTTTTTTTAAAAAAAAAAAGGAAATTGTTTCTCTTTGAGTTGTGATTGTTGGTAATAGGAAAGGGGAGTGAGATAAGGTAAATTTTTGGTTATGAATATATTTTGTAATTTATTTATTTTTTTTTTTTTGGGGGGGGGATATGTGTTATTTGTTATATATATATTTTATTTTAGTGGAATATGTGTTATTTGTTATATATATATTTTATTTTAGTGTGCCTTGAAAAAGACTATATAAAATAGTTGAAATGTTGGATTTTTTTTTTTTTTCATGATTATAGTCATATAAAAAAAAAAGTTTTAAAAAGAAGGAGTTTGTTTGTTTTATTTCTTTCTCTTCATATGAATAAATTTCTTTTATTCAGCAGTTAAATATTGAACAGTCAACAACTATTTACTTTTAAATGGGCTCATGTCTCCAAATTATTTATTATTACATAAAACAGACATTGACCATATTAAGACTGTTTTCTAGTTGCCTTCAAATCCATATTCATCTCTCCATCTCTCTTTCAATTGGAATCAAATTTCAGGAAAAGTTGACTACATAGTCCTAGTGGCAGGTTTATCCAGCATATTATATGGACATGATAAGAATATTAAAAACAGTGGAAATAAAAATAATAACTATTCTTACCATACTTAGTAATAACTTGATTTTCTTACAAGAAACTTATCAACTTATGCCTTGATCCTAAATTACTGCTCCTATATATACTAATATAAAACTCAGAATGTTTTCTAAATATACATCTATCATTCATAAAATAACTTGCTTATTTGGTATTCATAAGTTAAGCTGGCTTGTTTTTTTACATCTCGTGAATTTTCTTTATAACTGAATAACAATTCAGTAGTTCTTAATCAAGTTTTTAGTTTGCTAGCTTTCTTAAAATAAAAAATTTAATAAAAATTTTATAAAAAAAATGTTTGTGCAACATATATCTTTCAAAATTAAACTAAATTTACATCTGTTTAGATTATACTTCAATTTATTTATAATATCACAATATGTTAAATTATAGCAACTTTAAAATTCTGTTAATATTTTAGCTTTCAGAAAAATGTTGTTTAAGCATGGAATAATTTGTCCTAAAAACTTATCTTTCAAAATTTATTTATTTCCATAAGACAATAAAGCCAATTACTGGAGGCTTTAATAGGTTTATAAATGTAGATGATAACAATCAACCCTTAAGCTATCAACAATCTCAACATTGTTAAAGGAGGTTGCCTTGACTACAGGTTGAGATTGTTGATAGCTTAAGGATTGATTGTTATCATCTTTTTTTATTTTGGTTTTTTATTAATAATTAGAAAATCCTCTTCACACATACTAACCCCACCCCCATTACTTCCACATGTACATTAATTGAACAAGTATATATATATATATTACTTTTTTCTACTAGTACTATTATATTTCAAAATCTTTATTACTTTGAAATCAATAAAAGCAAAATACTGTTCCATTAGGTCTCTTCCCTTGTCAACTATACTAAGTTTAGTCCCTTTGTTAAATTTCTTTTATTTTCTTAAATAATGTTTTATAATTACTATTGAAATGAATTATTACTGTGCAAGTAATATGTGTATAAAATGTTGTATAAACATTATATTAAATTCTTTTTATTACAATATTCCTATCTTTAACTCTCATGTTTATTTTTAAACAATCATCCTGACTAAGCTGTTTACTTCTAGCTTATACTTCTAAATTATAGTTTAGGAAATTGGCATATAAAACTAGGTAGAGTTGCAATCACAACCTTCAAAACCTGTGCAGATTTTTTAATAACTAATTGTAACAATATAGAAATATGGGGTTTACATGGGAGTAAGAAAATGCTACTAAGTAACACTTTTTTATTGAACACAATAAGATATAATAAAGAAATGAACAAACAATCAGAAGATCATTATCAATGCTTTGGATTAGAAGCTATTATGAGTGTGTTGATTATAAATAAATTAATATAAAACATAAACAGCATGAAGTTTAAAGATACCATTTATTATCTTAGCACTATCCAAATAATTCTAAAGACAATAATATATATGCCCACACATCTATTCCCATATGCCGTTAGTCCAAGGTCACTAAACATAAGTGACTAAAAGCAAATATATATATATGTGTGTGTGTTAATCTATTCTAGCATTAAATAACTCACTGGAGTAACTTAAAATAATGATTAATAAAAGTATTGATGAGTTAGTAATTTAAAAAAACGATCTGATAAATACACTCCATTACATTTGATTTTGATTATTTACAAAGGTCTGAAAATGTTTTTATAAATTGAAAAAAAAAAAGTAATAATTAAATTATGATTTGTACCAAGGGGCCTTAAATAAACCTATATATATATATATAGACACACACTATACATATTTAAAAATACATATTATTCCAGTTGTTATTTTTGTTAATGAACTATATATACAAACAGCAAATGATTTTATATGTAATACACAAACATATATAAAAATAATGTCAATTAATAATTCTTAATCCTTCAACAGGGTGGTATTTTTAATGTTTACCCTAATGATAATTTTTGTAATCATTAAACATTTGATTTTAGTATTAAACTTTTATTTTATATTACACTTCAATAAATTGGAAAGTTTACAAATGAAAAACATCCTAAAAAATCATATTTGAACAGTTTAAATATTGAAAAAAATATTAATCAAGTAATGAAAACAATGAACTTTATTCTGATCGGTCAATTTAAAAGAAAGATGGCCAAGACAGTTGAAACAGAAAATTTAACAAAATCTTTGTTGCATGAACTTTCTTTTTGAAACATAAATGAAGTTAAGTGAAATCATCACAAATCTATTAAATTCTCAATTTAAAATATCTCAAAGATTCCATCCCAATGTGTTTGACATGGTATTACCATCTGTTTCAAAAGGTGTTAAAAGTTACTACTGCTTGTAATTTTATTTTTATCATTACAATTAAATTTGTTAACTTCTATTTTAAAAACGAAAACATATATCAATAAAATTCAAATGCAATCAGGCATATTACACATTGAGAAAGAAGAGTAAATATTTATTAAACTAGATAAAAAAAATCAATACTTCCAAAAATCTTCCCAAGATAATTTCACAAATGATTTTGAAACTAGTGAACAAAGAATCTAGCAATCATTCATGTGCAGAGTGGATTAGATTACTTTAAAATTCCTGACAGCAGGAAATTACAGATCACTTCATTTTTTTTAATTAATAAATCAATACAGATAGCTATAAGAAAATGAAGGAGTGTGAAACAGTAATATCTCTAAACAAAAATATTTCAGTGAAATAACCAGTTAGTTAACTATCTTTAATCTATAAACAGGATTATTTTTGCAATTTAATTATAGAAAATATATTCACACTATTCAAAATCTGCATTTCATTATATATTTTTAAAGTTTGAAACTAAACTTTTATGAATGGCATAACAAGATTTAAAGAAGATATATGTAGTTTCTATCCTCTGGAGGATTTTTAACTTGTCCAGGATTTTATTTTCTTATTAAATTATTTTTCTCATTAGCAGAATGATTTGTTCAATTCATTCAGAAATTATTTATTATTAAAACTAATTATACAGTGC
Source organism: Epiperipatus broadwayi (assembly GCA_028023455.1). Taxonomy (NCBI): domain Eukaryota; kingdom Metazoa; phylum Onychophora; class Udeonychophora; order Euonychophora; family Peripatidae; genus Epiperipatus; species Epiperipatus broadwayi. The sequence continues at coordinate 2,482,826 of JAQFVV010000164.1, forward strand.
AGGTTAATTAAATACTTTTTTCTTTTAGGACATAAACAGGAATATATTTTAAAGAACATCAGAGTTGTGATTAAAATAATGTCAATTTTTACTCAGTATCCAATTTCTTCCAGTAGCAACATAAGAAGTTATATCAGCTTTTGTCTGTGCTTTTCAATGTCTAAATCATATACCATTAATATCTCTCAAGATTAGACTAACTTTTCGTATAGATTGTCAGTATAACATACTGGTTAACAAGTATATAACATAAATGCTGGCAACTCTCAACTTAAGTCAGCATCTATAATTTCTAAACTACACATATAGCAAGCAATTTCTACCATATATATATATATATTGGATTTGAGAGATAATAAAAAAGCTATCTAATTTTATTTCTTCTGAAGTTCAAACTTGACCAATGTGAAGACTAGTAGCACCTGCTCCTTTTTTGTTAGCTGTTTTTGGTTTCAATAACATCAGATAAAGGAGGATAAAGTAACATTGTATTTTCCTGAAGGTTTGTGATGATGGTGTTCTAGTTGTCTTATATGAGAATGTTTCGAGATATATTATTCTCTACTCTTCTTCAGGTGTTGCTGGCCTGGCCAATAACAGTATAAGCATAGGAATTTAAGTTTCAAATCCCATGCTAGTACTGTCACTGATCAGGTCAGCAACACCTGAAGAAGAGGGGAGAATAATACCTCTCAAAACGTCCTCATATTAGATGATGGAAGTAGTCCAATATAAAAATGCAATAAAGTAACTTTTATTCTTAATTAATTGAAAAATGAGCTAATTAAATTATAAATATTCTGTTTTTTAAATTACATTCAACAATATCAAAAGTTTCTTAATTAAAAAAATTATTTCCTAAGGATAATAAACTTATTAGAATTATTTTATAATTAGATGTATATTAAAAATATATTATTGTTTTTGTTACATTAAAAATTTACGTTTTCATCAAATCAAAATGAATATTTGTATCAAATAGAGATTCCTTTTTAGCATAATTTCAAATAATAAAGGGCATATGGCATTATTGCTCAGGAATTCATAACATGTTCAAATGCCAAAATCGATTCTGGAATCTCTCAATCCCAAGTCAGATGCTCTCTCTACTGCACCGACCGACGCAAGGCATTTCAAATAATTTATAGTAATTCAAAATATCAAAAATATTATTACTTAATTAATTAATACTTAGGTTACTCCAAACTTTATCTTAAATAATTATATATATTGGCTATCCTTCATCACATTATTTCCCTCTTGGGGAAAAGGAAAAAAGATGAAACACTTCTAACAAATAATGTTTTCTTTTCTAATATAAACACACATAAAATGAACGTATATTACACTTTTTTCCAGCGATTCGACTGAAATTTCAATTCTTAAACAGAATGATTAGAAGTTACTTACTGATTTATTACACATATATAATCATGTACACATACTAATTATGATATGTACACTAAGAATTACAAGGTGTGACAATTTAATTCCTAGAAAGGCTATGTGGTGTAACTCAAGATCTAATTAAATCAAAATCACATGAGTATTCTTGTTTGAACATGTTTAACATGTGTACAATTTTTTGGCTGTTAGAGATAGTCATTAGTTAGCTATTGAGAAGATAATAAATATCAATGTGTATACCCTGGCATAAAAATGGGTGATCAAAATTTTGAGCAACATATTAATATCAAATTCTGTGTGAAAATCACAAATGTGCTACTGAAATATAACAACTGCTACAAGTGGCTTATAGTAAAAATGCTATGAATAAATCAAGTGTTTGAGTGGCATAAGATGTTCAAAAATGGGTGGGAAGATGTGAAGAACGATCCAAGAAGTGAACAGCCAAAATCAACAATTACTGACATTAATATTAACAAAGTGCAAGATGCAATATGGTTCAACAAGTGATTAATTGTGAGATTGATGGCTGAAAAATTTAAGACTGAGAAACATGCTAATTTTAAATAAAGAATTGGGCATGAGAAAGATTTCTGTGAAGTTTGTGTTTCAGATTTTGATGGATGAACAGAAAGTCTTATTTTGATGTTGCCATTGATCTTTCTTCAGGTACACATCTGTTTCTGAGAGTAATTATGTATGATGAAACTTGGTGCTTCCAGTATGACCCAGAAACAAACCATCAGAGCATGTGATGGAAGTTCCCAGATTCATCATGCCAAAAAAGGCAAGCATATCAGCTCACAGTTTAAAACCATGCTGGTGTGTTTCTCTGATCACAAGGGAACAGTCCACTATGAATTTATTGATCAAAGAGAAACAACCAACAATGTTATTTAGAAATGCTTTAAAGATTACGAGATTCTGTTCAAGAAAATGAACCTGAATTATGGCTTGAGAAGTGGATAATTAATGACAACGCACCAAAGTCTAAGTGTGTTCATTGTAAGACTTTTTGGTCAAAAAACCAATTACATAACTAGACCTTCTTGCCTTAGCTTCCTGTGATTTTTGGTTATTTCCAAAAATTAAAAACTGTGCTGAAAGGATGATCTTCTACTATAACTAATGTCCAATAGAATTTGAAACAACTGCTGAACTGAATACCTACAAATGAGTTCCAGGGATGCTTCCAAAAATGGGAACACCATTTTAATCAATGTATAAATGCACAAGTGGACTACTTTGAAGACAACAATAGTCACTAGTATATATTTTGATAAGTATATTTTATAAAAATGCATTCCAGAAATTAAATTGTCACATGTCATATGTATTAACTTACTGCAAATATATCTAGTGATATATATATATATTATAACCTACACTCCCAACACCACTCATATACATTACATGAGCGAAATACCCAGGTGCCAGTTCTATTAATGAATAGAACAATATAACAAAATATATGATACAAAATTATTACTGAGACTCTTCAATTAAGTCTATGTTCAGCACAGCTCAGTGGGAGGCTATAGAAAGTTCATAAGATATATAATTATAAGTGAATGAAATTGCATGATAAAGAATCACAATGTTTATTTGTACTATCAAAATATTCTTTCAACTTAATTTCTTCCTTCATCCAAGTATAACATATATCAGCTTGCTATAATTATATTCCTAAACAATTCTATGACTTGGCATATCATAATCTAAACATCTACTTTAATGCCAATCAAGAAATAAACAATAAGGTCTCAGGGAATTTAACAAACACAGTTGAATTAAATAAACTACATTGGTCCATAAGTTATAATTCTAAAGTATGATAAAAATGTAATGAAACAAATTGACTAAAATATTTTTACTGTGTTTCAATAATAAGATAATGACAGAAATAGGGTATTTTAATCTCATATCATCATCTCACAAATATACTAACTTGGCAACCTTTCTAATATGTTTGTCCAGTGGCAAATGTTCCTTATAATGTTTGGATTAAGAAATACAATATTGTCAGACACTAGCAGATTTAATATTATAACTCTAAAATAATATATCTATTTTATAATAGATTTATGAAATGTGGAGATGTGGAAATGAAAACACGAATGTACACAACAATAACTCAAGACACAGTTTTTAAGATTTTAAATAACTAAAACAAATCATTTATTACAATAAAATAAACTTGGTTTAACATGATGTATACAAATGGACTATTTGTCTTACAGATTTTTAAATTATCAAATAAACTTTGAGCATCAGTCTGGGATTATCCCTATTATCAAAGCAAATTAACAACAAAACTTAAATACTCTGACTTCGAACACATGTTTTGCCTACATGCTTCATCTACATGACACTAAATAAACAACATGTTATATTATTAGCACAAAAAAAAAAAAATACTTTTGAGAGGATATTACTATTGATTAATAAAATAAAATAAAATTAATTATATTTGGCTCTCAACAAAGCAACTTTCTCTAATTGACTAATAATCACTTTCAACTATGTATACCTTTCATGCATAGCAACAAAATCATGTTCATTCTGATAATTTGATGATTTATAACCTTTATTTAAATAAATACACTGTATTTTAAAATATTTATTTCCCATTTTAATCTCAATAACTTTATACTTCTATTTACATGAATGTAATGTATTTCAAAAAACATTTATTTCTCATTTTAATTTCAATAACTCTATACTTTATATACGTGATATTATTTATATTATGTGTGTGTGTGCATGTTCAAGCAGCAATAATATAAAACAATCTTTTCTATAAATTCTCCATTCATTAAGAAGATATCATACAATTATTTTATTTCAGAAAATGTCGTAATTCATCAATAAAATAAGACACTAATATTACATCAAGAATTAATCTAACAATTTATCTGGCCATCTATTAATTAACACATAGCTATATTTTCATGATTATACATACAATACGTTATAAGGGAAATCTACATGAGGAGCAGATAAACTCTTACTGAACACTTCTACAATAATTCATCTGATTCTAAATATACTGTTGGTGGGGAACCTTTCCTCATCACGAAGAATCTAAGAAAAATGTCACATAACTTCCCAAGCATCATTTAATCATACTTCAACAATAACTCATCTACTTCTAAATACACTATTGGTGGGGACTTTTTCCTCATCATCAGGCTCTAAGAAAACATCACTTCAAAAATATCATTTAATCATACACATATAATATAAACTAGGCTCTACTCATGGAAAATTATTAACATATACTAAATAAACAAAATCTTTTATCCCTATAGACATTATAATGCAATCAGATTTCTTTCTATTCTCATAGCTTTTCTAAATATCGAACATTATAAATACACGCTGGCAGATAAATACATACAGATAACCTACTGATCTGTTCAATTCAGTAGAATACGACAGCACCCAAAATTTATACATAAAACATTCACAAACTGAACTTTATCAAACAAATGTCATAATTGTGCAAAACAGACACACACCCGCAAATAAAAAAACATATATAAAATTAACTCTAAATTACACACTATGCAGGCAACATGGTAATTAAATATTGCATTAAGGTATAACTTTTAATTCAGAACAAACTTTAGGTTACTATTAAAATTTAATAGTTATAATTATTACGAACGAACTTTCTTTCATATCTAGAAAACTATTTCCATTATATGTTCGTTGATTTAAAAAAAAAAAAAAATTCTCACTTTGAGATAATAAAGTATACAAAATAAATATAAACCTCTCTAATAATATGTAAAAAAAAATATTTCTTTCTTTTACCTTCATAAAAGAACAATAAGACATATTTGTACAAAATCAATTTTTTTACCCAGCGTATTCCTCATTGGGATACGCTTCGGAGACGATCTAAAAGGTCAAAATAACCCAAATCATAAATAAAACATAATAATAAATAAGCCTATCTACCTATCATATACATTAATTATGACAAGCAATAAAAAAAAATAAAGAAACAAAAGTTATTAGTTTTGTAACTTAAAATAAAAGTTCACTAGCAAAGCTATGCTCCAGGTTTATGAAACAATATGGGACACATTTCAAACTGAATTTAAATTAAAATAAACTGCTGTAGGATACCAAACAAATATAATCATGCTTAAATAGGACTCAGCATCTCTGATGTTCATAACAAAGTTATTTGAGTTATTATATCATACATAAGCAATCAATTTATCTTCTATTATGACGAAAATACAAGACAACTTAGTTACTGTTGGATGGGAATTATCTCACTCATTCCATTGTAGTTCTAAACTAAGTATGCAATTATTTTTAGTAGTTTCTTGAATAGCATTTAACACTTTATAATTTAATATATGCACAGTTTATTTTTGATTATTTCCAATTAAGATACCATGACTCATTAATAATTCTTCAATTAATAATACTTTGTTTTATTTTCCATCTTTATCGAAGAGAACAAAAATTACCTGCATTTCTATCCTTCCATTCGATTTAAGCAAATACTTAATTTGAAGTACCTCACATTTTATTTCCTTCATTTAAAATACATATTATTTCCAGAAATACCAGACACATAAATACTGTCATCTCTTTATGCTGAATTTAAACATGGCATGATTTATCAAAATATGCATATCCTTAATTTTATGTTTAATCCTCACAAAAACATAACACGGAAAATAGTGAAAAATTAAAATATATTCTGTAAAATAGTTCTCCATGCATTTTCCAGATATATTAACAGACACACGTTAATGATACAACAATAATATTCATGCAATTTATTCTTATTTAAAATGACAATTAAGTGAAGTAATGTAGACTGGACGTTATTAACATACATTTTTAAAAGAGCAATATTTATGAAAAGGTTAATTCAACATGTTTAAATCAAGGAGAGTAAAGTAAACTTACGCACCTTTTTTAAAATTTTAGAATTGCATTCTAATTAACTTTTCCCGTAATAAATTTCTTAAGATCCTTTCAAAGTTTTACTCCAAAGTCCTTTTTTAAAATCAATTTGACTTCAGCAACTGTCTTTAGTTTCACAATAATGAGCCACTGTTTAATGGCTACAATTACATTACTTAATAAGCAAATTTTTACTGGAGATCTTTGTTAAATAGCTCTCTTTAGCAAAGGTCATTTCCCTTTACAAGGTTACTCCCACACTTCTCTTCTATCCAAGCTAATTACATATTCAAAAAAAAAATCTTTTCTAAAAAAAAAAAAATCACTTTGATTTTTAGAATTAAATGAAGACAAAAAAAATACAAATAATAAAATAAATAGCTTTTACAAACTTGAAAGAAAAATGAATATTAATTAACTGTTAAACAAAAATGATTAATAATTTATTTAATTTATAATTCATTGATTCAACTATCTATTAATCATTGGAAAGAAATATATTTGTTAAATTAAAGATAATTACTGTAATTTAAATGTCTTTATTGTGAATGTACTATTGTTTGCTGTTATTAAAAGATGAAAATGAAATGAAACATAATACAGACATATATGCATGCACATGTACTGCAACCTAAATATTAAACTATCATAATTAAATATAATTGAAATGGCTATTAATTGTTGACAAAAGGATAAGTATTAATGAACAAAGGATTTTGAAATCATTCAACCAATACTACAATAATATAAAATAACTTCGCATCTTTCTGACAAAATGTATTAATTCCATTAATAAACAACCCCTCTTCCTTATATTAAATACCTCATTAACCACAGTAATAATAATGAATACCTATAAAGTGGTCAATTAACTGCATACGCAATCCATATCTAAGCTTTAAACAATTTCCAGCAAAAAAATTTAAAATTCTAAGGCTATTTCATTTTTTTTAATATAATATAACTATTTAATGCACATACAAAGTATCTCAATTCCTTGTGCCCATTCAGATGGTCCCAATATATATATATAGTAATGGTTTATTCCAGTGTAAACATGTATATATGTGGTATATGTTTATTCCGTATTTCAAACCTAAGTTTTTGCTCTTTTTATTTAACAAAAATTATAATATGAACACATATATAGGCAGTTGGTTTTGTAATGCACTCTAATTACTCGCCCAGCATATTTATGAGCATCAATGATGACCTCAAGCGCCAATCTTACCTATGAATAAATAAGAATTATGCTGGGAGAGGATGAGTATCTATTTCTGGTGATTAGAGCTTGTACCTCTGGCTAGCTCACTCAGGGGTAGTAGCATTGGCCGTGGGAAAGAGGTGGAAGGAACATATAAAAATGCGCATGTAGTGCATGAACGATTCGTTTGCTTTCCTACTTTTTGCTTTTTAATACTATTATAATAAATTAACACTGACACACGCAATTAAATTTATAATACTACTTAATATTTATTAATACAAACACATAATAAAAACCCCATAGAACCCCGTAATTGGATATCGGTTTGTGCCCGGATAATTAAATAACCCGCATGTAAATACACTCGCACAAGTTCATAAATGCAATACATAAAAATACAGATCATAGCTTGAAAACAATTTCACTCAGGCATTATCTATTAAGGCGTACCTTTATACAGGGTATTATTTCAACTTTCTCTTCTTTTACTTTAACCCTTTTAGGCATTATTTAATAGGATGTGCTTTCATTCAAAATAGTTACTATCATTTATGAAAAATGTTTGTTTTACCTCGTTTATCTCACCCGGGTGTAGATTGTTAGCAATTTTCCATTGGCTTCGTGCTGCACTGTACGATTAAAGGATTCTTTCTTTGATAAGATTCCATAAGGCAATCAATGGCATCCAGTGAATCCTGTTCTTTTCGTAGCTTCAGGAAGGGCTTCGCTCCTACATTGACAGTGATGGTAGTATCTCCGCAGGATGGATAGCATAGCCTGGCCCGTTCTGTTCTTCTACCCCAGCCTGTTCATGATTTTTCAATTTTAAACTTTTTTCTTTTTACTACTTCTTCCTACGATCCTGCTCGTGGCAGTCACAGCTCTAGAAGTCCTCTAAGTTCAGGTTTCTTGATTCTAATTAATTATACTATTGTTCTTTCTTCTTTCATTAAACCACATGGTTTGCGAAACGAAAATCTTTTCAATAACTTTTCTTTTCTTTGTTTCTTTTATCTATGCTTAGGAATTTCCAATTTACCTTGCGATCTACTCTCGACCATTCATTGTCTCTTATTTTTAACATTTTATTTTATTAATTAAAATGTCTTTGTCTCAAGATAGCGATCTGCAACTTTTCAGGTCCTTTCTTTGCAATTAATTCATTTTTTTATAATTTGTAACATTCTTCTTTTAGTCGACCATCTTGGAATATTTCTTTTTAAATTAAAATAACTTATTCCTTTTTACGAAATTATTACATTTACTCACTCATGCAGCAATATAAACATGCGTATAAATAAATATCAGAGCACAAACCATATAATCCCCCGTCCCTCTTATATTTCAATCTGTTTTTTATTTACTTACTTAAATATATATATATGCCCCGCATACAAGATCACAACGAAAAAGAAAAATAACAATTTACTTAATCTTTCACTTGATTTAATTAGATATGTATGCTTGGTAGTATTACCCTCTGACTTAGAACAGGGTTTGAACTCAGCCCTGTTATAATACCCCCCCCCTTCGAAAGCCTTTAAATACCATTTTAGTATTTAAATGGCTCACTCCTAAAACCCCAAAATAATTCTAGTTATTCAAAAAAAAAAAAAATAACATCTTAAATTGACTTGCCTTGCCTCTTTCTCTCTTTCTTCTGCAACTTTACCAAAGAGTAAAACGATCAACAACCCCGCGATACACAGTGAATCCGACCACCACTCATGTGCACACTGCCTGCGATGCACAACATATAGCTAGCCCCATTCTGACTGTATTCACACGACCCCGAAAAAAAAACTTTTTATTTAAAAAAAAAAACGATTATTATTATTTATTTTTTTAAAGAAGGACTTTTCTAACTACACTCTGCTGCTTCCGAGTCTTAGGAGTGTAGATAGTTGGAATGATACCTGGCTCTTATTTTGGGCCTTCAGGTTCTGTATGGGTTGCCCTCTACCTTGCTCACTTCTGGAGTCTTACAGGTGGGACTGTACGTAATTGCCATGCTCACTTTGGAGTCTTGTTGGCTTGAATAAACAGACTTGTAGCGCCTGCATCCTATGTTAGGTTGACCATGTCAGAAATAGCAGCAGCCACATACAGCACACAACACACAATGTGATCGATCTAGCAGCAAAACTCACCATCCACCGACAGCATTACGAGACTGCTCTACTAACTTTCTATGCTTACCCACACGAAACAAAAGAAATATTAAAAAAATGCTACTTTTCTCTTCTACTTAATTTCATGTAAACTCCCATATAATAATATTATAAATGTTAACTCACCACCTAGTAATAATACTATAAACAAAATAAATAATAAAAAACTTTCCAAAATCAGTGTCCATTTTCGTGATTTGTTTATTTGCCCTCCTTTGGCGTTTGTGAATTTGAATACTTTCCTTGACCATAATTTGGCTTGCTCGGTGGTCTCCACCCTTCACAATCGTACTGCCATTTTGGTCGGGTACTACTATCTTCTCTTTTGGAATCTGGAGGGTTCAGGTCTGACCCCCATTCTCTTTCCCCAAATCTGATGACTCGTGCTCCGTGAGACTTCTCTCGATCCATCAGGTTTATACTGAAGTATCTCCTCAAGCTCTGCCGGTGCTCTATGGGAGCTTCTCCCATTTGACCGGAGAATGGCCGAATCTTTAGAAATTGGCTGACATTAGCCTGCACAGTTACGTATTTTGTATTAGTTTCCCTATGTTCCTGCTACCTTTACCTTATCTCCCTGTTTTTCTTTCTCTTCACACTCACTCTGATTTCCTTCTGCTCTCTTTTCACTAGACTCCTCGTCTTTATCTATAATTTCTCCCTCTACTGGCTGTTCCTCCCTCTCTTTCATTATACACTTATCTACTTTCTCTTCTAATTTCCATTCTATCTCTTGAAACCTTTTTTCAATCCTTTCCTCGAATTCCTGAAATCTCCTGTCTATTCTTTCCATAATCATTTCGATCATACTCCATTCTCTTTCCTTTAATTCCTTCTGCTGATCCATTTTTTTCTTTGATCTGGTTATCATTCGCTTTCTTTTATTTTCTTCTTGAATATTTATCACTATTTCTAATAATGACCAATTACAACGATTTTGTATTACTATTTCATATCAGACACACCAGACCTGTTTTCCATCCCCAAAGTACTGTGTCCTGTGTCTAATTTTTCTATCTAGCCCTTTTCAACTCTATTCCTTAATCTCTTTCTTTCTATTTTTCACCGAGATGATTAGTATTTCCTTGTTACTTTGCCTATCAAACCAAAATATTAACTTGTTCAAAGTGAATCCATAGATTTCTAGCACTAGCAGTATTTTATAATATGCCCTTTTATGGGTAAAACTGTTCCACAAATATCAATCTCCTAATCGCATACACATATATGAAACGGATCCAAAAAAAAATTTGTATGTATTGTTTAGATGTATATATATACGAGTTCATATAGAACGTAGTCAATATACTGCTTTCTAAAATTAATCACTCTTAATTATATCAAATAAAAAATTACGAAAGTTTTATTTATTCACTTTTGTACATGTCAAAGCAGTTAAATATTTTACACAATAAGAAAACTCTTAAACGGAAAATAAAACTCGCATATATAATATTATTTTTCTTCGAATCAAACAACAAAATTTCCATGGACTGTTCAATACATATACATATATACTAAAATATTAATTCGAATGCGATTTTAACCTAATTAATTTCAATACAGACAAAGTAAAACTACCAGCAATAATTCATCTACACAAGCTATATTTTATAGCTCTTATACTATATTTCTTTCCTTTTTTTATATAAAAAAAAATATAAAGCAAAACTCCATAGTAAACTGTCTTATCTAACTTATATTCTATCCCCTTCCCCTACTTTCCACTCTTCAAAAGCTCCTTCGTTGGTGCGCCATTGTAACGGTTTATTCCGGCATAAACACGTATATATGTGGTATACGTTTATTCCGTATTTCAAACCTAAGTTTTTGCTCTTTTTATTTAACAAAAATTATAATATGAACACATATATAGGCAGTTGGTTTTGTAATGCACTCTAATTACTTGCCCAGCATATTTATGAGCATCAATGATGACCTCAAGCGCCAATCTTACCTACGAATAAATAAGAATTATGCTGGGAGAGGATGAGTATCTATTCCTGGTGATTAGAGCTTGTACCTCTGTCTAGCTCACTCAGGGGTAGTAGTCATTGACCATGGTAAAGAGGTGGAGGGAACATATAAAAATGCGCATATAGTGCATGAACGATTCATTTGCTTTTCTACTTTTTGCTTTTTGAATACTATTATAATAAATTAACACTGACACACACAATTAAATTTATAATACTACTTAATATTTATTAATACAAACACATAATAAAAACCCCATAGAACCCTGTAATTGGATACTGGTTTGTGCCCGAATAATTAAATAACCCGCATGCAAATACACTCGCACAAGTTCATAAATGCAATACATAAAAATACAGATCATAGCTTGAAAACAATTTCACTCGGGCATTATTTATTAAGGAGTATCTTTATACAGGGTATTATTTCAACTTTCTCTTCATTTACTTTAACCCTTTTACGCATTAGTTAATAGGATGTGCTTTCATTCAAAATAGTTACTATCATTTACGAAAAATGTTTGATTTACCTCGTTTATCTCACCCGGGTGTAGATTGTTAGCAATTTTCCATTGGCTTCATGCTGCATTGTACGATTAAAGGATTTCTTTCTTTGATAAGATTCCATAAGGCAATCAATGGCATCCAGTAAATGCTGTTCTTTTCATAGCTTCAGGAAGGGCTTCGCTCCTACATTGACAGTGATGGTAGTATCTCCGCAGGATGGATAGCATAGCCTGGCCCGTTCTGTTCTTCTATCCCAGCCTGTTCATGATTTTTCAATTTTAAACTTTTTTCTTTTTACTACTTCTTCCTATGATCCTGCTCGTGGCAGTCACAGCTCTAAAAGTCCTCTAATTTCAGCTTTATTGATTCTAATTAATTATACTATTGTTCTTTCTTCTTTCATTAAACCACGTGGTTTGTGAAACGAAAATCTTTTCAATAACTTTTCTTTTCTTTGTTTCTTTTATCTATGCTTAGGAATTTCCAATTTACCTTGCTATCTACACTCGACCGTTCATTGTCTCTTATTTTTAACATTTTATTTTATTAATTAAAATGTCTTTGTCTCAAGATAGCGATCTGCAACTTTTTGGGTCCTTTCTTTGCAATTAATTCATTTTTTTATAATTTGTAACATTCTTCTTTTAGTCGACCATCTTGGAATATTTCTTTTTAAATTAAAATAACTTTATTCCTTTTTACGAAATTATTACATTTACTCACTCATGCAGCAATATAAACACGCGTATAAATAAATATCAGAGCACAAACCATATAATCCCCCATCCCTCTTATATTTCAATCTGTTTTTTATTTACTTACTTAAATATATATATATGCGCCCGCATACAAGATCACAACAAAAAAAAAATAACAATTTACTTAATCTTTCACTTGATTTAATTAGATATGTATGCTTGGTAGTATTACCCTCTGACTTAGAACAGGATTTGAACTCAGCCCTGTTATAATATATATATATATATGTGTGTGTAAACTTAAGAGCATGCTAACGCTCTAAACAAGCTTTTTTTTAATTATGATAAATGCTACTACAAGAGAAGGCATTAGCATGCTCTTAAGTTTACATATTGGTAATTGCAAGCTATATATAAGCCATGTGACATCTGACTTATTATTATTACTATATATATACATACATACATACATACATACTATAGGCATGAAATTGATTTAAATTAAAATTATATGTGTTAAATGAAGTTCATTTAGAATATAGTTTTGGTAAGCATTTTTCTAAATAAGAATTTCTAATCAAAAGCAAAAATGTCAAACATTTTTGTTTAAAAAAATATTTCATATTTTTACATATATTATTATATATGCATACTAATTATGATATATACATAAGAGGCATACATTTTAACTTATAAAAAAAGAAAGATCTAGTGAACTATAAGTGTCAATTTAAAATACAATATAGTTTTACATTTTTATTTACTATGCTAATACTAAAAAGTTAAAAATAATAGAAATAAAAAATATTATAATAAATGCTTTTATTTACTATGCACTGAAAATAAAAATAAAATAATTGTTTCTTCAACATGATTGAGGATTTTAGATTTAACTTGAAATAAAAACATGGGGTCCAAAAATTAATTAAGTCAATCCCTATTTATTATAACAAGGGAATGATTTAATTAATTTCTGAATCCCTGTCCGTCCGTCCCCATGCACCAAAAATAAGATCATTTAATATATAAAAAAAAGTATCTCTCATTCATCAAAACAAAAAAGGAATCCTTTAAGTAAATCAATAATTAAATTTATATTATAGAAATAATAAAAAAATCTTGTTTTTAGATAAAAATAGTTAATTATATTAAAAATTTAAATTTTTGTCAAAATCATAAATAAATATTTATTCTTATCTAATTTTTTTTTTTTTGTAATATACATGTAATTATAGAGTAACATTTCATATATATAATTTCAATAATTTATATTTCAAAAAATATTTTATTTAATTAATAAATACTTAAATCATTCTAGACTTTACTTTAAACAATTAATTATATAACGGTCCAAATTTGAGAGAATCTTACCACATCTGCACTATGAGGGCGCCATCTAGGCATTTAAACCTAGAAAATTTATAGAGTAGGCAGATACGTAAATTAAGAAAAAAAATTTTGTAATCTATATTTTATTCCGACCGTTAGCCCAATGTCACTAGCTCAGTGGAACAGCAGAGATTTATATTTTATAAATTCTTATGTAAGAATAATTTTTAATCATAAAAAAAAAAGAATAAAATAAGCCACTGCCAGTAATTAACACACAAACATTTATTTATGCACATATATATATAAAATTTAGCATTATTATTTTAGTATGTTTAATTTAGCATTTAACTACATTTTTTTAACTTTTATTTTGAAGTTCGCACAGATGAATTTAATAGTTTATTTAAGTGTCGAGTATGAATAAACTACATAGAATGCATTTGAAAAGAAAAATATTTTATCCCTGATTTAACCTTAGGCCAAAAGTTCACAGCCAAACCAATGTCAATCTATCTGATATATCGATGTATTCAATGTAGCATGAATATGACAGCACCAAAATGACGTACTGTCAGGAATGTACATCTGAACAGCATGGTTAATAGACGATATTGACTCTCAACCAAATAAAAATGCTACATCTATAGGCAAGAAGAACAATAAACAAAAAACTCCATAGGACGGGACTGTGTTCTCCATCTTAGTATCCCTTCCATAGGCAAAAAGAGGGGTGCGGCATATAAATCGATCCTGCAAGTAGAGAATCTCATACTACATCTACTAATTACACCAATATATCCAATCCATTGACCCAATTTAACTACGAAACAAATAACCTAAGATTACCCTCCCTTAAACTAACATAACTTTGCAAATCTATGCAGACATTCATGCCCGACTTAAATTTAGTTTAACGAAAAACAAAAATAAAACTTAAAAGAACAAAAAAAAATAAATGGAAATGATTTTAAATTAAAAAAAAAATACATCAAATAACATTATTAATATTAATTTACGTTGGTCAGATAGGATTCTATTTGTATTATTTACTGAAAGGTTTAGAATTTAGAGTTCTTATTGTTTTCAAATTAATATTCCTTAGAATTCATAAAGTTCTTACGATTTTAGAAATGTTCATTAGTTATATAGTTCGTACTGTTTTAGAAAAGTTCATCCTTTACAGTTGCTTGCCGTTTAGAATCCAGCATTAAATCCCCCGATGATCCAGTGATCCTCAATATAGAAAAAACCATGTTTCATTTCTTTTTTTTATATAACCACTGAAGGAATTGAAAGTGCATCTTTCAATCCCTTCACCTCCAACTCTCCAACCTAACACATCTCCGTCTTCTCTTAAATTTTCTTCACTCACTAAAAATTTATTTCCAAAGTTTTTCTTTTATATGTAAACTTTTGGATCCAATGGGCATTGCATCATCAATGGTGATGGTCTTTTTCGGGGGCCCCCCCCCCCCAGAAATTCTTTCTTTTCCCCTTTTTTCCCATTTTTTTTTCCCCCCCATCCGACCCTTGCTTATGCATTTTGAAATGCCCAAGGGTTAGTTTACTTTTACTAATTACAATTAATCATTTCCATTTTATACAACAGAATTAATTAAATTATTTTGCAAACTTAAAGATATATTTTTATCTCTAAATCTTTTTAAGTTTTTGCTTTTAAAATACTTTTTCTCTTTTTAATAGTTTTATTTTAATAATTTTTTTCATCTGTGTGATTTTATATATATACGAGTTTAAAATAGAATTAATTTTCAATTTTTATGTCTTAAAAAAAAAAAGTTTTTAAATGTGAACTTTTCAATGTCTCAATTTTTAAAAAAAATAATGTAATGGTGTATGTGTCCATTACATATCAGTAAACTTGCTTAAAAAAAAAAATAAACAAAAAAAAATATATTTTACTTAGGGTTAGTAATTACGGATTAAAGAAAACATTTACAAAAATATTCGGTTAGTAATTTTTACAAAAAGATTATATACAAAAAAAATGTTGACTATCGTTCTCCTAAGGTCCATCTACGTTTACACCTCCTCCCCCCAAGAATTCTATTTTCTCTATATATTCTTTTCTAACTAACAGCATGACAAGTAAATTATTTATTTAAGGAGGTTGCAATGAAGTAAATATGTTTTAAGAAACAATGGGTTTATACGTGTATATTTGCAGCACAATTATAAATACCACCAACTTATTTATGACTGATTGAAATGCTTAAATAGGGTTACTATGAAGTAAATTCCCAAAAAGTACTCATCGTAAGGTACCACATTTACAATCATAAACTTACATGGCTGTGCGCGCCTATACACATTAAAAAAAATGAAATTAATTGCAACGTTTTGACTTTTTTAAAAAAAAATAGTTTTAAAATTATTAATATCTTTTCTTCCACGTTTTTAATATATGTGCTATTTCTTTCTGGCAGTGCTTTTATAAGATTTAACGTATATGGTAGATAAAACATTTCATTAAAAAAATTATTTGCTCAGGGTATTCATGGTTTATTAAAGATCGGCTCACGTTGGGTGGCCAATTATAACGGTCCGAATTTGAGAGATCTTACCGTATCTGCACTACGAGGGCACCATCTAGGCATTTAAACCTAGAAAATTTATAGAGTAGACAGATACGTAAATTAAGAAAAAAAAATTTGTAATCTATATTTTATTCCGACCCTTAGCCCAATGTCACTAGCTCAGTGGAACAGCAGAGATTTATATTTTATAAATTCTTATGTAAGAATAATTTTTAATATTAAAAAAAAAGAATAAAATAAGCCACTACCAGTAATTAACACACAAACATTTATTTATGCACATATATATAAAATTTAGCATTATTATTTTAGTATGTTTACTTTAGCATTTAACTACATTTTTTTAACTTTTATTTTGAAGTTCGCACAGATGAATTTAATAGTTTATTTAAGTGTCGAGTATGAATAAACTACATAGATTGCATTTGAAAAGAAAAATATTTTATCCCTGATTTAACCTTAGGCCAAAAGTTCACAGCCAAACCAACATCAATCTATCTGATATATCGATGTATTCAATGTAGCATGAATATGGCAGCACAAAAATGACATACTGTCAGGAATGTACATCTGAACAGCATGGTTAATAGACAACATTGATTCTCAACCAAATAGGAATGCTATATCTATCAGCAAGAAGAACAATAAACAAAAAACTCCATAGGAAGGAACTGTGTTCTCCATCTTACTATCCCTTCCATAGGCAAAAAGGGGGGTGCGGCGTATAAATTGATCCTGCAAGTAGCGAATCTCATACTACATCTACTAATTACACCGATATATCCAATCCATTGACCCAATTTAACTACGAAACAAATAACCTAAGATTACCCTCCCTTAAACTAACATATATAATTTTACAAATCTATGCAGACATTCATGCCCGACTTAAGTTTAGTTTAACGAAAAACAAAAATCATAAAACTTAAAAGAACAAAAAAAAATAAATGGAAATGATTTTAAATTTAAAAAAAAATACATCAAATAACATTATTAATATTAATTTACATTGGTCAGATAGGATTCTATTTGTATTATTTACTGAAAGGTTTAGAATTTAGAGTTCTTATTGTTTTCAAATTAATATTCCTCAGAGTTCATAAAGTTCTTACGGTTTTAGAAATGTTCATTAGTTATATAGTTCTTACTGTTTTAGGAAAGTTCATCCTTTACAGTTGCTTGCCATTTGGAATCCAGCATTAAATCCCCCGATGATCCTGTGGTCCTCAATACAGAAAAAACCATGTTTCATTTCTTTTTTTTTTTTTTATAACCACTGAAAGAACTGAAAGTGCGTCTTTCAATCCCTTCACCTCCAACTCTCCGACTTAACACATCTCCGTCTTCTCTTAAATTTTCTTCACTCACTAAAAATTTATTTCCAAACTTTTTCTTTTATATGTAAACTTTTGGATCCAATGGGCATTACGTCATTGATAGTGATGGTCTTTTCGCTGAGGTCTGATTCCCTGATGGATTTCTTTCATTGGCTATCCTGTTCCTATTGTTTTTCCTCTCCTATCTGACCTTTGCTTATGCATTTTGAAATGCCCAAGGGCTAGTTTACTTTTACTAATTACAATTAATCATTTCCATTTTATACAATAGAATTAATTAAATTATTTTGCAAACTTAAAGATACATTTTTATCTCTAAATCTTTTTAATTTTTTGCTTTTAAAATACTTTTTCTCTTTTTAATAGTTTTATTTTAATAATTTTTTTCATCTGTGCGATTTTATATATATATGAGTTTAAAATAGAATTAATTTTCAATTTTTATGTCTTAAAAAAAAAAGAAGTTTTTAAATGCAAACTTTTCAATGTCTCAATTTTTAAAAAAAAATAATGTAACGGCGTACGTGCCCGTTACAATATATAATTTTTGTCTGTGTTCATTTCTTTTTTCCTTAAGCTTTAAATATATATGCACACACCATCAAGCCTACAGAGTCCCTATGTAGCATGCTATGAAACTAACCTGTCTCAATATTAAAATTATAAAATGCCCTGGGCAGTTAAGATAGATTTGCCACTTTTATTGTTCTCACATCATTTGATCTTCTAAATATCTTTCTTTATGATTATGTTTTGTAATAATAAGAATAGACGTAATAGTAGAAATGATTGTGATAATCATTTCTCCAATAATCATGAAGGCATGATTCCAAGTCTACATGTGGATTGTTTAATCCACAGATATTACCAAACTCTACATGCAAAATACATTTTTAATGTAAACTGCATGCATAAACTTATAATGCAATTTTGTTTAAAAATTATGCACCTTAAGACATAAGCAAAAGCAATTAATACAAAAAATAAAACAATGCAATTACAAAAAAGAGAGCACTATAAAAAATTGAGAGAGTATCTTAACATATATAGTACTCAAATTTAAGGGAGAGCACTTTGTGGAATATGTTTCTTGTGTTTCTCTCTCTCCCCCTCACAATAAATAAAATTTACTGTCCTTTTTCATTATCTTAGCAAAGAAAATTGATGATGATAGAAAAATTCATTAATGGTGTAAGCATAGAACACTGAATGATACAAAAAGTTAAAATTATTTCTGCAAAACCTGGAATAAAGTCTAATATTCACAAATTTGATGCAGTTTTTTCATTTTTCTTGTGTTATCTTTTTTTAAAAAAAAAAAACACATTGTACTAGTTTTCCTTTATTGTTCTTGGCAGATATTATATTTCAAAGACTTTATTCCAAAATTTTATTTTCTACATTAGTAATATATAAAAATTTATTTCCTGCTCATTTTTTCATTTTAAAAATGTTTTTATTTTATAATAAATCATATATTTTTTTATTATTAAATTAGCATTTGGACTATATTCTAGCCATTATCAAGAGTTTTATATTATCTTTAAAATATATATACATATGACTTCATGTTATGATTATTTTCGGGATATTCCATGCAGTAAAATAGCTAAATAACTAATGCGTCAGTACAGTAACAAGTATTTTTCTCAGAGTGTTCTGTGTAGTAAAATAGCTAAATAGCTGATGTTTCAGTACAATAACAAGTACCTTCTTCAGAGTGTTAGCAACAAATATCTTCCTCAAAGCATTCTCTTTAAAAGAGGACGCTCTGAAGAAGATACTTGTTATTGTACTGAAACATCAGCTATTTAGCTATTTTACTACACAGAATATCCCAAAAATAATTATAATATGAAGTCATCATTTATCCATGAAAATATTAGAATTAATATACAGTATATAATAAAAGATTAGACATAATGAAAATTTCAAAATTAAATACTTAAATATAAATATCCATAATCAACAAATGATAAATCATTATACATTTATACTTTTTAGTTTTCACAGACTAATCTCTCTTTTATTATATTTCTTTAATATATTTTATTTTGTTTTGTATTCATTGTATATTATTATTTAGATTAATTATCTATTATCTATAGTAAATTTCATTTTCTATTGATTAGAAATAATTATTGAATTTATTCTTTTATATCTTCTTACTTTGATTTTATTATTTATCTATAACTTTTAATGAAATTTATCTTTGTGCTCTTCCATTTGGTTAATCAGTTTAGCAAATTTCACATCTTTCTAATATTTTTTAATTCTTTACCTTGTCTAGTTACCTCCTAACATCTATTTTTTGCTTGTTTTATATATATAGTTTAAATATAAAAGTAATATTTTAATTTATTTTTATCATTTATTTCATTTAAGTTTTTACTTTTCTATATGCAAATATTATTTTATCATTTCTTTCTTTATAAAATTTTATATTTCTATCATTTTCATATTATATTTTAAATATTCTAAAATTTTCTATCATCTTTTTTAAAACTTTATAATACGTGTATATTTATAGTTATCTAAATGTATAAATTATGGATACATGTACTACATATAAACTTTATATATATGGGATAAATTAATTTCAAATATTTTTTTTTCCTCATATACTAATTTTAAGTATTATAAATAAATGTTATATAAAAGCCCTTAATAATACCATAAAATACCAGCTAAAATGTTAGAAATAAAAAATTGTACATTTATGGAATTTATAAAGAATAAATTTTGAAAATAAAATGGTGCCAGATAAAATTTTTGTTGGAATTGTATTTATAGTATTTAAAACATTTTGAAATTAATCTTTGTATCTTTCAAATGCTATTTTAATCTAATTTTAAATATATTGTATTTGTGCCTGTATAAAATCATATAAAGAAAAAATGATATATGAATGTTTATACATAAAAACAGAAAAATCTAAACTAATTAAGTAAAGATATATATATAATTTTATAAATAAAAGTAATACTTTTATTGGTAATTAAGTTTACTTAAGAGTATATAGATAAGATAAAAAATTGAGAAATAATAGAAAGAAATCTACTAAATAAATTAGTCAAATGATTGAAAACAAACAAAAATAAATTTCATTAAAAGATATAGATACTTTAATAAAATTAAAATAAAAAAATATAAAGAGATAATATTAATTATTTATAACAAAAAGATTATAAAATTTACTATTGACAATGAAATCAATTGTTTAAATAATAATATACAATGGATATAAAACAAATAAAACTATATTATTAAAGAAATATAAGAAAAGTAAAATTAATATGTAAAAAGTAAGAAGTATTAATGTGTCGAGATTTATTATATGTTGATTGTGGATATTTGTATTTAAGTAATTCATTTTATGATTTTTATTTTGTATACGTGTGTGTGTATATATATTCAAATAAATTTTATGCAATTATTTATAATTCAACTATGAAATTATTTCCTTCTTTTCTGAGCCTAAGGAATAAACCATTGTTAATGAACACATGGCAGAAGAAGTAGATTTTTTAACATTCAGCTTTTTTACTGCCTAGCATGCTATTGATATAACATATTCATAGCTAATAATGATCAACAAATGTAAAAATTATATGATTCACTACAAAATAAAAACAGAATTTTAAAAAAAATAAAAAATTGCATGGAAGATGAATTTTTATATTATTCATTAATAAATAGATCATTTTAAATTATGTACACTATGAAACTTTTCTAAAATTCAACTCATATCCATCTATCTTGCCCAGTCTTCATTTTCTTCATGCATTGTTAAGTAATAAGTTTTTGTAACTTTATTCTTGACAGCTATCAATATACTCTTCAACTTTATCAATCGTTAGACAAATTATTCTTATAAATATTATATCTTTAACAGGAGATTTGAACCCAGACTGAAAGTAGCTTAAAAGTCTTTGTTCAAATCCCTTCTAATTACATCTAGCTTAAGTATATATACCAGGAGTGTCCAACAAGTTGATCATGATCTACCGGTCGATCGCAAAACCATTTTTGGTCAATCGCGAGGCCATCTGGCAAGAACTGTTGGGTAACAAGTGAAACAAATTAAGTCAAAATTTTCAAGTTTTTTTTGTTATTTTTGTTTTTGTTCTAAATTTGTTTTCAATTCTAAATAGGTGAAGTCCACTAAGTCTTATCATTATTGAAAATAATATTTTTAATCTTGATTTAATGTAGCCAATTTGGATTAATAAATATTGTTAATAATTAATTACTCATGTTGCTTTAATTCCCCAGACATGAGTTTTTTGGCCTGTTAAATAATTATTTTTTACTAGATAGATATATAAAAATGGTATTTCACACCTCCCTCGACTTAGACTATGCATATGACAACAAGTCGATGGCAACACATTTTTAAAATAAAAAGTAGATTTTATTAATACAAAGTTGGTCACTCCTGATATATATTATACTTTGTACTTAAATATTACAGATTCATCTTGAATTCTGTCTATCCTTCATGTGTATTTAAATGAAAATATCAAGGTTCTATATATGAGGAGACTTATGGTCAACATGGGTATGCAAATAAAATTGGCAGACAAAGACGCTATCATCAGATTTTCAATGATATGGATGGCTGAAGAGTTGGAGAGTAGAGAAGATTAAAACCTGTCCATTAAAGTTTGAAGCTTTGATATTTTAATATAAACTGAACACTGATTATATAATATGTGGGGGAGATAATGATCTAGACCAACTTATGAGTGCTAGTTCAGCATGAAATACATATATTGTAGATCATTTATCTTTTTCACATGTGGTCATGTTTATCATTTGTTTAAGATTGAGTGGATGATTGAAGAGAACTCTGGGTTCAAATCTTCTCTAATTACATCTAGCTTAAGGATATATATACTATACTTGTATTTAAATATATGTTTTAACAGTTAATGATTTCCCAATATTATCTGAGTATTAACATTGGCAGTGAGACTTGCTTAAATATGATTGAATGCTGGATATATATATATGACTTCATATTCCAAATGAAGCATAGTCAGAAATTGCAGTAATGAGATATTTGGAAATAGACAGACAATCTTGATAGCTTTTATTTTAATAGGAAACAGGTCCAGGATGACCAATGGCATTAACTATTATTATTAGGACTTTAAATTTCAAGCCTTTCTTCCTCAAATATTGTTTAACTTTAAAGATTAAATAATTGAGTAACCACTTTAATATATTGTATGGCTTTGACTAAAGCATTTTCATTTGTTCTTGAAAAGATGGAAATTCTTAGATTAGTAAATAATTTATGTTTTAATGGCATGCAGTGTTATCACCCAAGATTTAAAGTCTTTTATAGGCTTTATCTTTTCATAAACATATATTAAATTTGGCATTCTCTTCCAGAACAGCCCAGTTTTATTATAATTAAATACTTATTCTAGAAGATATCCTCTTTTCTTTAATCTGCTTATTCAATTCTGCTGGAAATCTGGTAGTAGCCTCTCCCGTTTTATCTTAATAATTTCTGGATATCTTTTGCTTAAGTCTTTATATATGTAACGATATATAAATATGTCGTTATATTAATTTAAAATAAAAACTTAAAAGTTCGCAAATAAAAGTAAAAAACTAAACGCTAAAATTAAAATGTTTGTTAAACGTATATACATTCGCACAGATGCCAAACTTTAAAAATATTTTTTTTTAAAAAAACAAATAAATAAGTATTTGAACGTACTTTTTTATAAAAAAAAAAAAAAGTATAAGATTTAAAAATAAAAACAGGTATTAATTAATTCTTGTAATCTGTAAATGGAAATGATTGTTTATAAATTGTTTGAAAAGCAAGCTAGCCATGGGCTCTTGTATAATTAAAATGATCTGATGAAAGATAGATAAGAAAAAAGAGAAATTAGCTTGACCAATGGAAGCACCAAGCCTCAGCCCGGACCCGAACGAAAATTTGGATTAGTGACGTCTTTGTTCATTCAATCTGGAGATTTACTATAAAAAGAGAAATATTGAGTTCCAGACGGTTTTTTCGGACTTGATTTGATGAGAACGGTAAGACGCACTTGCCGTTCTCTCTCATTTTTTTGTTTGTTTTAAAAAAATATATATAAAATGAAAAGACTGTGATACCAGAATGGAACCAGCTAATGCTACCTCCAGAACATTATCTTCCAATGGAGACGTCACAGGAATTAAAAACAGGAACCTGGACTCTTCTACTGTAAGCTATATTGACATGAACTCTAAATTTAAAAATAACTAAGAACTTTCGTTCAAGCTTATGAACTTCTATCTGACTTTTAAATTTAAAATCAATTAATAATGTTTAATTTTATATGTTTTCCGATTGATAAAAATCATTTCCATTTTTTTTTTTTCTCTTATTGTATAAATTATTTGTTGTTTAAATTTTAAATGAGGGAATTTAAGGTTGGGTATAGACGTTGCATAGATTCGTTAGCGGTTGATAATGTTGTGGTTTTCACATTCGATTAGAATATATGTGAACGATATCACTGCAAGCATCTTACGATGAATGCTAATGGGATTTGTATATTCCCTATGCAAGTGACGTTTATCGATGACTTTGTATTTTGATCGGTTGTGTTTAATTTGGAATGTTTTTGACCGTGGAATCTGTGCAGCTGATCTGTACTCAACATTTTAAAACAAATTTTATAAAATGCATTTGTGCGAACGTATCTAAATGTTAAATTTAAGTCGGGCGTGAATGGCTATATAGTTTGTAAAGTTATATTAAGGGAGGGTAATCTTAGGTTATTCGTTTCGTAGTTGAATTGGCTCAATGGATTGGATATATTTGTGTAATTAGTAGATGTAGTATGAGATCCGCTTCGGGCAGGATTGCATATATATGCCACACACCTTCTGTTTGCCTATGGATGGGTTTGTAAGTCGGCAGAAGACCGCAGTCCATTCCTATGGAGTTTTTTGTTTATTGTTCTACTTGCCAACAGATGTAACATTCCTGTTGGTGGAGAGTCAGTGTCTTCTCTAATCTACTTACTGATCAGATGTCCATTCCTGACAGTATAGTATTTTGTGTTGTCGTATCATGCTACATTGAATACATGAATGTATCAGATGGATTGGCGCCAGTTTGGTTGCGAAATTTGTTGCCTAAGGTTAAATCAGGGAAGAATATTTTCTTTTCAAATGCAGATCTATGTAGTCTATTCATACTTGACTATCTAAATAAAATATTAAACTCATTGAAACTTAGTTAAATGTAAAATTAAAAGTTAATATAAAAATCTAAAATGTTAAACTTATTCCTCAAAATTTAAATGTTATTTTATATGTGCGTAAATAAATATTTTTATGTGTTAATTTCTGGCAGTGGCTTTTATTTATTGATATTTAAGATATAAATTAAGATATAGATTTTTTATCTCTGCGTCTCCGCTGAGCTAGTGACTTGGGCTAACGATCGGAATATTTAAATAAAGTGGAATCTTAACAGCGCGTATCTGCCTACTCTATAAATTTTTCTAGGTTTAAATGCCTAGATGGCGCCTTGTAGAGCAGATATCGTAGTTTGCGGTTAGATTCGATCTTCACTTTCATTTCGATCTTTATATATAGTATAATGCTTCATGAATCAATATTTACTAGCCATCCATCATTCTTTCTATTCATGTCTTCAAGCCACAAATTTAATGGGGTTTTTTTTTTATCTACATTAAAAACTTATCACATCTATGGATGTAATTTAGAATTTTGGAAGCACAGGAAATGCTAGCTGGAATTTCTTTTTTTCCTTTTTAAAATATTTCACAAACTGATGGCTCATTTTTATTTAACATTGGGCCATTTTTGCATATTGACTTTTTATTTCAGTCCTAAATAAATTATAAATAAAGTAAGTACTCTTGGCCTTGATGGAATTGTTGTCATTATTTATTTTGCACTGTGAGGCTGTTTTAAGCTAAATTTTTACTTAATAATTTACTACAGCCACAATGAATACAAAATAATGCTTTCAATTTAAATGCTACCACATGATTAACTAACAATATACTACAGTGAATGTGAGCTAAATGCTTAAGATGATGTAATATCTGTGAGATAATTCATGCATATATAGGTTAGCACATGTGAAACATTAAAAATTCAAATTTACAAATTTCTAATTTTTATTTAATATTTGTTTTCAAACTTCAGGTGATGCTGAAACTATGAATATTGAAGAGCAAAAATATAGTACTCCACCAATCATACAACATATGCAATATTATCATACAGAATCCACAATATGCTAAAGATCTTAATTGACAAACTATCATTAATCACAACTTTAGAAGTAAATTCAACCAATTAAAACTTATATTTATGAGAATGTTCGTTTTGCTTATAATTTCCAATAAGTTTTGAACTTCACAGAAAAACAAAAAACTTTCTACATTCAATCTTTGATTGATGCCATATTGTTATTATTATCAAGGATTAGAAGATATTTGATGTTGTTTATTCTGATTTATTGAATGCCTTTGATTCTCCTTCACAAATTGTATAAAATAAATCCTTCTAAACTTATTCAATGGTTTCAATCTTCTCTTTGTAGTCATACAGCATATATTAAATTCAACAATAATATCTCTTAACTAATTTCAAATGTAATTTAAGTGTTCCTCAGAATATAACAATGACATTACCTGAAATCTTATCTTTTATGCTATGCTAATGACAGTAAAATCTTTAGAAGAATAACATCAATAATTGATTGCACTCTTCTTCAGAAAAATATTGATAATTTTAGTACCTAATTTGATCTAAGTAATATGTCAATTAATCTTAATAAATATTCAATTGTTTCATTTTCTAAAAATTTAAGATTTTCAATTTTTATTTATTTTAATAATTCTTTTAAAATTAATCTTGCTGTAGTCCAAAAAGATCTGAGAGTCTTATTTTCTAATAATGGATCTTTTCTTCCTCATACAGAAATGATTGTTAGCAAAGCTTTTAAAATCATGGATACCATCTTTAGACATGATTATCATTTCAGTGATGATACAAAATTCAAATTATTTTTTATCTTACATCTTCCCATCATTGATTATTGTTCAATCATTTGGAATCCTTAGTTCAAACAAGGGTGTAGTTTATTACAATCAGTGTTTAATAATGTCTCCAAATATATTTTCTGGAGATAAAGTTAATCTTGATCTTTCTTCTATGTGAAAATATAAAGAACTTAAATTTTTCTCTAAAATTATAGATCAACAGTTATTCTATCCGATATAATTTCAGTTATTATACTTAGCAAGAGCACGATATTCAGTCTATTTTTGTTTATTACATTCAACCTTGTTGTTCCGATGTGTTTAAATTTTCTTTTTTATTTATGCTACTCTCTTTATATAATCAGATTTTTCCTACTACTAATCATTTTAATTTAGATTCTAAGCAATTTTTCTTAAATGTGAATGCCAATTTTCATTAATTTAAATTTATTCTTTTTTTTTCTTTGTTTATTATACTATGCATTGTGAATATTGTCTTTACTATTTTTATGTGCAATCTATAACTTGCTATAAATTGTTGATTTACACTTAAATAAATTGAATAATAATTATTATTATTACTATTATTATTATTATTGTTATTATTATTATTTATTTATTTATTATCACTTGTTTCGAAGTTTATAATATTTATTATGTAATTTGTTTTTTTATCTGTAATATGGTACTTATGTATTAGTCCTGCAACGGAGAAGAGATGGTTCACCTTTTCGTATCTGTAATAAATGTGTAATCTTGCGATTATGTCAAATAAACCCCGCATTCCTGTCCAATAACATGTTTATTTTTGTGATAATTTACAATCTCAGTTATTGTCCAGATTTCATTCTGACAAGATCTTTAGTGCTGTGAATTGCATTTTTAACTATTTTTTAATTCATTTGTATTTGTAATTATGATTCAATGACTTTTACTTCCATTTGTATTTGTAGTTTTGATTCAATGATTTGAAATGAATGCTGTTTTATATTTTCAAGAAAACATAAAATTGAAGGCCATAACAAAATCATCAAAATTGACAAGAACCTTTTCATAAAAAGGAAAAACCAAGCTAGATTGTTCCAAAACAGTGGATATTTGGTGGCCTGTGAAGGGAGACCAGTGAGTTTCTATCATGACAATTAATAATAGAACAGTGGTTTGTTCCAAAACAGTGGATGTTTGGTGGCTTGTGAAGGAAGACCAATGAGTTTTTATCATGACAATTAATGATAGAACAGTGGCAACTCTCATAGAAGCCATCAAACAAAATGTGGAAGAGGGATCAACGATTTATTCTGATTGTTGGAAAGCCTATAAAAGCGCTGAATTACGAAATGACAGTTATGATCATTTTCATGTAAACCATAAATACACATCATAAGTAAGTGTGCATTTTGGGAAAAATAAAAATTTTACTTTTAGTCTCCATTTTGGGGGGGGAAATTATCCATTTAAAATGAAGTAGAACAAATTGATTGTTTCATCGCAACAATTCCTGTTATATATAATACACAATAAGTACCGTATTTGTATATTTTAGGTTTTTTTGTAATATTTTATGGTATTTTGTAATTTAGTGATTGTCCGTATTTAAAGTAACATTTGGGAATTGCATAATGACATGTCATATTTTAGATTTTTTTATGTCAAATCAATATTTTCAGTATAATTAAAAATGTACTTTTTAAGATTCATTTTTGGATGAAATTCATATTTTTAGTATTGTTACAAATTAGTATTTTGTGTCATATTTTATGTTTTTTTGTCTGATCATATTTTTAATATTGTTAGATTTAGTCTGGTGCAATTTCTGTCATGTATTAGAACTGCTATGCCTTTTCACATATATATATTCAGATTGCTAATAACTTTGTAATCATTTTAACTTCATACAAGATCCAAGTGTACATGTTATTTGGTCAGATCACAAGATTAGAAAGTTATCAGCAGATTGATGTGAATGTGAAAAGGCATAGCAGATCTAATACATGTTGCAGGACTAATACGTAAGTATCTATAATACTTTACAGATAAAAAACAACATAAACATTTGTAATAAAAATTATTATAAAAATTGATTTATTTACAGATAGAAAGAATAGTGGTTTCATTTCAAATGTAATGTGAATTTTTTTTTTCAATTAAATGACTCAATCTAAATTTACTTACAGTTAAAAACAAAAACCTGATCCATTTTTATTTTACATAATAACATAAATACATACATATCTGTATTTTCAACAATGTGGATAGTAATTGTGCACTATATATATTCTTTTGCAAGACAATTATTGTGTGGTATTTTTTTACCACAAAACACATATATCAGGGAATTTTATTAAATCTCCTTATTTATCAAGTATGCCCATTTGTATAAAAATTATATATTGTGGCATAAATAAATACTATAAATTGATCTCTTTTAAAAATAATCGAAAATAATAAAATATATATTTGTGTCATGAAAAATTAGTAAATAAGCTATGATAAAACAAAACAGTTTTGCATTAATAAAGAAGTTGAACAGAGATGAATGTTATCATCTCAGGTCCATTCAACTTATATAACAAATATATAATGAAAAAAGGCAGAGAGATGTGGATTCAGGATTGGTAAAAGAAACATCAACACATCACCACACTTAAACTGAAAATAGAAATAATCTAAGGTAAAAGAAACATCAGCACATCACCATACTTATAACTGAAAATAGAAATAATTTAAAAATTCCTTTTTAGAAAAGTTGAAAAATAAATAAGATGGATAGAATTATTAAAAAGATGACAAAGATTATAATAAAAGAGCACAACTACCTTCAAAAGTTTCATCAACAACAAAGAAAATCAGTAATCAAAAGATTCGTCTAGGTTAGTACTGGGAAGAGTTACAGTACATATATATATATTTCATGGTATGGTGTTTTCTGTGATTATCTACTGTGGTAAAGACTTCTGAGAATTCCATGGATAGCAATAAAAATAAACAAGTGAATACTTTGATCATTAAAGCACAAATAAACAGGTAGAAATTCTTTAATTCCAGTCATAATATAAAGTGATGTAAAATAGAAAAGTGTATGATGCTTGAAAAGGCTGTTGGCAAACAATGAGATAGATTTAGCATCACCATAAAGAATTTATGCTTGAGCAATCTGAAAAATCAAACTGATAATAAATAATTCTGGAGAAATGCAATTCATTTATTTATTTATCAGGAATCACTATTTATGGAATCTGATTATAATAATATATACCTAGAGGGAGAGATAGATTAAGCTATTATTACTCTTCTCAGGACTTTTTTTTTTTTAACCTCCAAGATAATATTTAAAAAATCAAATATATTAATCTTTAATTGAACTTTAAAGTTTATATATGTGCTAGAGACAATCTCTAGTTTAGTAAATGATTAATAATATTCATTACTATATTTATCTAAAGTGGATGGTATCAAAGATGTGGGATGAGTTAATTTGGCACTTGTAATTCAAAATGTAATATTAAAAAATATGTAAAAAATAAAATAAAAAAACATTTATAAAAACTAATAATTAAATTAATACACTATATAGGCTTAAATGTGCATATATATGTAATGTATGTGGGATTCGAACTCAGACTTTCACACGAATCTCAACTCTCCAATGCCATCTCATATTGCTGACCCACCTGATCACATACATGTTAAAAAGATAAATAATCACCAATAAATGTATTTCATGCTAAACTAGCAATCATCAGTTGGTCCAGACTACTATCTCCACACATATATACAATCAGTACTCAGCTTTATATTAAGATAGCCATTGTTCATACTTAATGGACAGGCTTCAAACTATTCTAATCCACAACTCTTCCATTTCATTGAAAATCTGATAATGGAATGTTCAAAGCCCATGTTAATGCCAAGGTTGTCATCCTGCCCATGTTAACATTTAATCATTTTGACACCTCATATTCTTTAAAATGTGATATATATTTATCCCAAATTGAAATGCTGTTTCACAATTAAAATTAAAGTCAATAAACGATTATATTTAATTTAGAATCTAACTTTTTAAAAGAGCTGCAATTAAGTGTTCTTCCAACATTAATAATCTAAAAGCAAAAAAAAATAAATTTTAATTCTGAGCACTTAAAATTTAAATGGACCATTATTACTGCTTACTTTTCCAAGTTAAAAAAAAAAAAAAGGAAATGTATAGCAATTACAGGAAAAAATAATGCGAATAGATCGTAAAACAATATCTAGAATACAAATGAGATGCAAAATCTAGACGAGGACAGATTTTATTTTTCGACTACTATCTTTTTATTAATCAGAATTCACCTAATAATAAATAAACTTAAAAACTTGAATCATAGGTTACATAAAATAAAAACTTTTTTTTTTTAAATGTTTTTGCAATATACATATATAATTAGCAAGTATGTGCTTAGAAGCGCACAGCACAGTAATTGTTATTAAGAAAATGAAACTACATTTCCGTTTTCACGCTCTTTTAAAAAAATGTTCAAAACAACCGAAAATAAACTCTACATCATAATTTTCTTTAAAATTCTTTTTTTTTCCTTCACTTCAGTTTGACCTCTTTTATTTCCCTAATGTGATTCAATTGCTTGTTAACAACATAATAATTAATTTCCTTTTTCTATTGCTCCTAATAATTCATGGAGCAGGTTAAAAAGTGCGGTCAATAATATTTCCAACTATTTATCAAAAAAATATTTAAATCATAAGCTTTAAAAATATTACAAATTCTAATCAAACCAAATTTTATTTCTATTTTTTCATAAATCAATACTTCATGGAAATCATGAGTACATTATCACACTTTTATCTTTATTAATTCATAAATGTTACGGTTTAATTACAGTAGTAAACTTTAAGTCGTTAGAACTTAACGTTTATATTACTTTTTCTTTTTTCCTTTTTGATTACAATAAATGCATTATGCAGTTACAATAAAGATTTTGAGTATAAAATTAATATGCAACAATTTGTAAATAAATACCTGATCATAGCGGGACTTATTCAATTGAAAAGGGGGGTATTCTTCAGCATAACCACCAGCCATGATATAGCAACTTTTGTTAAAAGAGGGCGCTAACACCGGTTACAGATAACTTTCTATCAAAAGTAACTACAGTACATCGCATCGCTTTAAAAAGTTTTGTGATTTTTTTTTTAATAATTTTTTTTTATTTAAATCTATAGGGAGAAATATAAAAAAGAATCTTAAATATGGAAATATCAATAAATTAGTTATGTTACTAAATACTCATCAGTGAAAAAAAGTAGTTTAATGTTTACAACTAAAAATAGATAGTAAACAATCAGAAATGCAATGTCCAAAAAACAGATCAATCAAAAAACAAACGTAAATTTGATATTCTTATGCTAACCAAACAGTTATAAGCAAATATGAGTATTAGAAGACAACAATAACTTGATTAATAAAACTATAGAATTAAACATTAGACTAACTTTCATTGTTAAAATTAACTCATTCAACGTACATATTTCAGAGGAACCTGATCTAATCAATGTAGAAATACTTAGTAAGTTTCAAATCAGGAAATAGAATTTAATAAACTTATTAATATTCTATAGATATAATTATGATTTAGTGGGAAAAATTCATCATTGAGTTCAGCATTGATGAATATATGACTCCAGTTTCGTTTTAGAATGGGTGCAAGAAAAATTGAATTATTGACAGAAAAATTGATATTTTCCCAGAGTATATGCTCTCTACAGATCCAAAAGCAACCAAGGGCAATTGAGTTTACTGTGATTCGGTTAAATTTATGAACTATAGATATATGATTTTATCCAGTCTCTTCATTTAAATAGTATTTTTCTTTCTGTTAATATTGCATTTTATTCAATATTAGGTAATTCCTTCTTACACTTAATTTTTGCAATTTTCAAATTTTATTACATAATGTCAGTGTTTCAGATTATTCAACAATTTTTCTTAAAGTCTTACTTCCCCAATTGTTTAATAAAAATAAATTATTTGAAGAAAGAATGTGTAGTATAAGCTCAAACAACAACAAAAACTATTAAGTTGATTATTGCAATTAAATATCAAAATCATTATAGAATTAGCTTAGAATGTTTTTTAATTACATAATGAATAGCTTAGAATGTTCTGATTTTAAATGCTTAAAATTGATTTATATTACATTTTAATTAATCTGTTTACTATTTTTCAAACTCATATGGTAAGCATATGAGAAAAGATCTCTCAGTATGAGGCAGTTATCATAAAAAATATTCTTGAGAGATTGTAAAATTATATTATCAGCTTTATTTTTTTTATTCTAATATTTATATATATAAAAAAGGTATTTTAATCAAAATATTTTTCAGAAATAAATATAAAATTTTGTATAACACAATATATAAAGTATACTTTACAGCATCTAGAAATTTTTATAGGTCTAAATAAGAAAAAAAGTTAAGGTTGTGAAATACTCTTTTTTTGGATTTAATTTAGCCATTTAAAAGTGAATTTATTATAAATTCACCAGAAATATTTGAACTTTACTTTTCAATATTCTGTGTAGTTTAGCATAATAATAAAGAATTTTGGAAATCAAGTAAAAAAAAAGTGAATGGAATTGTTATGCTCAATCTACTACCACTTTGATGTTCAAACATCACATAAATTTGATCTTTCACCTGATTACATAATCAACTAACCATCAAATTATTATCATTCTTTAATATAAGAAGCAGTCTTGATAATATTACTTTTTGCTTTCTCTAGGGAACTTACACTTTGAAAGTTTATTTTTCAAAAATTTATTTTAGTATTTCAAAAATGACATGATGCAGTAATTAGTAAGATGTGGCATTTAATCCAAATTTCTTTATCGTTTCCCACAAAGCTTGTAGTTTGGAATAAAAATAGTTATAATAATTTAAATCATGTAAGTTTATCTTCAATAATGTACAACTACATAAAATTTGTTTGACAGATTCACTACATTAATTATTGAAATAACACTGACAAATTTTTAATTGAATGAAAATAGAAGTATTTTAAGATGTCTAACTACTCAGAAGTTCTTTTCATGAAATTGTGTTAAATTTAATGTTTAATATTCTTCAGAAATACTTCCAAACATGCAAAATGTTTTTATTTGAACTTCATTTATTTTTATTAAAAATTAAATAAAATAAAATATCAATTATGTTCTGGAAAAATTTGATTATGGCAAGCAGAATTTCCCAAATGAAAGCTACGAAATTTATGTTCCAGTGCCAATTAAATATATTATTTGAAAAACAATGTTGGATGAAAAAAAAATCTCTCTGTGCAATAATTTTGTTAGTAAATGACAATAAATATTTAAAAGATTTTGAAAAATCATTTTAAATTTGCTTGACTTCTGAGGAAAGTGTGTAATGTCCATAGTAAAACATCAGTCCAAAACATTACTACTGTATATTTAATTAGGAAAAATTTCATTCAGTTATATATCTGACATATGGATTTGTTCAAAGTATTTATCCAAACAAAATAAATATTCAAGCAAACATTCAAATGATCATATATAATATTTTAAAAAAAATTATTATTATTCTAAGCAATCTTAAAGTTGTTAGCCAATTAGATAAATATTAAATAAAACATTCAAATTTTTATATAACATAAAAAAAATAATTCAATAGTTCTGAACATACATAAGTATTTTGATACTTTAAACACCTTTCATCAGTTACCTGTGAGCTATAGTCAATACCCAAGAACAATGTAATAATCATTTCCACTTATAAATACTAAAACAAAAACATATTAGATAATAAAATGTGAAATAAATCATGAATCTGTTTTTAAATAGTAAACCTTTCATTATTGTGGGAAATGTCAGCAAAGCTGGAGTTGAATAAAATAAGCATATTATTCCAAATAACTTTAAAATTTTTAGTCAATCAAATCAAACATTTGATCAAATATTTGAATTACTGTATGATGTAAAAATGAACCAACCATTTTCAGAAAATATGTTTCAGTATATTTATAATCGATAATGAATCTTCCACATCAATAAACACTATTATTTTAAAAATATTTAAACAAAGACAAACTATGAACTTTAAAGATATTTAGAGTAATAGTGTTACAAATTAAAGATTGTAATTAATTGTTAATTGTTTCTGTAAGATACTAATAAATTTGGAATTATTATCTGCCCATTGTATAAGTGGGATAATAATATTTAAAGACTATCATAATTTATTTCACACTTTATCATATAATACATCTCTAAAAAAGTGTTTATAAGTGAAAGTAATTAGTGTATTAATATGGTGGATGCTTACAAGCAGATAAGTGGGTATGTACCAACACAGTGTGTAATGCTCACAGGCTCCAAAGGGTCCAGATGAGGAGGAAATACTAAAAAAAAAATATTTATAAATTATATCAAAATAAATTACATTTTTGTTTAATTGTTACTTATATTTTATGCATTTGTCTTAAGTTATTTATAATCACTTATTTGTTATTATTTCTTACGAGCTTTTTGTCTGTTCCTAATTCTAATGAATAGTTTATCATAAATACATAAAAACTTGAACCTGCATGAGTTTACTGTTAAGAAGTTCCCACACATTTAAATCTTCTTCAGTTTCTTATTTACTCTCAATATACATAAGAAAATCTTCTGCTGTTTTAACTTTATTTTATATTCAACTGTTATGGTGTCCATACTGTGTCATATCACTAATCAAAAAGATGTCAGTTGTAAGTTTTTGTAATTACATATAAATGCATCAGTAATAACATAATAAGAAATAAATTTGAATTTGAACTAATGTTTGTTACAGTTATATTTGATTACTATGTGAGTTTCATCTACCTTTATAAATTCTTTCATTTATTTAACCTATTTCTTGTTTTAATTTTGTTAATCTGTCATAAAATAATTAAATTTTCAAGCTTTTATATATTTTGGTAAAGAATTTAATATATATTTAATAATTTAACATTTTCTTTTAATATTAATTTTTATGTAGGTCACTGAATTTATACATGGAATATTCATTGTAAAAATTTTGTCTTGTACTAATTTCTTTTTGTTTTAATATTATAAAAAATATATCCCTAATTTCGAATTTTATATATAACATTTATTATAAATGTGTATTTTTTTTTTAATTAGATGTCCCAAGAGAAAAAGAAAAATGAACTTTCCAGATATCAAAATGTAATAAAAGAAAATGGGAAGAAGAAAGGGAATTACTCACTACTTCACTAACAAGTTAGGTTTGAAGCAGTTCCTGGTTGCATTAAGAATATTTTTAATACGTTCATTTAGTTAGAAAAAAATTTCAGTGAAAATATTGACTATGTTGAAGAAATTGTCTCTTATCTGAAGCACAAAGGCAATATAGGAGAAACAATAAACAAAGATACTGAAGATATTTTCCCTAATTTGAAACATGAAGAATCTAAATGAAGACAAGATCGGATTCAGTTAATGTGGGGCCCAAGTTGATATTTCTTACAAGGATCCTTCAAATATGGCTCTAACCTTTATAAAAATATACACATTTTTTAACATAAAAAAATTAGTAAACAAAGTATGTAACATCTATATTAAAGCAATATAAACAATGTTTAAAAATATTTTTTAGCTTTTGGTTCTGAGAAGTCTTCTAAAATTGAATCCAAATCTAGCTGTTATGCTTTTTGATTTTCAATGGATAGAATCCCTAAATTGTTTAGCCTACCTTAGCTCATAGTTGACCTTAAATATTTTTTTATTAGTTTTAATCTAGAAAATGTCCTTTCTTCAGAAACAACAGATACTGGTGTGGTTAAATATATCCAAAGAGCAATGAAAAGATTAGAAAATGCTGTAATTTTATCATTTTCTGCTAGAAATTGAAACATTTTAGAAGGCTTTTTATAATACTCTACTGAAAGAATAATTCGATCAACATATTGATATCTAAAACTGTCTCTTTTACAAAATTAGAAGATGCTTTATCTTGAATAGTTTTAGTATTAGTCAAAGCAATTTCTAACTTTTCTGCATGCTTTTTTAATTATCTTTTTCCATTTTTTTTTTAAATTTTTCCCAAAAATCCAAATAAACTCATGCAATTTTTGTTCAAATTGGCTTTGTAATGATAGTTTTGCTTTATTCAGAACTACATTTAAAAAATTTATTTTCAACAATTCTGCATGATTAACAATTGGCTCGCTATTGATTTCATAATAAAAATATTTCTCTTTTTTTAATCTTTTATTTTGAATTCTGGAATTATCCCAAATCTTCCACAAGTATTTTTGCCTCAACTAATATTTTTCTGAATCTAGTATGGCTGTATTTTGTCAACCAACATAATTATTTTTCAAATGAAGAAAGAACTACAGAAATATTCATGGAATCACTTTGAAGTTTCTTGTTGACAAAATTTTATCTGGAAAAATAAATGATACCAAAAGATGAGGGATACTATAAACTTGTAATCTTTTATTGAATGTGTAAGTGATTCTCTATTACTTTTAACTTAAGGATCTTCTGATATTTCAAGAAGTGCATTGTAAACTTTATCTACTTGATACCTTACCATCTTAACACTTAAAATGTGGCATTTCCATGTTGTATTGCCAAGAGGCTTCATAGTAAGATCATTAACATACTTATGGAGAATTGACCATCTCTTTGTGGATGGTGATAATAAAGCATAAAGGCATTGAAGTATACCAAAAAAATTTAATGTATCAGGACAAGTTTTAGCAGGACATACACAGGAAATAAAAAATGCTCTTGAATTTTCCTTTAAGAATCTAGTCTGAACTCCAGAAATTTGTTTCTTCATATTAGAATCATTATCATATCCTTGCTTTCTGATATTATTAATATTTAATCCAAGAGAATTAATTTCTCATTTTAGCATAGCATATAAATTTCTCCACATTTGCTTTTTACATTTACAAACTGAATAAACTGTTCATAAACACTAATGATTAAAACCATGTGATATGTTGTACCATCAGATACATATCTGAGTATAAGGGACATTTATTCTTGGTGGGTGATATCTGGAGTGCAGTCAAGAATTGCAGTAAAATACTTTACTGATTTTAATTCTATTTATAATCTGGTTCTGGATATTACCTCCTGTCAAATACAATAATTTATTTTGAATAATTTTGCTCAGATAATGTTTTCAATCTTGTTTACTGGCAATTCATCAAGGATGTTTTTAAATTATTGGTTCAAATTTTTCAAGCAGTTCAGTAATTCCTAAAAAGTTTTCATTGTGTGAATTACCAATGTTTTCAACAGATCCTTAAAATACCAAATTACATTCAGCTAGAAATTGTATCACTGATAATAATCTTAATCACAATTTTTCTTGATTCAATAATTTCTTTTGTACCTTATCTATATTTTCCACTGGGGAAAGTCTATTTGAATTTCTGTACATTTTAACATTGCAACCAAATGATGTTTTGATTTTTCATGTTCTGCCAATTTGTTATGGATATTTGGCCATTTATTGAATCCTGATTTGGACAAAGCAATCATTATATCTTCAAGGAAAAGATGACAGTAGAAACAAAATGTTTTATTTTTATCAGAATATATTATCCAGGGACAATATATGACTTCACCATTTGGAAGTGTTCTTTTAAAATGAACTTCTGAAAAATGATTTCATTACTTTAGTAGCAAAATTTATCCACATGAATTTTTGGTGAGTTTTTTTCACTAAATAATATATTATTTGCTGGCTCATTCTCTCTAGTCAAGTAGCAGAATCATCTTTTATATTTAGTAATTCATTAACTATTTTTTTTATTCTCAGCCACATCACACTGAATTATTTCTATGATGCTGTTTCCTTCTTGTGAATTTGTTTTTTCATGATTATTATCCTGAACATTTTTTGTAGAAACATTTTCATTTCACTGAATATTTTCATCTTCTTGATGAATCACTTCTGCTCTATATTGTGAATTCTTAAAAATTTGTCTAAAATGTCTTTTTGCTTTTCAGCTGTAATTTTTCTTATTTCATTTTTTTTTTTTTTGGTACTACCACTTTGGTATTTTCAGTCTACATCTCTTTCTCATTTTGAATTGGGCATCTTATGAAAAAAATACACTAATTATGTTTCAAAAGGCTTTATTGATCTATAGGTCTACAAAAGGGGGAAGGAGAAATAACAATCTTGATCAGGGCTTACCATTCTCCTGACCATTACATCAGTTTATAACATTTTACATATATTAATGCATCAATACTCTTTTTTTTTGTCACTAATCCTGGCGATCTAGTTCTTTGGTGATGGTGAGTTATTTTTATAGATTAGAGTGAAGTTACATTATTGACCAGGTGTCTAAGAAAATGTTGGATGATGAAAATTTTTTTGTCCCTTGCGCTCATGATATCAATTTTGTTTCTAAATATATTAAGGTGTTTTGTGCCCGGTTTATACATCACTGTACATCTGGTATGCCATAGTGAATATAACACAAATGTGCTAGCATGAATATGTCCATAAATGCCTTTTCAAAGGTATTGAGAAGTGTTTATATTTCGTATTTCTTATTTTTAAAAATTTTTGGAATGTCCCACTGGATATTATTGTATCTGGAGAATGTGAATAATAAGTGTGATAGGGTTTCTGATTCTCTTTGACACAGCTTGCTTATCTCTTCAATATTGGTACAATTCCTTTTATACCTACAAAAGTGAAGAGTTGGAAGTGCCTCAAGATTTAGTTTTATGAGAAAATCATAGAATTTCAGCTCCAAGGCCAATATTTGAAATTTTTTTCAACTGCTTATTTATTAAGTTTAGAATAAGTTTTCTTGTTATCGTTGCAGACTGAATAAACCTCCCAGTATTTCATTTTGTTTATGGGGGAGGATGTAAGATTGGGGATGGTAAATAATGGAGAAATTAACTTATTTCAGAAGTTACTTGTAGGTGGTGTTTTGTCTGTGGGTGTAACTTCCAGAAATTTCTTTTAAAAAAGATTTAATTCAGTGGTATAATTAAATAATTATTTGATTTGTTTCTTATAGTTAGTACAAAAATTGTTAAAAACAGAATTAAAAAAATACTAAACAAGAAATGAAAGAAATGAATTTATTCATATAAATACACTAACAAATAATGATTTGTAACCAATACAAAAGCACATAAAGTCATATATTTTGATTTTAGGTGCAGAATATCAAGAATCCTGTGAAAGCTAAAAAGTATATATTTTTTATTTTTAATGCTTTTTTAATTTTTTTTTTTTTTTTTTAGTGAATTTACACTTTTTATTTTCTACTTATTAATTTGACAAAAAAAAAATCAAGTCAGATGTTACATGACAATTTAATAAGCTTAAATTTACAAATGTTATATATAGAGCTTGCAAAATAAGATCTTAACAAACTTTGAGAATATCCTCAACCCCAGACTGTTTTCTGCTTCTGGCATCATCAGTGAGGTGCCAGGACATTCAAACATTAGATCTTTATCTAATGTATAACTATTGAGTAGAAAATTTGAAATTTGGAGTAGAAAATCTGAAATTGTCAGACATCCAATGTCCAGCTATCTAACTCAAATAGCCATATGGGACTGAGCTTATATTCAATAGTTATATATTAGATAAAGTTCTGGGCTTATCCTGGTATTTTTAATCTAATGCTTGAATATCCTGGGCACCTCACTGACAATGCCAGAAGCAGAAACCGGGCTAAGGTTGAGGATATTCTCAAAGCTTGTCAAGAGCTTATTTTTCCAGCTCTATATATAATACTTCCTAATTTATATAATTCCAGTAATTAAGTTTAGATACAATTAAATATCACTAGATAGCAATATTGTAATGAGCACTGAATCCCATATAAAATTAAAACTTAAATTTTTTGCTAATTTCTTTGCTAAAATTGTTTGCAAATTCAAAAAATATATTGTTATAGGGAATACATATGTATGAAAAGTGTCAACTAGATCAGAAATATGGTAAGTGGTGAAAATTAAGTTATTTGGTATGCATGCAATTACCTGTAAGTATTAATAGAAAGCCTATTAAAACTCATGTCATTAGCTATGCTACAAGTTGATTAAATATGGAATATAATCTTATGATAAATAAGTAATTTTTTTTTGCTATTATTATTTTAAACTCAAAAAAAAAAAGGAAAAAGAAACTAGATTTGCAATAATGATCATTTGCCTAACATTACAGTAATTATAATTTGCTTTAGTTTTTTTTTTTTTTAATGACTTTCATTTTTCTTGGAGTCAATCAAAAATGTTTGGGCTTATGCAATTGAAAATGCATTACTGAGTATAAATTTGTATGAGTAACATTATGTATTTGAACTAATGGGTACTTTTATATGCTATTATTAGAGATGGTATCAGTTAAACTTGAATAGAGTGCTTTTAGTAGAAGTAACTTAGTATAAAAAAGAAATATATCTATGTACCAGTTTTTACTTATGAATCTGAGATTTGGATACTAAACAGAAAATTAATTAAATGACTTCAGATAAAATAATAAAGTATGAAGGAATAACAAAAAAAGTTTCAAAAACTAAAATGAATGGGTGAGAGAACATACTGATATCACTGAAAGAATTAAAAGACTAAAATAAGGCTGGGTGAAAGATAATAATAGATGGGCAAATGAAGTCTTAAACTGATTCCAAAGAGATTTAAAAGACATAGAAAAAGACCATATATGAGTTGGATGGATGAAAAAAGAAAGTTTGCTAATGTGGTGTGGATAAGATAGGCTAGGGATAGACAAATTGGATTAAATTTAGAGTGGTCACCCTGCCATGGATCAGTTGGAAATAATGAAGATTTATTAGAGAGGGCAGATTTGAGATTAGATTTGTTTAACAGATTAATTAAAGAGGTTTTTGTATTGAATGAATTTAAAATATACCTGGGTCTTGTTTTATGCAGTAGATAGGTTCTGCAAAAATTATGCATAAAAGAAATCGCACAAATATAGACCTATCTTACATTGAAAAATGTGGGATATGTTCCATAATTTTCGAAAATCGCATAAAAGCAAAGCAACGAGGTAAAATTACTTTAAAATTTGCATTAAAAAAAAGGAAATAAAGTATCACTAATAAAAAATCGATACAAGACAAACTTTTTTTACTTTTTTAATTAACTATTTAATTTTATTCAAAACAATATGTTTTTATGTGCAATTTATTTTACATTTTTTCAAACATATTTTAATCATTATCGCTATTTGACATATGTGGATACATTTGAGAACTGATAAGAAATCAGATTTATCACAAGAGGAAATACAATTAGCACCAACTTTAGTTTCATACTGTGTTTAATAAGTGCATCAACTGAAAATTTTAATTCATGGCTTCAAGTTGTTCTAAAAATGTCATTATCATAGCGAATTTACGATCTTTTTAAAGCTTAAAATGTATCATAATGTGCTGATTTGTTGCTGCTCATTTTGAACCAAAGAAAGCGCTTGACATTCAAAATGAAAATGTATATTTTAGAGTATTTTTTCCATATTTTTTTTTTTTACATATTATAAATTATTTTGATAAAATCTACTGAAAATATAATTATTTTAGAAAAATGGTTAAGATTTTAGTAAAAATTATTTACTTTTACATGAACGTAAATTGAAAAAGAAATTGATGACATACGCAGCATTTTCTAATAGGTTATAAATGTTCTTTTTAGATTTTCAACTATATAATATTTTTATAATTATAAATAGAAATTTATTTTTGAAAAAACTTTCGTTCACTTTCATAATCTGACAAATTATTAATTTGCCTTTTTTTTTTTTAACCAATCAAAAGTTTAAAACTTTAATTCATTCAGCCAATAAAAAAATTTTCAGTCTAAAAGTTAACCGTTTTCTGTCGACAATGTAATCAGTGATTAAGTTTGAGATGATGATTTTACTAATTGCTTATAAAGCTCACAGTATCCAGACATACAACTATGTATTTAGCTTTTATTGGAATTTAAGAGCTCATTCATAATTCATGTCTTTAACAAGAAAATGATTGTCCAATTGATTAGAAAGTTCAAGACTTTCTCGAGTCATTTTCATTATCTTTTTCTAAATCTTCTACAGTATCTAAATTTATTGCCAAACCTTTTTCCATCAGGCATTTAAAGTATGTAAAATATAATGTGTGTATATAAAATGGAGGAAATCCCGATTTTAAGTGAAATATGAACTTCTTTATCACATCAAAGAAAACCGCATAAAAAGATATTAAGAAAAAACATGAATCACATAACTTCAAAATCGCATTAAAAAAATCTGCATAAAACGAGACGGTACATCATAAGATATTTTTTAAAAAATAAAAGCTTGAATTTACTGTCAGTAAAATGTTTATTGATGGGACCAAGTTGTGTCAGATTATTTATGGATTGCAAGTATACAGTTAACAATCAAATGTGATTTTTTTTTAAGTTACAATAGAAACACTGAAAGTTTTAAAATGTAAGAAGTTCCACTTATTACAGCAGTAGTTTAAATGAAAAAGTTGGTAAATAAAACAGATATAAAATAATAATTCATAAAGATAAATTATTATTAAAATTACATATGCTAAATATGACAAAAATATGTGTGTGGCGGGAAGCGTGTTGAGTATGTATTGAATATATAATATAAAATTAAATTTAAAAAATGTTGGGAATATAAGTAGAAATGAGGGAATGTGATACAATGAAATATTTATAATCAAGATTATAAAAATAAGTTATAGCAATGGTTTTTCAAATTTAATATTTTAATAAAATTATATATATCTGAATAGAAGAATGTAAAATATTAAAGAATTCTATCTACATGTGCGTATGTTAGATATTTAAAATGTATGAAAAATAAAAGCATTTTATAAAAGAGGAAGACATAGGTGTAGGTTTTTCCAGAATTATACTTTTTAAAAGATATATCAGTTTATTTTGAATCTTTGATGCATAATTTGAATTAAAGACCCAACAAGAGAGATGAAGTTGAAATTCAAACAATCAAAATAGCCTAGTTGGTTAAAGAGTCACCATATATTTAATATTCATGAATCTATAATTACCAGTGTTGATTTTGATGATAATACTGTCAATAATCATGCCATTAACACCTGAAGAAGACATAAGAATAATACCATTTGAAACACTGTGCTACATATTAATTTGTATACATAACTAACAATTATTTGTAAAGTTTAAACAAAGTTTTATAATGGAAATTAAAGAGTAATAGGGGAGAATTGTTAGGCAAAAATAGTATCACTTTTATTAAAATTGAAAAGTATTATTCTGTTCACTATTTCACATCATTATGATATATACCAATCTTATAAGCAAACTAGTCAGAGACCATATTAAAAAACATTGAAAAATAGCTGAAGATTTATTTTATGAGAAATGAGACTAAAATTATTATGTTTTGAATGTTGGATCTTTTCTTTATAATGAACCATCACTCTGGCTATGTTTTAGAATGTGCATTTTGAGTGCTTGATATTGATTGAGTATCAGTACTCCAATTTAAAATCTTAAATGGTTGTCTTCATAATTTATCATTTAGATTAAAGATTCAATGTGACACAAACATAAGATTTAAATTATCAAAACTATATAGACACTTGTTTGTCACAGATAGTATGCTAATTAAAATTTTTGCTTACATGTATTAAAAAATAATAAAATTCAAGTACACTGATTATGTGAGGATAGCACAAAAGACTAAAACTATTACATATTAATTTTAT
Source organism: Epiperipatus broadwayi (assembly GCA_028023455.1). NCBI lineage: Eukaryota > Metazoa > Onychophora > Udeonychophora > Euonychophora > Peripatidae > Epiperipatus > Epiperipatus broadwayi. The sequence goes on from JAQFVV010000164.1 coordinate 2,527,771, forward strand.
AAAATTATTAAAGCTAGAAAAAAATTGAGTGCAACAAGTGAGAGGTTCATATTAAAATACTAACTCTACTGGAGTTATTTTTAGGTAGTGCAAAGTTATTCTTATTCAACAAATGTTAGCATAAAAATAATGAGTGTTTATGATCGCTCTCTACTCTTCGAAAATCAATTTTTTTTAATATTTGGGATTCAGAGTAATTTGAGATGATATTATGATGAATTATAGAGATATACTGAAGTTTGTTTTTTTAGATTTATAATTACACACTTTAAACAAGACATTTATTTTATATAGCATGATGTTTTTTTTTATAAACTGTAATACCAATAAACCAATAAGCTAATGCACATGTGCTTTGTAGATGTAATTATACATAAATGAATACTCCCATTTTTTCAAACACAAGATAAAGTCTTTGGGAAAAGATAGAATGAATCCATCTATCTTTTCAACCCAAACGTATATGTATGGGCAAATCTTAAGTGTTTGAAAATGAGAGCATGAAGATGTTAATTGATCGCTTTAAATTACTTTTTTACATATACGTTTGGGTCAAAAAGATAGATGGATTCATTCTATCTTTTCCCAAAGATTTTATCTTGTGTTTGAAAAAGTGGGAGTATTCATTTATATAGTTTCATCTACAAAGCACATGTGCATTAGCTTATTGGCTTATTGGAATTACACACTTTAGAAAATGCAAAGGGAGAATAAAGAAAAATAGAGATGAACTTCACATAAGCAGGAATTCTTTTTTTGAAAACTAAATGAAAGTTTAGTGAGTGTTTTATGGGGGTTATGACAATTTTCTTAATCAAAGGTTGTAACCATGATTATTTCCCGTTATAAAAAATAATTTTTTGCACTTGTATTATATATATTAAGCATTGGATCATATCTGCATGTGAATCAATATGCAATAATATGTCTGTAATATTCATAAATGACTCTACTAACTGGATGATAAATGGTAGAATGAAGTCAAATGTCAATATAATGCCGATAATAACAAACAAATATATACATGGTCACATTCAAAATACATGCTCATATATAATTAAAAGGAAAAAATCATTCTCCCTTTAACTATGGATAAATAGCACTCTATATGTTGAAAAAAAGTCAAGAATAGACTGAAACTATCTCTTCTCAAAGCTCTTTGATGTTTATACTTATCTTTGCCAATATTGGTGTCAGTTCAGTGTGAAATTAATTCATCAGTCAGCTGATATATAGCTTTTAATGATTATTCAACTAATAAACAATTATACAAGAATGAAGCCAGAATTTCTTTTAATAATCTACTATTAATAATTAAATATAAGTAAATATATGCAAACATGAAATTAGCGTAGCTTAATGTACATGTAATTAAAAGAAGAAGATCACAGTTCCCCAAGACTATAACAAATAGAACTCTGTATTTTGAACAAAGAATCAAGAATAAAATGAATCCATCTATTCCTTTTCACTATAAGTAATTAAAGACAGAACATAATATTTTGTCCTGACCTAAATCCAGCTAATTAAAAGTAGATAATTCTCGAATATTATTATAATGTTAAATTGTTAATATTATTATTTAAATACATTGTAGAGAACACATAATAATAGTTCTAGTAGTTCATAATGTTTAGAATCATTACTTTGTTTATTAGGTTTTAAGACTTATAGTTTTAAAATTTCATATCAACATTTATAAAGTTTTTGTATGAATGTGTTGGTGTTCAGTCTTATTTTTTAAGAAACTCTGGAAGAATGTAAACTTATCCATGGCTTTTTTTTTGGTGGTGGGGGGGGGAATATAGACAAGGGAAAGTTCAGGTTCACCAATATCTACTGCTTTAGAGCATGATTAAAAGTTGTCATCTCAATTCTTATATTATTCAAAAAATAATTAAAATATTCTCTCCATCTGTTTAAAATATAATTGTCATCTTATAAATAGTGTCATAAATGGATTTAATAGGATTGTGATAATGTTTTTCAGAACCATATGTTAATTTCAATGCAGCAAAAGAAGATCTAAATGACCATGATCAGCAAATTGTTAGTATCTCCTTTGCAGAGTTGATTCACCATTCATTTTTGAGCCACCTTGTTAGTCACTGAACTTGTTTTAAATCTCATATTGATTGTGAAACTTCACAATCAATTTATTATTCTATTAAGCAGAAAATATCTGGCTTTTTATTTAACTAAGTCACTAACAATAGAATCATTTTTTGATAAGGTTAAAATTATCAAAAAAACAATAGAATCATTATCAAAAAACTGGTCATGTTTCTTTTTTTTATGAACTCAAGAATAGTTTTGGCTGTATCTATAACACACTCCTTAGAAGAATTTTTTGCCTCAGTAATTTGACAATCCTAATTAAAAATTTTAATGTTTAATAGCTGTTAAAATCTAGTACAGATAAAAGATGATTCTAAATTATGAACAAATTTCTTATAAACATGATTGGGACAAGAGCCATTTTTTGCAATAAATATCTAAAAGAATAGCTATACCTTTTTCAAACTTGCTCATATTTCTCATCTTTATACTTATTTCTGCTTTATAAACATACAATCAACCTCTAGCAGTGAAACCATTGTTTCTGTTTTAGAGTTTATTTTTTGGCTAGTCTGGTTGAGTTGTGAATTTGGGGTAATGTTGATATATATAATACTTTCAGCCCTATAATACATCTGTAATTATTCACACCCTAAGATCTATGTGACTCACATGCTCTTACATAATATTTGACAATAAAAAATACAATTTATAAATTTAAAAAAACAAGAAATGGTTCAATTCATCTCAATATGTCCTCAAATTTTTACCCAGAAATAACATGATCAAAACTTGGCAAGCAACAATCTATCTCAGTTGTGCTCTCTCATAGCTTAAACCTTTATTTTCATTAACACTCCAGATGTGTGAAATTCTTTTTCAGTTTAGTTATCATGATTATTACATTGTACAGGCTTAAACCTACATTTATATATGTAATATATGCAGAATCCGAACTCAGGCACTGAGTGAGTAGAGAGTCATGTGAAAGTCTGAGTTCAAATTATCATGATTATGTAATATTAAAATATGTCACTCTTCAATTTTGGATCACACTTCATTGGAATTAAATAGCTTAGGTTACCTTTATGAAAGTAGTTTCATCATACTTTTGCCTATGTAACATAAAAGTAATCTGCTGTAAATATGTTAATATTTGTATGTAGTTGTCATCAATGAAGTTTTTATTATTATTATTATTATTATTATTATTATTATTATTATTATTATTATTATTATTATTATTATTATTATTATTATTATTATTATTATTATTATTATTATTATTATTATTATTATTATTATTATTATTATTATTATTATTATTATTATTATAATAATAATAATAATAATAATAATAATAATAATAATAATAATAATTAAACAAGAGCCATTTTTTAAATGTAAATGTTATTTAAACCTTGGAACACACCCACACATAAAATGCCCAATAATCTATATTTATAAGTTCTCAAGTAATGTGAACACTTTTTGCAATTTCTAATTTTTAGCTGCAATAAATTTACCATATTTAGATTGTGTATATCAGTGTTTGAGTGTGAATGTATCCAAGTTTCTTTCATGCAATTTTTATGTTTGAACAAAGTATTTGCAATAATCAATCTATGTGCTGTATAAAAAAATCAATAACAGCAGATTGTTTGATTTTATATTACCAATATTATTTCCAATAACTTTGGGCCAAAATTTATTTATATGCATTGAAATATTCAAAGGTAAATATTTGATTATTTAATAATATTGTTATAATAATGTTACTCTGCAAGAAGTAAACTCCTTTTTTTCTGAACTCTCTTAATCAAACTTTAAGGCATATATATATATTAATTAATTGAGCACAAACACCATTGCACAAAGTAAATTTTAATAGCATTAATCTTTAATTGTTATCATCTAGGAATTTCAAAAATTGGTCATTACAGCCAATTCAATATGTTGAAATTCCTATTTCTAATTGATTAACATTTCCAATATACATATATAATTTAAATCTCCCTCTGGAAGATGAATTTTGAGAGATCTTTACCTCTTGTTGTTTTCTTTTCAAGTGTTAAAAAATTTGTATCAAATAAAGTGTACTTAGTCTATTTTATTATATTTAAAAAACAATGATAGAATAAAAATAAAAAATTGAATTGTTTAAAACTCTCAAGTTTATAAGAAGTTTTGAGCACAATAAATGACAGAATTGCACTCTTATACATAGATGTTGAGCTTCAATGTTATTCACTTTATCACTGCACCAAATCATACAGAAAAAATTAAAGTAGTTAGCTTTATTATTACTGCTACTATTTCTTTTATAATTGTTTCTGCTGTTTTAACAAGTGATTTTCTAGTCATAGCAACCTATGAAATTGTTCAGGGCCATTTTCATATTACCTTTGCTAATATCCTTCCACTTATGTGTAAATAAGTCAATCCCTAAATAAGATTAAGTTAAAAATTATTTCCCAAATCCAGATTTAGCATGACTTATTAGTAATTGTGCTGTCTCATTAAAATATCTCTACTAATACCTTCCAATCAATTAAAACTGATACCCATTCTTTTTGTGTGTGTGTCACCAAGGCTTGCGCTAGAAAAAATTAAAAACAAAACTGTAATCAGAATTTCTGTGTGTAAAAATTAAAGGATAAAATGTAATTGCATAAATACATAATATAACATATTCTCCATGTTTATTTAATATAAAAAGGTTATCAATGGCATGAGAAGCTCATGATGGCCAATCCTCACACTAATTTAAATGAATGAAGACAATGAGAAAAAAGGAGAACAAAAAAGATTGTACTAGTCAAGTGTTGTTAGCTGAGAGGTCATTGCACCCGCCTTGCAAGCAAATAGTTGGTTGCAGACGGGTGTGGGTTCGCATCCCGGCCAATGCTATGATATATGAAAAAAAAAAAGATTATGTGTTTTTTTTTTTAAAAAAATACTTAAATTGTGATAAACTAACATCTTAATCTGTAAAGCCACAGAATGTAGTCTCGGTTAGTAATTGCAGTTAACTCTCAGGTCATACCACTATTATGAACCTGTGGATATCATAGGTAGCCTAAGCGTAGCACCACAGTTCAAAAGCAATTATATTTCTTTTCCTAATCTTATTTAGTATTCAGTGCTCGTATTCATTTAGAGGCACAGAAAATAGTGCAGTTTTTTAAAAAAATTAATCATTTTTAAAGATATGTTCCTAAGAATATTCTTGTTTTACTTACCCTAAAGTCAGTGTGTACACTTAAGTTCCTTTTCAAAGAAAGACTATAATCTGTTCTAAATGATTCAATGCTGTATGTGCTCTATGAAATAAACACTAGTAAAATTATTGAGATTCCCCAACTCTCTGGCCTTTGGTGAAAATATATAAATTATTGTTGTTTTTAATTTGCAAACAAAGTGAATACATTTTCAAATTAATGGAATAAGTTGATAAGTAATTTCATTGATTTTTCTTCAATTTTCACAAAAATTTCAGACATATTACCATTAATTTTAAGGACCTTCACTTTTAGTAATGCTCTCTCAAGACTAACCTCACTTTCAATTATTAAAGATTTCTACTTTATAATATTTCATCAAATTGTCTTGTCTGACATCTATATAATTAATATGAATATTTCTTTCATCTCTGTTAGGACTTTGTCATACTCTGTTTATCAATATTTTTTTTACCAAAACTTGTCTTTGATCTCTGTAATTTCTGGAAAATGGCATTTGTTTTTTTGAGCTTGTTTTCATTGTCAATATATTTGCATATATTATGGTATCTTACTTCTTATTTTTCTGGATTCACTTTGAAATGTCCTATTCAATTTTTTTTAAGATTTTTATCCTTTTAAAATTTTGCACCTATTCTTTATTTTTTCTCTCTTTTTGTTAATAATTTTGATTTTATTGTTTCAAACATATTTATTGTTTCATCTCTCCATTGTTTACATGATTCACCGTAAATTAGATCCAGAACATCAAATTGATTTCTAATAATATTTTTAAAACCAATGAATATGCTGCTTTTAGGTCATAACTAGAATTTTGGGATAAATTTGTTCTTTTTCATCTTCATTTAAACTTTATTATTTATGAGTAATTCATGAGCTGCTTCACAATCTGCTCCTGGTTACATTTCACTGAAGTTTTCCATTGCCATAAGCTAATAATATAACCGGGTGATTCCTATAAACTTCATTTACTGATATATATATATATATATAATTATGCTTTAGTTGCTTAAAATTCTATTAGTAGTAAAAAAGGTCATTGATTTCATAAAATATTTTTAATTATTCTTCTACTTCATACTATCCATAATAATCAAAACCATTTTTTTTCCATGTCCAACTTTGGAATTCAACTCATTATTTGTCATTTTTGATAATAAATTTTTCCAATTTTCTGTCTGCATAAGATTACAATTATGAACATTTTCATTCATTTATTAGATTAATAAACATAGACCTGTATTATAGCAATATTGAGTAAATATTAAATGATTTGCAACATAAGGACATAGGACTAATTGGTGATTACTTTCCCCTATGTAATTTTAAATGATGCTGATATTGATTGATCATTTACTTGATTATAGCTTATTACAGTCTTCTCAACATCTTTCCAGCTAATGAAGGTTCTTTATTTCTTCTTTTTTTTGTTATCTATGGTTATGTTCTAATCTGAAGACATTAAGTCTAATCCCGCTTATATCAGATGACAATGGGTAAACAACTCACTTTCATCTTTAATAAATCAAGCTTTTTTGGGTTCATTTTCTTCATGTTCCTAATTTTAAGTTTGATTTTTTTCTTTGCAGCTTCAGATTTCTCCCCCTTGCACAGAGATTTTTTCAGATAAGCATTCAAATAGTTTCAAACTATCTCCATCATTTAACAGAGTTGGAAATATTTTAAACTTCTCATTAATATATTTAATGTCTTTATGCTTGAAGAACATATTCTGTAGTTTTACAGCTATTTTGTTTCATCTTAATATTCATGATTTTCAACATTGTATAATTCTTTCTTTATATTAGTTTATTATCAATGTCATTCTATATTACTACTACCCAATATAGCTGTAAATAATAAGACTTTAAAAGCAATAGTCAGAGTATGCCTAAACATTCTAGTAATTTATTTAAATACTCTTATTTTGTGTTTTACATTTTTATTGGTGAAATACCAAAATGCTAATATCTGCAAGTTATGACATCACAATTGTAAGAACTGGAAACATTATCATATGGTTTTAGAAATGACCACTGAAACAGTATATTCCTGCCCTCATATATGTTTCACCTATTTGTCCCCATAGATACATCTATGCCAGTTTTAAACACTCTCTAGTACAGGTATATATGTATCCACACAGTTATATATGTATCCACATAGTTTTATGTGCATTCACACAATTATATGGGTATTGTCACACATACATGCATATATAAATGACTGTAATATAATATATATATATATATATATATATATATATATATATAGTAACCTAATAGAATAAGAGGGGTGTGTGAAAAGAGAAAGAGAGAGAGAGAGAGAGAACTGAAGGAAAAGAAATAAAAGAGGAAGAGAATAGAGGGAGAAAATTATGAAATGGATGTAAAAATGATGATGATGAAAGGTAAATGGAAAGGAAGAGGGAGAAGATGATAAAGGAGATATAGAGAGAGATAAATTGTATCCTAATGAAATGAGAGAGGGGTGTGAGAAAGAAAGAGAAAGAGATAATGAAATGGAGGTAATGATAATGGTAAAGATAAATGATAGAAAAGAAAAGAATTGAGAGGGAAAAGAAATGGGGAAAAGTAATAGAAATGATATATATAATGGAGAGAGAAAAGAAATAAGATGATGGGAAAGATATGAAAGAGAGATATAAGAAGAAGATGGAATAAAGGAGAGAGAAATGAAATGAGATGATAGAAGAAACTCTTAACGAATGTTTTAAAGGGCTGAGATGATAGAAAGATATGAGAAATGACATGAAAAGAAATGGAATAGAATTGAAATGATATGAAATGAAATATAAATAAGAGACTCTAAACGACTCGGCTCAGTGGGGTTACAATAAATTTAAAGAAAAGAGATGATGATCCAGAGATGTATAATCAAGTAAAGATCAAATCCAAAACTGATGAACTATAACTACTACAGCATATTAACATTTTAATAAACCATACAAAAGATTATCTAAAATCACTAATCAATGCTTACCATATTAGTCCTACCAATAGATCATACACTCTCTGAATAAGATTAATGATGCTTTGCTTTAAAAGATTATCTTACAGAATTATATTTACTAAAACAACAAGAGTAAATAACCTCAGGGATTTTAAAACTAAAACTCTTGTGCAAAATTAAAGTTTAAGTTAAGTTGCCTAATAAAGAATTACTGTGATTAATAAATAAATAAGTGACATCTTAGCTGACCATAAAATAATTTTAATATGTTCAATCTTAAAATAATAAACAAAACAAATATTAATTCACAAAATTTAATGAATCAATTTAAATTTAAACTAATAATGGCCTATTATCTAAGATATTACTTGAGCAGAGAAAAGCGCAAGGGTACTTTTAATGCCTTTCCATACTCACAGACAACCACTAAAGACCTCAAATGCAAATGGATTAGAATTCTTTAAATATATAAGATTTAAGATGATGATAGATGATGTGCAGTGAATATAAGATAATGTGCAGCTTTTAAAATAATATTAATTAAAATATTCTTCTGAATTACTAATATTGTTAATCTGATATTGCATAATCTTTAGTCTGAAAAGATATACTGATAATTAAAAGAAATAAACTTTTAACTAAGTATTTAATTATGTATCTGCTATAATGCAATTATCTGTATTTGTAATTCAATATGAGAATCATTTACCTTAACATAGCTTTTTAATTTTCAAGACAATGTCAACCATATTTAATTAACTTACAATATACTTGTAAATTTCTGAATTGAAGATTCAATAACTTTAAAATTTTAAGATTTTGTGAACTTGGAACCCAAGACAATAATATATTTTCATATAAAAGTAAAACAAACAAAACAAAACTTTTTGAAATAATAATAATTTGGTTTATTAATAACAAGAAGATATGTTTACAAATGTAGTAGAATACAAACATTGCCAATACCGCACTAAGATTTAATATAAGTATTTGGACTCTTAACAGTTTTATTTAACTTACATTAATACACTTAATAACAGACAAAGGTTATTCAATGTTACTTTCTTTTAATAATTAGACTTTTCTCAAAAAATACTTTAAACTTTAATTATTATATGTACTTAATAAGCACACTATTATTATTCTTTATTAGACTAATTTGTAACATTATGGTGTCATCTAACAATCAAAATAACACACAAAACTAGGTTTATATTGAAAAACCTAAGCTTAATTTTATACTCCTAAACTTAACAAATGCTAAGTTGGAATAAGCATATTCAGCAATACTTTTGAAAAATATCATCACTAGTTTCACGGATATAACTAATATCATAGCTAGATATATGTTTAAATCAGATTAAGCTAATATTAAAATTAAACTAAATTAAGTGTATGGGACAATTATTCATCAGAGATCAGTTATATATATATATTTTAAAATAATTTTAGTCCACATAAAATTATTCCCTCAATGTTTTAAAGATAATGATGTAACAGACTTACAAATCCAGTGGCTAAATTCTGGATGAAAATATTAAATTAGTATGTGTGAATTGCCACTTATACCATATGCATATTTAACATACTTTAACATAAATATAACTTATTGTTGGTTAGCTTGTGCGTGATAAAACTATCATAGCAACACAATTCAAACATTGATATACCTATGAGCCTTAAATTAGCTACAACTACCTGAAAAAATACATTTCCTCAAACAAGCATATCTTGTCATCACAAATCTAAAACAAATGCAACAACCCCTACTATGGTGGAATTAGCATTAAGTCATCATGAATGATAGGCAAAAAATATATAAAAATACTAGGCTCCTCAGAGCTGGAAAAGAATGTAGTGTCTTTTAAAAATACCTAACTTCGAGGCAAAACTAACATGTCTGGAATTCATCTACAGTACATCTGGGAACAGGAAAACACACCAGAAAAGCATGATCCTCTCTCATGAGATTTCCGGTGCTTATAAATGTGATCATCATCACTGAAAAATACAATACAATAACCCTCTTTTGGGAACAAGCACTATCAAATCATGGAAATACAATACAATAAGGATGGAGGATTTTATCTACTCCATAAGCATATTCAAAAATTATTAACTAAGCCTAACTCTATGAGGCTACCAAATATTAACTAATAGTAAGATATATACTTCACTTAAACTAACTAAGTTATTTCTAAGAAATTTATAAAAATAATACAAAACATATATCCAATGTTCGAACCAACAATGCAAACTATGTGTCAACTGACTACTGTAGAAAATACTTTAAAATTAAATGCATATAAAATTCTTGGCAAGGCACAATGCACATGTAACAAAATATTAAATGCTAAAATATAGTGACTAGTGGACTTTTAAAATTATAAATTAAATACAAGAATATTTACTTCTCGATGAATATAAAATATTTGTAGTTATTATTAATATAACATTCATAAAACAAATGAATGGATACTCTCTGATAAACTTCTTTAGTAAATTTAAAATAAAAATTGAGTAAAACATCCCATTTATATAAAAATAAGACTGTGATATTTAAATCTCTATAAATAAAATTATTAAATAGAAACTAGCTAGTGTAATGCTTGATAAATAAACTAAATCTACTTAAGAATGGCAAAAAAAACATTTGCTCATTCAAATAAACCTATTTCATTTTAAAATTATAACCCTAGTTTACCTGTATATTTATGCAAAAAGTGTTACAAAAAAAAATTAATAGCATAAATATTTTTATGGTTTCCTTTTTTTTTTTAAACCAATAAAGCAGACCATAAAAAAAAAATAATACATTAACTCAAGTTCATATTTCAGCTCCATATGGTTTTTCCATTTAATAATGTGTAGACAATTTATCCAGGTTAAGATATCTATCTGAATTCGAAGCTTCAATTAAAACATTTATAAACATAGCAATGATTTTCAAATGAAAATGTTCAATAGTTCCTTAATAATACTTTTTTAAAACAATTTTAAAAAAACTTAAATAATAAGATTAAGCCGGCATAAAACAAACTAAATTCTTCAGCTAAACACACTTTAATTTATTTATAGGATCCAGAGTTCAAAATTGCATATAATAATAATAATAATAATAATAATAATAATAATAATAATAATAATAATAATAATAATAATAATAATAATAATAATAATAATAATAATAATAATAATAATAATAATAATAATAATAATAATAATAATAATAATAATAATAATAATAATAATAATAATAATAATAATAATAATAATAATAATAATAATAATAATAATAATAATAATAATAATAATAATAATAATAATAATAATAATAATAATAATAATAATAATAATAATAATAATAATAATAATAATAATAATAATAATAATAATAATAATAATAATAATAATAATAATAATAATAATAATAATAATAATAATAATAATAATAATAATAATAATAATAATAATAATAATAATAATAATAATAATAATAATAATAATAATAATAATAATAATAATAATAATAATAATAATAATAATAATAATAATAATAATAATAATAATAATAATAATAATAATAATAATAAAATAAACCCGAAAATAAATGACACTGCCAACCGAAAACCAGGCAGACCGCGAAGCAAACGTAGAAAAAATGCAGCAGTGCCTATTGATCTTAGTGAAGATGATATGCCCCAGACATTAGATCATAAAAAAAAAATAAGAAAAGCAAATATGAGTTCAACGGATACCGAGTTTGAATACACTTCAGATGAAGACCTTAGCACCAATAAAAAAGCAAATGTGCAAAAATTATCACAGGAGGGAGGAAGTAGAACCTCCAGACAAAAAAATTTTTTGTCATAATTTGTGCAAGTTATCTAAACTATATAAAATTATAATCTAATTACTACATCAGGTGGGTTCTGTTTTTATTGAGTGAAACTATAATGAATATAAAAATAGCATCATTAAACATCCGTGGATTAAACTCACCGGGAAAAAACTATCAATTAATAAAATGGCTTGAAATTATACAACCTCATTTGCTAGGGTTACTCAAAACAAAAATTTATAATAAATCTCAGATTAATCCATCTAACTATCTTAATAATCAAGGATACTCAGCATTCTCCCAAGCATCATTTTCACCCTCAGCAGGAACAGGAGTAGTAGTAATGAAAACCTGCCCCTTCTATTCATTCAAAATAATATATATAGATGCACACATATTAATTATAACACTATATGATAAAACAGTTACATTGAATGTAGCATTTGTTTATTTACCTCCAAATCACACAGTAATTAATAAAGTCATTCAAATTATAAATTCTAAAATAGCATCCTCATCACATCCATTAATTTTACTTGGTGATTTCAACATGTCATACAATGAGTTTGTCACAAAATGGTTGCACTTACTAGCCATACCACTCATGAGTGGAGAAGGCTATCTCCCACAGAATTCAGTAACATTTAATAATGGCAGGTTTTCATCATTAATTGACCTGGTCTTCTACTCACCAGTGTTACATCACATGATCAGCCTAACAATAAAAAACTCATCATTATCAGACCATTCTGCACTTATTGTTTCACTAAAGAATGATTTTATATACAGATCAATAACATCTATTGGAAACACAATTAGAGTGCTTCTTCCATGTCAAACCCCAGAATATTTATTCTCAGAAATATATATATATATCTCTTCAAACTTCAAGACATTGAAATGGATCCAGTGCAAACATGGATTGCCTTTGTTAACATTATTTCATATACAATTGATGTCATAACAAGGGCTACCCCAGCCCCTTCAAGGCTTCTAGCTCTTGTAGATGAAACACACAAAAGAATCACAAACAGTACTACAAATAAACAAGGCTGTTCAAATGTGATTGCCCTGAAGAAACTTTATAAATCAGTCTCTGAAGAACTTAAAGAATACCTGGCAATTAAAAAAAGAAAACTCTTTTTGACACAGACACACACATGGTCCAGACACTATATTTGCTGGGCACTGGGACAAAAGCCATCAACTCGCATACCGACAGCAATTAAAATACAAGAAGATATAATTTCTGGTTACAACATGTTGCTACCCCTCTACACACATTTCAAATCCAAACTTCAAGAGAAGAAAAAATTCAGCCCTGCGCCATTTTTTCTCGGTGAGCCAGAAGAAAATATAGTATTTACTCCCAAAGACTTTATACAAAAATTAGCATCAACCCCAAACTCCAGTCACCCAGGAATGCATGGTATACCTTGCTTTGTATTCAAGCATTTAGAAAATTTTACTGCTCAGTATCTGTGTAATCTAGCAAACTTTCTAACAAAAAAGATCCATCATATACATGGATTATACTCTATTTTACTAGTACCATTTATCAAAACACATGAAAAAATAACCACACTAAACAATCTAAGGCCCATATCAATGAGCCCTCTGGGTATCAAACTGCTGGAGTCAATCATTAAAGACAAAATAGAACCCTATATCATACCTATACTATCTAAAATGCAGTTTGCTAAGAAAGGCTCGTCTACAATGCAAGCAGCCTTTCTATTCAAAACAGTTATTGATTCTGTCAGAAATAATAAAAAATATAGTCCAGTTGTAATCCAACTGGATATAAAATCAGCATTTGATATGATTCCAATTGAACTCCTTGTTGAAGCATTAGCAGACACAACAATACCAAGATCCTTAATATATTTAGTAACCAATCTTCTATTAAGTCGAGAAATACATATTACACTTAATGGTAAGAATTCCCCCTCTTTTGAACCTTACTGTTCAATTCCACAAGGTTCACCACTAAGTGCTCTTTTTTTTACTTTCTATATCAATCCCTTACTGAATATGATAGAAAAAGAATTATCAGGCATATACATACCTGGTCTAAAAGCAAACATCTCCTGTATTGCCTACATGGATGATGTCTCGATTTTTTTAACTTCTAAAAAACAGATCCCAACTCTATTGAAAATTCTTAATTCATACACTAATAAATACAAGCTGGAGTTTAACATGGATAAATCTTCTGCATGGTCAATATATACGGGACAATTTCACACACAACATTTTAAAGGAAAACCCAGCTCTTTTGTGGGATTCCCCTTCTATTTGAGCAATCTAGAAATGCGTCGACAAATACAAGACAAAATTAAAAATAAAATAGAAAATATAATTGATTCACTATCAAAATCTTACCTTTCACTGTATTCAAAAGTATCCCTGTTTAATCTATTAATTATGACTCGAATCACATACTATTCTCCAATAATACTATACACTAAATCTTTTACTAGTAAAATAAACTCGTTATGTAGAAAGTTGCTGTGGGGAAAAAAGATTGTTTCGGTTTCACTAAAACGTATTCAAGCTCCTCTAATACAAAATGGTTTAGGACTACATTCAATACATAACATTCAAAAGACATTAAATCTCATTTCTGCATGTACTTATTTATTTCCATACATGAAAGTGTTCTTCAAGATTACCCCAACAGATAAACCACCACCAAACAATGGATATTGGAAAACCTTGCTTACACTAATTCTTAACATTCCAAACATTATTTTTTCACCACCGCAAGATAAATTTAAATATTGGGATGTATACCAGATAATTTGCTCTCCCCTAAATGATAAAAAACCAATTTTAAACATTAATAATAGACAACTAACCCGAAAATTTAAATTCTGGTCATTAGAACCCAAATATTATGATTTTCTACTCAAATTAAATCTTGAAGCATTGCCAACATTACACTTTTGTAGATATAGAAGGCATTACGTAAATACAGAAGACATATGCTGGTTGTGTCATAGAGAAACTGAGACACAAGAACATTTTCTTTTTACCTGCCCAGTATTTGATAATATTCGTTCATCCATACCATCATTATACAAACAAAGAAATTGTGACATTCAAATCCTTTTACAATCATTTATTAAGGGTAGCTACCCACATATTTGAGCAAGTACTTTTATATTGTTTTCACTATGGTGTACAAGATGCTCCTTCATGTACAACAATAATCCAAGAAGACATCCAAACACATTCTGGAACAAAATGGAACAGCTCCGCTTAAGGGATGGAAAAATTGTATCCCAAAAGATGTACACAGCCACTTGGTCAATATTACAACAGCGCTCAAAATTATAGAAAAAAAAGACCAATAAAAAACAGAACTAAGAGCTTTACAAGTGCACAAAACTAATTGGATGTATATATTTTAAAGAAAATAATGTAAACTCAAATTTGTAAACCACATGCATATCCTTTGTCTTTGTTACCCCCCCCCCAATTACAATTTTCAACTTATTTATACTGACTTCAATTCATCTGCATGTGGTAAAATAGTTATAAATGTAACCTTTTCTTGTTATATTCAATAAAGTCCTTTTGAAAGATAATAATAATAATAATAATAATAATAATAATAATAATAATAATAATAATAACAACAACAACAATAATAACAATAATAATAATAATAATAATAATAATAATAATAATAATAATAATAATAATAATAATAATAATAATAATAATAATAATAATAATAATAATAATAATAATAATAATAATAATAATAATAATAATAATAATAATAATAATAATAATAATAATATCTTTTTATCTGAATTTCTTTATCCTCTTTTAGGAAAATGCTTCTTTTGAAATATAGTTTTTTTTAAATAGTTTCCTAATAATATTCCAAGACGTGTTTTATTTTTAAAACCAATTTCCTTTGATTACTTTTAAATATGAGAGTAGAATTTTTTTTTTATCGTTCAAGACGTTTCTCCGTTTATAAGCTATAATTAATGCCATAAAGTTATTTATAAATACTGGCAAGTATGACCATTTATAATGTACTCAATAACTATAAATTCATTATCAATCATTACAGATTGTTTTAAAGTTTTATTTCCGAATACTTGTCCTTTCTTACTGTGTAAATAAGAGTTATCCTTTAAAATATATATATTTAATTTGTTTGCATTTAGCTAAACAAATAATTTTCACTTATGTCAAGATCTAAGTAATAACTTTTTTTAAAAAAAATCATTCTTTATAGTTTCACTGTAATCGAACGTAGTAGCTTCCTTATAATGTTTTTTTTTTAAACTTAAAAATTTTTTTTTTTTTTTTTTTACATATACTTTTAATCTAACAGGCAAAACAATTAGTATTTTACTTTCAAAATAGTTTAATGCAACCGAACACTTATCTATGGAAATGATTAATAATTTGTTCTTTAATCTTACTTCCAAGTAAAGAAAAATAAATAAATTAAAGTCATATAATATGTGAGACACTTCATTTATTCCAAACATTTTTAACTATAATTTTTATGCCTCGACTGAAATTCAAATTGTCAGAAAAACGGATTATCTTTCCTTTAGCCCTCCATCATTACAAGACGATTTTAAATATTTTAGACATACTTGTATTTTTTTAGAAATATCAAGCTTTTTTTTTTTAAAAAAAAAAATTACTTTTATTAACAAAATTTTAAGCTCCAGCACCAGTTGAATCAAAAACAAGATCAGCCCCTGGATGACCCCTCGATCTCCGTTTTATCTCACAATTTTTCATCCTCCTACAATTCATTTAAAAACCAATAAAAACTATTTTTATTAAATTTTAATATTCTGACAAACCACCTGTGGAATCAATCTACTGACATAATCAATATAATTTTCCCATACCACGTGACCCTCAGCTGCAAAGTCAAAATTTTATTATTATTAACAAATATTATGCAACATTTTTTAATGATATTTTATACAACACAATAGTAATAAATATAAAATTTAAAGTTATACCCTTTATTAAACCCTTAAATATTTCATTAAAATAATTTTATCCACACATTTGCTTTATTTACTTATTTTAAACAATATTGGAATTAAAAATTTTTTTTATTCTTATGTTTCCATGTCTATGCATGCGCATATTCTCACATAAGTCTGGTCTTACATTAATTGTTTAAAATTATTTTTAAAATTACAACAATAAAATGTTAATGAATATTTAATCTAAATAATTTTTTATAACTGGAATGCTAAACTACAAAACTAATAACAAATATTCTTATTTTTTTAATAAAAACTTACATATCATTTTTTTAAAATTTATTACTTAATTATTCTGACTTATTTATAATATCTAATTATAATTCTTTAGACATTAAAATGGATTATACAGTAGTTATTTTAGAATACATTTAATACTATTTATCACTTTACAAATATTTTTTCACATTTGCTTATGTTAAATTATTACCTAACATCCCTTATCAAACCAACTGACACTATTAAAATATTTAGATTATCCTATTTTAATAATTAACTAAGTTAATTTTCATTTTTATCATCATTATTTTTTTAAGTCAGAAATTTTAAACAAAAGGTTAAGCTAAGATAACCTTGATTACCTCTTGGAACTAAGTGACACTTCAGTTAGGTACAATATATATATATATATATATTGCAGCATTTATATTTTGTTTAATAAATAATATTTTGTATAAAATCTATTTTATTTAGAAAATGTACAGTTAAATATCCACAAAATAATCTTTAACAAGTTTTATTTAGAAGAATTGTGAATACATATGAAATTAACAAAATAGTGATAAAACAATTTAGAATAATTCTCAAGTTTATTGAATAGAAAATTTAGAAATAAACCTTCAATTGACAGTGTTATGCAAATGGTTTATGAGCTATAACCATTGTGTTCTCAAACTCATTACAATTGTAATGAATTTTTTTTTCCAGATTGAAACCAGTAAAGGTTTGGGCAATAAAATAAAAAAAGAACAGAGTCAAAAAAACCGATGACTATAAGCTATAAAATCTAGAGGGGGGGTTGAATTCTGGTTTAAAATAGATAGTTACTGATTTTTGATCTGGGGAAATATAAATATTGTAGATTTCTTAGGTTAGGGTTCTTTTTAGCTTGCCTTTCCTGTAAATTATTGTGAAGTCCATTCCAAGATGGTTGAATAGAATAAAATATTTGCTGGCTCTTTTGAGCTGAGATGGTGCTCTCAAATTCCTTCAGCATACCTATGAACAAATTTTCCAACAACTGCATGAGATGGAGATATGAAGAAACTTAAAACCTACCTGAAAAGAAATGCCACTGAAATTATGTGACTGTTTGATGCCTTTCCAGCCCCTATCATTGATATATGCTTCAAGTCCACCAAGAAGACAATGATGGTAATAATTTTAAAAACTGCAGCCTATGAACTTAATCTATAAACTTTAAGCTAGCTTTCCACTATAAAAGAATGTTCTATCTAAATTATCAAAACTCTTTAATTTTTACCCTATTGTAAAAGAAACTGTAAATTTGTGTAACTTTATATATATTGTTAAAATCATTTCTGATCAACTGCTCTCTTAAATTCTATAACTTACTTTAAAGTAACAAAAAAGAAACGAGTTTTACTTTAATTTTCTAAACTGCTGAAATCTTTTATAAATCAAAAAGATTTCACCTTTTGTAATCATTAAATGTCTGAAATCTATTATCTTAATTTTCTACAAGCTACAGTCTGCCTAACTTTAATATTTTTAATATTTTGTTTAAATTCATTTTTTTTTATGTTTAATGTATGTGATAATATGCTCATCTTTCGAAACAGTGAAGCTAATTAATTAATAAAGGAGATAATTGTAATCTCCACTTTAAACATTTTAAAAGAATTTATTTATTGTATTGAATCACCATTTTGAAATTATAATATTGATAATAAATGATCACTAACCGCTCATTGTTATCATGGTTATATATATATTGTAATATTTTGCAAGGTTTGCTTAGCCGGTTTTATATATTATAACTTTTAATATCTATTAGTTAGAAGGGGATATACTAGCTAGAGATGATAAAGTATATTTGTTAATGTTTGTATTAAGTCCAATCAAATATACTTTCCCTCCTTAATTATGAATATTTATATGCAGATTCAGGATCTTAACTAGATTATTTATTATATAGTTTTAAGTCATTTTATTAGCATACTTATAATGCTAATTTTAAGAACTGGGTTGAGTTAGTTTGACAGATAGAAGCTATCTGTTCTAGGCGCAATTAATTACACACATACTTATTGCTCTATATATTGTGTGCATTGTGGGTGTGTCTTTATATAATACACTTATATGTATTATGTTTTGCTGCATCTCTTAAATGGGTACAGGTAACAAGCCCCCCATTATTTAGTTCGGGTTATGGCTATTTTTATTAGAACTGGAGCATGCGGACCCAGAGTTTTCCTAAAGCTAATCTGATTTTTTGAACTTATATGTTCATATATTAATAGCGGCAAGCCATCGGTCTCAGAGCCTCAGAGCAAACCGAGCATTTGATGCTGAAGTTCTTGAATAATCACTCACTCACACTGCAAGCTTACTTTTAATTATATAGCACCATAGCATATATATGTGAATCTAAGGATAACCAGTTCTTTTTCCCATATTAATTAATCATTCAGCTTTAGACTGAAGTTTGAATCTGGGTTATCAGGTTGAATCTGCATGATATTGAGCTTATTTAGTTGCTCACTTTATTAGTATATATAACAGCCATTTAAAGCTGTCTGTACTCATCATCTCTACTAAGCTATTAGCTTATAACTTAAGCAAACCAAAATCATAAGATGAGCATGTTAAATGATTAGGCATGACTTATGCACCTCACACACATCTATATTGTAATATATTAAAAGGGGACAGATGTACTGATAACAGTTCCATCCATTATAAAATGCTTGCCTGTAGTGGATACCTTGTTGAAAATTGTATAATCCTTGCCATTGTGACATTTTCTTTTATATTTTTGTTGTTGTTTTAATAAACTTTTTAAAATATAAACTGTTGCATGTCTTTCTTGCTCAGGTTCTAGTTCAAACCAATCCACAGTATCTTATCCAATCCATAGTATTTTGTCCAATCCACAGAACATTATTCAATTTCACAGTCCATTACTTCAATTTCTTTATGATTTTATATGCTATAGGTGTATATCTCTTTAATTAAGATTAATAGAGTGTTAATTGCTATATATCACACATCTAGTTAAGTCAGTAGTGATCTTAAGTCTCATGTCTCACCCTGTTCTATGCCAGCTCGCAGTTAAATGAGGACTGAGTGTAGCTTCAGAGATGTCACTCATAAGATGTTAAATTTGGAGTACTGGTACATAAGTTGAAGTTGGGTCGGACTAGAGGTCTCAACCACCTCACTCCGGTCAGCTTTGGTGTATTTTGCTTGGGCTCTGGACTTTGTTGCACGAGTGTACAAATCTGACAGTTACACCCCTTATATGTTTTTAACTTAGAAATGTCTATATGTGGTAATTTTCCAAAGAGGTCCTATCAATCATGCAACCCTCTTTCATATATAATTCATGGTGACAGAATGGTCATGACTTGTGAAGTTATTAATGCAAACTATTTGAATCATCACCAGTTTTATTCTTTAAGGTAGCATTTTCAGATGACAAAAACAGTTCCCAAGATGATAATATAGTAATCAAAAATTGGTTTGAAAAACATGAGAATATTATTGCATAAATTCTATGATCTTCTTAATCATCTGACTAAAATATTATGGAATCTCATTAAGCCGTTTTTGAACATTTTTTAGATGTAAAATTGCTTACTGTTCTTTAAATGTGTTCAAATGTTCATTTCCATCTCATGTATAATACAAATAGCTCTCGACACAGATAGTGGCCCTGCATCAGTATCATCTGTTTCTAGTTATTTCGTTCAATCTTTCACTCTTTATATATGCGTTATATCTTGAAAAGTTCATGTATATATCATTTAACGTTTAATATGTTCTAGACAGTACAATAACTATCTTATCCATACTTTAAACGTGTGTGTGTGTGCGCATTAAGTTCTTCGCTAGACGACAGAATGGGGAAACTAGTCAATAGAATAGATATTATTACAAAACTTTTACGAAGACGTGTAGCGTTGTTATTATAAACTTTTAAGTGTTTTAAAGAAGAAATACACGTAGAAAACAACTATTAGTTTTTATTTCACTTTTTTAAGTCTTATTTTTAAAAACATTTGCTTCTTTGATTTTTAAAAATTGAAATTAGTAAACCGTGCATGCGTGTGTATATACACACACACAATACTTGCGCATTGAATGAGAAAGGGTAGACTTCAGTGAATACAATTCATAAAATCAAAATCTAATTTTATCAGATTAGAAAAAAAAAAATTATTTTAATAACAATATTGTATAACTAAACTCCAATCTATGCAGTGATTCTATTTAAATCAGATTTGTGACTGGATTAAGGTAGTTGGATTATTCGTAAACATTTAAATCAGGCGTATAGGAATAAAAAGGTGAATGACTTAATCCTTTGAATTTTTTGCGCGTGTTTCATTGATATTTAATCCAAACGTTTAAATGTTTGCTATTTTTAGTACTTTTTTTTTCTCTTTAAAAATCTACAACATTGTATTTAGCTATAATTATCATTAATTATTTTCATCTACTTTTTAAATCTCAATTTTTTAAAAAAAGAAAGATAAAAGAACGAAAATCTATCTTTGAACGTGGTCAACCTTACCTAAAAATGCCGGCTATTGTCCGTTGAAGGATGATTCTAATGTCAGCTTATTTTTGAAGAGTCTTTTAACTCTGTCTGAAAGACGGTGGTGGATAGCCTTTGTGAGGCTTACTGTCATTGTTTCGCTGGTGTTTTGAAACACACATGTTTTCCAATAGAAAATGCAATAAAAGATTTTAGATGAAAAATACACCCTACCATGCAGATAGCATTCAACTTGTTGACAGAATAATCCGACTTACTATGATAAAGATATCTATGGATAAATTTAAATCAAGATGTTTAGAAATACTGAATATATATATTGAATATTTTTTTCTCTCTTTTAAAAATCTGGAAATAATTTAAAATATTTATTTGCTTTTTACAAAAAAAATATTTGTTTGCTCTCTTCTATAAAACATGAAATAATGCCGAATAAAGACAGCGGGTGATTCAGAAAAGTGTGTGCGTATATAATATATTCACTGCACATAGTAAATTTTTATAATGAATATGCTATATACTGTATATATTGAAGACGCATAAATATACACATGTGCATCATAAATGCGTACACCCAATGCAGTATATGCATTTGTCACTGCAAAAGAGTTGGCTATTGATTGAAAAAAATCCTTTGATCTCTATCTCTCTCTGTCTTTAAATAACCAAGCAGGACAAATTCCTAACATCCATTCTTCGCAATTTTCTTATTGGATTTTTTATTACCTTGTATTTTTTTTTTTTATATGGCAGCATGTACAAGCCTGTGTTCATTTCGGATTTTAAAAGTGAAAAAACGTGATCATTCTTCTCAGAAGCCTGCTGTTTTCTGAGATGTGGATTTTCTTGAGGTCTAGATTATGTGGATATACGCGAATTCCCGTCCTTTTTTATGTTTACTATTTGACATAATATATACGACTATTATTTGGGGGTACTATAATATCATCAGTTAAAAGAAATTGCTGACCACTTGTTATATGGACCACTAACTTATGGCTTTTTATCTGACTATATGCAACTACAGATCATTTTCAAATGAAAGAAATATATGTAAACTGAAAAAAAGAACTGCTTTTAACGTTAAATAAAAAATTGTCAGCTTTGCAAAGTTAGAAGAAAATATATAAATAATTAATTGTAAAAGTAGACTAGTTCTTTACTATAAAGAGAAAAGTATCGGGATCATAAATGGAGTGGGGTTTATTATAAATAAAACATGGAAAAGCATTAAGTTATTCAGTTTCATGGAAGATACCAAATATAAAAAAATCCAGATTGTGCCCCAATATATTCTGATTGGGATGAAAAAATAGAATTTTTTTATGTATAAATAAACAACAGTCTTTTAATCAGAACAAACCATCTTAAAATTGACTTGAAAATTTTAATGCTAGAATTCAAAAATGTATAAAAGATGTAAAAGCTATGAATAAGTTTGTTACGAAAACAAAAATGGGATAAGATGTAGACTAGCAAAATATATAGAGGAAATAAGCTATAGATTATGAACTTTAAAAAAAAAAACATATAGAAGCACTTAAATAATGGAATAGTATATTTATATTTTAACTAATATATAAATATGTGTTTTATATTAGTTAAAATATAACTAAATATAATACATATAAGATATTTATTTATTTAATTCATGAATTTAATAAAATTCATAGGCTAACTATTTTAAAACAGTTAATTATTAACAAATATTAAAAAGGAATCTGTAGAAATA
Source organism: Epiperipatus broadwayi (assembly GCA_028023455.1). Taxonomy (NCBI): domain Eukaryota; kingdom Metazoa; phylum Onychophora; class Udeonychophora; order Euonychophora; family Peripatidae; genus Epiperipatus; species Epiperipatus broadwayi. The sequence goes on from JAQFVV010000164.1 coordinate 2,551,403, forward strand.
CCAATCCGTATAGATATCCCCTGATAGTTTAAATATACCCTTTATGTGTGCTGCTATATGTATAGATCTCACAGTTATTAACTGTGTGGTTCTTGGTCTACATAAGTCAGAGTCATTAAATTATATCTGTGAAGCATTTAAATGCATATAAGATAGATAATATTGAATGAGATATCAGCCATATCCAATAAGACAAAATCAAGCTGACTTTACTCTTGGACAGGGGAAATTGAATAAAGCCATAGAAAAAGCTTATTTTTTACAACATATTTCTTTAGTTATTGGGATTTTTTATTAAGTATCTTGAAAAGGGATTTTTATTTCAAGTATGTCTTAAATGTTTAAACAATAACTTGAATTAGTGGTAAATTTGATCTACTTAAATTTTTTTTACATATTTTCTATAAGACAGCTTATCTTCTGACATTTAGTGGAGAATTGTATGCAAAAATGAGAAACTATTGCAAGAAAATAGACCTGAGATCACAAAAAATATTTTAAAAATATAAAAAGCTAACATGCATTAATGAACACAGGTTACAAAAGAAAACCATACATTTTTAACATATAAAAAGCATCACTTATTATTGACATATAAAATGTATAGATATTTAAAATATATAAAAAGCTAACATGCTTTATTAAATTATGCAGGTTACAATATTAACACTTACATTTTTAACTTGTAAGCCTCATTTTTGTAGACATATAAAAAGATCGATCGAAGGGTATATACTGTATATAAAAATCAAACTAAAACTAATTCATTTTATAATTAATTGTATTTTATCTTACCAGAACCCTGATATTGTATGTTCCCTTTCTTTGCAAAATTTCAGATTCTTTGCCTAAAAAAAACATTCAAAATGTACAACCCGGATCATGTGACTCTAATATCAATTAAATACCTTATTCATTAGTAGAACACCCCCCTCACACACACAAGTAAATCATTAAGGTATTTTTTTTAGATTATCATGGGATAAAAAGTATATTTTCTCATTTTAAATTATAAATCAAATAATTTATTATACAGCCTAGTTTATAAAAATGATTTTAATTGATATTATAGTCACGTGACCAGAGTTCTAAATTTTTCATGTTTTGGCTTTTTTTTTTATTGTGCGATGGTTCAGGGGGAGGTCCAAATCACGTGACCCAAGTTTTAAATTTTTTCATTTTCGTGTACTTTTTTATTACTTAGATGTGTCAGATGATGTTTTTGGTTGTTTTTGAAATTTAAAATGGCGGAGATCGCATACTAAAAGAGCACCGATAATTATCCTTCATACATGCACCATACTTTTAATAATAAATTAGTGATGTTAAATACTAGTAAACTCTCATTCCAAGTCACAAAATAAAGATTTTTGAAAAGATAAGAATGGCTGTCTTATCTTTTGTACCTACATGCAATTATATAGGCCAATATTAAGCATCTTAATCTGAGAGTATGGATATATTGCCTTATTCACTTTACTTACATTTCTATTTTATTACATGTTAATATTTGTGAAATATTGTAATTTACTATCTGTTAATATTAGATGTTATACTTTTAATGTTTTTTACTGGGCTACTAAAAGACCTTTAGATCATTTATAAAAATGGAAATTCTACGAATGATAAGATGTGGATTAAGATAACTTTAAATTACAGAAAGTGACCATTAATTAATGAGATAAATGTATTTATTAATGCAAAGCTGCAATAGTATTTTTTAATATTAATACTTCCTAATCTTCAGGAATATTTACACAAGAATTTATAAATTATTAACATGAATGGAATTTAATGGTATCTCAAACTTGAACAAAATTTGTTAAATATATATTCAAGTAAATAAATACCATTAAATTTGTTACTGAGGTGAGGCATAAAAATAAATTAAAATTCTCTAAAAATTATATGGAAAAAATTGTGACAAAGAAAAATATAACTGTAAAATAACAAGAAAAGTTTAAAAAAGAATAAAAAATTCAATATATAAAGCACATTTTGGTAAAGGAAAGAATAATTTTTTAATAATGGCAGAATCGTGAGATTTTGACAAAAAAAAATTGCATAGAAGAATAAAATATGTTTTATAAAAATGAGCATTTATTGAAATGCCACATAATTTCTCTGAATAATTGAGATAGCACTTAATGTTTTAAAACATAAAAAGGCTTTAGAAAGCAACAGCATCATTACACATATTTTTAAAAACAGTTGAAAAAATAAATTGTTTGTATACAGATGATTTACACCCAAGTATAAGAAAGGTTATAGAAAAAAGTAAAGCATATTCATTACTATATTGCATTGGATTTGTAACTTATAAAAAGAAGTTTGATTCTACAAATATTACAGTTGTGATAAAAACATTGGGATATAAAAATTTACAATAGAAAAAAAAAGCATGCTTTTTTAAAAAAAAATTCAAATGGACATTGATTACTGTGAATAGTAGATTCATTGGCAATTTTTAAAGAATAATTATCAAAATGAAGCAACAAAGACCAGCAATTTGATGATACTAATATATATATAAATCGATGTCTATTTCTTCAAAGCAATATATATAATCTTATAATTAAATATTAGTAAATACAGTAATCAAAAATTTTGAAAAGTACAAAAAATATAATCATCACTTAGGAGTGCTTTACTAATATTTAATTATAAGATTATATATATATAATGTTTGATAAAATAACAAAATGATTTCAATTTACACTCCTGTGATAAAAAAAAAATTGTAATTTATCATTGCCACTGAAAATAGTCATAGAAAGTGCAAGGTCTTTTAGTGTTATTATTGGGGGGGGGGGGTTATTAAAAGAAAAAAAAATTGACAATATTTTACATTGAAAGGATTCAAGTTTTGAATTGTTGCAAGAGTATTTACTCTAATTGCACTTATTTTAAATTTAAGTTATAGTCATCAAATGATAAGGCAATTTAATCCCCATTTCCTTATAAGTTTTGAGCTTTTGATTTTATCAATGAAGCCTTGGAACCAATGCAGCTATATATCTTTTAGCTGCCTTTAATTGTTTTTAACTATCATGCTAAAAGGTTGATTAAAAAAAAAAGAACTTAATCATTTTGAAAATCTATTAAAATTCTACACATTATTATATCTATTTTAGTTTGATAAAAAAAAAAAGTGAATTAATGATGGTTGCCACGCACTGTATTGTTTCCAACATTGAATCCCAAGTTTCATTGATAAAGACAAAATCCAAAAACTAGTTTAGATGATGGAGATTAATTTTATTAGCACCCACTACAATAAATGGTGATAGAGAGAAATAAATGCTTTTGTTAATTTAGTAAGTTTTGAGAATCATACAATATTGTATTGTTTTTTAGCACTTTAAAGAAACAACTTCACCAGGAGTAGATAAACTTTTATTTTGAAGATTTTAAGAGTTTCATCAGCCAGTAAAAAAAAATATAGGGCAATGTGTAAATAAATAAAAAATCACAAACAATTCATATAAAACTTTATTAAAAAAAAAAATTATAGATCCATGGCTCAAATATAATGAAAGTGTTATGTTTTATTACTAGTAAATTTTACATTCATTAATATAAATTTGAACTTGGAGAGACCTTTATTCTGCAGTGGATTGATAATGGTTGATGGTGTTGATGAATATAAATTTATGTTTAATTCATGTGTTCAAATCCTCTTCTAGTTTTTTTAAATCAAGTTTTTTTTTTTTAGTTAAATTATTCTGATGACATTATTTTGAAATTAATAAAAATTATATTGACAATCAGTTCAATTTCTAAAGACCCTACAATCAAATTACTTGGTATAAAGTATATAAAATTTGTATAAATTTTTTAAATATTTTTCAATATATTTATGAAATTACAAGGTAATTAAGATTTTTATAACTACTTTTGATATTTTCTGCTGTCTGTATGTGCAATTTTTTTAATTTTTCATAAAAAATAAAAAAAAAATTCTTTCTAGTATCTCTTTCATAAAATGTTCCATTCATTTAACATAAATCTATATTTCATTCTAGATGTAAATCTATTATTATGTAGTACTGAAAATTTTGAAATTATTAAAATGGAAGTCAACCTTCAATAATGTGCTATAAATCTCTGCACACTGGCCTACCAGTATAAGAGTTCAAAAAACCTAAGTGAATCACCCAAGTCTAGGGTGCACCTGCATACACACCAACTCCCACTGGCTTGATTCAAGCATGGTCAGTGAAAGATGGTGCACACACAAATGCACTCCAATCCCAAGTGATTCACCCAAGCTCTCCAATTCCTACCAGCAGGCAAGTAGATCATTTCTGTGTGCACTGTCACTCACTGATCATGCTTGAATCAAGCCCTGATTTGGACATGGTAAATGGGAGTTCATGTGTATACAGGTGTGCTCTAGGCTTGGGTTTTTTGAACTCTTACTGACAGGCCAGTGCATGGAGATTTATAATATTTAAAAAATAGTGCATTATTGGAGGTTAACTTTGACTTTAATATTTTCATTTTAAAATATGTTATTCATCTTTTGAGGGGAAATAAAGCAATTTTAATGTTTTTTAATACAAAAATGAAAAATTGATCCTATTTGCACTTGTATATAGAGTTGTTAGGGTTTCATTTTCTAGTTATCAATATTGTATAATTAAAAAATAATTTCTGTTTTTATTAGTTGATTATGGCAAAATCAAAAAATAACATTTTATTATTTGTTGATTAATATTTAAATACTTTAAGCTAGATGTAATTAGGGGGATTTGAATCCAGTCTTTCAAATCCCTTCAGTCATTCCATTCCATTTTATACAATCGATACACATTACCACATATATGCAGAAAAGATAAATGATCTCCAATATACATATTTTATGCTGAACCAGCACTCATCAGTTGATCTGAATTATCATCTCCCATATATATATAATAAGACATTGTCTTTTCAAACAGTGTGGTGAGTATGGGCCAGATAAAAGCATTTCTTTTCTGGATGTAGCCTGCAGACTGTAGTTTGCTGATGCCTGATCTATACTATTCTGTATTAGTAGGTGTTTTTTTTCAGTCAGGATTGAAAAATTGCAATAAAAAAGATTTTAATTAAATTTTATCAGTTTGAAAATAAATCTTTCAGTAAAATCTAAGTAATATTTAATAGGTTAAATTTGCCAAGAAACATTGAGATAATCAAAATTTAAAAAATAAATATTTATGTTTAGTTAAATCACTTGAAATCACTGTTCATTATTTTTCAAAAGAATAAATAACTGAAACGCAGGCTTATTCTATACCTGTGTCTATATATGTAAGGTATATAAGCACAGACTTTCAGATGACCCATCACTCTCCACTCTATCTAATAACACTGATACACTCAAGCACATATATGCTGAAAAGATAAATAATCACCAAGATAAATAATCACCAATATACGTATTTCATGCTAAACCAGCAATCATCAGTTAGTCCAGATTATCATCTCTCACACATATATACTATAAGTGCTCAGATATATATTAAGATAGACAATCTTCATACTTTAATGGACAGACTCCAATCTACTACACACTCCAACTCTTCAACCGTCCAAATGGATAAAAACAATTGGCCTGGGAATTCATAAAAATTATAAATAAGAATAATTAAATGATTATTATCACTGTTTAAATATATGGATAATACATCTTAACTTTTAACCTTAAGTATAACTCAGATATTATAATTTAAAACATTTCACAATTATCACTTGAAAATTGATGCCCAATCCCTTTCGTATGAGAAAACTTTACGCATGCAAATACTCTCTATTATCAGTTTGTATTCACTTCTTCAATGATAAGTGATACCGAACTTTAAAAAAAAATGTTTTTGTTAATGTATTATTTTTCTGAATGGCGATGAATTTGTAAAACTATTAATGTCATACAATTCAAAAAAGTACTATGCAATATTTATTCATTATGTAATTAAAACACTTTGATCTTAAATACTAATAAATAGCTATTAGAATAAATAGAATATCCAACTTACTTGCATAATTTTAGTTCAGTATTTTTATACTGCAGTCTAAAAATGGGATTTCTGACATACTGTACATAAAGACAGTTTTCATCATAAAGGTAAAGAATTGCAAAATAAAAAAAAATTATAAATGTAATTCAACACATAGTTAAAAATAAACTTTCATTATAAAAAATTTGAAGTCCATTAAAATCATCAAAAAATGTGTACACTGCCTCAAAACAATTTTCATTTAATTAATTTTTAATTAATATTTTTGTACCTACAACAGTTTAAATTAATCAGACAAAAATGCTTATCATTATAAGTACAAAAAATATTGGCAGAAAAAAAAAAGGATTTAACCACTTACAGTATTAAAATGGCAACAACCAATTGTGCATTACATTTTTTAATTTAAATTTTATTTAATTAAGATTGCATTTACATAAAAAATAAATAAACAATGGATTGTTGATTTTAAAAAAATATTCTTTTAACAGTGCTAGAAAAAAATTCCCAAATGTTATTAATTAGGTAATTACAAAACAAAAAATACTACTGATAGAACAAAGCTTATTTTAAAATGTACATTATGTTAACTGATTTTTTCCTACATGCTTCATATTATTTTAACAAATTTTGATTTAATGGAATATCAATCTCATCTAATTCAAAACAGTATCATTTAAGAGAAGCCACCACAAGTATACTTAACACCTTTTATTAATAATGTGCTTAGTAAAATGTTTATTAATTAATTTATTTTATTTATTTTTATTTTTATTTTTTTATTTTAGCAGATTTGTAATGTTTATTGTATATTTTGAATATAGGATAATAAATAAAATTGCTTGTTTCTTATATGAGATTCTTGATTTATGAAGCATTTTAGGGAACTTATTGAACTTGTTAGCTGGAATAAAGCTGCATATAATTTTAGTATCACAATAATTACATGTGTTTAAAGAATTTGGATTTATAGTAATTTGATATACAATACAGTATTTTTACAACAATCTTATTTGTTTCAAAAAAAAGGAGATAGAATTTTACCTGTCTTATTTTTAGTTAATTTTACAAATAATTTTTTCAATCTTTTATTGATATTTTTATTCAAATTTTATATATCAATACGAATTATTGAGTTTAGTATTCTTGGATCTAATCCAAAAATTTTATCAATGTTGATAAATTTTGGTCCAAAATTATTTTCTACTTTCTCATTGATTCAAATAGTAGTGATAGCTAATTTAAAACAAAGGATTATGGTGAAAAATACAGCGGTGGATCAAACCAAGTGGGGGACTCAAGCCATAAAAATTTGGGGACCCTCAAACTCAAGTTAGAAAAAAACATTTTCAAGAAAACTCTCATTGAGTTATTAAAAAAGAAAAGTAATCAAAAATTTCATACCAAAACACATTAAATGAATTTATTAAAAAACATTTTTATATAAATTTCCATCTTGCTTTATTTTTTGCAAATTTTTCAATTATTTTTGCAGTGTCAATTTGACTTAAAACTTCCTGCTCTATATACAGAATGGCCATATTATTTAACCTTTCTTCTCCCATAGTACTCCTTAAATAATTTTTTACATGCTTTAAAACAGAAAATGATCTTTCTCCTGATGCATTAGATAAGGGAATTGTTAAAAAAAAATTCAATAATATTTCAACATTTGGAAATGTGCAAGACATTTCTTTGGCAGCTCGATAGATGTCTGGTATGGTTTTTATGGTAGCCTCATTTTCTTTTAGAAATATTAAACAATGGTCAAATTCATCTTCAAAATTACAAACATCAATGTCATTTTTGTAAATATCCTTAAACTTTTTTATCATGTTCTTTTTTTCTTCTATTGATAAATTCCAATCAAAAAATATTCAAAAAGGCTCTACAACAATTTCATACATCTGAGTTCTTCGAGATAGTTCTGCCTTGGTGTTATCACAAATGACATAAAATGAATTGACTATGAAATTTTCTCTTATTGTAAATTCATGTCTGACTTTTTTGTTTTCATCAAAAAACATTTTTCTCTTTTGTTGTCTGTGAGTTTGTCCATCTTCCACATTAAATGATAGCCCTGATAAATCAGTTGCCTCTTTTTCAACTTTTTCAAATTCTTCTCTGAAATTATTGATAAAATTTTCTAATGACTTCAGTAGGATAGATCCTTTCAATAGTTCACACTCCACTGATTGCAGTGATTTACTAGTAGCATTTATTCTTTGTAAAATAGTATTCCAAATCACTGTCATTAGGGCGGTTTCATATTTGTCCATTTTCTTCAGAAGTGAAGTCACCTCCACTATGGTAACTTTTTTTCTTCTTCTGAATTACAAATTTCAGTTAAAGCCTCTTTTACATGGGTGAAACCAAGTTTTATAGCTAATACAGCATCTGCTCTTGCTGACCATCTTGTATTAGAAACTCATTTGATTGTGACAGAATGTTTACACATTTCTAGATTTCTGAGGAAATTTTTCCAATGATGGGTTGATGCAGAAAAAATATGAATAAATTCTGCACAAACATAAAATACTCAATTACAGTGCTACAACTTTCTGCAGCAAAATTTCCAATTAAATTTAAGGAATGATTAGCACACAGAATAAAAACCGCACTTGGGCTATGTTCTTTAGTATGTGCTTGCAAACCTGAATACTTTCCTGACATATTAAAAGCATTATCAAATGATTGTCCTCAACAGTGTTTAATATTTACTCCTAATTTTATTAAAGTTTGCAAAATTTCTTGTTCCACATATGAAGACATGTGTTTATCTATGGAAATGAATTCCACAAATCTTTCCATTATATTACCATATGATGAAACATATCTTATCACAAAAGTTACTTGATCAATATGTGAAACATTGGGAATGAAATCAACAATTATACTATAATAAGTCACAGATTTGATTTCTTCAATTATTTCCGCTCTTACTTGATTTCCAATAAGACCTACAAATTCATCGCAAATAATATGAAATAAATAGTTTGCATTTCCTCATCCTTGGTTGGCATATTTTTGTAGATGTAACTTTAAAAACTCATCATATTCACTTAGATATTCCAAGCAGTTTAAATAATTTCCTTTCCTATTGGAAACTTTGCTTTCATCATGACTCCTAAATCCTAATCCTAAGCGACTCAACAATTTTATTGTTGATACAATTCTTTTCAACACTTCTCTCCAGTAACATTCTTCTTTTTCCTTTTCCTGTAATAGTTGAGTATCAATTCTATTGAATTTTGTTAATCTTTTATACATAGTACACATGGCTGACGTGTTCTTTTGAAACTTCATGGTCCGATAAAATAACAGTTATTGATCTCCAATTTTGTAAACCAGTTATTAATTTAGACTTTATTGTTGAAAAGAGTTTGCAAGGGTAGCAGTAAACACTTTTGCTTGTTTCTGAAAATATCAGCCAATTTCTCTTTTCCATAATTCCATTTGATTTCTTTCTGTAGAAATGATCATAAGAAAGTCCTTTGTAATACACTTCATTTCTATATTTATACACTTATTTTAAATTCTCTATATTCCTGATATTTTTTTGGTTTGTTATTAAGAACATGATCAATAATAAGCATCTGTTAATATTGTTGGCCATAAAGCTATATCATTTATTACTTCGATGTCTATATCAAAGCATCTTTCTGGACTATCTCTACCTTCTGCATTTTTGCAATCCCTTTTTTCAGTAGCAATTTCAACCTCTTGATTCTCAACTTGTTCTTCTTTCTCTTCTTTAGAAAAAGTTTCAAACATAGGCAATTCTGAATTATCTGATGTAAATGTCGATGGCAACTCTGTCTCTGTATTAACTTTTAAAAATTTATGCAATGAATTTCTTTGGCTTTCAGCAATTTCCAGGTTTTTTAAAAACTTTTTTCACTTTTCTGCCCCACTTTGATGTCTCTTCATTTTTTTGCTGTGAAGAAAAAAGTTTTTTTTTTTTTTTTGTAAAATAGTTTAAAAGCTTTTAGCCTTGCAAACAATGTCTACTAAAAATATATTTTTTAATGATAATCTTGTTAAGATGTTTTAATTAAGTTACAAAATTGATTTAAACTTTTGTTTAAATTTTAAACCTGATATTTTTAATTTAACTTGGGCCATTTCAATTCCCCAAAGACTTGGTAATTGTTTCACCTCAGTAGATTTTGTTTACTATAAAATACATTTTAGAAAAATATTATTGCAAAAATAAGATTTAAAACTTCGCTCACACGCTATATTGACACAGGTGTGCGGTGGTGTCATTTTTGTTTATAACTATTTTAATTTAAAATTAAGAATTATTAGAAACTTTTAAATAATATTTTTTTATATATGTATCTTGGTAATATATGAATTTTACACATATACATGCGATTTTTAATATAAAATAACAAATTGGCTCATTTAACAAAATAAAATGTATAATTTAAAAGATTTGATTTTAAATAAAATATACATGCTGTAATATATATAAACCTATGATAGTACAGCTGTTTATTCACATATATCTGTGTAATGATATAAATATATAACTGTGTTGACGCTTATATACATTTACTCATAGAGGATTTAAATCCGGCAAGGATGGAGCTATGGGGAAAAATAGGTGAAACGTATATGAGGTCAGGAATATACCGTTTCACTAGAAATAAATCAGCTTCAGGAAAACAGCAAAATTTATTTAGGATATTTTTTTCAAAAGCAGAGTATTTAAATTGAAATCAAATTATTATTTTGGGAGGGGTCAAATTTTTTGTGTAACTAATATATATATATACTTAATTTGGCTTATTTATGCTATACTAGTTTCATCCCCTGATGTCCAGTTGAAAGTTAGAATCCTGCCAAAACTCAAATAAATTCCCTTCAAAATCTTAAATAATACCATGTTATAGGAGGGTTGATTGTATAAAAAAAACAACAACATAATTTTCCTCGAATCCTAATGAAAAGACATTTTAAGACTTTGGGGTCCCTTAGTATTTCAGGTCCCTACATGGTCACTTAGTTTGCTTACTGATTAATCTGCCACAAAACAAGGAAAGAAGATTAGCAGAAATAGTTTTACACTGAGAACAATATTGCAGTTGATTTTCAAAAAATATTAATAAATTTCAATTATCCATTGTTTTCCTTTATGTTTTTAAATAAGATCTTAGATATAAATGAAATTTGAAAATAATATATTAGATATGAAATTTTAAAAATTGTTTTTGAAAAATATATATATATTTTTTTTTTAATTTATTTATTATAATTATAATTAACAATAATTTAATTATCAGAATATTAAACAATAAGAAATATAATTATGATGTATACTGTAACTAAAATAAATCCAATAGCAGTTCATATTAGTTACATTACAAAGCTGCATAATCAAAATAAATAAATAAATAATATCAAAAATGGAATATTTATTATAATAAATAAATAAATGTATAAATTTTCGTGTGGGTATGTGCATGTATTAGATGTTACATACATATCACTTAAGTAGAATGATTTTGCTATTAAAATAAAAAAAACTGGTCTATAGAATTTTTTATATGTTATTAAATTTTTTATAAAGGAGATGTACTATATAAAATTGAAAACAATAAGATTGTAGATTATAGTATGTAAAGGAAAAATAGTTTTGATGTGTCAGAGGATCTGAATTGCATAGTTTATAAAAGTATAAATTGTTTTGTGACCCTTTCTGATTTTCCTTCTGTGTGAGATTTTAAATAAATAATTTGATCATTCTTATAGTAAATTAAATGGCAAATATAAATGTGTTATTGAAAATTAGAGATTATTAAAATTAAATTATTACTCAATTTTTAAAATTTGGTAATGATTTTTTTGTTCTTCCTATCAAATTATTTGTTTCCATAACATGTTATAAAATGAATACTTATCCCTGTAATAAGTAAGATGTTTTCAGAACATGCATAGAACACAGCCAATCGGTGTGAAAAACAAATGGGGTATAAATATATCAAAAACAAACAACTACAGCAATCTAGTCTAGTATATTCTAAGCCTTAACTCAAACAGTGCTGCTATGATCTTATAAAGAGAAGAGAAACTGCTGGTTAAAGCAGTTTTTCACCATAGGTTTGGATCGCTGTGCCTTGCTGACAAAAGTATTTCTCAATACTAAGATACACCACAGAAAATATAATTAGCTAACAGAAGAATATCTAGCATGTGTGATTAAAAAAACCAACATCCATATCAGTTAAAACACCCAAGGTGATAAAATCTGATCCATAATCTAATGCTGAAGTTTGCAAAAACTAGCCATCATCAGCTTTAATCATGCTGTGAGGAAATGATCTGTGGTATAAGATCTACTATATATCCTATCTAATGTCACCAATATCCAAGGATTACAAACTATCATCCTGGTTGAACTAATTAAGACAGTCATAAATATAGTAAAAAAATGATAGCTGTAAAAACCCATGGATTCAAACCTTTCAAACTTTACACTAGCCTTAAGTTAAAAAAAATCTCTAATAATTATCATTTTCATTTTTACTGTTTTGTACTATTATACTTGGTAATAGTTGCAAATACATAAGCAACAAGTTTATATATCTATTGTTAATAAATTGTTAACTTATTTTTTATTATTAATCAATTGATGTTATGTTTGCTTATTGAATTCACTCCAAACATAATACTATTAACAACCACTATGCTATTAATATCCACAATCCTGAGAAATCATGCAATCCACTGGGAGACATGCAGGTGTAATGGTGTAATTTATTAATGCTAATGACCTGGCATTAATAAGTTTTTTAGAAGTGAACTTTCTATTTATGTTTGGCATCTTAATATTTCTTTTTTTTATTTACTAAAACTAAAAAAAAAATAATTAAAAATACTTATGGGCTTAATTGTACTTAATTTAACTTTTAGTACTAGGTATAAGTCACCATCATAATCATAGGTGTTTGGTTAATATTATTGTATATATTTGAATATAACCATTTTTATTTGAATATATATTAACCATAATGCAAATATTGTTTTTTGTTCACCTAATGTTTCTTTATATTGGGAGAAATAAAAAAAATATATATATGTGATTTCAAATTTTTAAATAACTATTCATGCAGGAAAAGATTGTGCTGAAATTTTGATTTGTTAGAATCAAAAAGGAAATATTGAAATTGCTCTACAAGTTGATTCATCATTTTTCTCATTAAAGATTATCTTATTAAAATTCTTAAATGCACATATATATTAATAATTATATGGTTATTTTTATTTAAACCACCCAGCAAAGCAAGTGCCCTTTCATGAAGGTATTCAAATGATATAAGACAATTTAGATAAATAATTTTAATAGAATCAATATTTATAAACTTTCTTTACAAAATGGCCAGAAATTCTTTAAACATCTCCCTAAAAATCTTTTATATTTATAGAAAATGTTAATTCTTATATTGTATTTGTATATATGCAGCACTATATAGTAGTAGGTTTTCAATTTATAAAGTAAAAAGTTTTAAACCACATGGATATATTTTTCTACTGCAACATAAAGATGATTTCAGAATATAAATACAGAGACTACTTCTAATCTATGTTTTGCTTTTTAAAAAATGTTTTTAATATCCTTTATTGATCTATTATCACAATAGTACTTTACCATAATAGCAAAATAAGATTGAATCCCTGCCAGTAAGTGGAATTTACCATTAGGAATATAAGGCAATGCATATAACAACAAATCAACATGTTATTACCATTACATAACATGGGCCAAAAGTTATTTTGGTTGTTTTCTCATCCTTGGTGTTCGTCTCAAGATGTCGCTATTTCTAGGTAAATTCCTAAAAATATACCGTTTCACCGGCCTTCACCCAACAAAAGAGCAAATTTTCTATGTTATAAATGCAGAAAAGTTCTCATGTTATGTTGGATGGAGGTGGTGTCGGCGACAGAAGCCAACACAAATGAGACTTCTTTCTATGATAAAACACAGAAAGAGTTCCCGACGGCTGCTAGTTATGGATTTTTTTTTTCTATGCTAGAAGCAAAGGTGAAAGAAATGCCTTGATCGGCTGCCGTAGTAGTCGATTTTGTTCATCATTTTCTCCTAATAGTAGAATATCTATTTTCTCTGTAGTTCCATGTGAGAGTGTGTGTATTTGAAGCAGTCGTAGTTTTTTTAAAATTTGATGACGTCTATTTTTTTTAATGTGTTATAACTTAGTTTACTGTTGTAAGTTTAGTAATAATGTCCTGAAGATTCCATTATGAATGGGTAACCCTCAAAAATTGCTTTTAAGGGTGCGAAACAGCAAAAAAAATTAAGGATCACGTGAAAAGTACTGTTTTCGCGAGAATTCGTCCATGACCAGTTACTTTTGCTATACTGTATGTATTATATACGCACAAACAAAAACAACCCAGTGTCTAATTATTAGGAATTACTTGTCCAAAAAAGAAAATTAGTCGGGTATTATTATTATTATTTTTGTTACATTTATTATTTCAAAATAAGATTAGTTTTTATATCTACACACTAACAAAAACAAAACAGTTCCTACTTAATTACTGTCTTAAAAAAAAAGAAAAAAAGAAAGCAAATTCAATGGGTTTTGGTTTTTTTCAATGGAGTATTTGAATTACGGTATTTTATATATATACAAAAGATTTACCAAAAAAAAAGAAATCCACTTTCTGATTAATTACTGTCAAAAGAAATGCAAATTAGTTGGCTATCATTTTTAAATTTAGTATTTCAATAACATTATCCTTTTTATATAGACAGAGTTAACAAAAACAACCCACTTTCTGGTTCATTACTGTCCCGTCCTCCCCCCCCCCCAAAAAAAAAGAAAATGGAAATTAGTCGGGTATCATTTTTCAATTGAATCTTTCAATGACGGTCCTTACTAATAGTAATTGGGTATCAATTCTAAATTGTAGTATGTAAATGACATTACTTTTGATCAATTTAGAATTACATATTGCTTTTTTAATAAAAATAATTGATTTTTACTCTTGACAAAAAATACCGTAACTTTAAAAAAAGACACACATAAAGTCCAAAAAAAAAAAATGAGAAAAAGCCCTGTAACTTTAAAGACACACGCACAAACTCAAAAACAATCTAAGATTAATAAACATTGACTTATTACGTCTTGCTTTTGAATCAAATGATTGATTTACTCTTGCAAAAAAAAAAAGGTACCATAACTTTAAAAAGACACACATAAAGTCCCCCCAAAAAAACAGTAGAAAAAGCCCTGTAACTTTAAAGACACATACACAAATTCAAAAACAAGATAAGATTAATAAACATTTACTTATTACGTCTTGCTTTTGAATAAAAGTATTGATTTACACTTGCAAAAAAAAAAAAAAACGTAACTTTAAAAAGACACACATAAAGTCCAAAAAAAAAAAAGTTAGAAAAACACCGTAACTTTAAAAAGACACACACAAACTCAAAAACAAGATAAGATTAATAAACATTTATGAAAAAAATGAAAAAACTAACATCATATAATAGTATTAGTTAGTAGAATATTTTATTATAAATCTCAGAAATCAGATCTTTTAAGATCAAATCGATCATTTAGGTCAGGCCCTGGAATCGTTATATGTATATATTTTTGATTAGCATCAACGCCATCTCTAGGCAAACACCAAGGATGAGAATACAACCGTTATTTTTTATTATATAATTTTATTACTATACTTATATTTCATTAATTATTTACATTTAATTAATTATTTTATTAACACAATTAATTGAACATTTATAAACAAAATTTAAAAAAACAAAACAATATTTTATTATAATAAAATCATTAATTTCAACTATTACTGAACCACATGTGGATTAAGTTCTCTTCATGTTTAATCCAGATTTTCTCATTTATAGCTTTTTTTCTTCACATCATTATAGCAAACAATCTTATTTTAACTTATCCTTTTCATATATGATTTGTTTAGCTTAAGACATTAATTGTCCATCAACCATTACTTTTCTAATAATAAGTTCCTTCCAATTCCATTTCAGTCTTTTAATTCATTTAATGATGTTAATAATACCTGTTTGTTGTCTCAATCATATATTTTATTTTCAGTCTATCTTTATTAATATATCTCTACACATATTATTGATGTTCAAAATAATAGAGATATTTGTTTTAATTTCTAATTAATGATTATTAATGCTTGGGGGGAGGGGGTATTAAACATTATTTTAATCTTTTTATGATTTATCTTCAGCCCAACTTTCTTGCTGTCATCTTGTAAATCTTATAACATTTCCCTAAACTCTAAAGCATTACTGAAATACAGAATATAAGATAATTGAAATAATCTTAATATATTTTTATTCCCTTAGTTTTCTATTTTAATCCACAAAATATTTCTTGTAATATCCTAGTTAAAGTTAATCTTCTTAGTGTTACCATATAATCTAATTACTGCTGCTTCATTTTGGTACAGATTTTTAAAAATATCTTGGGCCATATTTTGATTATTCAAAATTTTAATCATTATGGAAATGATTATAGAATCAAATGACTTTTTATAACCTACAAATTCAAACCATAACTTCAACTCATACACATTAATTTTTTTTCTATAACGTTTCTCAATTTTATGATGTGGACCATTGTCCTAAGATTACTTTTAAATTACCCAGCTTATTATTTTGCTTGGTTGGAGTTTAAAGTTTGCTATAAATAAGTTGTGATTATCTTAATAAAAATCTTGGTTAGAAGAATAATAAACCTGTCATTTCTAATGCCTTTTTTTTCACCTTTTTTAAAGAATCAATATCATTATTGCAGTCTTCTAATCAATCATCTGAAGATATATCTTTATTATTTAGACGTCACATATAATTTTACGGATAATTTTTTTATTTATTTATCTTCACTTTTTTAAGATATCAATAATAATTCCATAATTTCTTGTAGGTTTTACTTTTTTTATAGGTTTAATTTCTTCATCTAAAATACTTGGCAATTCAAAAAAATGTAACTACTGTATAGTGATTACTTTGTTTTCTTATTTATTACTACATTAATTTTTTGTGAACTTTTCCATATATTTTGTGTTCATTTCTTTCTTTTTTTAATAATAATTCCATTTTTCTTTCTTATTGCTGAACTTTTTCAATACCAATATATTATTTTATAATTTTGAGCATATTAGTCTATTCTATAGCTTTCCTTGCCAATGGACAGTTATATTTATATTATTATTAATTATTTTTTCCCAATTATTTTTTAGAATTCTAGATATTCATTTCTTCTTAAGGGCTACTTTTTAATATTGGCCCCTCCCCTCATACATTGTCTTGGTGCAGTTGGAATTTTTCTACTGAACTATTGTTTTTTTGTACCAGCTATCTGTATAGTAGTTTTTAGAAGAATATTATTTATCTTTTTAATGGTCATGACTAAATCTAAATCAGTTTCAAAGTCTGTTAATGTTTTAAAATGATTTTCAAGTTCTAATCTAAAATAATTTGAGTGTTTCTGAAGATTAGGAATATCAGTTATTAATACTGCTTTTTAAAATAGTTATCATCTTCTCCAGTTTTGCACTAACACACTATTCTGCACACACACACATTTCTGTCACCATAGCCAAATTATTCACAGCAGTTTCATTTTACAATTGTTTTCTAATTCTAGCATTAAAGTTTCCAATGAAAACTTGAATATAAGAAGCTTCTATTTCTTCACCATAATGAGAACTTGTTGAGCATAAACCAAAATTATCTATATTCTGTATTTTTCTGTAAGTTGAATACTTTATCTTGCCACTTTTTCTGACATATTCATCAATCTCCATAATATTGTCTTTTCATTTTTTATTTATAACATCAAATTGGAAAAGAATAAATATCTTTATGCTGTTCTTCCATAAAATAATAATCAGAAAATAATAAATTCTTACAACAGCTATATAAATATCAAATTTTTTATATACATAAAAAGCCTTTTTCAGCACCTGATTTGGTGCCTTTAACATTTGAAAAGGGCACCAAATCAGGTGCTGAAAAAGGCATTTTATGTATATAAAAAATTTGATATTTATATAGCTGTTGTAAGAATTTATTATTTTCTGAATATCATTTTATTTATAACGAATTCCAATAAATTTGTGCTTTCAACATTTATAACACACAATAGAAAAACACTTAATTAAACATAATTTTAAAAAGAAATATAGTTATAAAACAGAAATTAATATCACCGATTCCCTTTTATGTATTTTTTTTTACTTTAAGAAAAAAATTATATTATGATAAAATAACTTTTGGTACTAATAGTTTTGTCTGAATTACAATATTCTGAATACTGCTTTGTTCTTTAAATGTAAAAAAAAATCATTCGTATTGTCAGCAGCTCCTTGTTATTTATCAGTTTTCAAAGACCTAAATAAGTTCAAAGACCTGCACAAGATAATGACTTGGCTTAAAATATTATTAAGGGTTGGTTTGATCTCCAATCTATACAATTAAGTTTTTTTCTCAGACTAATTCTTAATTGCTTTAGTATTTACAAGAGTAGCAATTTTAATTTTAGAAAATTTTCTTGATTGTATTAATTATTCTGTTTGGCAAACAATTTTTGTTTAAACCCTATGTGAAACGTAAACATGCTAAGCTTATTTAATTTTATCATTATAATTTATTATTTAAGGCAAGATGTTTATGCCAAACAAAAAAAGACAATGCTTTCAAAATATTCAGCCTAAATGTATTATAAATAATAAAATGTATGAAATTGTATCTACTAATTATATAATGCATTATAATTTATTATATACATTAAGGGACATTAGACTTTCTCAAATCAATTTATAATTTTAAAATTGATTAGTAACAGCAACTGAATGTACCATGTTTGTGATCTAATATTGTTTCAATAATAAATCAGGTTGAAATTATTTCACTAAGAAGAGCATGTTAACTTTGTGTTAATAACAAGTGAAAATGATTTATATGCAGAGTTAGATCTGAAGAAATATGAAATTTTAAAAAAATGTTTAAAAGTAAATATGTTTCAAATAAAATTTCACATATTCATACCAGTGTATCTTTAATTATTTTTTTAGTAGAAGTCCTATAGCTATTTTGCAAGTGAATCCTAAAAAGTCTAACATTGTTTTTGTTTATGATTTTTTATTTTATCACAAGAACAAGGCATAGACACCATTTAATTAACATAAAAACCTTTAAGTATTAAAAAATATTAAACCTGATATTTAATAATTTTGTACAGTTTGGGAAAATGTCAGATATGTAATTAAATCCTATAAACATATTTGTGCTTTATGATGGTTAGATTATATTACCAGAAAATGCATCTACCAATAATTTAAAAACATCAATATTTATACTACAAAACTATTAAATAGGAACCTTATAGCCAATGTAAAATGGAACTTATTAGTCTCAAACTTCACATTTCTTTAATTGAAACTAGCAAGCCCAAATAGAATTTAAAGAAATATGATTGGAGTTAATGTATGAATAGATTAAAATAATATTACCAGAATTTGTCAATTGTTTCTTGATATGCCAGATTTAATAAACACATATATCTCTCAAAGTAACTAAATTTATTTCAAATGGGAAAACAATCCAAAAATATATTTTATAACCAGTATATGTTTACTAAAAATACAGCAATTGCTAGCTAACTTATTAAATCTTTTGATGATCCAAAAAAAAAGGATAAAGATAGAGAGGAGTGCATTGAAAAGCAAAACTTTATGAGATCCAGTCAAAAGAATCATATAGTCAGCACTGTCACTGCCAATGAGATTATTTGACTTCTAAATCTTGACTGAAAGAACCAGAAATCAATACAACATAAACAACATTTTTACAAAAAATATTCATACTACAAAAAAAAAAAAACAATAAATATTAATGAACTTACTTAACTCAGTAAAAAAAGATTTAAAATTAATCTACAGTTGGCATGAAACCAAAACTATGATAGTAATAAATGTAGCATTGAATTGCAAAAAAAAAATCATCAACTATATTATTATTATTATGTATGTTTCTATAAGCTCTTTAAAAAATAATCTTTCAAAAATTACTCCAGATTGAACTACTGTGAACATATTCTAATTTTAACTAATCCACAAGCTCTGAAAAAATCTTCCACATTCCTAAATATATGTGTATGTATAGGGAAATTATTAATCTACTTAACAGATTCTTTCAAATACAATAGATATCTGATTCTAAATAATAATAATTGAAATTACAAAATTTTACAGAATTGCCCTCCACAAGATTCTCTTCTCTCACTTTATTTAATATATACATCAATGATCACCCAAAGAGAGTATACAAGAAAATTATCTAGGCTGAAATCATAATAATAACAGAAATATATTTATATGTTTAATTCTCTCCCCCAGATGTTTGAACGAAGAAAAATTAAAAAACATAAAAATATCTGAGTTATTATTATTACTTAACACATTTATGTTTCTTCACAAACACACTCACATTTGGATGCTATTTATATGTATGCCTGAATGGTAATCATTAAATCTGATTGGCTTAGACTTTATATATTTAATTAGTAATCATACAATAATTTTAAGATTTCATAGTATGGTTTGATGGTTTATAAGATTTTTCTAATTAGAAGGGATTTGAACTCAGACTTTCATGCTCCCTTCAGCTAAACCTCTATTTTATATAACTGATACACATGACTGCACATGTGTGAAAAGATGATTGACCTCCAATGTATGTATTTTGTGCTGAACCAGCACTCATCAGTTAGTCCAGATCATCATCTCCCACAAATATGTATATAATCAGTGCTCGCTTTATATTAAGATAGTAAATCTTCAAACTTTAATGGTCAAGTTTCAATCTTCTCCACTTTCCAACTCTTCAACCATCCATATCATTGAAAATCTGATGATTGAACACTCAAAGTCCTTCCTTGCTGATGCCACTATTATTTTCATATTCATGTTGAATTTAAATTTGTAAAAGTTATATATAATAAACGGTCTTTTATTTGTAGCATATATTAGAAGTATAGCATTGTTAGAAAAGTTCTCTCATTGTATTATAGAGTAGTATATAAATGTATATTTAAAATTTAAGCCACTAATAATAATGGATTATAGCAAAGAATTGCTACTATTATTTGAAGTAGAAGAATATATAATTGTTGAATTTGTTCTTTACTTATATTTATTTAGTTACTTATTATATATTTAGTTAATTTGTGAAATAAAGGCTAAGGTAAACTTTCTTAATAAACCAAAAAGCTACTGTGTAATACAGTTTGATTATTAGTTATGTGCTTAGAATTAAAATGAAAACAATCTTATTTGTTAGATTTATCTGTTAGATTTATAAGATAAACTTACATTTATGTCAATATATCATGACGTCACATACAAAAGAAATATATTTTCTTAGGTCAATTTACTTTTTAAGAAATAGAAGCTGGAGAGAACGTTATTTTATTAAATTCATTTAATAATTATAAATAAACGAATAATAAAACACTATTTTTTATATAGCTGCAAATAAAATTGATTAAAATTTTTATTCATTAAATTTGACTTCAGTATTTATTTACTTTTATTTACTTAAAAAAAATCATATTTTTTATTGACAAGTATTTGATCACATGTAAGCTCATAAAGGCATATATTTTAAACACTGATATATATTCTATTATATGTTGTTTATCTATGGAAATCAAGTAGTTTATTTAGCCATGACCCTCAAATAGAATTTGCGCTTATTAAACAATATTTACGTGAGCTATAAGAAATGTATTAATGTTAACTTTACATTATTATTATTTGACTAAACTTGAATTCAGTCACCACAGATCTCATGAATATTTATTTAAATTGAATGTGGCTTTGATGCAATAAAAGATATTATTTGCCTTCCTGCCATATCAATGTCTGCTTTCATCATATATGTACACACTCCACTACCATATAGTCTCACAGGTTGTTCTTGACCATTTTGCAATAAGGTCAAGTCCTAAATTCAAGCTTGGTCAATAAATATTGGTTTATTTAAAGAATAATCTTTAAGCATGGGTGGACCATTTATGCTTTTAAAACATTTATTGATGGGAGAATATGTGTTTATTCTATAACTCATGTGAAGAGTAGTTTTTCCCACAAAGAAGGAGGTTAATATAAGTAAATGGAACCTCGTGAGATGGAATTATGAGAGCAAAAGCAAGGTGTAATTCTCCCATTTAAAGTTATGTAAATTTCCATATTAAGAAAATAAGCAAAATTTAAATCAGCAGTGAAAGAATATTGTGCTGAGTCGGCAAATAAAAAAAACTTACTACTAGGATTTGTGTCAAAGGCTAAAGCTTGTCCAATGCCACTCATAACAAGTTTGAAGTGAATGAAAGCCTTTAAGTGGAATGATACCATTTGGTAAATTGAAATTGGTTGATGAAGAAAAGAATGTATTTTATGAGAGATTTGATTACTTTAATGATTAGGAGAAACAGTGAAATTAGTCATAAATTGTCAAGCAAGATTCCAATATATTATGAATGATGAGATCTATTAAATGACTGTGATATCAGAATAATCAGAATGCTCTGCATGACTTAGTGCAGTGATGGAATGGTGAACTATGGAATTTAAAATCCATGGTTCTTGGTTTCTACCATCACTTTCACTGCTTGGACTTGTTATAAATGCCAGAGCAATAATTCATTTTTTTATTTTTATAATGTGGATAACATTCCTAGATACTATTTTTTCATTTAATATACCAGTTTATTTTATTACTTTTTTTAAAAAAAGAAATTCATTCTTTGATTTCTTTAATTAAAACAAATTAATACTAGCACATAAATTCTATTGCTCTTGGAAACAATATAAAATATTAAATGATTATAAGTGGATTTATTATTTTTT
Organism: Epiperipatus broadwayi; assembly: GCA_028023455.1. Classification (NCBI taxonomy): domain Eukaryota; kingdom Metazoa; phylum Onychophora; class Udeonychophora; order Euonychophora; family Peripatidae; genus Epiperipatus; species Epiperipatus broadwayi. Next base: position 2,574,346 of record JAQFVV010000164.1, read on the forward strand.
GTTTACATACCTAATGAAATTAATATTTTGTGTTTTAATAAATGTTTTTCAGTTAATATTGAACATATATTTAAATATATATGTTCATAAAAAATCTTTGTTTAATTATTCAGCCCAAAACAGGTGTGAGGGTGTAGGTTATAATAATTTTGAATTTAATAATTATTTTTTGTTTTCTTAGAGCCAAGCTCAGAAATTGAAGCCAATTAATTTATCCATGTAAGCAAACTGTTCTATCTTTTACCATGTGAAGACTTCATCATCATCATTATCAACCATCATTATCAATCCACTGTAGAATAAAGGTCTCTCCAAGTTCAATCCATCTTCTCCAATCTTCAGCTTCTCTTCTCCACATCACCTCTGCACACTTTCTTATTTCATCCATCCATCTCACATGTGGTCTCTTTCTGGGTCTTTTACAATCTCTTGGAATCCAGTTTAAGATTTCAATTGTCCATCTATTATCATCTCTTCTAGCAATATGTCCAGCACAACTCCACTTCAGTCTTTTAATTTTTTCAATGGGGTCAGTAACACCTGTTTGTTCTCTTACCCATATATTGTGTTTTTGATGTCTTCTTGTTACTCCCAATCTCTCCATACTTCTTTGAGTGGTCTGAAGTCTCTATAATGCTTTTCTATTAAGTGTCCAAGTCTCAAATCCATAAGTAGGAACTGGTAAAACACATTTATTAAAAACATTCCTTTTCAAACACATAGGCATATTTCCTTTTAGTATCAAGTTATTTCTATCAAAAGCACTCCAGCCAAGTTTAATTCTATGATTAATTTCCTCCATTATGTTTCCATCTGTATTAATAATCTGACCAAGGTATTTGTAACTGTTAACTTCTTCTAATTCATCATAATCAATCTTTATTTTCATATTTTGAGAAAATCCATTAAACATTACTTTAGTCTTTTTAACATTTATCCTTAGTCCTACTTTCCTACTTTCATTTAATAACTCCTGCAACATTTCCTGCAGTTCTAAAGAATTATTTGCAGAAACAACTACATCATCTGCAAAATCTAAATGACTTATATAATCTCCATTTACTTTCACTCCTTTAGCTTCCCATTTCAATCCACAAAATACTTCTTGCAGCACTGCTGTAAAAAGTTTTGGAGATATGGAGTCACCCTGTCTTACACCCTTTTCAATGTTGACTTTTCTAGTATCATTATGTAATATAATTATTGCTGTTGCATTTTTATAAATATTCTTTAAAATATGACAATATCCTAGATCTATACCTTCATGATCCAATGCTTTAATCATTGAAGAAATGTTTATAGAATCAAATGCATTTTCATAATCTACAAATCCAAAGCATAATGACAACTCATATTTATTTGTTCTTTCTATAACTTCTCTCAATACCATTTTCATAATCTACAAATCCAAAGCATAATCACAACTCATATTTATTTGTTCTTTCTATAACTTCTCTCAATACCATTTTCATAATCTACAAATCCAAAGCATAATGGCAACTCATATTTATTTGTTCTTTCTATAACTTCTCTCAATATCTGGATATGATCTACTGTACTAAAACCACTTTTAAATCCAACTTGTTCTCTTGGTTTGTGGAAATCCAATGTTCTCTGTAGATGAATTATAATTATCTTGGTAAAAACTTTGTATAAAACTGGTAAAAGGCTGAGAAATCAGTAATTTCTAATATCTTCTTTATCACTTTTTTTAAATATTAATATTATTACTGCATTCTTCCAATTATCTGGTACATCTTTATCATTTAGACATTTGATATATAACTTTACTAAAAAAAATATCTATTTCTTCAACTGCTTCTTTTAATATATCACTTATAATTCCATCATTACCTGTAGCCTTTCCTTTCTTCACAAATTTAATTGCATGTCTCACTTCTTTATTTAAAATTCTGGGCAATAGGAGGTACTTGTTCTTTATTACTATACAATTCTTGATAGAAGGCTTCTACCCATTTCATGATGTCATCTCTCTTTTTTAGTAATAATTCCATATTTTTTTCTTATTGCAGATATAAATTTCATACCAATACCAAAATGTTGTTTTACACTCATGAGACTTTTATTCTCTTCTATAGCTTTCCTTGTTAGTTCACAGTTATACTTTCTTATATCATTTTTAACTCTTTTCCACACCATTTTACAAAATTCGAAATATTCAATCCTTTTATTGCATCATTTTTGTATATCTTAGCTATATTCCTTCTTTTCTTTATAAATTCTCTAGTTTCAGTAAAAAAATTATTGGTCAATTGATGCTTCTTTCTACCAGCTATCTTTGTTGCAGTTTTTAAAAGTATATCAGCTATTTTCATATTAATGTCATACAAATCTGAATCATGTTCAAAATCTACTAATATCTAAAACCAATTTGTAAAGTCTAATTTAAATTCATTAGAATGTTTCTGAAGATTAGAAATATCAACTGTAAAAATTGTTTTTCTTAATAATTTTTGTCTCTATAGTTTTGCATTAACATGTATCTTACATCTTATTAATCAATGATCATTTCCTGTGTTAAATTTATTAAGAACATTACAATCATGACATATGTATTTTCTGTTAGTCAAAATATAGTTCAGTTCTGCTATACCTTCATTTGGATGCTTCCATGTCCATTTCCTTTTAACATTTTTCTCAAAAAAAGAATTCATAATATAAAGTTGTTCTTTTTCTGCAAGCTCCACAAGTTTGTATACTCTCTCATTTCTATTACCATAACCAAAATTACCCACAGCACTTTCATCTTTCATTTGTTTATTAAAGTCTCCCATAACAATTTAAAAATGTTGTTTACTCTGATCAAAAACCTATTGTACATCCATATAAAAATCTTCTACTACTTCATCACTGTTAGTGCAAAAACCTGAATTATCTGCATTTGGTATTTGCTATTAAGTTGTATAACTAATCTTGCCACTTTGTCCAATACACCATCAATTCCCACAATGTTATTCTTCCACTTTTTATTTGTAATAAATCCTACTCCACTTGTACTTTTAATATTTGTGCCTTTATAGTAGAATATATATCCACTTTTTAAATCAATTGTCTCTTCACCTTTTCTTCTAACTTTGCCAAGTCCAATAATGTCTCATTAAATATAAGACAATTCTTCTTCTAATTCTTGCAATCTTCCTTCACTTCAATGTGATCTGCAGTTGTAAGTACCTAAATAAAAAGTTGTCATCAAATGGCAGCCTGGGTCCACAATCAAGTGATTTTTAGCACCCTCTGCCTTTGGCCACCAACACCTGCATTGGTTGGTGATTTTATAGCCTCCTGGGAATAAGGGCCATGATTTATTTTTGTCTGTCATAATTGTATATATCTATTGGAAAAATATTTATCATTTACACAAACATTCATTCTGCCTTATCAGACAACTAAAAAGAAAGACCATGGTGTTTCTTGATCTTAAACTCAGAGGTAAAAATCCAATAAACTCACTATGCTGGCTAATGTGTGTTGGTGAGCAGTCCATTCATGTTTGTATGCTATATGAATAATCACATAGTAATAACAGCTGCAGTGATAAGAACATATAGAGTGGGCATTAGAAATTTGCCCTGCTCGGTTCATGAAGACTTACTTGATGATAAGCAGCTAAACAACAATAATACATGAATAATAGAAATGTATCCTGTAATTTTAAAATCTCATTGAGAAAGCAAAAGATCTTTTTTTAATTAAGTAAATAAATTTTTGCAGCCTAAACTTAAATACTGTATAATAAATGAGCTAAATGTAGTTTGTTGTTTTTGTGAGAAGGTATATGTGTGTGCTTCAAAATAATCTAAACATAATTTGGAGTTGTATTTATAAGGAAGACACTTAAATTGAAAATGAATAAAAATACTAACGAGATCTAAAATAAAGCTTCCTATAAAGTATCAGTATAAAGATCTCAATTTAATGAAGAGTTTACTAAAGACAATCATTCGTACTAGCTGATATAAAGTCAGAACTTCCCATTGCATAGTTAAACATCAGAATGCTAGCTATCGCTAATGTAAATGTAGAATGACAATTTAACAATGAAAATAATCTAATTTTTATTGAATAAAAGAATCTCCTACACATATATATTTCTAAATATTATAACTTGCAAACACTTTTGCATTTCAAGCATAAGAGAAGTTATGCTAATGGTTTAATAAAATGTCTTTTGACTTAACCAATCTCTTAAGCTAGAACAAGCCATTCATGGTTTCCCAAATTGTGCATGAAAGTTTCGTACTACTTACTAATGTACATAAGTACACACATTCAGTTTAGTTATGATATTTGAAAATATATGATCACATCACATAAGTAGAAAGAGTTTATTGATTAAAACTTGGATACTGTCATGCATGTATATAACAACACAAACAAAAAATCACCAAATTTTCCAGTATATACAATATATAATAAAATGAGAAGCTCTCTACTTGATTGTCATTTACTACAAGCTTAAATAATCAGTGATCACTAGAAGTTTTATTATATTTTAAATCCCCATTGATAGATTGTTTTCTATTTGCTTTTATTAATAATGCTTGGGATTCAAGAGTAGAAATGATGTATTTATACAACCACCTCAACATTTTGTCATTTACAACAACAACCAGAAATTCAAGTCATTCTAAAGTTATGAGACCAAGTCAACTATAGATTTCAGTTTTAGTATTATCAATTTTTTTTTTTATTAAGAAGTATAAGTTTTGGCCATTGTTTTATGTATCGATATAAAAAAATTATTTATATTTGATATTTATTGAATTTGAAATATATTTCCAAGTTTAAAAGAATATATTAAAGTTCAATACTACAAAAAAAAATGATTAATAATCTGTTATATATTTATTGAGAGGTTGTTATTATTAGAAGATAGCTAAAATAAACATTTCAATTTTCAATATACAATCTTTAATATTAAAAGAAATAATGGATTCAAAATAAGATTAATATAATTATAATTTATAATGCTCTATTAGAAATATATTTTCATCATAATGATCTTAAGTCACTACAGTTTGTAATATAGCTCTAAAGTTGAGATGCTAGAATAATTTATGTTAAGAGTTACTGATAATGATAGAGATTAGCTTGGCTATATTATTCTATTGCCTAGTTAATCTAATTGCATTTAAGCTAAGAGCTTAATAAAGACTTATAAACATGAAACAGTGTGGGCTTTGAGCGTCCCATCATCAGATTTTTAATAGGATGGACGGCTGAAGAGTTGGAGGGTGGAGTGGATTGAAGCTTGTCCATTAAAGTATGAAGATTGGCAACTTAATATAAATCTGAGCTCTTATTGTATATATGTGTAGAGATGATAATCTGAACCAACTGGCAAGTGCTGGCTTAGCACGAAATACGAATATTGGTGATTATTTATCTTTTAGACATATGTGTGGTCAAGTGTATCAGTGGTATAAGATAGTGTGGAGAGTTGAGGGTTGTGTGAAAGTCTGAGCTCAAAATACCCTATATATTACATTGTTTGTACAGGTATATATATATAGCCTATATGTTAGATATTAAACATTGAAACTATAATTTAAATTAAACATTGCTATCAATAATGTGATGGTTATCTAAAAATAGTTCATTTACCCGATTGTTTTTGCGTTTTATGGTCAGTATACTAACATTCAATATTGGATAACGAGTTGAGTTATTGCTGATAGCCCAAACCACCTAACTTAAGAATTTTCGTGATTCATTAAAAAAAAAAAGAAATTTCAAATAGAAATATCAACTTCAGACTGGATTTGAATTTAAGCTTATAAAGGCTTACATTAATTTTTATATCTTGCATTGTAAATCTATTCTTTCTTATAGAGTTTGGATGTATAAAATAGGCGCGGATTTTTCTTTTATTCTCTATTGTTATTTACTTTTGAGGTTGTGTGCTTAATATAATTTAGAGTGTTCTGTATTAAATATACACCTGGCTGACAAAAACTAATGTGATACTTGCATTTGGTATTTATAATTGGAAAAAGTAAAAAATAACTTTGTTTTTAAAGACTGCAATAATATTTTATACAAATTCTTTTTTTTTTTCTCAATTTATTTCATCTTGGTCATCTTGTTACAGTTACCTCCTTGGGAAACGACGGATGTCATGCGATCTCACATAATCAGATGGGCGGGAAACAAGTCCTGGTGATTTTAATTAGCCCAGAAATAAATTTAGATTTCTTTTGATTAATGCCGCAGCGTAGCTATGAGGAATTTTACACTTTCAAGAAGTTTCGATTTGCGAGTCTCACCTGAAGAACAAATTTTAATTATTTTAAATATATTTGTCAGTTATTAAATTTTAAAATATAATCACTTCGAAGATAAAAAATATATATTGCACTTAAATGTAAATGTATTAAAAGATTCAAAAAATAAGATTGAAACCATATAATGAATTTATTCAGACTTGCTGTTCATATAGCGGTAGAGGTAAAAGAATCAACTCCGCCGGATCGCTTTACTCTGCAGAATAGTGTAATTATTTGAAGGTTACAACCCTATTTTAATTGGACCCAACCCGCTTTAAATGTGAAGCATAGAAGAGCAGGCTATACATATAGATGACGATCTTTTTGTAGATAAGAATGACAAAGAAAAGCATCAATGTTTCGAAAACATTCAACAGTGGTTTTACCACACTCCTAGCCAGCGCCGAAACAAAGTTACGGCTATCACGTGATAATTCTACAGTCAGCAAGTTAATTAAAAATAAACAAGTTCAGAGTAAAAGCATTTGAAAATGGCCGTCTAGACTTATTCAATTCTTCGCTAAAATAGTAATAGACCCAGTTTTACTTTATGTGAGAAGTTTTCATAAAATAAAAAAAACCTGACGATTTTTGTTAAGAAAAATATTTTTGCATTTCTATTTCATTGAAAGTAGTTCAATATTGTTGTCCATTCTAGGACAAAAAAAATGAAGAAATTTAAAATTAAAATAACTTAAAACATAAATTCATGGATCTTTTTTTTTCCACTTGAAAAAAATTAATGTTAAATATTATTCATTTTTGTTGTACATATGTGTCAATTAAACATCTATTTTAATAAATTCACTGAAAGATGAAGTCGAAACATATAAAACCATTTTTTCCTTATATTAAATATCGTTAGGAATGAGCTTTAGAAATGTTAGACAAATTTATCGTTGAACTGTCAACACAAATTCACATAAGGTAAGCAATATAAATATGTGCAGAAAATAATATGTTCATTAAGTCAGTTCATTTAGATATTTAAATACTTCGGTAATAAATAAAAAAAAAGAGTTGGCTATTAATTAAAAAAAAAAAGATTTCTCTGAGCTCTGAGCAGTGTGAATTTCTAACATTTACTCTATAAGATATTACCATTGCAGTTGCTTTACCATGATATTACTTACATGGAATATAGATCATGGGTTGACTGTCCAATACAAATCAGGGAATTTTCAGACTTATTTCTGAGTTTAAGACAACAAAAAAATTTTTTTTAACTGAGATATTAATTGAGGTTTTTTGAAGACTGACTCTCTTTTTATATTTATAAATATTGCCGACAAAATTATAACTTCATTTTATGGAGTCTGAAAACATCAGGCCAAGATAGTAATTTGAAGAAGATATTAAAAATTATTTTCTTACAGACTTGGTTTTGCCATTCGATGATAATTCTTTTATAGGACCAGGCCAATCAATTTTGTTGCCTGACTAAGCCTTAAAAACTACACTTTTCGGAGAACCTCAATGTTCAGAGATATGCCTACAAACTGAGGTTCAAATCCAGGTCAAATGAATTATTTCATCAGACAGAATTTTTTTTTTAAGGCACACAACTCTTGCAAACGATTGTTTAGCAAATGGCTATTCTATCTATCCTTTGCTGGAAGTTAAAACAAATGTGGAAACTGCTTCAATTGGCAAGCTTGAAGAGCACTGCTTTTTTCTTCCTCTATGAAGACTGTTCGAGTGACCTTTGCCTTGCAATGAGCAAAGAAAATAAGACAAAATGTATCCGTACACACGCATATATATATATATTTATAGTCGTTTTGAACTCAGACTTTCAAGTTCCCATTAGCTATATAATCTATCTCATACAACAGATACACATGACCACACACATGTGAAAAAAAAAAAAGTTCTCCAATATACATATTTCATGCGGAACCAGAACTCATCATTTGGTCCATATCATCATCTTACACACACACATATATATATAATCAGTGCTCATTTTATATTAAGATAGCAAATCTGAAAACTTTAATGGATAGACTTCAATCTACTCCACCTCCAATTCTTAGCTATCCATACCATTGAAAATCTGATGATGGGAACAGCCAAATCCTTGATGGTGCCAATTATTGTCACGCCCATGTTGACTTTACTGACTCATGTATAGGATCTTGTCTGTTTAAATACACAGGAGAGGGATGAATAAGATACAGGCTGAATCAGAAATATTTAAATGCAGGTACACTTTATATCCCTGAAGTTTAGATATATTTATAGTGGATTTGAACCCAGACTTTTAAACTCTGTTCAGCTTTCCATTTTATCTCATACAATTGATACACATGACCACACACATGTGAAAATAAAAAATGATTTTCAATATATGTATTTCATGCTGAACCAGTACTCATCAGTTGATCCATATCATCATCTCCCCCACATATATATTATCAGTGCTCAGTTTATATTAAGATAGCAAACCTTCAACCTTTAATGGACAGGTTTCACTCTAACTCCACCCTCCAACTCTTAGCCACCCATACCATTGAAAATATAATGATGGAATAGCCAAATCCCTTGATGATACCAATATTATTATCATACCCATCTTGACTTTAAGTCACTCTGACCCCTCATATATAGGTCCTTGTCTATTTAAATACACATTGTCAGATTTTCAATGGTATGGATGGTTAAGAGTTGGAGGGTGGATTAGATTAAAGCCTGTACACTAAAGTTTGAAGATTTGCTATCTTAATATAAACTGAGCACATATTATATATGTGTGTGGGAAATGATGATATGGATTAACTAATAATGCATGCTGGTTCAGTATGAAATATGTAATTTGGAGAATGTTTATTTTTTTCACATGTGTGGGGTCATGTGTATTGGTTCTATGAGATAGATTGGATAGGTGAAGGTAGCTTGAAAGTCTGGGTTCAAGTCCACTATAATTGCAGTTAAACACCAGAAATATAAAGTATACCTGTATAGTCAACAAAATAAATTAAAATATAATTTTAAAAAAAAAAACAATCATAAAATACAATATATTAAATCAATTTTTGGTCTCTAGTTACAACAACAAATAGCTTTGATCACTTCTTTATGATTTGTTGTTTTACATATAGTCTTTTCTTCAAAAGTTCTTGTTAGATCACTTAATCTTGGAACACTGGTGTCCATAAATAATTTTACAAATTTTTAGTTAGAAAAACTTGTTTCATATATAATGTCAGTAGAATTTTTTTGGGCCACAGTAACATATGAAAATATGCATTTAAAATCATTACTTCAAATATAACAATATGGATTCAACCATTCACTTCCTACAAGACCAATTTCTCCTCACATTCAGTCGACAGAGAAAAAAGCTTAGACCTTGCATCTTTTACCAAAGTAAATAAATGAGACAATTATCAAATATTATTTAAGTAAATTGCTGTGCATAATTTGATGTAGAGGCCAAATGGACACTCTGAAGTTCAAGGACCATATCTCATGACCTAGCTCTGTTACTTCCAGTGCTGAAACTTTTTATAGTATTTTAAAGTCGTTAATCTTGTGTTTAGATTTGTAGAGGTCTCTACTGTTGCATTTTAGGTGCATAGTCTTAAGGTTATAACCTTAATATATATTACTTACATAATGATTATGCGCTTTACAAATTATTAATTACAACTTGAAATTCCCAAACAGTAAATTTTTCTATTATTTTTATTGATTTTTAATCCCCATTCCATGTTCATGGGACTAGTCATTTAATTTTACTTCCAAATTGTTTTTCATAATCCTTTTTGCAAATAATATTTGAAGTATATAATTGTTTCTGAATTCATTTTATTTAATTCATTTCTTTAATAGCCAATTATACAGGCTATATATATATACCTGTACAAACAAAGTAATATATAGGGTATTTTGAGCTCAGACTTTCACACGACCCTCAACTCTCCACTCTAGCTCATACCACTGATTGAAGCCTGTCCATTAAAGTATGAAGATTGGCTATCTTAATATAAATCTGAGCACTTATTGTATATATGCGTAGAGATGATAATCTGGACCAACTGACGAGTGATGGTTTAGCATGAAATATATATATTGGTGGTTGTTTATCTTTTAGACATATATGTGGTCAGTGTATCAGTGGTATGAGATAGAGTGGAGAGTTGAGGGTCGTGTGAAAGTCCGAGATCAAAATACCCTATATATTAATTCATTTCTTTATAACTTGAGAAATTCTTTTGCTAACTTTAAATCTGTAAACTAAATGGCAAAACTTTTAAATATATTAAATAATACAATTCCAATTTTTTAATAAAAACTTTTTATTTCTATATTAATATATGTAAATGATAATTAAAAACCAAAAGTTTTCATTATTAATATATAGTATTCATTAAGGTAATAACAATAGCAATTTGAAATATATATATACGTAATAAAATATAGACACTTATGTATATGTTATCAACTGTCATTCACAATTTTGAATATGGCCATTCAAACTTCAAAATAGAAAAAAAAATAAAAAGACAAATGATAATGACGATGATGATGATAATAATAATAATATTGAATTAATACTATAGTTACTATAGTATAGCACGGTTGGCAAACAAATATTCTTAGTGTCAAACTTAAAAAATTACCTGAAAACTCTTCCAAGTTCAAGGTAAAATTTATTTAAAAATAATTTAGTTATCAAATATATTTAGACTATATATTTTTTCCCAAAATAAAACAGTTTTCGAATAGAAATGTTGTAAATAACAACGAACAATTCACTACTATAAAAAATATGTCAATAGAATTCCCAAAGTTATCTCTAAATAACGCAGCTATAAATAGCACATATGCAAGGGTTACAAAAAATTCAGCAACCAGTCATAATAAAACTTCAAGTCAAAACTTTAACAAAGCAAATCCACTTTCCGAATGTCAAACATAAACGATATTCAAGATTTAGATTTAAAACACAAGAAATTACCCCCCGCCCCCATTAACAGGTTGGACAGTCGAAACTTTAGCAAATATTTTAGAAAAATACAACAACATCATTCCCCGGAGTTTATTTAATTCATTTAAACGTGTTTTTTTCCCCACCAAGATCGATTGTAATATCTTCCACAGATTCCAACTGCTCATTATATCGGTTCCCTGGCCAATCATTCTTCGAGGCGCTTACAGCACACGAGTTATGGCAGACAATATCTAAAATAGCCGATCTCACAAATCCTAGATACGTAACTATCAAGTTTTTTGAAATAAATCAAAAGCAGCGTTTTTTAACTTTAATTAAGGTAACTATGTCTTAGTATCAATAGATCAAAACAAACAAAGCATTCTTACAGGAATACTCAAAAACACATATTTCAACTACACAATTCAAGATTTCCAAAAAATAGTGCAGCCCTTTGGAAAGGCAATATCAAATATACTCAAAAGACACCTCTATACCAATAGCAAAAAATAACTATGAATTAAGTCAACACAAAACATCGATCCAAACTCCATTCCCAAACAGATATTAGATCAAGAGGCTATGCTATGCCTCTACATAAGAGGTTTAAAACCTAAATGACTTTTCTAGCCAGCAAAAAAGCCAAAACAATGCAACACCCTGTCAGAAACTTCACAATCAAGAAAACAACAATACTGTCACAGACAAAATGAAAACTAATTTACAACAAGATCAAAACAGGAAAAAACGATAACATGACTTCCACCAATTCTATAAAACAAACAAATTCAACCAATAATAATGCATACAAACAACCTATCTCACAACAAGAGAAAGATGCTGAGACCAATTCAATGACCATAGAATCAAACCAATTCCCATCATCCAATGAAATCACCAATTCAGAAATAAACAAGATGCCTCATATAATAACTAACAAAATCTCAACACAAATTATGGAAACAATCACACCATCCATAACAATCATCAAAACACCCAAACAAGAAAGCAAAAGAAAACCAGGTCGTCCAATGCCAAAATTCGACAATAAAAAATTAAACCAACAACAATGAACATATATCAACATATCTAATCTTGCAGCTGATAGCAACATACACATGGAATTTGATAATCCACAATTAAATATTAATCTAAAAACAAATTCACTTCTCCATGGATCATCGTATGAGACTTACTCATCAACTACACAAACCAACCCTCAAGATCAATAACCTTTGCAAATCAAATAAACAAAATATGCTCAAGTTTACATTATAGATCCACTAATAATATCATCATCACATAATTCAATAATCAAACTAAAGAATGAAAATAAAAATAACAGCATTTAATGTTAGAGGCATTAATTCAGTCTCAAAGTTACACCAACTTCACACATGGATAAACATTGTAAAACCACATGTACTTGGCCTTCTTAAAACAAAAATATACAGCAGCTCACATATAGATTCTTCAAACTATCTAAATACATGGTTTTTGTGCCTGTTCATAGGATGCCTCATCACCATCTGGAGGTACTGGCATGCATATTGTTCCCACTAATATATTTACATCATTTAAAATTATATACATTGACTCAAATTTACTAATTGCCATGTTTTACAACTGCATCACAGCAATCAATATAATTTTTGTCTATATTTCTCCAAGTCCCCCCATCATATCATATATCATTCTCACAATGAACTCTTTTTTAGCATCAACTTCTTATGCAACTATCTTAATGGGCAATTTTAACATGACTTATAATACATCTGCATCTACAGGACTTCACCAATTAGCCATACCACTTATGGGTGGTGAAGGGTTTCTCCCTTTAAATTCAATCTCATTTCATAATAGACAATTTGCAACACTTATTGATTTGTGCTTTTACTCACCAATACTCTATTATCTAATTGAAATAACTCTAAATTCTTCTCCATTCTCCAATTACTCAGCACAAACACTCACATTAAATCTAACAGATATACAAACAACTTCAACTCTACTACAAAAAACAATGTGTATATTCCTTCCAACATCAACAACAGAGTTTTTATTTTCAGAAACATATATCATGTTATGAAAACTCGATGCAATTGTACTTGATCCAATCCAAAAATATTTAGCATTTATTAATATACTCTCATTTAACATTAATCATTTAACACATAATTCACTCCCACCCTCTTATCTTCTAGCAACAGCAGATGAAATACACAAACGGATCACTATTTGCCAACCAGTACAAGACTCTCAACAAAATATGTACAAACTTACACTAATATATAACAATATATCCAATAAACTTAAAGAATACTTAACTGCAAAAAAGAAAAATCTGCCTTTGTCAACCTTATACATGGTCTAGAGGTTACATACATTGGGCCCTTGGACATCCCCCAATCTTGAGAGTCCCCAATCAATACAAGTTGAAGGACTCTCATGCGCTGACCAAAATATGATACAGTCTATTTTTCAGCACTTTAAAAAAAACTCTAGGAGCAACAAATCTTTACACCAGCACATAACTATTTTGGACCACCAGAAACAGATGCTCCATTTAACCCTGACCAGTATACAGCCAAACTTGCCACTATTGACAACATGTGTCTGGAACAAGTGGCATCCCTAAGTTTGTTCTTTTGCACTTAAGCCAGTTTACTACACAATATATATGCAATCTAGCCAACTACTTGTCACAGAAAATTTACAACATCAAAGAACTAAATACCATAGCCATCATACCTTTTAATAAAAAAACAATTCACATATCAACACTCATCAATCTTTTCCCTATTTTTATGGGACCATTAGCCATTAAGATATTAGAAAAGGTCATTGAAGATCAACTTGAACAACATATACTCCCACTAATCTCACCCTTCCAGTTTGCTAAAAAAGAATCATCCACAGGACAGGCTGTACTACTTTTCAAAACAATCCTGACTACAGTACAAAAACAGAAAAAGTACACACCAGTTGCTGGCCAATTACACACCAAGGAAGCTTTTGACTCAGTGCCAATAAAAATACTAGATAAAGTAGCAACATCATTATCCCTCCTGCACTACTCTACGTAATTGCTAATCTTTTTTTTAATAGACAGATTCACATCACACTTAATGGTAGAAAATTGCCAACATTCACATCCACCCAATCAATCTCACAAGGCTTACCTTTAAGTTCCCTTCTTTTCACCTTTTATATTAATCCACTCATAAGGAAAATTCAACAAAAAATGCCAGGAATTCAAATCCCATACACTCAACAGTACATGCCATGTATAGCATACATGGATGACATCACCATATTTCTAAAGTCTTGTAAATAATTTTCAATATTACAAAAAATATTAGATGAATACACTTCTAACTTTAAACTATGATTCAACCTCAATAAAATAGCTGCCTAGTTTATAAACACAACCAAGCCTTATACAAAATTATTTCAAGGCAAACCTATTACTTTTCTCGGCTTTCCATTTTATATGGGACTAGCACAATGAAACAAAATAAACTACTAGAAACTGCAACAAAAATCACAATCTCTCTTTCAAAGGCCTATCTCTCTATTTACTCCAAAGTCCAATTATTTAATATGCCCATTATTACCAAAATTATCTATTTTTCTCTCATAAAATTTTTTAAAACATTTTAACTCGAAAATATCATCACTTTGCACCAAGCTACTATGGGGGCAAAAAGCTGTTGCAGTATCAGCTAAATGCCTTAGCAGAACACCCACTAACAACAGACTAGGCCTTCACACCATTCACATATTTTACATACAAAAAAAAAAGTTAACCTCCTAGCATCAACCATAAGACAATTCCCTTCACTTTCATGCTTACTCACAGTCACACCAATGGATACATCACCACCATCCTCCAAATATATACCATTCCTCATACAGTCCACCACAAGTATATCTAATCAAATAGATATCCAATCCACAAACAAATACATATACTCGAAAATATACAACTTATTATACCCAGATGTCCTCGAAGAAACACTTGCACCAATGCGAGGAATCAACAACTGTCAATTACTAAGAAGGTTCAGAAAATGGTCATTAGAACCTACATATTTCAATTTAAATCTTGAGAATAAATTTACATGCACTGCCAACATCATATTTCTTCTGTTTTCCATGTCTATATACCAATATTGATCCATTCTACAATCTTTGTCACACAGCAGAGGAAACACAACAACACATATTTTATACTTGCCAAGCTCTATCTAATACACATAAAGTTATGATTGATACCTATCGATGACAAAACATATCAATAAGCAATATCATGGAATCATATAAAAAACCTACACCCACAGTACAAGCAGTCACTTTCCTATTATATGCATGCTGGTGCACTCATTGCGCCTTCATATTCAGAAATAACACCTGACAAATCTGGTCACTTGTACAAACAAACTACAACAATTAAGGACCCAAGATTACAAAATTACTCTTCCAGACATCATAGCAGCAACATGGTCACTTATAAAACAATCTTCCAACCTATAACCAGAGGACATTGGCTCAAATAACCAACATCCATTCACATTTCCATAAACACAACAATAGACATTGCTCACTCATCTAGACATTTTCCAAACAATTGGATAATATTGTAAACACAAATTAATTAATAGACATAGTAGTTATACCAACAAAAAAAAGTATAAGGACCACAAGCGAACTCATAAAAAGTAAAACTATCCTAATCAATAAACTTAAGTCACGATTGCTCCTGTAACACAACACAATCAAAATTTGTAAAATTTATGTAACCTTTTTG
Source organism: Epiperipatus broadwayi (assembly GCA_028023455.1). Classification (NCBI taxonomy): domain Eukaryota; kingdom Metazoa; phylum Onychophora; class Udeonychophora; order Euonychophora; family Peripatidae; genus Epiperipatus; species Epiperipatus broadwayi. Next base: position 2,590,379 of record JAQFVV010000164.1, read on the forward strand.
ATGAATCAATAAAGATAACTTTTTGAAGCATCATCATCATCATCACAATAATAACAACAACCCATTTTGGGCCTAAACAATCAGAAACTTGTTAGAAGAGTTAGATTCTGGAACCTTGAGCTGAAATATTTTGATTTTCTAATAAAGCTTAACTTGGGGTCATTACCAACCCTTTACTTTTATAAATATAAAAGAAATTTTACAAACATTGATGTTTTTTGTCCCCTATGTCAAAAAGAGTTTGAAAATCAAGAACATATATTCTATGATTGTAGATGTTATGATAATATACACATTGCTCTTTACCAAGCTTTTTTGTTACTTAATATTGAATATCTTTTTGAAACCTACTCAATAGGAATTTTTCCTAGGATAAGAGCTAGTATATTCATCTTGTATGCACTATGATATACTTGATGCTTTTTTATATATAATAATAATAATAATAATCCTAGAAGGCATCCTAATACATTTTGGATTAAACTGAAGATTATTAGGGAAAGAGACAGAAAACTTGCCACATATAATATTTTTCATGATACATGGTCCTTAATGCATCAACAACTGAGACTGCGCTAAAGTGATATAACCTAATTGCAACAAAGCTGTATCATTTTTATATGTATATAATATTAAATGCCTTTAAAAAAAATTAGACACTAAAGAATTATATAATATTATGTAGCTTGTATTAATTTATGTAACCTTTTTTTTCTTTCAATATATATAATCAAATTTAATTTTATGTAACCTTTTATATAGTTACTAATCAGTTATATGTAACCACATTGATGTAAACTTGTGATGTAACCTATGGTGTTTTTTTTTTTTCAAATATGTAACTATTTTGAATTTCAATAAAGCTCCTTTGAAACATAATAATAATAATGATGATGGTGGTGATGATGATAATGATAATAATAATAAAAAGAAGAAGAAGAAGAATTTATTTATTTATTTATTTTGACTACATCAAATAAAGAAATCTAATAAGCATAACAAATGCTTTTCATAGCTTTTACAAATATTATACAAAATTTTTATATAAAGCAATTGGCATAATCTTACAATAAAACAATACATATTAATAAACAACAAAATATACATTAAAATAAAGAATAGAATACAAAATAAACTGAATATAAACCAATATTATAAATTATGCACAAAACAACTACAAAATAAAAACAAAGACACATCACTAATGTAATTTTATAGACCCAGAAAAATATTTTTTTAAATTCCTTTTTAAACAAATTCATACTTTCTATGTTAAACACATAACATGGTAATTTACTGAATATCAATAATAATAATGATGATGATGATGACGATGATGATGATGATGATAGTAGTAGTAGAAGTGGTAGTAGTTCAGCAGCAACAGTCCATTTATTCACCGCAAGTTAAAGAGCTCTAATTTTCCATGCTCCAAAAGTACTCAAAACCTAAGCCTAAGAAGATAAAAACCATATCCCAATATACCTTTTTCAGTTTTCAATTAATTGATAATTAATTAATAATTTTGTGTTACATTATTAATTTAAAATTTTCAATTAAAATCAAGTTATCCAACGATACTTTTAGAAAACAATATGGAGACAAAACCAGATGCTTCCCGCCAATATTACCAGCATATAGTTTCAAAATCCAAAGTTTAGTCAAACATAAGCTTATTTTTAATTTTATTGTAGCAAATTCTGATCTTTGTTGGGGGAAAAAAAATTCTAATTACAAATTTCCCAGCAAGTAGTTCACTTGCTCACAAACAAGTTAACAAGCTCTGGTTTTTATGCTTAAAAAGAATTCAAAACTTTAGTTTAATACAAGATAGTAATATACCTTTAATCTATTGATTACTTACTTCTAATTTTGAGTTACCTTTTTAATTCGAATTTCCAACTAAAATCAAATTACCTAATGCTATTTTTTTAAAAAGCCATCTGATTGACCGGTGTCTGTCGCCAATAATACCAGCATAGAGTTTCATAGTCCAAAAGTCAGATAAGCATATGCTTAGTTTTAACGTTATTGTAGCGAACTTTGATTTTTGTTTAGTAATAAAAATTTGTTCAAGTTCCCAGCAATTAATTTACTTGCTCACAACCAAGTTAACAAGCTCTGTGATTATATTTATAAATAAGTCAAAACTTTAGATTAGCAAGAAACAAAATTAACTTTATATACCTTTTTCAATTTCCAATCAGTTGATAATTAATTCAAATCTTCAACTAGCATCAAGTTACTAGATAATTTCAAAAAACATAAGTCACTTTCAATAGCAATGCTGACCCTAACTACTTATCCAGATTTACTGTCTTTCTATGTCTGGACCCTCTAACCATGAATTTCACACTTAAATCACATCAAAAAACTCACTTGGCCTCTATCTCTAACATAGGCTGTCCCAGAGTCTGACCAACCTATGACAAAGTCTAACTCAACAATAGCAATCAGTTCTAATGTAACTATACCAGCAGCTCCCTCTGGAAATCAGGACCCTCTACTCATGGATATCACACTTAAATCTTAACAAAAGCCTTACTCCACTTCTATCTTTAACACACAGATAAACCCAGTGTCTAACCAACCTGTCACAAACTTCAAGTTAACAATGGCAACCAATTCTAACATAACTGACCCCCTCTTTCTAGAACACTCATCTATTCAAATGCACCAAAAAGCAGGCATGGTAGAGATTGTACCATTTATGAAAACAATCCCACCATATCTTTCATACACACCAACACCCTCCCCAACCTACATTGCTAATGAAACCAAGAGAAAAACCTGGTCATCCAAAGAAGATCCAGCACCCTAAAAAATCAAAAATAACACATTGATCTCATATCAGCATGGACCTCACAGTCAAATTCCACACTATCAGGAAAATTCTAGTCCCTTACCTATGTTATCCAGGCAACTCAACCACATAAAACTAAACCTGGTTTGTATCTGTAGTGTAAGGGTAGCTTACAATCCGATTGAGTCCAGCCTTTGTTTACTCACATCACCAAATCAAACTCATTTAAAATGTAAGATTAATTAATAGGTGGTTGAGTATGCATTATCATTTTATAGAGTAAACATACACTTATTTATTAAATACTATATTGAATAAATGTCACAATAGACTAATTTCCCTTATCTAATAAAATTATAAAAACACTAGTATACCAATAATGAATTAAATGTCAACGTATTGTACATAATGATACAAGAGTTAGACTTGGTAATCATAGCAATGACCTAATGTCAAGCCAGTCACTAGCTAACCAAATGAGGAAGGTAAAAGCAGTAATTCTGTTATGTAATTTTATTTTTACTTTATAATCAATATAATATGCACAACAATAGATATATACAGCAATGGAAAAGGAAATAGAAATGTGGGTATACTAAACAACAGAAACTAAACCCAGTACAAAAGCAAACCCAGTTCATTTCCATCATCTTTTATTATTTTCAAAAGGATATAATAACTGTATAACACCAACATTTAAAAATTGAATGTTCGAATCTAAGAGAATATGAACGACTTATTCAAACATTCAAAATTATTTGTCTAATCTTCGTAACACAAAATTATAAAAAGCTATAGCTGTTATTTAACTCAGGAAAAGGTTTTGATAAATTTGTGTGATTGGATAAAAATAACTCAACTGATTTTAAATTGACATTTAAAATAAAAACTGCACTACTATTCAAAAATGGATAAAATAGAGAAAAAGAATATTGCCAGCATATATATATATATAAATGATAAAATAATTCTTTTCTTATAAAAGCTATTAAATACCAAACAGTGAATTAATGAAATTTAAATCTTTTATGAACTGCAGAGCAATGTATTTTGGCTAATTTAACATTGCTGTAGGCCCTGAGTGCTATTGTCCCCAGGAAGCATGATGATTTAATATTCACCTTATAATGCCTAATAAAACATCAAATGTCCTGTCTTAAATGTCTTGATGGATCCAGAAGGAAAGAAACTACAGAAATTGGAAATAACATCATTTCAAGTGCATTGCTAAGAAGTTCCCATGAGTGATGCATGACTTGTCAAAGAAGGATGATATGAAAAGTGAGAGACTGTATCTATAAAAGATATTATTTGTCAAATTCATGATTCATGAACATTATTCAAGATGATTTGAAGAAAGTTTTAATTTATTATGTATTATTTTATATATATATACATTTGTAGAATTCTATTTTTATTTTACTTCCATACTTGGAAACCTGAACTATCTACAACTTGGTAGAGTTCACTGTAATTGAAATCAAGAAAGTATGGGGGAGGGGGATTGTTAAGTTAAACAAAATCTTTTTTTTTGTTAAATAAAACTTAAGTCAGCTCTCCCTCCATAGTGACTTTATGTTCATATTAAGAACATACACTAGCTACAGAACAGAGTTTGTGTTGTTTATTTATTTTTTGTTAACTAATGATTGTTTATATTTGTTTATTCAGTGTGAATAACTAATCTTCCTGCATAGATGTTCTTTTCTATCAACCATAGGAAACTTGTACATAGATAGGAGGTCCCCAAAGGAGATGGAATTTCTACAGCTGGAAATGGACAATCAAGCTATTGTACATACATTGATATAATATTGTAAAATAGTTAGTCAGCTTCGTGATCATTGTAATAATGAATTAATGATTTTTTTGTTAATTTTATCTGCTTTGTAAATATTTTGTACCGTGTCATGTATACCTACCATGCATAACGGTTGGAATAATAAGCACATTTAATCGTTAATATGAGAGAAATACATAGTTGACCCATACAAAAATAAATACATTTGTTATCATTTTAAAAGAGTTTTGAATTTTTATTTTGTTAGTCAGTAAATGGTGTTAACTTGATTTTCATTAAAATGGTCTCTAGTTTTTCAAAATTATTTATTCATTCTTTCATCAATTTATAATCAGATATACATGCATATACACACACTTTCTTTTTATATCATAATATAGTAATATGGTTAGATGAACTCTTTACTCAATTGGAATCTATATAGAGGTTTGGCAATTGCTATCTAAAGTAAATTTACCCCTGAAGAGAGCTGAAGGCAACATTCTCCCTGAATTTAAATATTGTGGCATAATGAAATCCAAAAGAGGGATGAGGTATGGATGAACTAGCCTAAATTGTATCTGAATTAAATGTGTAAACTTAAAGCTAGCCAATTGGAGGTGGACACAATCATTGGTTAGGTACTTCATTGAATCATTCACAGCATTCTACCAGAAGACCTTAGGTGTGTTCTCCCTCTTTTGGCAGATCATTACAGTAGATCAGTGGTCTTCAACCTGTGGACCAGCGCCAGTCTGCAGATGTTTCCTGCCAGTCTGCACTAGACTGGCAGGAAAGTTTGTAATAACAAAATAATAAGATTTTAAACTTTTAATTAATATAAACAATTTTTATTTATTTCTTCATCACAATTGCTTAAATAAAATTAATTATAAATCAAAATTTTATTTAAATTATTAGATATTATAATTACTAAATAATAATCAAAGGAATTTATCTGAAAATGCAATCTTTAAAAAACAAAGTGTCAATTTCATGATAATTGTACCACTCCTTACATGTCAATTTTTATACCTAGTAGGTATTTTTATATTGCATCAGCTCATTTATTGGTCACATATAGCAAAAAAATTTATTGCATTTGTATCATCTTTTTATTTTGTGTGTGACATTTCTTTTTGAAATTGCAAACTTCACAAAATAAAGACAGATCATTGATGATGATTTCCCTTCATTGAGAATGTAAACTATTATCTTTTTTTTTTTTTTTTTTTTAGCAAAATGACATCTTTATAATGATTGTTTTATTTCTGTGTGACACTTTACCAAAACAACTTTTCCTTCTGCTTCTTTTTTTTTAATTGGGTAAAAATGAGATTTAAATAACATCAGATTCAAAATTTAAAAAAAAAGTTCTTTTATTATACAAACTCCATATATATTTAACTTCATCTTGTATATTTAACATTAAATACAGATATTACATTTATCATAATCATTGTCATGTAATTACACTAGCTATGATATTTCCCAACTTTTAGGTGAATAACATTTTATTTTTGCATGTTTTAACAATGAAATAATAAACATAGCAATGCAGGCACATTAATGAGAATATACTGTTTTCTGTAGCAGTATGACTGCGCAACTCTAAAGTGTTCAGCATGTGAAGGTAAACAACATTATTACAATACACAGTAATTAGTGTGTTGTTTTGGTCAGTTATAACAATTATGCTCATCTAAGGCTAAGCAGTTTAAATCTTTAAGAAAATTTATCTGTAGACTTCTGCTGGTCCTCAAAATCTTATCCTTATTTTTGCCAGTCAGCAGGTATGAAAAGGTTGAAGACCACTGCAGTAGATACAGCAGTCCAGAGCATGTAAAATTTATATAATCTTGAATAAATCAATAAAATAACTTTTACATATGTAAACCTACAACTATAGATTGCCCATGTAACTATAGCAATCCATGCCATGTAAAACCCTTGTAACTAATACACAGACATAACATGATCACCATTTTGCCTTTGTTTACAACTAATACACAGCATGAAAAAAAATTTATAATCTCATGTAAATCAATAAATCAACTTTTACATATGGAAGTTTACATTTATGGATTGCCCATGTAACAACAACAATCCAAGCTATGTAAAACCCTTGTAACTAATCCACAGTATGTAAAAAATTTTGCAATCCTGTGTAAAACAATAAATAAATTTTTATATATGTAAACCTACAACTACAGATTGTCCATGTAAACACAACAATCTAAGCTATGTAAAACACTTGTAAGTCTCTAAGACAAATAAAGTTTATCTTTGAAACATAATAATAATAATAGTAATAGTAGTAGTAATAGTAGTAATAGTAGTAGTAGTAGTAGTAGTAGTAGTAGTAGTAGCAGCAGCAGCAGCAGCAGTAGTAGTAATAGTAGTAGCAATGTTAATAATAATAATCATTATCATCATCCCAATGAAAATAATCAACAATACTCTTCTTTAGAATGACTTTGAGATAATTTTTTTTGACATAAACAGAATCTGACTAACACAAAACCATGATGAAATTCATTACAAAGAAAGTTTTTAAAAGTATTTTATTGTTTATTCATTTCCCATATCCAATCTAATGAAGATGTGATTTTACAATAATGGGTTTTATAAATTTTAATACATTAAAGATCAGCCTTTCCAAGCTATTGTGCATGCACTTTTTACGAGTGTTAATAATAAATGAATACTTTTATTCTCAACACAAGATATAGTATTTATGAAAGAATAAAATGAATCCACTTATTTTTTCCAACCCAAATGCTTATATATGGTCAAATCTTAAGTACTGGAAATGAAAGCATGAGGATAGACCACTCACTTTAAATTACTGTATTTAAGATTTGCCCATTTATAAGCATTTGGGTTGGAAAGAATAAGTGGATTCATTTTATTCTTTCATAAATACTATATCTTGTGTTGGGAATGAAAGTATTCATTTATTATCAACACTCATAAAAAGCACATGCACAATAGCTTGGAAAGGCTGATCTTTAATGTATTACAATTTATAAGACATAGCGCTATAAAAATAATTGCTTATTTACATATGTTTAAGTTTCAGTTGAGAGTAACATTTAGTAAATTCTAGATAATTTCATCATCATCATTCATTCAGACATCATAAACAGTAATTTAAAGTGAGTGGTCTACCCTCATGCTTTCATTTCCAGTACTTAAGATTTGCCCATATATAAGCATTTGGGTTGGAAAGAATAAGTGGATTCATTTTATTCTTTCATAAATACTATATCTTGTGTTGGGAATGAAAGTATTCATTTATTATTAACACTCGTAAAAAGCGCATGCACAATATCTTGGAAAGACTGATCTTTAATAATGGGTTTTGTAATAGCAATATTAGTGATTAAGCCAATGCACATGCACTTTAAAGATAAATTATAAATGAATACTCTCACTTTTTTCCAGACACAAGATACAGTATTTTAGAAAGAATGGAATGAATCCACCCATTCTTTCGACCCAAATATTTATGTATGGGTAAATCTTAAGCATATGGAAATGAGAGCATGAAGGTGTTAATCATTCACTTTATAATTTATAATTTATCTTTAAAGCGCATGTGCATTGACTTAATCACTAATATCACTATTACAGTATTAAAAAAAACATAGTGCTATATAAAATATCTCATAATAATGGGTTTTATAATATTATTTCCAGAAAATTGAAGATAATATAGATTAGTCTTATAGTTCAAATACTCTTTTACTTATTATAAGTAGTAGCAGTGTATTGGAAACTACATCACATTTCAACATCTAAGTCCATCTTCAAAATATTTAAATTGACTTACATTCTCAAGTTGATACCATTCCACTATTGTCTGGTAAAGAAGTTCAGCTTTAGAGCCCTAATTACTACATAAAAAATCTTCATATTTTGTCTTCAGATATAGATCAAATTTTGAATTGGCAAGAATAACAAATATTATCTTACTGTAAATACAGAAATTATGAATATGGATTCTTGTTTTAGCTTTTAATTGATAGCATTTTTTTTTCAATCAAGCATATTACATTTTATTCCTGATTTATGAAACCACATATAAACGTTTCCAAAGGTCAATGTCATAAAAATCAAAAACAAAATTGGAGCTAATACATATCATTTTTAACATCAGTTTTCCTTTCAAATATCTTATATATCCCACCTGTAGTAATAACACTTGTTCTGATTTTATCATGTGGAAGCTGTATAATTTTCATATATACATAATGAAGATGTTTACTGTTATATGTTAAAAATAAAATCTTATTTGGATCAAACTGTATAGTAGTTTTTTAATTTGCCAACATTTTGATGAAACAACAAATAATTTAGTCAAAGTTTATGTAGTAATGAAGAATTGTTTTTTGTCAAGTAACAACTAAATTGTGATTACATGAGAATTAAAGAACATTTACATATATTATTAAATAGTTGTCCAATATTAATAGGAAGTGGGTTAATTAAAAAATGTTTACTTCCAGTTTACAATCAGTTGATTTTTTAAATTTAATTTTAGAAGAAGAAAATGATAAAATAATGGTTTCTATAATGTTATAATATGTTCTACTTCTTCATATCTATTTAAACTATTTGGTCTTTTTAAAATTTTAATAGACTCTCTCATAGTTCTTACATCATATTTTTCAAAATAGCTAGTATTTTAATATTATAGCAATCAATGGTATGATCAATTTCTAAAAAATATGATGTAAAAGATGATATAATTAAATTTTGATTGAAGGCATTTTTATATTCTCTAACTTTAACACCAATATGTCTATTTGATTGATCTAAATAGATTATTGAGGATTGTGAACATGGAATTTCATAGAAATCTTGATGTTTTAAAAGTAATCAGCCTTTAAACTTATGGGGAAAAATCAAGTTTTTTGCTAGTGTTAAAAATAATCTTAATATTAAAATTAGATATATATTAATCTTACCAGTGGCTGCTTTAATTTCTCAACTTTATCTTTTTTACTTCCTGTTATCAATTCTTCATAAAGCCTTACACATAATATTTTTATTATAACCATTAGAGAGTATTCTTTTAGTTGTTACTATTTTTTGAATAAACTGATCTTTATCAGATAAACTATATGCTATCGTCAAGATATTTTTTGCCATAGAAAATATATGACTTGAAGGATGATAATTAAAATTAAGATATCCATTTAGATGAATGGATTGTTTATAAACAGATTTTTCAGTAATTAAAACATCTAGAAAAGAAAGTGATTTGTTACTTTTAACATCCATGGTATAGTTAATATTATGATATCATCCATGTATAAGTGAATAAACTTTGTTTTTTTAATAGATATTTATATTCATGTCAGACAAAACTAAATCATGTCCCTCATTCCCAGGAGGCTGTTTACCAGTCAAAGCAGCAGTTTCCAGTCAAAGGGGGTGCTAAAAATCTCCTGATTGTAGATCCAGGCTTTTATTTGATAATAATCTTTTATTTAGGCAATTATAACTTCAGGTCAATTTCAAATTAAGGAAAATTGTGTAAATTGGAAGAATTATCTAATATGAAATAGGACATTATTGGACTTTGTAAAAGTTAGAAGAAAAGTTAAAGATATTATTGGTTTAAAAAGTGGACTCTTATTACACCACAAAGGCATAAACATTGGAAGTACAAGTGAAGTAGGATTCATTATAAATAAAAAGTGGAAGAACAACATTGTGGATATTAATGATGCATAAGATAGAGTGGTAAGATCCACTATTCAAACTAATGGTAAATACCTAATGCAGATAATTAAGTTTTATGCCCTCACAAGTTCTCATTGTGATGAAGAAGTAGTAGATTTTAATATGGATATACAAAAAGGCTTTTGATCCGATCAAATAATATTTTTAAATTGTTATGGGAGACTTTAATGCTAACAATTGAAAGATGAAAGTACTGTGGGTAAATTTGATTGTGGTGATAGAAATGAGAGAGGATATAGACTTGTGGAGTTTGTAGAAAAAGAAAAACTTTATAATACTAATTTTTTTTAAGAAAAATGCTAAATGGACATGGAAGCATCCAAATGAAAGTATAGCAGAATTGGATTATATTTTGACTAACAGAAAATATATATTTCAAAGTTGTAATGTTTTTAATAAATCCAATGCAGGAAGTGATCATCAATTAGTGAGATGTAAGATACATGTTAATGCAGAACTAGAGACACAAAAATTATTAAGAAAAACAGTATATGCAGTTGATATTTCTAATCTTCAGAATCATTCCACTGAATAAAATTAGAACTTTCAAATCATTTTTAAATATTAACAGATTTTAAATATGATTCAGATTTGAATGAAATCAATAGGAAGGTAAATGATACATACATCTTTCAAAACTTCAGCAAAGGTAACTAGTACAAAAAATAGCAATTGACCATTACATTTTTTACTGAGACAAAACAATTTATGAAGAAAAGATGGAATATGAAAAAATATAAAAATGATCCATTAAGAATGATTGAATAACTAGAGTTTTGCAAAATGATACCAAAAAAAACAAAAGCTAATGAAGTACCTCCTACAATTACTACATTTTCTGAATTGCCCATAATTTTAAATGAAGAAGAGGAATGCAATTAAATGTATGAAGAAAAGAAATAGATCCATGTAATGATGAAATTATACTCAGTACGTTAAAAGAATCAAGTGAAGAAATAGAAAAATTATTGGCAAAGTTATGTACTAAATGATAAAGATGTATCAAATGATGGAAGGAATACAGTATTCACATTTTAAAAAGATGATTATAAAAGATATTAAAAATCAGTCTTTTACTAGATCTATAAAAAACTTTTTTCCAATATAATTACAACTCATCTATGGCAAACTTTGGATTTTAATCAACTAAAAGGACAAACTGTTTTTAAAAATGGTTTTAATATAGTGAATCATATCCTACTACTAAGAGAAGTTATCGAAATGACCATTGAATATGAGTTTCCATTAAACTTTGGATTTATAGATTATGAAAAGGCATTTGATTCTAAGCATTTCTTCAATAACTAAAGGATTGGATCATCAAGATATAGATCCAGGATATTATCATACTCTGAAGAATATTTATAAAAATGCAATAGCGACAATTAAATTACATAATGATACTAAAAAGATTAACATTAAGAAGGAAAAATGACAGGGTGACTCCACTTCTCCAAAACTTTTTGCAGCAGTTTTGCAAGAATTAAATGGAGATTATTTAAGTTATTTAGATTTTGCAAATGATGTAATTATTTTGTTGCAAATAATACTTCAAAGCTTAAGAAAATATTGCAAGAGTTATCATATGAAAGTAAGAAAATAGGACTAAAGGTAAATGCTAAAAAGTCTTTCAATGGATTTTCTCAAAAGAAGAAAATAAGAATTGATAATAATGATTTAGAAGAAGTTAACAATTACAAATACTTTGTTCAGATTATTACTACAAATGAAAGCATAATGGATACAATTAATAATAAAATTAAAATTGGTTGGAGTGCTTTTGGTAAAAATAGCTTAATAAAAGCGAATATGCCTATGGGTTTGAAAAGAAAGATTTTTAATAAATGTGTTTTACCACTTCTTACTTATCGATCTGTGACTTTGACACTTAGCAGAAGAACAATACAGAGACTTCATATAACTCAGTGAAGTATGGAGAATATATGCTAGGAGTAATTAGAAGAGATCAAAATACATGGGTGATGGAACAAACAAATTTTGTTACCATCAGTGAAAGAATTAAGTGGAATTGAACTGATGTATTTCTAGAAGGGTAGTTAAAATCTTAAACCAGATTTCAAAAGACTGTGAAAGACCTAGAAAGAGACCACATATGAAATGGATGTCTGAAATAAGGAAGTGTGCTGAAATGATGTAAAGAAAAGATACTAAAGATCACAGAAGATGAAATGAACTTGGATCTTCATCTTGCAGTGGATTGATGATAATGATTGAAAATGATGGTGATTATATATAAATATGTAAACTAATGTATACATGCCATCTAACTTCTTTTAAAGCATCCAGTAATACTTACTACTCTATTTCTTTATAAAATTAATTGGTATAATTAAAATAAAATGAAATTTGTTATATACTACTTGCTATTGTATTAATCTAATACTTTATAGAATCACTCATAACTAATACATTATTAAATTTATTTTTCTCTTTCAATGAATTGGCAAATGCAAAACTTTTATAGCATATTAAATTCTGAGAACAAAAAAAAAATTAAAATTACTGAGAACTTAAATAGTCAAAATAAGAGTCATAGATCACATGACTCAATTCTCTTAAGCTTGTAAGATATACACAATGAGCATTTGCCAATTGCTCAACAAGCTTTGTGATAAATGCTTAACCAGAGAAAGCATTTAAAATATCTCTGTCAGGAACCCCCCTAACCTCTGACCATGGTTTTGTGCTTTGGCACTCCTCAGAGAGGCACTAGGATAGCTTCAGACACTAGATCTACTGAGAATTTACTTTTATTTTTTCATTCTTTAAAGAAAGCAGAATAGATTGACAGTTAACATTATTGTTTGTTTTTATTTTTGTTGTTATTGCTGTAGTTTTGCATAATTTGCTGCAGCAAAGGTTTTCTTTTTCTCTTTGCACAAAGTCCAATTAAATTGGTTTAAAGCTGCAATAGCATTTTTTTGGTTTTATCTTTTAACAACATTTAAAAATTTCATTCATTTTATAATTTATAAATTTCAACATTTTGAGACTATGTTAGAAATAATATATTTATAACTAGAATTTTTTTAAAAAAAAAAAACAGATTCTCTGAACTTTTTTGTTTATATTTCTGTTAATATGTTATTGTTTCTTAAAAAGTATTTAAGAAAATTTTAAGAGTAAATAAAAAATTTGTTCAGAAATTGAATGCTAAAGATTTTATTTGTGAACATCAGTGTCATCTGACATTCATGTCATTCGCAATAATGAGCTATTCATACATTTATTTAAAGTACTCCTCTAATTATTTATTATTCTATAATCTTTTTTTTTTCAATTTTACTATTCTTATTATCAGATTATTTTTATCAGTTGATCTGATTGTGACATACCAAGCCTCAAATCAGTAATGAAAACTGGATACTATTCTGTCATATTTTGAGAATTATCCAATTAATTAATTACATTTCAATGAAATGTTTAAAAAAACATTTCCAGAGTTTGCTGCTTTTTTTATTTTAAAAATTATTTCATTAAATTATATAAATTTACAGAAAACAAGTGAAACAAACATTCACCACATATGATTATGCAAAAATTATATGTAACTTTTAATTTTCAAAACAAAATCTGTATTAAATGATTTGCTGGATAAAGTTTTAAGCATAGTTCAGTCGCTCTAACCTATTATGGTATTAACCAATTCATGTTTACACCCACATAATGTGGGTAATGATTTTCAAATTATAAACATCTGGGTAAAGATTAACAGAAATCTACATAGGCTATTCATGCGCTTTTTACACTTTTGTTTCCATCTTTGTCTCTAGTTTCCAGAAAGATAAATTTTATTTTTCTACTATAAAAAATAAAAATTTTATGATAATTTTTATGATCAAATAGATTGAATTTTTTTGTCTTTTTTTCATTATTTTGATAGTTACTTGAAAAGATTTCACTGTAAAAAAATACATCGGTAAAAATAAAAATTTTCATCAATGTATTTTAAAGACAATGTTATAGGGGGCCTAATGATAAGTATTTCTTTTTCTATATTTTTTTAATTATTATTTTATTTTTAATTATTATTAAACATATTATAAATATATTTTGCAGATATTATGACCCGATTTAGATTTTTCTATAATGTTTTGTCTGCATTTTAATAATAATAAAAATTCGCAAATGCTAAAAGTAAAGATTTTGACAATATATAAATTTAGGTTGATTATATATTATTATTTTATTTTTAATTATTATTAAACATATTTTTCAAATATTATGACCCAATTTAGATTTTTCTATAATGTCGTGTCTGCATTTTAATAGCAATAAAAATATGCAAATGCTAAAAGTAAAGATTTTGATAGTATATATATAAACGTAGGCCAATTATAGACTACTGCAATGTAAATTTCAAAGGTACATATCAAATGCAAACCAGAGGTGGCAGTTGATGAAGCTATTACTAAATTTATTATCATAATAGCATGAAGCAATAGGAGCCCTCGAAACCTACAAAGATAGGATAAATAATACTACATCGCACTGACTCTAAATTGCTAACTTGTGTATCTCAAGCTTAACTCCATAATGAATTAAGTACTTCATTCACTTTTTATTTTATTTTATTTTGTATATAGTGACTATTTTAATAGTACTTTTTAATAAATTACAAACTGTATTGAAGTTCTTTATTATAATATTCAAATTATACTAATTATTGATCAATATTAACTACTTGTTATAAGAGATGTTATTAGGTATGACATATACATTGCAAACTCCTATGTAGAAATACATTTTGAAGGGCTACAGAGAAAATTAAAAGTACTGTCTTTATTCTATGAAGTTTTCAAGTGATGGATTACCTTAGATAAGTGTTATTATATACTATTTTTTTTGGAAATTTTATGATGAATCCAATTAATCTACTAACAAGAATGTAATTTTAAGTTGTATGCATGATAATTTAGAATTTATGAAATAATATGAAAACAATTATTAGAAATATTAACTTTTATTCTCTTTTTTTATTACTTTGAATATCAATGACTATATTTTTTTTCAGTTTAATTACATTCTTTGGTGTTTAATCTTTAAAACAATATTAATAAAACTTAAAAGTTATGATAAAACTTGTGGCTTAGCATAATTTTTTAAATATTCAATATGGCTGTTCACCAGTGAAAAGGTTAAATCACAAGTGATGTAAAACTGACTCACACAATTCCAAGTATCTTAATTTATGTGGATGATGGTAGGGAGTTTCATTTTAATAAAATCATTTGATGTTAAGAGAAGAATGTATATATAATCAGGATCATACTATATGCCGCTACATGTCACATACTATGTATCAAAATATTTACTACTGGGAAGCAAACACAATGGCTTTTTATTAGAAACATTACTGACATAAGAATGCATGTCAGTTGAATATTACCAGTGTTTATATAATTAATGTACTGATAGCATTGTTGTAGAATATCTTCTGCCATGCTATGATTTTGTTTAAGCTGGAATAAAAGTTTAAATTTTTTTAATGTTCTAACAAGCTTAAGAGTAGTCTGTCTATAGCCAACTTGTCATCTGAAATTCATCAATAAATAGCTTATGTTTTATGGTTCTTCTCTGAAAAGTTACTAGATTTGTCTTAGTCTAGGAGCAGGATTCTTAAAATACTGTTATTATCTCTTTTACATTTATTATATCTAATCTGATTGCATAAATTATAGTATCCTTTATATATGTTATTATGAAGAGTTTTATGGTGAATTAATAATTTATTCTTCTTGTAATATCAATCACGTAACATTCAAATCTAGACTAAATAAAATTCAAATAAATTTTTAGTATCTGAACATGTTTAGAATTTTTTCTTTTTGTTAGGTAATCTACCACCAACTGAGTTAACTATTCAATATCAGCTAGTAAATGAGTATAGAAATACTCTTATTTATAGTAAATAATAAAACAAGGATGGAAAATCTCAAGCTCCTGCCACCAGTGATTAGTAAACTTGGTGAATAATATTACTGTTCCTGTATGAGGCATGATTGAAAGACCTTTTCTCTGAAGTGGATTGTTTAAAGACTTTTATCTTTTATCTATATGTATTTATAAGGGTAGCTTATAACCTTATTAAGCTCACTTATTTATGTGCAATATCATACAATAAACTTAAAAATATAATTTTAATTAATAAACAGTAAATATGTTTTCATTTTATGTTAAAATATCCATAAATTTTAATAATAAAAGTCAAGTCAAATAAATAGTTATTTTAATGAAATCAAATATTAAAATAATTAGATTTTAATCATTCATATATATATAAAATAATTATTAAGTTAACTAATATTACTAAACAAGACTCAAAACATAGAGATAACCTAAGGTCAAGTCGTATCTTAGCAACTAAATGTGAAAGAAATAAAATTAGAACTCATTTATGCAATTATTAATTATGATGTATTCAACAATATCGAATACAAAATTGTGAAATGAAATAGTAATTTAACACATGATAATTACTGGAAATCGATCCCATTATAAAAACTAAATCAACTAATTTCCAAATCAGTTCCTTTTTTTTTTTTTCAAATGAACTAGTCACTACACATATTCATTTTGCTGTATTCGAATATTGAACACATCAAAAAGATGGATCAATAGTTTGGATGCATCTTCCTTGTTTATAAAATCTTTGTTAGCAAAGAACTCTAATATCATTCAAGTAAAAAGTAAATAAATTACTCTTTAATAAAGTTAATAATAATTTCAAAAGTGAAATTATCTTTAATATAATAATTAGAGAAATTCTTAATGATATCATTCTAAACTTGAATTTCAAGGAAGATAAATATCATCAAACACATTTATATATCTAAATAAATTTATTTTAAGAAGATTTGAAGTTATAGAAATGTATCATGCGTAAAGACATTTTGCTATAGGTTCAAGTGCTA
This sequence comes from Epiperipatus broadwayi, assembly GCA_028023455.1. NCBI lineage: Eukaryota > Metazoa > Onychophora > Udeonychophora > Euonychophora > Peripatidae > Epiperipatus > Epiperipatus broadwayi. The sequence goes on from JAQFVV010000164.1 coordinate 2,607,651, forward strand.
TTGTTCTAACCTAGAGCAGTGTAACTAATCATTCCTACTGAAATACCTAATATATATATAATTCAATATCCAACTTTGGTTTTTACAGTGGGACAATTTAAGGAAAGGGATGTCAATATTATGCGAGAGGAATATTTATGAAACAATGAAGTATTGTGATTGCATCACCGATGATTGATGACTGGAAATAAAAAAAACTTTATTCTTAATGAACATTGCTACTTAAATTTTGGAAAATGAATAGGATAATATCATAAAATTTAAATACATCATATTATTTTTGCATATCAACATCTATAAATATTTAATTGTATTTCCTTTGCCTTTAAAATCTGCTTACTTTGGAATAATCCATTTTGGAAAATCATTAGATGAAAAACGGGGAAAGATCATTGGATTAAATGTTTTTTTTTATTTATTTAATAAAATTTAGGTCTTCCTTATGTAGTGACTTGACCAAATTAATAATTAAATTTAATATGAATGTAAAATTTTATTGTTCTTCATATTAAATTTGTTCACTTATGATAGAATTCTTGTTTATTATTAAGTTAATTAATTTATTGATATTTGTTTATTTATTATTCGGTATAAATGACTAATATCCTTGGATGAAAGGTCTTTTCTTTCAACAATAGGGACTACACATAGATGAGAGATCTTATAGAAATGGAATTTCGTCGAAAGGATTGGCTATTACAAAGGTCTTCATTTATATTTATACTGTTTAATTTAAATTTAGTTAGATAGTGTTAGCATAATCTGTGGAATTATAAAATTTTATTTATTTTTAAAACCTATTAAATATTGTTTGTGTTCTGATACATATTTACTATGGGATATAGGAAGGTATAATTTTAAATTTTATATACTAATATATATGTAAAACGCTTATAATCAAAAATTTTGCTATATAAAGATAAATTTAAATTGTTTTCAATTAATAAATATTGTTAAATTTATTTTATATTTAAAGAGGTCTCTGATTTATTTAAATTATTTATTTTATTTTCATAATAAAATAAAATTGAATACATATATCCACACATATCATCCTGACCTAACATCATGATAACTTGGTTGGAATGAATTTTGAGAATCTATAGAACTTATATAAAAGTATTATTATTGCTACAGAATATCAATTCACCCCTGAAGAGAGTTATATGTAAAATTAATCCTGAGTTCGAATACTGAGCATAACGGAATAATAAAGAGAGGTGAAGATTGGATGAACTGATTTAAGTTGTATTTTTATCTAAACATTAAAATATCACATCTGAAATAGATATAATCATGGATTAGATTTTTAACACATCATTCATGGTATTCTACATGAAGCCAGGCCTGACTGTAGTTAAATGCGTTCACCCTCATTCCTTCAGGGAATACGGACTGTTACATATTATACAAAATAGTTTTAATTGGGAAAGTTTTTGAGAAAATAAAATATTTAATAAACAAAGATGATTACGTTTTAACGAATTATGTATAATTTATTAATAAATAATATAAAATATTGTTATATAACTGCAATATATTTATTATAAATTCATATAAAAAATGCAACATAATAGATGATGTTTATTTCCATATTTGATAACAAATGTAGGAAGTGAGATTTTTTTATTTTTTATCGTTGGATAAATAAGCCGACATTGCAATTCTTGGGTTAGTATTAGATATAAATTCGTTTCTATGTCATATCTAGTATACTGTTATAAACCTGGAATAAACAAGATCATCATTATTGACAGTTTGCTGTTGTATTTGATGGTCTCCAAATAACATTTGTCATGCTTTAATCATTGTCATGAAGTATTTCAGTTTTGTGACTTATATACGTAAATATTCACTTATTTACATAAATTAATTATTATTTATATATAAATGCATTTATTTACATAAATCGACTATTATTTACACATTAAAAATGTAGTCTAATTATGAGTAAATTCAAATTTTACGTTTATCGTTTTTTTTATTGAAAGTGCATCATTACTAAAAATCAATAATTACGTAACAAAAATCTATCAGAAAAAAAAAAATTTCTAACAATTAGTATTATTGTTTTTGATAATTTATAGTTTTGATTATTAGGTTTTAAAATTAAGCAAGCACTCATCTTCCATACTATTTTATAATTCATTATATGAGAATGTGTGTTATGTACACAAACGCGCGTGCGTGTTCACAATACTATATAATACTGTTCGTTTACTTTTATAAAAGCTGCCGAAAGTTAATTGATATTTTACATAAGAGCTCTAAGAAAATAATGAACAGCACATTTTAGATTTGTTTATTTATAAAGCGAATAGAGTTTAGTCGTAGTGATTTTACTTCTTTGGCGACTTTTAATCAACTTTCTTAGATGATTATCTATGCTTCTAAAGTAATTAAGTTTGGAGCAGTTGAACAACTAAAAATAATAGTAAATTAAATGAAATTTTGCGATTATTCAACAAAATAAAAAAAAAAAATAAAGTAAATACTTTATTAAAAAAAAATATAGATTTCAATGTTATTAAATGAACCAGGTTTGTTATAAACTGGTATATATATATAACAATATACCTAGTATATACTCTTAATTTCAATTTAATTATTTTCAGACGCAATTAATAATGGTGTCAAAATCATATTGTAAGATTATTCAAACGGAAGTCAATCTCCGTGCTTTTTTCCATCATTGAGGAATATATGTTGTCTAATCGATCACTTTTTTTTTTTTTAAATTCAGAGATTCTCTTTTGTCATTCAGTTTTCGCTTCAAAATTTATTCTGTACGCATTTAAAACCCACAAATCTGAAATTAATCACTACACCACTTTATTGATTTGCTATATACTGTATGCGCGATACTATTGCAATTTTAGTTATTATAGTCTTTAAATTGTGCTTCATGACTCACATGTAATATATATAAATAAACTTAGATGTTAATAGATTTGTGAGTGCATATATATATATGATAAATAAGGATGCCTAAATATAGTTGTTTGCTGTTGAAACTTGCATTCCAATTAACTGATTATTAATTGTGTTGTTCTGTGAAGAATCTTCACTAAAGTGTTTCATTATACAGCATCAGTCTCTGTCATTGTTTTTGTAAACGTGGAGGTTTGTGCTTACTTTATATACTCAGTATTCATCTGTGTGGAACTAAATGGAATTTTTACAAACTTGGAATCTTATTCTCACAATTAAAGTAGAAAGATTATTGATGGCATGCAAACCTTATAAAAACCACTAAAACAAGTCAATAAACACTATGAGATGAAAATGTAAAAGCAAAGATAATGAGAAAAAAAAAAACTAAGAGAAAATATAATACAGATCGCCAGTTTAATAAGACAATATCACATCTCACATAAGAAACAGATATAATGCTTATTGATTATTCACAATTATTTTTTATATAAAGGCCATTTCATTAACTATTTCATTAACTACTAATCTCCCCAGTAATCAAAGTACAGTCTAATGATTTTTCTGTCAAAAATCAACTCTTAATTTTTCATATTATTATTGAATAAAACTGTAATAGTTGGAAATAAATATATATTAAAAAGTAACATATATTAAAAATAATGAGAGCACACACAAAAAACAATACTGTTTAGACTTTGTAATCATAATATTCATAATCCATCAACATTATTACTATTTGTAACCATTATTAATCTATTGCAGTTTGATCCAGCTTCTTTAATTCTTAGCTCCTCAATATTTTGATCCGGTTTTACTTGTCAATCTATTACTTTTCAGTAACTTTCCAAGCCTACAATCATTTTAGCCTTTTAATTTTTTTAATTCCCCCAATGAAATTTATTTGTTTTATCATCTCTTATTGTTACTTCTAATATTCATCCCTTCATGCTTTGACGAGTAGTTTAAAATCTCTAAATTGGTTTTCTATCAAGAGAGTGATCCTCAGATTTGTAAGTAAGAATAGTAAAATCTGTTTATTAAAAAGTTTTTTTTTGCAAGTATATAATTATATTTCTTATGTTATTTCTACCAAAAACATTCCATCCAAGTTTAATTTTAAGATTAATTTTATTCATTATGTTTATTCTCATAAATTTTGGAACAGTAAACAAGTTCCATCACTTAATTAACCCTTACTTAAATGATCAGATATTCTCAAACACAGTTGTCTTTGTACTCACTCTTTAAAAAAATGTCTCTCCCACTGACATTCCTATGGTTTTCTCAGCCAGAGAATCTCCAATAACTTTTTGTGGTGTGCAGCCACAATGCTTTCATTGTCTTCAGCATACACACCTTATAAAAAACTGTCCACATAAAATTTGTGACAATTGTGGCACCAGGAAAAACAAATCATACCAGTGTGATGACATATCAACTAACATCAGTGTCTCAGATGCAATGAATAATGATAGACCCTTGCACCATGGTTTAGTTGATAACCTTATGCACAATGGCAAATCTAAACAACTAACCATGTCTACAAGTATTGATTCAAATGAACTTAGCACCTATATAAATGGAAAACAACTTCAACTTTCTAACTCATGAAAAATCAACCCTAGAAGTTCACTAACAATACCAACTGAAATCACAAATGACATCATCATCACACATCAACTTAAATCTGAAAATAATGCTATTAACACTAATAAAAATATCCATCAAGTAATCAAAACAAACATGAATCCTCAACAGCCAACAAACTTCAAAACATCGATGACTACGGACCTGATAAATATTTTAGCTCCCAACATGGAGCCTCAAAATTCTCAGCTTGATAGTTAACTCATACAACAAACAACTGCCAAAATACATAGCCTGAAATACAATCTGGAACTCACAATAAACAAAAAAAAATCAAACACCAAAAAAAAACTCAAAAAGATGGACAATTCCAAAAATAATCAATCAAACATCCAAGACACAGCTTTCATTTCCCATCACAGCTCTAGGAAGATTAATAAAAGGAAATCAAATATTGTTAATAAGTCATTTTGAAGAGGATAGTGACTTGATTTTTCATAGTCTGCATTGCCACTCTAATCATCAAGACTTGCAACTAGATGTTAACAAACATCATAATTTTTGGGGAGTCATCACTGATGTCACCCAACTTATCTCAAATTTATTCTAATGAGCTAAAAAATGAGGGCTTCTGCAACTCTAATGACTGTCAGACTTCCTTCATTGAATCCATATTCCTGTGGCTGGTGATTTAGATCAAGACCTTTTGAATTGTAAGATAGCTGGCATGAATATCTGCAGAATCAATTCCTTGACCAGAGTGCATGATATTAAAAATTGGTTTCTGCTAAACTCCCCTCACATATTATTCATGGGTGAAACCAAGTGCCATTTTAACACTAATTCCTATGTATTATCAATTCTTTCATCTCTTGGATATGTCAAATTTTTAATTGGCTCATCTGCCACCAGTGGAATTGGCATATTAATCAACAAATATCTCCCATCTTCAAGTTTAATATCCTACTTGTCAATCCTAACATTATTATCATAGAAGTCAATAACTGGGGCTACCCAAACATATTTGCCTATGTCTACACACGTAAGGATGCTTCTGCATACTACAAGATAATCCACATATTAAACTCAATCTTCAGTAACCGATCCACTCCTTTTATACTACTTGGAGACTTCAATACCTCCTACAGTGACTTCAATAAAAGCTTCCTTCACTTAATAAATCACCCATTTCTATATAGAGAGGGCTTCTTTTCTCCCAATGCCTTCTCGTTTTATACTAGGAATAAAAAGTCTCTAATTGATCTGATGTTATACAGACCAGACCTTCGCTTTGATATCCAAGCAGTTCTTGTACCTGTTCCCTTCTCTGACCACATGGCATTAGTTGTTGATCTTAATTTCAACAAGATTCCACTAACACTAATCAGTCACAACAAAACCATGCACATGGTTGGGAAATCCAACATGACGAAAGCCATAGTTTCAGAGGTTTACATACTCTTTTGGAAAATCAATATCTTGACCTTTCCAGCAGAAGAGAACTGGTTTGCCTTTATTGGAATTCTGCAGTCTGTTCTGAATCATTATTCTAAAAATATTAAGGGCCCTAACAGCCTGCTAAGGTATTTAATTGATATCAACACACAATTACAGACAATACAGCAGAGATACTCTGATCTGCAAACAATAATTGTATTGAAGAATCTATAAAATCAAACAGAAGTCATTGGCAGAGTACATATCCATCAGGAGAGCCAAGTCATACCTTTCTTATCAACATTGTTGGACTCGAGCCTATCTTCAATGGGCTCTTGGAATGAATAAAAAACATTTAACACCCTCTTCAATTAACACAAATGAAAACTCCTTTATTGGCCTTCCAATGATGCAACTCATTAGTGACCATTTCTGTCTAAGTTATGCAGGCCAGATGTGCTCCACTATATCAAAACTGGCTTCTGGCAGTGGCTCTGGGACAACATGATATCTCTGTGGCATTAATACAAGATAAGCTTTCCTTTCTACCTTGTGGCATACATCCAGGTCTGCACAGCATACCCAAATTTCTACTTGCTCATCTAAGCACATTTACAGTGATAATTATATTCAAAATGATTGATCATTTAGCTACACAAAATAGATTCATTCCAAATTTTATATCCAATAGCTAGATTCATTTCCAAATTTATATCCAATAGCCCTTGTGCCCTTCCTTAAAAAGGCCAAACCAATCACAGATCTATCAAGCATTCAGCTCATATCCATGTCTCCTTTAATAATTAAAATTATGTAATCAGTGATTAAGGATCAAATACAGCAGCTCATTTATAAACATATCTCCACAAACCAGTATGGGAAGAAGGGCTCATCCATGTCTCATGCCATGGCTAAAGTTACAGCCCTAATAGATTTTATCAGAAATCAATGCAAGTCTAAACCAATTGCTGTCCAACTTGATATTGCTGTGGCATTTGATTCAGACAGGGTAGATGTTCTTCTGGATACTCTGGCAGAGTATGATGTTCCAGGTGCAATAATACAGATAATTGGAAATCTCCTTAATAACAGAGAGATTTTTGTTTCTCTGGATGGGAAGATTATTTAAAGCCACCCCACAAGGCTCTACCCTCAGCTCTCTTCTTTTCACTGCATACATTAACCCTCTGTTGGTGGACATTAAAAAAAAACCTCCCTGGTGTGTTTGTTCCATTTCTAAATCAACAAATAAAGCTTTTTGCCTATATTGATGATATTATAGTTGTACTTTTTTGGTCATATGTCATAGCATTGGCCAGGATCTGCAAACAACTACTTGCTTGCAAGGTGGGTGTGATGGCCTCTTGGCTAACAACGCTTGGCTATTATAGTTGTACTTCCCGATGCCAAGTTCATTCCTCAGCTAATGTCAATCATTCAGTGATACTCTGCCAATTTTTATCTTAAAGTGAATCAGGACAAATCTGCCATTTGGCAAATGAATTAATTCAGTCTTCGCATCAAGTTCCCAAAAATTCTTGGGATTCCTAGTTTTTAAATCAACTACAGCCATGGCAAAAGACATTCAGAAAGGAATCATACAAATCACTGAAAATATCAATAACTCACTCTCCAAAGTCTATCTGTCACTCTTTGGGAAAGTTGGTTTTTTTAACATGATTGTCATGCCTAGAATATTGTACTATGCCCCCTTCATTAAATACACAAAAAAATTTCAAAACAAAATCAATAGTTTATGCTCCAGACTACTCTGGAAAGATTGAACTGTTGTGGTAAGCCATAACCTTGCCCATGTCTTTGCATATCACAATATTATAAATAAGGTAGTCCCAACTATCCGTCATCTAGAGCAACATCAACCCATTACACAGTCCACCTTTGATCAGAAAATCAAGCTATGGGAAGCTTATAATTTCATTCATCCAAACCAACAAAATTTATCAACCAGCCTTAAGATTAATAATCATAAATTATTAATCTCCTCAAAAGATGCAGTCTTGAGGCAAAATTCTTTGATTTTGATGTCAAAATTAACCTGTCTGCCCTACCCACCAATTCTTTCCTACATTTCAAAAGAGGATATAAAAAAATCAATCCAATCTACAACTTGTGCTCAATGGAATATGAATCAATTGATCAATATCATTCTTAAATGCCTACAGATGAACTCTACAAGAGAACTCATCATCTCCAAAGTCTCAATTAATAGTGAGCTCATATTATCACTAGACAAAGCAATGGAGTCTGGCATTTATTCAATAATCAAAATTTCTTTATTTACCCTGCATATGCTTTGGATAGTAGATGTAAAATGCTAATTCAATTGCCACAACCAAACCCAAGCTCCCTATTTGTACATCTAATCAAAGAAATTAAAAAGCAAGATGTGCTCTTCTCCACAATCAAAACTTTCAATGACACATGGTCTCTCTTTTCAACAACATAATTGACTGCAATAGCAGCTAACACACATGCTATCTCATCCCCTAAACAAATCAAGTTATGTTTAAATCACTGAACCCAATAATGCTCCCACCCATTAAAACTTTGATACATCTAACTCATACTATCAAAGCAATCTTGACCATTCTGCATCCTTGTACTTCTGACAACAATTTAAAGACTTTGTAATACAAGCACATTCATTTTTAGCAAAGCATGTATAACATTAACCTCTTATCCTTGTATCATCTGATTTTCTTGTTCTTTTTAACTATGTAACATACCTTTTTGAATACATTAAGTTTTGAAATGAACAATAAATATTTCACCATTTTCTTTACAAATATGGTCCACTAATATAATTTAAAAATTAAAAAATAAAACTTTTAACTCACTTTTTTTTCAAATCTTGTTTTTTTTTTTTTATGAACCATTTTTTTATTTTAGTTTTCCTCCAATTGTTCCAATCATATTTTATGATAATTGTCAAGGATTGATTATTCCTATAAAATATTTATATTTATAAAGAATTTCCAAAACAATTATAATAAAAGTATTTTATTATGTAAATTATAATTTTAAAAAAACTTACTCCTGGCTTACTTTTATGTGTTTACTTCCTTTTACATCTTAATTTTATATTAATTTTTCATTTTAAAAAATTAACATTTAAAAAAGCAATTAAACATAGGATAAGATTTTTTTTAAAAATGGATATGATTTCCATAAAAATATTTGTATGTTATTTTGGAAATTCTTTGTTTATATATATATTCAATCCTTGACAATGAGCATATAATTATAAAGCCAAAACATTAAAAGAAAACTGAAATTTAAAAAAAGGGTCCATAAAAAATAAAAAAAAAATAAAAAGTGTTTTAAAAGATTTTTTTGTGTTTTTTTTTTAAATTTTTAATAAACTAACCAAGATATTTAATAATGAATAATATTTCTGTATTATTTTCACTACATCACTCTCATGCATGGTAGAGATTGTTTTCTATCTGTTTTTAATACATTGTGAAGAGATGTAATCATAAACATATGACCAAAAACATGTGAAAAAGATCTATGATTCCAACTTCACATTTTGTGCTGAACTAGCTCTCATCAGTTGGCACGGAGTCCCTACCTTATATGAGAATGGTGTAGTGCAAATTACATTACAGAAATATTAACTATTGAATAATCTCTAATCTAATGAATGACTAATTAAAATTATTAATATATTTTCATTAAGTAAATTGTGTCAAAGTTGTGAGGTAACACATGTGAGACATCAATTAAAATGTAGTAATTTGTTATCTCTCTCTCTATATATATATATATATACACTGAACAATGATAAAGATATATGTAAAAAATTTTAATCTGGGCCAACTGATGAGTGTTGGTTTAGCATGAAATGTGTATCTTGGGGATCATAGAAGTATTTCACATGTCTTTGGCCATATGTTTATTATTATATCCCTTCATAATATGTTAAAAGCAGATAGAAAGGAATCCCTGCCTTATCTAAGAGTGGTGTAATAAAAATTATACTACAGCAATATTATTAATCAGTAAAATATAATATAAATCTTTATTGTATTATAATAACAACTTATAAATACATTAACATAATTATTATTATTATATATATATAAGCCTTTTTCGGTAATTCTAATTTTTTTTTACCCTTTTCACAATAATACTCCTACTAATACTAACATGTATATTATGTACATAGCAACATCTACTGACATTTCCTATAATTCATTATTTCTATCAATTTATTTATATATTTCCCTTTATATTACTTTCCATTCTTTATCCATTACCCAATCATTCGTTAAATCAATTGACTTTTTGTAAATGTTCATACATGTATTTATATTATATTTTATATAATTTGTTTCATATATTTTCCCTCTATTTATTTCCTTTATATAATTTAATGGTCTTATGTTTTTAATACAATCTATTTTATGTCCAAATTTTAAATAATGAACATATAATGCAGATCTATCATCCTTCCTTTCAATAGCACTATTATGTTCTTTTGCCTTTGTTTTTTTTAGAATTACCAAAAAAGGCTTATATATATATATATTATGTTAATGTATTTATAAGTTGTTGTTATTATAATATAATAAAGATTTATATTATATTTTATTGATTATAATATAAACAACATAAAGGAGTATTATTCCTTAGAATTAAGTAATTTGGAGAAATATTATTCATTATTGGATCATCTTTAGTCTAATGAATGCTTAATAAAAATTATTAACCAAGATATTTATAACTGATAATTTCTTCTAATTTATTATTATCAAATTTTCATATATATTTTTTGAAAAGTTATTGAACATTATTTTCATCTTTATATATATATATTTCTAGTTCTATTTATTTGTTTTCATTTGAAAAATCTTGTAATATTTTCTGAAATTTTGAATTATTATTTATTAAACAACTATATCATCTATAAAAATAAGATGGTTTAAATAATCTCCATTTATTTTTTATTCTCTTAGTTTTCCAATTTACTCTCATAAAATTGCTGTAAAGAGTTTTGTGAAAGTTTAAGTCTCTAGGTTGTACACGTTTATCAATGTTAATTTTTTTAATGTTATCATATACTCTAATCACTACTGATGCATTTTGATACATCTTTTTTCCGAATTTGATGTCATGAAATGATGAAATGCTTATTATATAATTAATTGCTATTGCATAATCAAAAAATGTAAAACTTATTAGGCAATAAAATTTCATTGATTTTTTAAATAACTTTTCTTAACACTTGGATGCAACCTATTATGCCATAATTACTTCTAAATCTAGTTTATTTTGATTGATTTGAATTTAAAGTTTACTAATGCTTCTTATAAGGAATTGACAAGAAATTAAAAAATCTATAATTTTATTAAGTATCAACATCACTAATGCATTCTTACAACCATTTGATAGATTTTTATTATTTAAAATTTAGTGTATATAACTGTTTTAATAATTTCTCTATTTTATTTTTACTTATATTTTAAAACAACCATAATAGTTCCATCATTTCCTGGAGCTTTTTTTTATAATTCAATTATATATCTCTTGATATTTTAAATGAACTTGTCATAACAGTAGGAATTATATTGTTTTCTTGTTCTTTATTATATATTTTTTGCAGAATTCTTTCTTTTAAGTAATAATGTGATTCTTTTTTTTTTATATTGCCAAAACAACTTTCTAATGCTAAGATATTTTATGAGATCTTATTTTATAGGGTTTTTATTATTATTATTATTTCATATCTATATTTTTTTCATTTATCATAAACTCTTTTATGAACCAGTTTTAGAATTTCAGATAATCAATTTTTTGTTTTTAAATTAGTTATTTTAAAATATTTTCATATAACTTTTTTTTTTTTTTTCCAGTTGAAAATTTATTTATAATTGTTTGTTTTTTATATTTTGTGCCAGCTATTTTAAAAATATCAGTTAGCTTTTTATTGATTTCTTTCAAGTCTAAATTAAATTGAAGGCTGCTAAAATTTTTATATAATTTTCAAACTCTAGTTTAACTTTATTAAGGTATATCTGAAGGTTTGGAGTATCAATTGCTAATGCTGCACTTTTTAATGGATTGGTTATATATAGAGCTCGCAAATAAGCTCTTAACAAGTTTTGCAGAATACCCCAACCCCAGACCAGTTTTTGCTAGTGGCATCCTCAGTGAGGTGCTAGGATATTCAAGCATTAGATTAAAAATACCAGGACAAGCCCAACACTTTATCTAATGCATAACTATTAAATAGAAAATCTGAAATTTTCAAACATCCATATGTCTTTCAGTCCAGCTGTCTAGCTTAAATAGCCATATGGGACTGAACTAAGTTCCAATACATCATATATTAATAGCTTTTGCAATACAAAATTGCCAAAGCCTTAATAGCAAAAAATAAAATTACAAAAAAATCATTTGCGAGCTCTATATAACATTTGTAATACAAGCTTATTAAATTAGGTCATGTGACATCTGACTTGATTTATTTTTTTTGTAATTTTATTTTTTTGCTATTAAGGCTTTGGTGATTTTATATTGCCAAAGCTATTAATATATGGTGTATCTGAACTTAGTTCAGTTCCATATGACTATTTAAGTTAGATAGCTGGATTGAAAGACATATGGATGTCTGAAAATTTCAGATTTTCTACTTAATAGTTATACATTAGATAAAGTGCTGGACTTGTCCTGATTATTTTTAAATCTAATGCTTGAATATCCTAGCACCTCACTGAGGATGCCAGAAGCAGAAACTGGTCTGGGAATATTCTGCAAAGCTTGTTAAGAGCTTATTTGCGAACTCTATATATAACATTTGTAATACGACATCTGACTTGATTTTTTTTTTTTTGCAATTCTTAATGGCTTATATGTTTTTAGTTCTATATTAATATTTCTTCTACATCTTATTATTTCCGAAGTTAAATCTATTAAATCCTTTACATTTTTAAAGTATGTATTAGACAGAATATAAGCCAATTATGTTATATCTTCACTTAGTTGCTTCCACTTACATCCCTAGTTAAAAATTTTTTTCAAACAAAAATTATAATATACAGTTATTTTCTTTTCAGAAAATCTCACAAGTCTATTTCATTTTATTGCTTTGTCTTTCAATCATTTATCACTTTTCTCACTAGACTCTCCCAATGACATTTTAAAAATGTTATCAAAACCTTCTGTACATCTATATAAAAATTCTTATTTTTTATCACAGTGAGAATTTATTGGTTTATAGATCTGAACAATACACATTTGGTATATTCTGATAGGATGAATAACTAATTTTCTCTCTATCTGATATACTATCAATTTCCACAGTGATATTTATTCATATTTTATGCACAAGGAATTTCACCTCACTTGTGTTTCCAATATTTGTTTCTTTAATTAATTATCTTTTCACTTTATTTTTTAATTTCACAAACTCCAACAGTGTTTCATTTAATATTTAGTCAGTTTTCCCAATTCATGTAGTCTTTCTTCACTTGAAAATAGTCAATAGTTATAAATGGCTTAATAAAAAAATCATCATCAGTTGGCAGCATTATTTGTTTATTATCATAATTTAATAGATTAAATTTATATATATATATATATAATCATTAAAAACTACTCAACACTTAGATAATCCCAATAACAACCAATAATCTCAAATTTGTTGTCAAGGCAACTTCCTCTTAACAATAAAGCTGAAATCCTTATATTGTAATCTCTCTTTTGTAAGTCACATATATAACCTCTAAAATAAATAAAAAAAGGTTATCATATGTTTAAAAAAAACACTTTTAAAAGTTTAATTTAAAAAACAAAATAAATCATAATATGTTAATAAATTTTAAAAAAATAAAAATAAATTTGTAAAAAGTAAAAGTTTGTTTCTTTGTTTATTTTTATAATTTGATTTGAAAATAAAATTGCTTGCAAAAATATTAAATGTTAATCATAGAAAAATAATAAGGTAAATGCAGGTTAATTTTCAGATAATGGGAGAGTATTTTGTTGTTGTTATGGAAATTTTGACTATAGCTAAATAACAAGAAAAAAAAAAGCATTCCTGTCGGCCACAGCTGTTTATTTTACTAGTTTTGTACTGCTCAAAAATTAGTTTTGGATCTGAGAGCACCTCACCTAGATCTTAGGATCTAAGGCAACCCTTCAGCAGCCAACCACCTTTTACCTTTTTGGTTAACTATAAAGCTTTGAGTCAAAAATGAAAACACAATAATGTCTCAATTTAAGTAGTCCTACTGTATGGAGAATTTTACCTCTGTGTTAACAGTTTATGCAAGCATAAAGAATAGTAGTCATGTTAATATCAATCATGATGTATAGGATTATGATGACTGTGGTTATTAAAGAACCAAAGACATCAAAATGTAAAGATGCTGAATTAAATTCAGATCTATATGACTATACAAGCAGTTGAGCTTCAATTGAAAACATTATTGTGTTTTCATTTTGGACTCAAAAGTTTATAGTTAGTTAACCAAAAAGATAAAATATGGCTGCATTAGATCCTAGAATCTAGGTTCAGTGCTCTTGGAAAGCTCCTCACTGATAAAATTCACAAGCTAGAAACTAGTCTGCAGATATTGGATGAGTAGGTGCTAGATGGGGATTTTATGCACAAACCTTCTTGCATCTACTGATTGCTCTGGCTTTCACTGAGTAGGGCTACTGTATGGAAAGTTTTGTTTCTGTGTTAACAGCTTGTGTAAGCATAAATAGTGATGATTATGTGATGTTAGTGATTTAAATGTGTTCTGGCATGTCAAAGGATGTTATATAGGTATCAATACTTAAAATTCATTTTAATAACTTGTGTTAATCTGCAATAAAAAAGTAACTTATTCTATTTAATCAGCTAAAGAGATGTCTATTGTAACTTGGAATAATCAGTGGATAGAAAATGATAATTCTATATTTACATTCTCAAATTAATATTGGTCTTTTCATTAAAAAGCATTGGATTTATAGCTACATATTCTAAACCAATTTTACTTTTTTTTTTTACTTATTCAAGCTAATAATTCACATTCAAAAATATCCTAAGGTATAGTTATATAGATTTGACATTGATCCAGCAATTATATGTTTTGTTGATCTTATTTTTGTTCTATCACTTTGCATATTTGATTTCTTTGTCAAGTATGGTAAAGTCTATTAATTATACAAGTTTATAATAGACAGCTTTAAAGTAGAGTAAATAGTCAAGCATTGGTGGTTGAGAAGTCAGCGACAGCTGCTTTACAAGCAGTTGTCCTGGATTAGCGGGTTTACTTCCTGGCTGATGCTATGACACATGAAAAAAGTACAGTAAATAGAGTAAATTATTGTATCTAGTGCAATTGTTAGAGTAAGCAAAGAATGCCATATGATGTTTTGTTTGATATTTTGCTTCACTGTTACTATTTTAATTCTTTTCTATTATTTCTAACTTTAGATTCAATTTTGATTAAAATTCTGATGTTTTACAGTATATTTTATTATTAACTTTATAACCAAGATTAATATATAAATTATCTCATTATGGGTACTACAACTCAAAATTCTTTTAGAATACCCTTTGAGTTGCAGTTACAACTATTTCAAATCCCACTTATTCAGTGACTCAAAAAATATTAATTAATAAAATTAGAAACTTGTAAATTAATAAAAAAAAATGTAAAATTCACATATATTATTTGTAAGTATAGCAACAGACATTGTTTTACCTTGCACACTCTTTAAGCCTTATAAATGTACTCAGTCAAAGTCTTCAATATCAAAGAAAACACAAAGCTAATCATGATAGCAATTCTATCCAGTCTGCTACTACTATATAATTATTCATATAGTTTATGAAAATGGGTGGGCTGTTTACGAGTTTATTGCTTTTTAATCTCTGAATTTAAGATCAAGAAATACCACTATCTTTCTTCTCACTTGCCTAAGAGTTCTTAACTGAAATATCAATTGAATTCTATTTGAAGGCAGAATGAATTTGTATGTGTATGGACTTTTTTTAAAATAGATATTTCAATCATGACAGAGAAAATTAAATTACAGCCCATATTCCAAGATGACTGTAAAATTGCCAGATAAAGCAGCAGATGATGGTTGAAGGTGCTAAAAATCCTCTGAATGCAAATCCAGGTTGCCATTTAATTATGATTCTTTATTTAGGTACTTAAAACTGCAGATGGATTTCAGGTGAAGGAAGATTACATGAATTGGAGGAATTGTGTAATATTAAATGGGACATTATTGAACTTTGTGAAATTAGAAGATCATTGATTTAAAAAGTGAATGTTTTACTACAAAACATGGAAGAACAACATTGTAGAGATTGGTAATATGTCAGATAGAGTCACAGAATTTTTTTTCAATTTAATAATATTTTTATAAAGCACAGACGGTATTGAAAATTAAATTGAGAGAGTGCAAACTTCTCAAGCGCTTGTGACTATTAGTAACCAATCAGATCTTAAGCACTGGGACAGAGAATTTAACAAGAAAAGAGTGGTTCCCACTCTCTTCTTTACTTGTCTTTCTATCACAAGCACTTGAGAAGTTTGCACTCTCTCAATTTAATTTTCAATACCATCTGCGCTTTATAAAAATATTATTTACATATATTGCTGCAAAGTTATAACATCGAAAAACTACTGCATAGTAAATCGAAAGATTTCACACTGTATGTTTATAATTTGAACTCAGTCAATTAAGTGTGATGATATTTAAGATTCACTCTCAGATATAAGTACTTTGGACTGGCTTGGATATATAGAAAGACAAGTAAAGAAGAGAGTGGGATATAAGTACTTTGGACTGGCTTGGATATATAGAAAGACAAGTAAATAAGAGAGTGGGAACCACTCTTTTCTTGTTAAATTTTCTGTCCCAGTGCTTAAGATCTGATTGGTTACTAATAGTCATAAGCACTTGAGAAGTTTGCACTCTCTCAATTTAATGTTCAATTTAATGGAAAATAGCAATTGCAGATAATTTAGATTTATATCCCAACAAATTCTCATTGTGATGAAGATTTAGAAAATTTTTGTATGGATATACAAAATACTTTTGATCAGACAAAACACGGAGACCTTAATGCTAGAATTGGTAGACAATTAAAAGATGAAAGTGTTGAAGTTAAGTTTATTTATAGTGATAAGAATGAGAAAACAAAGACTTGTGGAGTTTACAGAAAAATAAAAACTTTATATTTATGAACTTTTTCTTTGAGAAAAATGCTAAATAAAAATGGGCATGAAAACAACAAAATAAAGGTATAGCAGAAAATATGTATTTTAAAAATGTAATGTTTTTAATAGATTAAACATAGAGTATGATTTTGGATTAGTGAAATAAAAGATATGTGTTAATGCTTTTAAGCAAAAATTATTAAGAAAAATACTATTCATCATTGATATTCATAACTTTCAGAAACATTCTAATAAGTTTAGATTAGAACTTGCAAATCACTTAAAAATATTAACAGATTTTGAAATTAATTCCGATTTGAATGAAAGCAATAGAAAAATAACAGATACACTAAGATAGCTGGTATAAAAAAAAATAGCAATTTATAAGTAAATTTTCTTCTGAAATAAGACAATGAATGAAGAAAAAAAGGAATATAAAAATTGATCCATTAAGAAGAAATGAATATCTATAGTTTTACAAAATGATATGATATAAGAAAGTATAATTGAGAATTAACAAGGAAAAGTAGAGAGAACAAATATATCTTTTTCAAACACATTTTAGTATTGGTAGGAAATTTTATTTCATTAATAAGAAAATAAGGAGTTATTACTAAAAAGAGATATTATATAGTAATAAAAATCAAGAAAACAATACAATTACTACATTTTTTGAATTGCCTAATGTTTTAAATCAAAAAGTGAAGCACACATATTAAATCTCTGAAGAAAGAAAAAGCTCCAAGAAATTATGATTCTATAATAAAGCAGATGAAAAAATAAATTTGCTAGCAAGTTTGTTTACTAAATGATTAGATGATGAGAAGAATGCAATAATAATACTAATATTTAAGAAAGGTGATAAAAAAGGTATTAGAAATTACAGATACATCAGTTTTTTTATCAGTTCTATAAAAATCTTTTTACCAAAATAATTACAAGTCATCTGTAGCAAACTGGATCTTAATGAATCAAAAGACGAAACTGTATTTAAAATTGTTTCTAGCACAGTGGATAATATCCAAGTATTGAGAGAAGTCATAAGACAGCTCAATGAATATGAATTGCCATTATGTTTTGGATTTTTAGATGATGAAAAATCATCTGATTCTATAAACATTTCTACAGATATTAAAGTATTGTATTATCAAAATATAGACTCAGGATATTGTCATATTTTAAAGAATATGTAACTGAGTGACTCCATATCTCCAACACTTTTTATACCAGTTTTGCTAAAAGTATTTTGTGGATTAAAATAAAAAGGAAGTAAAAGCAAATGGAGAATATTTAAATCATCTAGATTTTGAATATGATGTGGTTGTTTTTGCAAATAATGCATGATTCAGAACATATTGCAGGAAGCATCAGATGAAAATTAAAAATTAAGACTAAATTTTAGATAAATACTAAAAAGACTTAAAAACAGTGTTCAATGAAATGAAGATTAATAATGAAGAATTAGAAGAAAGTAATGACTACAAAACAGATGAATTTAATCATAGAATTAAACTTAAAGTGCTTTTGATAGAAATAACATTAAAAGTAAATATGCCTATGAGTTTCAAAAGTAAGTTCTAATAAATGTGTTTCATCAGAAGTCAGTATAGAAGCTTCTGATGGCTCAGTAAAGTATGAAGAGAAATATGTTGGGAGTAACATGAAAGGCTAAAAATTGAATAGATAAATGAGAGAACAAGCAGGTATTACATACATCATTAAAATAATTAAGAGAATGAAATAGATCAGGGCTGGACATACTGTTAGAAGAGATGATTATAGGTGAATAATTGAAGACTTAAACTGAACGCCAAGACATTGTAAAAGATTTAGTAAGAGATTTCGTGTGAAATGGATGAATGAAATAAGGAAGTTTACTGATGTAATGTGGAGAAGAGAGGCTATAGACTGGAGAAACTGAATTAAATTTGGAGAGACTTTCATCCTGCAGTAAATTGATAATGGTTGGAATTGATGCTGCTGTTGATGATGATGTAGTTCTAAAATTGAAATACAATAAAATTGTATTGATAATGGCAAACTTACACAGATGATTGGTTGTAGTATTCTACTGTCTATTTATTCTATTTTCCATTGAATAGTGAAACGAGAGCACAAAACATTTTATTAACTAAAAGTATTCATCCGTTAATAAAGTGGGTGCTCAAGCTAGCCATCATAATGTAGGATCTGGTTTGCTTCAATTAATAAAAATTAATTATTCTCAATTGTGCTTTTTAACTAATAAAAAAAAAACAGTTGTTAATATGATGCATAGTTTATTTAACTATAAAGAACTAACTCTCCTCTAATATTTGAATGAATATTTAATCAAAGATAAAAACTTATTTTCCTTTGTCTCAAAATATTTTTTTGTATACAGTATATGTTTGCTTTAAAAATAGTTTTGCGTTCACATAATACATTCTAGTCAGACGTCAAACAGAACATTAATATAATCATGTTATTGTACAATTTTTTTGTTTTCATCAGGTACTTATAATCACTATATATTGTTAATAAATTATTATTGAAATGAAAAATAGTTTTGTGAATGTTAATGCCCAATTTAATTGTTTTTCGAGAGAGCGAGTTAATTGATAAGATAATTATATTGATTCTCCCTTGTTGACAATTGAATGACTCTGCTACCTAATAATCTTAAATGACTAAGAAACTTTATAAATATCTCCAATTAGTTACTTAGGATTTTTTTTAAATTATTATTTTAATAAAAATACATATTGTATTTGACTAGAAAATTATTTTTAAATCATCACTTGCAAATCTATTTCGTGCTTAATTTTTTTAAAGATATATATAGACAAAAAGTAGCATGAACAATTTTATTGTTTAATTTTAAAACTATATTTTCACATCAATTTTCTTTTTCTTCTATAATTTTGCCTAATATTAGTCTCACTAAATATTTTGAATTCTGAAATTCTTTTTTGTTGATAAAATATTCTGGAAAAGGAATTTTAATGTTTATATTTTTATCAATCAGATGATAACAATCAACCCTTGAGCTTTCAACAATCTCAACTTGTAACCAAGGCAACCTCCTTTAACCATATATCAGCTTAAAAGTTAACTGATGCCTATTTTCAATCTCTGTCTTCTTCGTATAATTTCTTTTTACCCTATTATTTAAAATTTTCTATTAAGTATATTCTACATTTTGACTATAGTAATGTATGTCTAAACAGTCTACTTCATGATACATTCAAAAAGAAAGTGATAAATATAGAACATAGTCTAACTCCTTTTCCATTATAAAACTGGTCTTTTTCATCACAACTTGTTTTAACTATAACATAAACAAAGGGAGTAAATCACCCTACCCCAGGCTCTGACTTAAAAGAACTCTAAATGTTGAACAAAGCATCAAGAATAGAATAAATCTACATATTCTTGGTAGCTCTAATATTTTTATAAGCATACCTTTATCAACAATGTTGGTAATTCAGAGTGAAATTAATTTATCAACCAAATTAAATATGGCACTTAACAGTTACTAAACTTATAATTAATTATATAAGGCTGGAGACAGCATCTTATTTTTAACACCTTGATTGTCATAATTAAAGAAGATAGTAAATCATCCTACCAGACTTATTGATCCTTTTTTCAACATTTAAAGTTCTTTTAAGTCATAGCCTGGGTAGAGTGGTTTACTCCTTTTCTTTACATATGCATTGAGCTATGTTTAATTTAAAGTTTAACTATAATGAAAAGTATTTCTGTAATGTAATTTCCACTAACCACTTTTTAGTCATCATCATCATTATCAACCATTATCAATTCACTGCAGGATGAAGGTCTCTCCAAGTTTAATCCATCTTCTCCGATCTTTAGCTTCTCTTCTCCACATCACCCCTGCACACTTTCTTATTTCATCCATCCATCTCACATGTGGTCTCTTTCTGGGTCTTTTACAATCTCTTGGAATCCAGTTTAAAATTTCAATTGTCCATCTATTATCATCTCTTCTAACAATATGTCCAGCCCAACTCCACTTCAATCTTTTAATTTTTTCAATGAGGTCAGTAACACCTGTTTGTTCTCTTACCCATACATTGTGTTTACGATCTCTTCTTGTTACTCCCAACATACATCTCTCCATACTTCTTTGAGTGATCTGAAGTCTCTAAATTGCTCTTCTATTAAGTGTCCAAGTCTCAGATCCATAAGTAAGAACTGATAAAACACTATTGTTAAAAACCTTTCTTTTCAAACACATAGGCATATTTCCTTTTAGTATCAAGTTATTTCTACCAAAAGGACTCCAACCAAGTTTAATTCTATGATTAATTTCCTCCATTATGTTTCCATCTGTATTAATAATCTGACCAAGGTATTTGTAACTGTTAACTTCTTCTAATTCATCATAATCAATCTTTATTTTCATATTTTGAGCAAATCGATTAAACATTACTTTAGTCTTTTTAACATTTATCTTTAGTCCTACTTTCCTACTTTCATCTGATAATTCCTGCAACATTTTCTGCAGATCTGAAGCATTATTTGCAAAAACAACTACATCATCTGCGAAATGTAAATGACTTAAATAATTACCATTTACTTTCACTCCTTTAGTTTCCCATTTTAATCCACAAAATACTTCATGCAGCACTGCTGTAAAAAGTTTTGGAGATATGGAGTCACCTTGTCTTACACCTTTCTCAATGTTGACTTTCCCAGTGTCATTATGTAATCTAATTGTTGCTGTTGCATTTTTATAAATATTCTTTAAAATATGACAATATCCTGGATCTATACCTTGATGATCTAATGCTTTAATCACTGAAGAAATGTTTATAGAATCAAATGCCTTTTCATAATCTACAAATCCTAAGCATAATGGCAACTCATATTCATTTGTCCTTTCTATAACTTCTCTCAATACTTGGATATGATCTACTGTACTAAAACCACTTTTAAACCCGGCTTGTTCTCTTGGTTGGTGGAAATCCAATGTTCTCTGTAGACGAGTAGTAATTATCTTGGTAAAAATTATATATAGAACTGATAAAAGGCTGATAGGTCCGTAATTTCTAATATCTTCTTTATCACCTTTTTTAAATATTAATATTATTACTGCATTCTTCCAATCAAACCAGTACATCTTTATCATTTAGATATTTGGTATATAACTTTGCTAAAAAAAATTCTATTTCTTCACCTCCTTCTTTTAATATATTAATTATAATTCCATCATTCCCTGGAGCCTTTCCTTTCTTCATACATTTAATTGCATGTCTCACTTCTTTATTTAAAATTCTGGGCAATTTGGAAGATGTAATAGATATAGGAGGTACTTGTTCTTTATTACTATATAATTCTTGATAAAAATCTTCTACCAATTTCATGATGTCATCTCTCCTTTTAGTAATAATTCCATCTTTTTTTCTTATTGCAGATATAAATTTCCTACCAATACCAAAATGTTGTTTTACATTCTTAAGACTTTTATTTCCTTCTACAGCTTTCCTTGCTAGTTCACAGTTATACTTTCTTATATCATTTTCAACTCTTTTCCTCACCATTTTACAAAATTCGAGATATTCAATTCTTTTTAATGCATCATTTTTGTATATCTTCATATTCCTTCTTTTCTTCATAAATTCTCTAGTCTCAGTAAAAATTTTATTGGTCAATTGCTGTTTCTTTCTACCAGCTATCTTTGTTGCAGTTTTCAAAAGTGTATCAGTTATTTTCATATTAATTTCATTCAAATCTGAATCATGTTCAAAATCTACTAATACTTGAAACCGATTTGTAAGTTCTAATTTAAATTCATTAGAATGTTTCTGAAGATTAGGAATATCAACTGTAAATATTGTTTTTCTTAATAATTTTTGTCTCTCTAGTTTTACATTAACACGTATCTTACACCTTACTAATCGATGATCACTTCCTGTGTTAAATTTATTAAGAACATTACAATCTTGAAATATGTATTTCCTGTTAGTCAAAATACAATCCAATTCTGCTGTACCTTCATTTGGATGCTTCCATGTCCATTTTCTTTTAACATTTTTCTCAAAAAAAGAATTCATAATATAAAGTTTTTCTTTTTCTGCAAACTCCACAAGTCTATGTCCTCTCTCATTTCTATTACCATAACCAAAATTACCCACAGCACTTTCATCTTTCATTTTTTTTACCAATTCTAGCATTAAAGTCTCCCATAACAATTTTAAAATGGTGTTTACTATGATCAAAAGCCTTTTGTACATCCATATAAAAATCTTCTACTACTTCATCACTATGAGAACTTGTTGGGGCATAAACCTGAATTATCTGCATTTGGTATCTGCTATTAAGTTGTATAACTAATCTTGCCACTCTGTCCGATACACCATCAATCTCCACAATATTGTTCTTCCACTTTTTATTTATAATGAATCCTACTTCACTTGTATTGCCAATATTTGTGCCTTTATAATAGAGTATATGTCCACTTTTTAAATCAATTGTCTCTTCACCTTTTCTTCTAACTTCACAAAGTCCAATAATGTCCCATTTAATATAAGAGAGTTCTTCTAATTCTTGCAATCTTCCTTCACTTGAAAGTGATCTGCAGTTGTAAG
Source organism: Epiperipatus broadwayi (assembly GCA_028023455.1). NCBI lineage: Eukaryota > Metazoa > Onychophora > Udeonychophora > Euonychophora > Peripatidae > Epiperipatus > Epiperipatus broadwayi. The sequence continues at coordinate 2,631,400 of JAQFVV010000164.1, forward strand.
TACCTAAATAAAAAGTTGTCATCAAATGGCAGCCTGGGTCTGCAATCAGGGGATTCTTAGCACCCTCCGCCTTCGGCCACCAACCGCTGCCTTGGTTGGTGACTTTACAGCCTCCTGGGAATAAGGGCCATGCTTTATTTTTGTCTGTCATAATTGTATATATGTATTGGGAAAATATTTATCATTTACACAAACATTCATTCTGCCTTATCAGGCACTGAGAAGAAAGACCATGGTGTTTCTTGATCTTAAACTCAGAGGTAAAAAGCCAATAAACTCACCATGCTGGCTAATGCATGTTGGTGAGCAGCCCATCCATGTTCGTATACTATATGAATAATCACATAGTAATAACAGCTGCAATGACAAGAACGTATGGAGTGGACATTAGGAATTTGCCCTGCTCGGTTCCTTTAAGGCCTCCAAGAGGAATCAAAGGGTCTCCTTTCAGTTAATAGCAAAACTCATTTTTGCAGCCCACTTTTTAGTAATTTGATATAAATATTGAATGATGAAAAAGATGGATATAAGAGATTGTGTTCTGGGACAACTAATGAGTGCTGATTCAGCACAAAATGTGCATCTTGAGAATCATAGATCTTTTTTATGTCTTTGGCCATATTTTTATAACTACATCCCTCCACAAAGTGTTAAAAGTGGATAAAAGTCAGTCCCTACATTGCATGAGAGTGGTGTAGTCGAAATTACAATACAGAAATATTATTAATTATTGGATAATCTCTAGTCTAATGAATAAAAATAGCAGTATGACTTTTAGTGTAGATATTTTTCATAATAACAACTGAATCAAGAATCCTAAAATATTTACTTCATGTTGGTATTTCTCAACTTGTTTGATTATTTATCTCAACTATACTTAAAACTTAGCACTTATGCTAAATCTTTTTTCTTATAATCTTATTTGCATTTTGAATTTAGGAGTATTTATTCTCTCTAATAAAATATTTTCAGCTGATAACCAAATCCATAAATATCTAAGAATTTGGGGAAAAAAACTGACAATGCTAGATCAAAACTATAAAGTATTTAGAGCTTTTATATTTAAATTATACTATGAAAGATATCCTAAAACTTCAAGGTTTTGATCATAAATCACCAAATTCTTCATCATCTAGATATGCAGTTTCAGTTAAGTAAATTAAAATATACCAAAGCAAGTATATGTTAAGAAATATATCACATAATTCTTCTAATTTCCTTTTTTATAACTTATATATGCCATTAGACTACATGTACATGGTGATATAAAAAGTTCCTGATATGTTTCCTTTTTAGTGTAAAAAGAAAACAAAAAATTAAAATGCAAAATTAAAGTTTTATTTATGAAATTTCTGTCACTTACTGTGGACAATAATATCATTTAAGTAATTGATTTTTTTTGTTGCTGCAAATATGTAAAAAAGCATTTATGATATTCTTTTATAATTCTTTAAATTGTAAAGTCAATTCAATCAATATTGTGGACATTGAAAAGTATTTTAAACTACAAAAGTTTTTCATATTTTAATGCAATATATTTATATATATCACTATCTCTTAGTTAATAAAGTTTCTATGCAAATGGGTCTGGATCAGGAATTTCATTTGGCAAAGATAATATATTTAGGCAGACCTATTTAGGAATTCCTTATCTAGCATGCATTGATAAGGAATTTTAAAAAAAAGATCTCCATTCTCCAATCTGACTATCACTCTTGTTGGATTACTCATCAATGTGATAACAATAATTGTAAAATAACAATATCGATAAAACAGAACTAATAATATTAAACCACTAGATGTCACATGATCACTATTCTTCATGCTTATACAAATTGTTTACACATAGGCAAAAATCTCCATATAGTACTGGCATTCAGTGCAAGCCAGAGTAATCAATGGTTGCAGGAAGGTTTGTGCATAAAATCCCTATATAGTGTGTACTTATCCAAATCCCCAGACTAGTTTTTAGCTTGTGATTTTCATCAGTGAGGAGCTTTGGATATGAGAGCACTACACCTAGCAGGTGCAATGCTTTTGCCTATGTGAGAACTAATAATACTAATAAATTATAAGCAATATCATTTAATTTATTTTTAAATGTAGGTAATTTATTTGATGGAAACTTTTTAAAATTGGAACAGAGAGCAGCACATATAATTAAGGATCAGTCAAAATTTAAGTTAAATGTAAATACTTTTAAGAAACTCCTTTATTAGTGGAAGAAGTTTAACTGAAGAAATAGATGGTTACAAGTTTTGATTGTTTTTTTTAATCCCCAGTTTATAGAATAAATATAAATTACATGGTGATGGATGTGCAATAAGTCTTGTTTGACATTCTCTATTCTTGAAATTTCTAAATGTATTAGTAAAAGACAAATATAATTAAAATTTATTTTGCACTATTTATGCATCAACGTAATAAATTTAGAAAGGTCAATTTAGTTCTTGTGGGATAGTGTTATTGCAGACCTATCAATAAAAAATCGAATGTTTCTTTTTGAAAATTTTAATCCTCATCTTAGTAACAATAATAAATTTTGGCTAAAGTTATTACAAAGTGTGAAATAAATATGTATACCCAAGTTTGAAACAATAGCATCTTCTGAATTATATTATAATCACAAGTCAATATACATATATAATGTTGAATTAGTACTGATATGCATAAATTATTAAATTTAAAATGATATTGGCATTAAGTAAGTCCTATCTCCAAACATATTAGTAATAAATTTGTTATTCATAATGTAGAAATTCAATAGATGTTAACATGTAGAAATTCAATAGATGTTAAGCACATAAATAACATGGAGTTTTTGATTCCTCTTTGAGGCTTTAAAAGATCCAAACAGAGCAAAATTCTAATGCCTATTCTATATGATATTGTTATTGTAACTATTATTATAATGTGATTATCCATATGGTAAACAAACATGGATGAGCTACTCACTAACATGCACGATTCAATGCAGTGAGTTTATTGTTTTTACAATTTGAGTTTAAGACCCTGTCCCCATTGTCATTCTTTTCAATTATCTAATTTTTTTTTTTCCATGTGTCATAGCATCGGCCTGGACGCGAACCCACAACCATCTGCAACCAACTACTTGCTTGCATGGCGGCTGCGATACCTCTTTCAACCTCAAAACAGAATAAATGCATGAATGAATATTTATATATATATATATAATACAATGAGCATGCTAATGGCTCTAAACAAGCTTTTTCGATAAATGCCCAAGAAAAAGTAACTTTATCTTGCGGCACTTATTGAAAAAGCTTGTTTAGAGCTATTAGCACGCTAATTATATTAAATTTGTAAATACAAGCTAATTAAGTTACGTGATGTATGACTGATTTCTTTACAAATATATATATATTGAACTAATCATTATTCTGCTTGCAAGTATTATTGCCATAGTAAAAACATTATTTTCAAACAAACTTATCATCTTTCTAATTAATAATATTTCAATTTATAGTCCACAAAATTGAATATTGGTTTGAAGAATGTGGGATAATTTTATATATCTCTCCTGACTTCTGTAATCTCATAATTTGATTGATGACCATTTTGATCCATAAATAGATCATTTCCTTCATAGATATTTATTTTTCAGAAATTCTAAAACTTTTTTTTAATGAAAAATGCTTTAATATTTCTCTAGATATTGATCAAAACGTATAACATTTTATTCCAAGAAGATTCTTCACTATTATTAAAGAGATATCACGGCTGTTCATGTTACTTTATTTTATGTGTGCGCGTGTATATAATCAGATGCCAAGATCTTTTTTTATAGAAGCATATATAACATATAGACATCATTATAGTGAATTGCCATACATACATATTTCAATGAGCAGTGTAGTTATTTTATCTTGTAAAAAAACAAGTTTAGAATTATGCGGTCAGCGCTTTTCTCCAATATTCAAAACGAAAATCGTTTAAAGTTTATGACTCCAGTTACCTGCAACGCACAAGTAATTTCTTCTTTTGATGTTTGATTTTATTTACTTTTAATAATTTTCAGATTTTCTTTCTTATTTACTTCGGTAGTTTGCTTTGATTCGCATGGCAATGCGTTTCAAGAGAAATGTTAACTGCATTAACAACTTGTGATGCAGGATTTCAGAGAAAAGCAAGTCATTTGTTCTATTTTATTACAAAGCCTGCAACCTGCTTTTACTTTAATCGTTTAAAGAAGTTTAAATGCGATTATATCCCCTTATCCCAGTTAAAATAATAGTAAATAGCGATATTATATAGTATATATAGTGTAGGAACTATATACATTAGATTAATACATGTGGATTTTTTTTATACAGTCTAATTATTAACAAAACACCATAAAAAAACTGAACAAATTTCAAACAGGAGATAGCATCACTACTGGCTTTATCAAATCCTACAATTTTACCACTATCATAGATGTTACAGTCATTAACTATGTGTTTGATGTTTTGTGTTTATCCACATCTATATAAATCAATAGTTGTTAATTCCATTTATGATGTAGATGAGTGCAATGAACATGGGTTGTCATGAATCTGTTGATAAGACTCCAGAAATATCTAGAAAATCAAATCCAGATGTTTGATCTGGAAAAAGAAATTTGTTGGGAACCTATAAGAAATCAATGCTTTAGATCATATTTTGTCTGTATTCTTGATTGAATATTCAGAAAGGAGATCTTGATCTGAAATGAGTCGTAAATAATGAAACTACATTTTGAATTATTGGCAAGTCTTATCTATTTAATAGCTTTATATATATTTTCTGTGAGATAACTTCCAATATCTGATGAAAGAGCATGTAAAAGAATAGTAGATTTGAGTATACCAATAATATTGGGTAAATCCAGAAGTTTAGTATAGAACTTTTTCTCCAAACTGGAGCACAGTATTTACCAGTAAAATATACTAGTGATAAATAGGCTGTCTGTAAATTGTATTCATAATAATACCAATAATGTGAATTAGCTTTCCAATCAGATTATTCCTAAAAATTATTTTATATCCATCCTTAAACAAATGAGAAAAATAAGTTGGGCTACAATCCAAAATTATTTTAAAATAACATGAAGGAGGTCAGTGTTTCTTTCTAGATCTAATTGTACAAAAGATTATATTTATATTTTTAGATAAAAAGTTGAGCTTTCTGGGTTTTGTTGTTTGTTTGTGGATTAGAAAGAAGATATGAGTGACTAATAAAAATTATTAAGATATCCAAACATTTCAAATTCTTATTGAAAGATTTTTTTACTTCTGAAAAGAATATGATTTGTGAAGTTAAAGTATTGCCATCAGCATAAAAGAATATTTTCGGCTTTGTTTCTAATAAGTTATATATATATGAAAAACCATATAACAATACAATACTAGATTAAATTCAAAAATTTACCAAAATCCTTTCACAACCATGGTTTCATCTACTACAAATAGACCTTCTCAAGTGAAAATCAAACTATAAGAAATAAAAAATATATACACACAATCAAACCTTCCCATAATTCATTTCAAACTCCACCTTCCCTTAATATCAAAAGAAGTCTTCATAAGATTGATAGCCTCAGAATCAAGAAGATTTATCATCAAAGTCTTCTTGATTCTGAGGCTATCCATCTTATGAAGACTTCTTTTGATATTAAGGGAAGGTGGAGTTTGAAATGAATTATGGGAAGGTTTGATTGTGTGTATATATTTGTTATTTCTTATAGTTTGATTTTCACTTGAGAATGTCTATTTGTAGTAGATGAAACCATGGTTGTGAAAGGATTTTGATAAATTTTTGAATTTAATCTAGTATTGTATTGTTATATGGTTTTTCATTTTTATTTTTGCTAGTATAGTGTTAGGCAGGTTTGGTTTTATATATATATATATATATAGTAACCTTATATTTTGGTACAAAATATATAGCTTGGTGTCTTAAAATTTCTCTATCTTCTTCTTGGGGACTTAATTACCAGCTTTGTGTATAGTTGATACTTGTATTCAAGTTGACTCAATAATAAAATTATTGTAATTTCATTTTTTTTGGTTACTAATTTTTTTCCTATATTGATTTTGCACTTTTCCAATCACTGATTTGGATAAGCTGTGTTTAACCTGAAAAAATTAAAAGCATATTATATCAAATTTAGTAAGATAAATAATAATAATAATAATCATTATTTGTTTTTCTCTTTAACTAAACCTAAAGAATAACTTTAGTTTAATTAAATGATTTTTATCTTGAATTAGTCAATAGAATACAATAAACGCATTTGTTTTTCTCTTTCTTCTTTCAATTTTAACAGAAATGAGGACAAATGTAATTGGATAAGAGGGAAAGAGAACGTTCAGAATTTTTTTTTTTTTTATTAACTGGAATAGAGACGCTGGACTATTTAGCCCATTTGCATATGCTTTGCATACCACTTCTCCCGCTCCATTTTTACATTTTGCAGCTCACAGCATCACTATGAATATGAGGTAAAGCACCTCGAAAGCGCTTATCGTATATTAATTCCTGTATATTATTATAGCTTCACATTCAAGCGTGACATACGCTTAATTTGTTTATAAATTAAATTATCGAATGAGAAGATTTAAAATTATATAATTTACAATTAAAAAGGTAACAAATATGAAAGCTAATTCTTAAAATTAAGGATAAAGGAAGATTAAATTAAGATTTTTCTTATATAATTCAAATTGCAATGTTATTATGTGCTAATAACAACATGAATAGTTAAATTTAAACAAGTCTGTTTGAGCCTGCTTACCAGGAATCTAAATGCTGATTATCTTCCAAAATGTTTATAATTGAAATGTACTGATATTATCAATCACAACAATAGCAATAACAGTTTATAAAAGTCAGTCTACCTGGAAATATTTTTATTGCTTATAGACTATATTAACATTTGATATAAAATTTTAATTTCATGACTTTAACACACATAGTTATACCATATATGTGTGGGGTGGAATGCTGTAATAACATTTTTTGTATGCCAATGTCTGAATGATAAAGAATTGGCTACATCCCACTTTGAACTTATATTAGAAGTATATATTCTTATTCTTCTCCTTTACTTTCTTTGCATTTCTTCATATATTCATATATATTGCTTATAATAACTTCTCTCATATTCACCCTAATGCAAAAAATTTTTTTAATAAAACTTCTTTATTTTACTGACAGTTTCATCAGAGCATTCTCAATTCCTCTGATGAAGACTTATAGACAGTCAAAACTGTCAGGAAAATAAATAAGTTTTATTAAAAAAAATTTTTTGTATTAAAGTATATATGAGAGAAGTTACTACAGGCAACTTATATTAGAGATAACATTCCTGCTATGTGAGTTATCTTATTATTGAAAATAATAATCTAGTTGTTGAAAGAAAATAACAGCTAACCAGAAAATTATTTTATCACTGTCATAGCAATTGTGGGATAATTGTTTGCTTGGATACTCATTTTTAGTCTTTGACACTCATTAGATAAATTAAGGTAATGAAAATATTTTAACTTTGGAGTAATGCCTAAAATATAAGTAATGAAGTCTATAAACTTTTGAGGAATACTCTAATTAAAATTATACATGTCCTATCTTTTAAAAAAATATCTTGAATATTCAGAGAGCCTATGCTTGAATCAATTAATTATGGAATATTCATTATGAGTGGAAATGAAGAGGAAAACAATCAAACTCATAAAATTATATGTGTTGTAATTGAAAAACTATTCAATTTATATGTTATACATTAAGTTATAAGAAAATGTGTTATTGATTTCATTGGTGAATATTTCAATATATTTGAAATAGTATGTATTTTAATTTAGTGTAGTTATTTAAATGAGTATGTATTTTATTTTGGTTTCTATTGTTATATTATCTTATACATGTGTGAAGTCTCACAGTATACATTATATTGTGCCTAAAATAATTATTTATCAATGTAAATTAATTGGATTGAACATATGGTACAGGGACTGAAGAGAATCAATTATTAGGGAACAGTGCTTGCACAAAAGTTTAATGATTATTTAATGAATTTATGATGTGCACCAACACCATATGGCTTAGTCCTGTATGTCTTTCCAGTGTTCTGTGCCTATAGTTATATTTATTATGTATTATTATTTCACTATGCTTTAGGCAGAGTCAGCCATTATCTTAGTTGTTTTCTATAATAAAGTCTTTATTTCATTTTATGTCTCTTTTATTTGGGAAATAAATGTTAATACTATTTTACAATGTTATATGGCATTATTCTGTGCTGGTAGTCTAATCCACAGAATAATCATATGCAATGTTTTTTATTATATTCTTTATATTTATATCTGCACTGGTGGTTAATTCACAGAACCCTTTGTAATGGTGTTTGTTGCTCTAAAGCTTTGTTATTCATTTGCATGGATGAATACATCCTCAGGAATACCATTGATACTTTTGTGTAAATGTGCTTGGGTAGAGTTCCCATACATTATAATGTCAATGTTATTTCCTTCATTTTTTGATTGATTCCATGAGTTCAGTTATCAGCTATTAAAAAGGGCATTTGATAAATTATTTTTATAATTTATTACATATCAATTTGAATGATATTTCAAGCTGAATTGAGATTCATATCTTCTCTTTGATAAATTATCTTCCCATGGCTAGCTTTTGCTTGCTCACCAATGTCCTATACATGAGGACTCAGAGTGACTTGAGGTCATCTTGGGCATAACAACAATATTGGCATCAACTTGTGATTTGGGCATTCTATCATCAGATTTTTAATGGTATGGATGGCTGAAGAATTGGAGGTTGGAGTAGATTGAAGCCTGTCCATTAAAGTATAAAGATTTGCCATCTTAATATAAATTGAGCACTGATTATATATTGTGTGGGAGATGATAATCTGGACCATCTGATGAGTGCTGGTTCAGCACGAAATACATATATTAGTGATTATTTCTTTTAGTTGAAGGTTGCTTAAAAGTGAGTTCAAATTCCCTATATATACTATTATTATTATTATTATAAATCTGAGTATATGGGCATTGGTTCTGGTATTGACATATTGGAGAAGTTATTAACTAGGTGTTTAAACTCATCATCTCTCTTATAAGGACTGAAATCAAATCCATTTGTGAGAAAATCTTATATTGTGTTTGTTTTGAACTCATGTACATTATCCAGATATAAGAACAAGTTCATGTGATGTTATTTTATTTTGTTTATTTATTTTTGATCATTGTATTAATCAATTATTTATTAGTATTGATTGAGTTGTAAATAAATGTTAATTTCACAATTAACCTAACTATACCATTGCTATTTGTCATACATAGAACCAGACAATCCACCATATTCAATAATTTAGATATTAGAGTGCATATTGTCACTGATAATGCACATAAAGTTTACTGAAATTCTGAGAAAATATTTTAAAGCTTTTGTTCTTGGATAATTAGTCATGTACAGGGTATAATAAAATTCTATTTACCTCCTACATCACCTCCACCTTGTTTTGTTGATTCTGGAATATAATCCAGAATTTTTTACTTCTATTGATGTTAGTCATATTAGGATCTAAATTAATAAATAAATTTGCTAGCCAACATTATAATGGAACCTATTTTCTAATATTATAATTTGTGATTAACTTATAACAATATGAGTCTCATTGCTATTGATTTAATTAGAAATTTAAATTAATGATGAAAGAACCTAAAGTTTATATGCTTACCTTTTATTGCAAAGCAAATACCTTACCTAACATTGATGTATTAAAATCCTGAGTATATCTGAGCAGTGACCAATCATGTTATGATGCTGATTATAGTTATTATTGTCTTGTTAAATGACCTGTATTCACCGTGTGATAGTTCATATTGATGTAATGGATCATACATTCAATTTTGGAAAAGTAATCTTCAGTAGTTTCATAAATCATATCATCTTCTCCATTATCAGCCATAAAGTCTCATGTAAATAAAAATTCTTAGTTTAAGGTTTTGAAATGTAGTTTTAAGATACAGTCATTAGTGAGAATAGTTATTAAATGAATAGTCACATAATTTAATTTGGGGTAATTTAATATACCTTCATATAATATTGTGATGGGTCTTTGCATTGGACTCTGTTTGCGACTGGATTATAACATAACAGTTTTGGGTTATATCATTAATTTCACCTATTATGGTCCAGGTAGACCTTTTGGTTACTATATATATATATACACATACACACACCTGGGTCTCATTTTACATGATAGATAGGTTCCTCAGAAAACACGCGCAAACGAAATCGTGCAAAAATAGACAAAACTTACCTTGAAAAGGGGGAGATTCAGACTGTGATTTTTCAAAACTCACGTAAAAGCAAAGCACCAACATAAAATTTACTTTAAAATTCACGCGCAAAAAAATAAGGAAATAAAATATGACTAATAAAAAATTTCAAATTTGAAAAAAATTGATACAAGACAAACTTTTTTTAACTATAATATTTAATTTTATTCAAAATAATATATTTTTATGCATAATTTACAGTACAGTAATTTACATTTTTTTATACATGTTTTAATTATTATAGCTATTTGCTGATAAACAGTTTCGTTTGCAAACTGGTAAAAAAAATAGATTCTTCACAAGAGGAAATACAACTAGTGCCAAGTTCACTCTCATATTGTGTTAATGGTTTTCTGTTGACAACGTAATTAGTAATTAATCTTTAAGACGATGATTTTATTAATTGTTTATGAACTTAGACTTATGATAATAAAAAGACATTTATTCACCACTGCTGGGAAAAATTTAATTAAAACTAACAACTAAAAATTAAATTCTTATTTTTGTCTTTAATTTTTTAATTTTCAATTCTGTTTAAAAATCAAATTTCGTTTTACATCACATTAATTTCAAGTCACTGTAAGTAATTTTTAAATTGTTAATTACAATTAAAAATCAGATTTTAATTTTTAATTGTCAAATTTAATTGTGCCCACTGCTATTACTCACTTTTTAAAAATAAACTTGTGGACACTAAATGATTAATAATTGATTATGTTCTTTTTTAAAAAGCAAAAACAGAATGTGATTTAAAATGCAAAATTAACACGCACAATGTTTGAACAAATTTACATTATAATCTTGTAAAATTTAATGTGTGTATACATAAAATGTGGAAATCATGATTTTAATTTTATTATTGCATAAAATCTTACTATTATAAAGCACTGAAAATATTGAAATTACTAAGATGAAAGTCGAATTCCAATAATGTGATATTACTTTCAATATAACGTAAGTGCGCAAAATTTATTATTTAAAGTAATAGCGCATTATCAGAGTTCGACTTCCGGTGGAACATGAATCATGTAACTTCAAAATTGTGTTAAATAAGTCCACGTAAAAAGAGACCCAGGTGTGTTTATATATGTAATTGAATATTTGTAAATACAGTAACTAAATAATTAAAAATTTTATCCACTTAGGAGCACTTTCGATTATCCTAGTAATCTTTGTCAACTAAAACTTTGAAAGGCTAACCTTCCCACAAATCCGTGATCTTAACATTTACTGCTTGCCTGTTAATTAAGTCATGTTTATATTTGTATATTAGCATAGCTTCCTTTAATTTTCTTTTATTGTTATTTTTTTCATTTGCAATATTTTTATATCATTAAAATTGAAGTCAAAACCATAAATACATGATTTATTATGGGCGTAAAAAACAGATGCTGAAATATTATTAGCTATTATACAATTTTGTTTCGATTTCTGAACTCATTTTAATAATAGCAAGTGCTCTTTAGTTCTTTTTGCCAATGTACATCTAGATTCATCTATATATTCACTGCCACACCTACATATCCATTTATAAATAACACAATTTTTATTTATAAATGAGGTTTTATCTTTGGAGTTATTTATTAACTTGTTTAATGTAGGAGGTATATAAAATGCAATATCACATATACCTTTATACATTTTCTTAAAATAGACAAAACTCTCTCCATACAGTAGTGCCACTCTAAGGAAGACAAAGTAATCAATGGATGCCAGAAGGCTTGTGCATAAAATCCCTATCTAGTGCCTACTCATCCAATATCCCCAAACTAGTTTCTGGCTTATGGTCTTCGTCAGTGAGGAGCCTTGGATCTGAGAGCACTGCACCTAGATCTTAGGAACTAATGCAACCCTCCAGCAGCCACCTTTTAACTCTACATAACTACTAAACTATGAAAATAAAATTGAAAACACACAGATATTTTCAATATAAGCTCAGTAGCCTAAATAGTCATATGGGTCTGAACTCAGTTCAGCACCCATACATTTTGGTGTCTTTGGCTCTTTTACAACCATAGCCAACACCTTCCTATAAGGCAGGATTGGTATTAAACCTTAAAACATCACATGATCACTATCTTCCATGCTTGCTCACAACTGTTGTTAAAATAGGCAAAACTCTCTCAATACAGTAGTGCCACTCTAAGCAAGACAGAGTAATCAATGGATGCCAGAAGGCTTGTGCATAAAATCCCTATCTAGTGCCTACTCATCCAATATCCCCAAACTAGTTTCTGGTTTATGGCCTTCATCAGTGAGGAGCCTTGGATCTGAGAGCACTGCACCTAGATCTTAGAATCTAATGCAACCCTCCAGCAGCCACCTTTTAACTCTACACAACTACTAAACTATGAGAATAAAATTAAAAACACACAGATATCATGTGATGTTTTAAGGTTTATACATTTTCCATATAAAATTTACTTGATTATTTGAAATATATGGTATTGACATCCATACTTTTTTATTAGCAGGGAATCAATATTATTATTAACATTTGTATTCTTATATTTTGTATTAAAATCTCTAATAACATTATATATATATATATATATATATATATATATATATATATAATATTAGAGATTTTAATACAAAATATAAATAAACGGTACATATATATATATATATATATATATATATATAAAACCAAAACTGTCTAACACTATACTAGCAAAAATAAAAATGCAAAACCATAAAACAATACAATACTAGATTAAATTTTAAAAATTTTACCAAAATCCTTACACAACCATGGTTTCATCTACTACAAATAGACCTTCTCAAGTGAAAATCAATCCAAAGGAATATATATATATATACAAACAAACCTTCCCATAATTCACTACAAATTCCACCTTCCCTTAATATCAAAAGAAGTCTTCATAAGATTTATAGCCTCAGAATCAAGGAGTTTTATCATCAAAGTCTTCTTTATTATTCTTTTTAACTCATTCTTTTCATAAAAAATAACCAAAGCATTGTTAAACAATATTCTATGACCTGTATTCAATTCATGAATATATAAAGCTGAGTTAAGATACCTATGTTTAACCCTACTTATATGAACCTTAACCCTTTCATTAAGGCTAAATTTACTCTGACCTATATAAAATTTACCACAACTACATGGAATTTTATAAACAATACCAGGAATAGACCTACTATCAATAGACTGCTTTGCACCATTAAGTAATGAATTCAAATCAGAACCTTTCCTCCATGCAACCTCCATTCCACCTAACAAATGACTATTCTTATAAACCAAATTATAAATTGATGCTTTAAATGGTAAAGACATATAATCATCATCCTTACCAACAAAATTCTTATCATCCAAATCACGACTATAAACATTATTATTAAATACTACTTTTTTAATAAAATCATGATTATAACCCAATTCTACATATTCAGCAGCAAATTGACTTCTTTGAATATCAGCATCATTATTAAAATGATTAAGCCTTCTATTCCGACAACAAAAATTCAACAAAGACATTTTTTTATGTATAAAAAGCTGATAACTATCAGGCCTAATCATATTTCTCAAATTTTTAGGTTTTATAAAATGACTACAAAACAAAACATCATTAACCTTCTCAACATTTAAATCTAAAAACTTTAATTTTACAAAATCAAAAACACCCCCCTCAATTGTAAACTTAATACTAGAATCAAAACCATTCAATGCACATAAAAACTCTTCTAATTTCTCTTTCTGAATAACAAACAAACAATCATCAACATACCTAACAAATAATTTAATAGAACATGAAAACATATTAATAACACTACACTCCAAATAATCAATATAGACAGCACACATCAATGGAGAAATGACATAACCAATAACCCAACCTTCTCTAATCTTATAAAACACATCATTAGACATAAAATACATTGAATCCTCTAACAGCAAAAGCAAATCATGAAAAACCTTAATCTTATCTGCAGAAAAACATTCTAATTTTTTTAAAATTGAAAGAAAAACATCAATACTTTTTAATCTATTAACCGATTGATACATATTTTCAATGTCTAAACTACCAAAAACACAATCATCATCCAAAACAAAACCATTTATTTTCTTAAAAGCCTCAAAAGAAGAAGAAACACAAAATTGACCCAATTTTATATAATCCTTAAAATATCTTATAATAAATTTTGATATTTTATCAACAATTCCTCCTGTAAAATCAAAAATACATCTCAAAGGAAAGGGAAGGTGAAATTTGTAGTGAATTATGGGAAGGTTTGTTTGTATATATATATATATGTTTTCCTTTGGATTGATTTTCACTTGAGAAGGTCTATTTGTAGTAGATGAAACCATGGTTGTGTAAGGATTTTGGTAAAATTTTTAAAATTTAATCTAGTATTGTATTGTTTTATGGTTTTGCATTTATATATATATAAAACCATTAAACCAATAGTAAAAAGAGGTTATATTCCATATAAATCAAAAGTGTCAATGTCACACAAAATGACAGGTTTGAAGTCCTTCTTATTTAGAAATAATAGTCTTTGCAAATATTCATCGAATAAAGGCAAAAATATTGAAATATATTCGAATGAATTGTTAAACGTTGACTAAGTGGATAAAATTTTTAATTATTTAGTTACTGTATTTACAAATATTCAATTATATAATTACATATATTGCTTTGAAAAATAATACAGACATCGAATAATCATATATATATATATATATATATATATATATATATATATATATATATATATGAGAGAGAACTAAATCCCGTGGTAGACCATTTTGTTTTATATCTACTATGATTATCATTTAGTATCACTTCAAATTTTTTATTGGAAAACATTTTGCCAAGTAAATTGATTTTTTTGAAAAGCAAAATCATAAGCAGGAGTTGTTAAAAATTTGTTTACATCAGCTTATTTCTGATCTAATCCAGCCTTCTTTATTGGTAAATAGCTGTTATCTATTGGCATAATATGATTTTTTTTAAAAAATAGCTTGTAATAAACCCACAATAATAATTTTAGGTGATAATTTTTGGGATCATTGTTGAGTTTATTCATTTTTAAAATTGCTGTAGTTTTGTTTTTGTTACTTATACTTTGTGTTTATCTCTTAAATTGGAAAAAATTTTCTGGAAATACACATTCGTTTCTAGAGCTTTTCCTAATTTAAGACAATCAAGAGCAAGTTCACCAATATATATTATTTTTATTAGATTGATATTAGAGAAACATTGTGAAAAAAAGCTTGCATGACTGCTCTTATAATATTTTTTTTTCATTCTATCAATCTTGGGTTTATAAGTCTGATATAAGACTAGAAATCCCATTAGCAATAACATTAGCAGACATATAATCCCCAAGAGGCTCAGTTCATATATATATATATATATATATAGTAACCTAATGTTATTGACACTTGGTTTACTTGGCATTATTTCTGCAGGAAAACAATGCTATTCTTTAAAGAAATAAAAAGATAAAATAACGATAGTAATAATTGATTATTTTGGGTGAATAACTAATAGATTTAATAACTCAATGTCATTTTAAAGAGAGAACATGAATAATTTAATTGAGATATTAATAATTAGAGCAAATTAATATGGTATAAAAGCTAAACAGTAATTGATTTTGGATGGGTAGAGAGGGGAGTGGATGAGTGTCTTATCATAAAGCACAATAACTTCTGGTAATTTCTTTTTGTAAAAAAAAAAAAAAATTAAAAAAAAAAAAAAGAGAAAAATAATGTTTAAAGAATTATACATCACTGATTGTTAATTTAATGTATTTATTATTATTTTTTTTATATTGTCAAATTACTTTATAATCCAGGTAAATAATACTAAAACTATATGATTGTAATAGGTTTTTCCTTTCTTTTGTTTATGTTATAATCAAATGATTATTTTTCTGTAAGAGGTCGCTAAAGTAAAAAACAAAACAAAAACAACAACAAAACAAAACAACCAATTTCATAATCAAGATCATTTTTTTTGAAAAAAAAAAAAAAAGATAGTCTGCTTTTAGTTTTCAAGGAAGGAACAGTGCTGAAATTTGGTAACTCAATTTTTTCATTTTATTTTGCAGAAATAAATGTAATCAAAGTAAAATTTTAATAATATAATGTGTGGCTAAATTTTTTTGATAAGATATCCTGATTTTCTTTGCCATCTACCTATTTAAAGACCTTTTATACTTAAAAGTTTATTGTCTCGTGCTAAAGTTCAAAAATGACAGATGTAACTAAAAGAGTCACGAAAAATTCTATTATATCTAAATTAAGGAAAAGAAGCGATTTCCAAGAAAAGATTAATTATTTATTAACTTTATGTCATTTATTGATATTTTCTTGGTATAGAAAAAAAAAAATAATAATAATAATTGAAAGAAATATTTTGAAACCAAGGAAAATCAACTAGAAACATTTTCGCGCTCTTTCTCAATATTGTCTGCCTTTACAAGTAATGTAGTTACATACGTTAAAATATGTTTTATTCACCAAGAATTGTCTGGAAATAATAATAATGATAAATAAGATTAAATTATGCACCTGTATATTTTTTTTTAAAAATATAAAAAAAAAAAATATAAACTTTCTCAGAGTAAATATAGGAAAAGTTATATAGGGGCATTCTTACGGAGAAGTTAACGTTAAAAAAAAAAAAAAAAAATTATAATTCCTAAAGTATGAACAAAACCAAATATCTTAGTGACTTAATGATAAAAATAAATGATATATTATATTATACATCAGTTGGAATTATTAAAACTTCATGTACACGTAAATTGACTGCAGTTATTATCATAATAATCTCTCGGAAAATTGCGCATTTTCATCCATAGTATACGTATCATCAATAAAAAAAAAATATTGTGTATGTTTATCGTCTATAGTCAAATATTCGTCTATATTAGAAGTCTATTTTTTTTCTTGGATCCCAAAATTGTAGTAGTTTAATTCAAGTAAGAATTAATCTTCAATTCTGCTATAGGTTTCTTTACCTAATTTATTAAACGCACAAAATAAGAGAAAACTTTTATTCAAAGGAAATAATACCATGCGTTTATTGTTTTTAAACTTGCTTCGTGAAATACGACTGGATAAAGCTCTTCACCTGGACCAATTGCTCAACAGAAAAACATTTTCTAATGAGAGAGTATGCACTTGTTAATTAATGATTGTTTAAAACTAAGTTATAAATGATATGTATTTTTTTGTTATATCACATAGGTTAAAGTCTGTATGGTCAAGTGATATTTAATAGCCTTGTAATGACAAAGGTATGTTTTAATATAATTATTATAGGTTAAGTTGATATTTAACACGAAAGAAAAAATCTATAAAATATGTTTTAATTATTACATACAATTGTAGGTAGAAATTTTGTATGTTAGATACGTAAAAGAAAAATATTTAGATATTTAAGGGGTAAAATAAATATTGAAAATTATCAGAAGTAACTAAAAAAAAAAAAATGCTATAACAAAATATTTCTTGTTAAAGTTTTGAAACGAATTTATACTGTATTAATTGAGGAATTTATTCCTAATTATTCTTAAATAACACATCCACTTTATGTAGTTTAAGATAGTATGCTATCAACTATTTTGAATGTTCCTTTATTAAAATTAAAATTATTATACTTTTATTCTATGATGTCCATTGATTTCAGATGTTGATCAAAGTATACACGGTAACATAAGTTTATTATAATCAGTGTATTTACTTATCCTGCCCAGATATAGCATTGGTATATGCTTAATATTCGCATAGGTAATAATTATAATGTATTTATTTTGTGGGATGAAAAATGATCTCCCCAAAAGCTTTGTTTTCCATGAGAGGAAGATTTTAAATATAATGTTCGGGTATGTTTATAGCCCAAGTGATCGATTCTCATAGATAGGACGATCAAGAATTTATCTAGCATTTAGTATGCTTCATTCGTTTAAATCCCAGGAGAGGATTGTATTTGGTGTGTGTTCGTTGTATGCCCAAATAAGAGGCAAGAAACCACCAAAATATTTTAATGTAGTAGATTACTTTACAGACCTTCGTGGTTATTCCATATTCCTCATGTGAAAATAAAGATAGCTCCACCATGGAAGGTGTTGATTATTGTGCTTAATTTTGAAAGTTCGGGCAAGATAAAGGTTATATTGGAGGTGTTAGTTCCTCAAGATCCACTTTAGTATAAATAGTGCGTTAGTAACTAGGATCAATATCTGTATTGTAATGCTAAATATTGCTAGTATTTGACAAGTAAATCAATGGAGAAAGTAATTAAAATTGCGTAATTTAAAACGCTTATTTACTGAGGGAATATTCAAATGCAATATTTAATTCTGGTTAGTAATTAAATAATACTCATATTTAAAATTATACGTATGAATAAAATTTGTATCATAACTTAAGTTAGCATTAAGTTAAATGTAAGATGGTAAGTGTAACTTCTGATAACTGGCCTATAATTAGAATAGGTTATCCCATTAAAGACCATAAATAAAGTAAATGTATTAGAAATAAATTTAATATTTTGCGTATTGCATATGATGGGATTAATCATTTAAAAAAAAAATAGTTAGTCAATAATTTTGAATAAAA
Organism: Epiperipatus broadwayi; assembly: GCA_028023455.1. NCBI lineage: Eukaryota > Metazoa > Onychophora > Udeonychophora > Euonychophora > Peripatidae > Epiperipatus > Epiperipatus broadwayi. The sequence goes on from JAQFVV010000164.1 coordinate 2,650,345, forward strand.
GCTTCTACAAGGTTACCAAAATTTAATAAACAATGTATTGGTAATGAAATGTACTTTTAGTTAATCAATCCATATGATTGCATACAGGAGAAGTAGTAACCTCTAGTCCATAACCAAAAGAGTATACAGATTAATGTCAGTTATATTTTATATTTGTGTATTACTATGGGAGTATTGAATAAATGTTCATATTTTTTTTTTTGTGATAATAATAAATTATAGTCTTGTTAAAATTTGTTGTAGATTCATTTTTTTTGTTTTTATATGCTAAATATAAGTGTTTGCACAATATTTGCAAAACCTTTTCTTGAGTCTGAAATCATTCCAAATTCTTAAAAACTTAATATACCAGATAAATAAAGTTAAGCAGATCGGAATATGTCATTATATTTTAGTTTAATGATAATTATTTATGGAGTTGAAAACTTAAGACTAAACATTCACCTTTGTATAAAAAAAAAAAAAAATGAATTTATTCCCAAACCATTAACTTCGGTTGCACATTATTCCATTCCCATTTACTTAAATTGTCTAAGTAATAAATCTTAGTTATATTATTGTGTTGTCATGGATGATGGAAGGACACAAAAAGCACCCTTGTCTTTTTATTATTCTGACTGAGATTCTGAAAAAAAAAAAAAAAAGGCTGTGTTATTCAAAATTATACGTCATTATTGAATAGAATTATCATCTCTTTAAATAATATAGCAGTGGATATGAGAGATGAAGACACATTGAATTTAAGTAAAATAAATGTTTCCTATAGCCGACCAGAATGCCAGTCATATGCGACAACACAATACTGCCGAGCATTTCCTTACATGAAACAAAGAACCCTGAGATTAATATTATTACAATTATTTTTAAATTAATAAGTGATCAATTATTGTTGTTATTACAATCGTGGCATAGCTTAAGAGAATTGAATGTACAATTGTATTATATGAAAAGTATTTTAGATCATATTGGAAAATTAATGGATATGTTGCTTTATTTTGGTTGCCTTAACAACAACCTGAAAAATTAGTGTCATGTGTGAAAATAAACTAATAAAAATATTGGGTTAGAAATAAAATAAACTAATAAATTTTCTAATAAACTAATTAAACTTGGTAGGTTAGAATATATATATATGTTAAAATGAAGATTTGCATGGGTTAAATATAGAAAATACATATTTTGCGGGTTCATCCGTGTTAAAAACTTTTAATATTAATATACTGACATTTCGACTTGGTCACACAAGCCATCCACAGAGTTATAAAAAGTAGAAAGACAGTTGTAGAGGCGCTACAATCACTGATTTGAATAAAATGTTAAAATTCCACCAATAGCAAAAAATGTTAAATTTGGGAATGTTTTTTAAAAAAATATTTCCAAATAGGAGGAAGTTTACATATATCATCTCACTTATTGATACAATCTGGCCTTTTAAGTATCTCAATGGCTTCTCTAATTTTGCATTGGTAGAGATTATCACATCTGGATATGATCCTGGTACTAGAAAAATCAATTTTATGACCTGAATCTATAGTATGGAGTGAGAGTGCTGCTGATGATGAGTGTTGTTTAACTGCATTAGCATGCTCATCTCTCCTAACACTATATGCGACGATTACTCATACCTATGTAAGAAGCTTTACAATTTTTACATGAGATTTGATAGACACCATGAGATTCAAGAGGGATTGAATCCTTAGGCTTGGTACGATTACTCATACCTATATAAGAAGCTTTACAATTTTTACATGAGATTTGATAGACATCATGAGATTCAAGAGGGATCCCTCTTGAATCTCATGATGTCTATCAAATCTCATGTAAAAATCGTAAAGCTTCTTACATAGGTATGAGTAATCGTCGCATCAGTGTTAGGAGAGATTAGCATGCTAATGCAGTTAAACAACACTCATCATCATCAGCACTCTCACTCCATACTATAGATTCAGGTCATAAAATTGATTTTTCTAGTACCAGGATCATATCCAGATGTGATAATCTCTACCAATGCAAAATTAGAGAAACCATTGAGATACTTAAAAGGCCAGATTGCATCAATAAGCGAGATGATACATGTAAACTTCCTCCTATTTGGAAATATTTTTTTTTAAAAACATTCCTAAATTTAACATTTTTTGCTATTGGTGGAATTTTAACATTTTATTCAAATCAGTGATTGTAGCGCCTCTACAACCATCTTTCTACCTTTTATAACTCTGTGGATGGCTTGTGTGACCAAGTCCAAATGTCAGTATATTAATATTAAAAGTTTTTAACATGGATGAACCCGCAAAATATGTATTTTATATATATATAGCCAATTGCTTAATTGATATGTCAAACTTACTGCATCCTGGGGATCATGCATCTTTTTCTCATGCCTTTGATCATATGTTTATAATTATACCCTCCACAATGTATTAAAAGTTAATAGAAACCAGTCCCTATTTTGCTTGTGAATGAAATTAAACTATAGATATATTATTCACTAAGTGGATAATCTCTAGTCTAATAAATGATTGATAAAAATTTATTATTATAAATGTGTGTTTAGTTCCTACTTAAATCTGAACTGATACTATTTCAAGTATCTATGAAATTTCTGTGACTCAAAAAGGTGTGTATGCAATAGGTCTCTCCTTGAAATGTCTGAGTCTCAATCTTCATTTATGACGTAATACCAGCAAACCTGAAAATTTAAATGGTGAAATACAATCAGAATAATGTAAACAAAGGGAGTAACTCACCCTCCCCCAAGCTATGAATTAAAAGCATTCTAAATGTTGACCAAAGGATCAAGAATAAAATGAATTCACATATTTCTGGAGCTCTGATGTTTATAAGCATACTTTTGGTAACATTGTTGCTAATTCAAAGTGAAATTAATTGAATAGGTGGATTCATTCTATTTTGATCCTTTGTTCAACATTAAGTATTTTTAATTCATAACCTGGAGTGGGTGTGATTCATTCCCTTTGTTTACATATACATTGAACTATGTTTATTTTTAAAGTTTAAATAATTTAAATAGTGAAATAATACCAGCAATGATAAAAGCAAAAACAAATAATAAATTACAATCTTAAAAAAAAAAACTTTTAAAAAACCATCTTTTGTAGACTTTTTTTTTTCTGCACATTGTTTCACCAGCATGGAATCACCACTTTTCTTTTTAATTATCTTTGTATAAGTCTAGAAAAAAATCTTGGGCATGATGCAAGTATGTTTTTTATCATTTTGTAGATAATTTCCTATACTTTTTAGTGGGGGGTGGGGGAATCTGGTGATCCTATTTATAGATAATTTTTATGTCAATTTTAGTACAACATATTTTAAAATAATGTTTTTACATATTGAAACAGCATATTCCTTTCCTCATATCTGTTTCACTTATTTGCCCCCAGTCACATCTATGCTGGGTTTAAACACTCTCTAGTACAGGTATATATGTATCCACACAGTTATATATGTATCCCCACACAGTTGTATATGTAGCCACACAGTTATATATGTAATCACACAGTTTTATATGCATTCACACAGTTATATAGGTATTGTCACACATACATGCATATATAAATGACTGTAATATTAATATTTTGTTTAATAAATAATATTTTGTATAAAATCTATTTTATTTAGAAAATGTACAGTTAAATATTTGCTAAATAATCTGTAGCAAGTTTTATTTACAGGAATTTTAAATTACATGTGAAATCCACAGAATAGTGATAAAGCAATTTAGAATAATTCTCAAGTTGGATCGAATGGTTTCTGAGCTATAAACATTTGTTCTAAAACTCATTACAATTGTAACGAGTTCTTTTTCCATATCAAAACCAGTAAAAGTTTGGGAAATAAAATAAAAAAAGATCAGAGTCTAAAGAAACTGGCTATGAGCTATAAAATCATAAAATCTAGAGGGGGGTTGAATTCTGGTTTAAAATAGATGGTCACTGGTTTTTGATCTGGGGAAATATAAATATTGTAGATTTCTTAGGTTAAGGGTTCTTTTTAGCTTGCCTTTCCTGTAAATTGTTTTGAAGTCCACTCCAAGATGGTCGAGTAGAATAAAATATTTGCTGGCTCTTTTGAGCCAAGATGGTGCTCTCAATTCCTCCAACATACCTATGAATAAATTTTCCAGCAACCTGCATGAGATGGAGATATGAAGAAAGTGAAAACCTACCTGAAAAGAAATGCCACTGATGCCTTGTTCCAGCCACTATCATTAATGTATGCCTCAAGTTGACCAAGAAGGCAATGATGCTAATAATTTTAAAGACTGAAGCCTATGAACTTAATCTATAAACTCTAAGCTAGCTTATACACTTTAAAAAGAACGTTCTATCTAAATTTTCAAAACTCTTTAATTTTGTCCTATTGTAAAAGAAACTCTGTAAATTTGTGTAACTTTATATATATTGTAAAAGTCATTTCTGGTCAACTGCTCTCTTAAAATCTATAACTTACTTTAAAGTAACAAAAAAGAGAAACAAGTTTTACTTTAATTTTCTAAGCTGCTGAAATCTTTTATGAATCAAAAAGATTTCACCTTTTGTAATCATTAAATGTCTGAAATCTATTATCTTAAATTCCTACAAGCTATGGTCTTGCCTAACTTTAATATTTTGTTTAAATTCATTTTGTTTATGTTTAATATGTGATAATATGCTTATCTTTCGAAACAATGAAACTAATTAATTAATTTATAAAGGAGATAATTGTAATCTCCACTTTAAACATTTTAAAAGCACTATTTATTTATTGAATCACTGTTTCGGAATTATAATATTGATAATAAACGATCGCTAACTGCTCATTGTTATCATGGTTATATATATATTGTAATATTATAACATTTTGCAAGGTTTGCTTAAACGTTTTTATGTATTATGACTTTTAATATTTATTAGTTAGAAGGGGATATACTGGCTAGAGATGATAAAGTATATTTGTTAATGTTTGTATTAAGTCCAATCAAATATACTTTCCCTCCTTAATTATGAATATTGATATGCAGATTCAGGATCTTAACTAGATTATATATTATATAGTTTAAGTCCCTTTTATTAGCATAATTATAATGCTATTTTAAGAACTGGGTTGAGTTAGTTTGACAGATAGAAGCTATCTGTTTTAGGTGCAATTAATTATATGCATACTTATTGCTCTATATATTGTGTGCATTGCAGGTGTGTCTATATAATACACTTATATGTGTTACGTTTTGCTGCATCTTACATGGGTTCACAGTAACAAGCCATCCCATTATTTAGTCTGGGTTATGACTATCATTATTAGAACTGGAGCATGCAGACCCAGAATTTTCCTAAAGCCAATCTGAGTTCCTGAACTTAAACATTCATATATCAATAGCAGCAAACTGCCAGTCTCAGAGCAAACCGAGCATTTGATGCTGAAGCTCTCGAATAATCACTCACTTGCACTGCAAGCTTACTTTTGATATTTTATATAGTGCCATAGCATATATATGTGGATATAAAGGTACCCAGTTCTTTTCCCCATATTAATTAATCATTCAGCTTTAGACTGAAGCTTGAATCTGGGTTATCAGATTGAATCTGCATGATATTGAGCTTATTTAGTTGCTCACCTTATTTGTATATATAACAGCCACTTTAAAGCTGTCTGTACTCATCATCTCTACTAAGCTATCAGCTTATAACTTAAGCAAACCAAAATCATAAGATGAGCATGTTAAATGATTAGGCATGACTTATACACCTCACACACATATGTATTAATATGTTAAAATGGGACAGGTGTACTGATAACAGTCCCATCCATTATAAAATGCTTGCCTGTATTGGATACCTTGTTGAATATTGTACAATCCTTGCTATTGTGACATTTTGTTTTATATCTTTGTTATTGTTTTAATAAATCTTTTAAAATATAAACTGTTGCCTATCTTTATTGCTCAGGTTCTACTTGTGAAATCCACAGAATATTATTCAATTTCACAGCCCATTACACCAATTTCTTAATGATTTTATATGCTATATGTGTATATCCCTGTAGTTAAGGTTAATAGAGTGTTAAGTGCTATATATCACCCATCTAGTTAGGTCAGTAGTAACCTTAAGTCTTGTGTTTCTCCCTGCCCTATGTCAACTCGCAGTTAAATGAGGACTGAGTGTAGCCTCAGAGATGTCACTCATAAGGTGTTAAATTTGAAGTACTGGCTGATGAGTTGAAGTTTGGCCAGATTAGAGGTCTCAACCACCTCACTCCGGTCAGCTTTGGTGTATTTTGCTTAGGCTCTGGATTTTGTTGCATGAGTGAACAAATCTGACCATTACAATATATATTGTAAATAAGCATTTATTTTTGTAGCACTATGTTTTATAAATTGTAATACATTAAAAGGCACAATAGCTTGAAAAGACTGATCTTTAATATATTACAATATATATTGTAAGAAAAAGTGTTAATACAAAATATTTGGTACCTATGTAATACAGTTTCAGGGGCATACAATTAATTTTTATCTTATTTTACTGAATATGTGATAATTGTTAAGTTTTAAAAAAATTATAAATTCCATTCAGAAGATATATATATATAGTATTTAGATTACAATATCTAAATGCTGACACAGTCCAAACACCACCATGGTTTGTTTGCTTTCAGCATCTTTATTTTGTCTCACTACCACTTCAGCCAAATAATAAATGAACAGCATTTAATGGAGCATTTCCCAAAGTACAGGATTCTGTTCTTATGAAAAAATCTACACTGATAGGCATGATATAACACTTTACATTGAGCTGGTATTTTCTGCCAGCTCATACTCATACATATATATACACACATATTTTATAAAAATAAAATATATACATTGTAATAAAACTTGTTTTATTAGAAATAAATAAACACGTACTTTTCTATCAGCTCATATATATACACGCATATATATTTTGTTAAAATATAAATATCGTTTTATAATACATAGTTTTTGAGAAAAGAAATATAAATTAATACTTAATTTTAAAATGTAGTTTTAAGATGTTAAAATAAATTAGATCAAGATCTTATATTTTGATAAAAGTTTGTCTTTTGTTTAGTCTTTAAAAAAATTCTTAAAGATAGAAGGGAAAAGAAAGCAATTAATTCTATTGTTGGGGCTTTGACAGTGAAGGTATTTTTATGCTATCTATTACGCTGATCAATTGGAATGTTTCTTTGGGATTTTAAAATAATATATGAAATAAAAGAAGAGAATATTAAAGGTATGAACTGAGACTTTGAGAAAAAAACTATAAATTACGGACTTTCCTTTTGTTTAAAATTAATTAGTTTTGAGCTGCCAAAGAATACAGAATCTATAAGCCAATTCGGCTCAGACTCTCCAATATAGAAAAAATCGTAAAAAAATTACATTGAAAAAAAATAAGAAGCACAAGGAGAAAATGTTGAGTGGCTAGATCTAACAGAACTTTTCCTTTTGGGAACCTCTTCCTATTACCACCTGGAACTGCCTTGTAAATGCTGGACATAGAGAGCTAGTCAGGGAGAACGGACCGGAAGATCACGGACAAACCACGACGAATATAAAGTGAAATATTCCCCATACACAGGATCTACACTGATTGATCAGGGTAAATAGATTTTTTTATTATAATTTCAAGAGACATTTGGCATAATAGAATGTAAAAAAAGAAAAAAAGCCTTAACTTCAAATATCCCCAAAATTTTCAGCAATAGAAAGGGGGAGATATGTAGTCTTTAAGTATATGTATTTGCTAATCCAAATTAATTCACATTATATTTTTGTGTTATGTTTTATTAAGTAAACTTACCTTTGTTTTCTGTGATTGTTATTCTGATAATGTATAGATATGAATAAGAAAATTGTATACTTGATCTAAGGGCAAGTAAAAATTTAAGAGGATAAGATTTAACATTAGAAAGAGGAGGTCTGAGTGGATTTTGTTTTAACAAACACACTCTTATAGTAAGTCACCCTTGAGTTCACTCATAGTTATATACCACATTTTTCTTTGATGAAAATATTGGTAGAGTGACGGCACATGGTCCTTTGAGAATGATACATGTTAATTCTTGATTAGAAAGAAAAGGGATTGGGAGGGGTTGATTCGACAAGTGCGAGGGAAGGGAATAAACAACAAATAGAATAAAGGTATAATAAATATTTCAACAACAGTGAAGTGTCGATCTCTTTCCTTTATTTATTATAATTAATTTTTATATTTCATTTTGTAATCTTTCGGTAAGTTAAAAGGAAATTATTTTAAGGTTTGCATTTGGTGATTGCCATTCGTAAATAAATTAACCGTTATTATAGAAATTTTATAATACAATCTAGGCAGAAATGCTTGGTGGCGCTCTCAAACGGCCACTGTATGTTGCAATCTCTTGAAATTTAAGAGCATAGCAAAATGTTTTGTTACAACATTTAAAGTCTGTATTAATAGACACAATATGACATTTTATGTTTTTTATACTTTTTTACTTTTATATTAATGAGCTGACTTAATGCAAAAATAATAATAATAAATGAAATGAAAATATAATTAATTTTTGCAAATTGTTATTTTTTTACAATAATAATAAAAAAAAAACTGTAAATATTAAATACTGATTCTTGTCAGCCATTTTGTTTTAAAGATTTATTATGAGTTTAAAATTGTACAAGTAAAAAAAATTGGCTGCTAAACTTTGGAGACAGAATAATACATAAGTACCAAATATTTTTACAATAAATTAATGGACGAACTTAGATATATATAATCTCAATTATTATATTTATTATAGTTCTTAGACTTATAATGAAAACTATTTTCAAGCACAATAGTTTTCAAATAAAATAAGCCAAATAATAATGCCATCACTATGTTTTTACTCTCAATATATTATATGTAAGTATTTATAAATTTATTAAACGCACATTGATTACGTAAGTAATATTTACTGAGGCTATAACCTCGATAATATGCATATAAAATGCAATAGTAGGGACCTTTACAGGTGTTTTAACCACAAGTTTATGCTATGGAAGAAAAGAGGGGAACCTTCTTTACTTCAACCTACTTTCTATTTAAATAGGTGAAGCTGAAGCGGTTAGATCTGCGAGCACTGATTAAGTCCACATTTCTTATTACACATTAATACTCACGAAATCTTTCAATTTACAACGAGTCAATGGAAAGATATTATATTTAGAAATCTATTACAGTAATTTAAAGTTATAATTATAAATTTATTAAATGCACATTGATTACGTAAGTAATATTTACTGAGGCTATAACCTCGATAATATGCATTTTATACGCATATTATCGAGGTTATAGCCTCAGTAAATATTACTTATGTAATCAATATGCGTTTAATAAATTTATAATTACAACTTTAAATTACTGTAATAGATTTCTAAATATAAAATCTTTCCATTGACTCGTTGTAAATCGAAAGATTTCACGAGTATTAACGTGCAATAAGAAATGTGGACTTAATCAGTGAAGTATTGAATAGCTTCACGCTCGCAGATCTAACTGCTTCAGCTTCACCTATTTGAATAGAAAGTAGGTTGAAGTAAAGAAGGTTCCCCTCTTTTCTTCCATAGCGTAAGCTTGTGGTTAAAACACCTGTAGAGGTCCCTACTATCGCATTTTATACGCATATTATCGAGGTTATAGCCTCAGTACATATATGTAAGTATGTGTATGTGTGTACATTCAAATTCAGGTACTATTTTCATTTTTTTAAAACTAGTGATATATTACAATAAATATTTAAAACAAATTCCTCTGGGTATTTAAAAGACTATCATCTTCATAAAAAAAAAATTCTTACTAACAATGACTAATAAATACTTTTATTCTTTTTATAATTAGATATACATTAATCTTAAGACTTTAAACATGTTTTAATTTTAAAAATAATACACCAAAATATTCAATTTATGAATAAATTTAAATTTGATAAGTTTTTAAAATATTTAAATTCTTATATTTTTACATTTTGATCATTATTATATTAGCTTTATTACTTCTTGTTGGGTTTTTTTTTTTCAATGTTAGCTTCATGGAGCATTTAATATATATATATATTGTAACGATATATAAATATGTCGTTACATTAATTTAAAATAAAAACTTAAAAGTTCGCAAATAAAAGTAAAAAACTAAACGCTAAAATTAAAATGTTTGTTAAATGTATATACATTCGCACAGAGGCCAAACTTTAAAAATATTTTTTTTTAAAAAAAACAAATAAGTATTTGAACGTACTTTTTTTATAAAAAAGTACAAAGATTTAAAAATAAAAACAGGTATTAATTAATGTAATCTGTAAATGGAAATGATTGTTTATAAATTGTTTAAAAATCAAGCTAGCTTCGGGCTCTTGTATAATTAAAATGATCTGATGAAAGATAGATAAGAAAATAAAAAGAAATTAGCTTGACCAATGGAAGCACCAAGCCTCAGCCCAGACCTGAATGAAAATTTGGATGTGACGTCTTTGTTCATTCAATCTGGAGATTTACTATAAAAAGAGAAATATTGAGTTCCAGCGTGGTGTGTTTGAGAGTTGTGGTAGGACGCACATACCACACTCTCTATTTAAAAAAGAAAAAGGAAAAGACTGTGATACCTTGAACCAGCTATTGTCATCTCCAGAACATTATCTTCCAATGGAGGCATCGCGGGAATTAAAAACAGGAACCTGGACTCTTCTACCATAAGCTATATGAAATGAACAATTATTAAAATCAATTAAGAACTTTCGTCAAGTTTTATAAATTGATAAAGAAGCCAATTTAAATGTTAAAAATGGACTCTTATCTGACTTTTGTAAGTTTTTAAATCAAATTAATAATGTTTAATTTTATATGTTTTCCGATTGATAAAAATCATTTCCATTTTTTTTTTCTCTTATTGTATAAATTATTTGTTGTTTAAATTTTAAATGATGAAATTTAAGGTTGGGTATAGACGTTGCATAGATTCGTTAGCATTTGATAATGTTGTGGTTTTCACATTCGATTAGAATATATGTCAATGATATCACTACAAGCATCTTACGATGAATGCTAATGGGATTTGTATATTCCCTATGCAAGTGACGCTTATCGATGACTTTGTATTTTGATCGATTGTGTTTAATTTGGATGTTTTTGACCATGGAATCTGTGCAGCCGATCTATACTCAACATTTTAAAAGCAAATTTATAAAATTAATCTGTGCGAACATATTTAAATGTTAAATTTAAGTCGGGCGTGAATGGCTACATAGTTTTGTAAAGTTATATTAAGGGAGGGTAATCTTAGATTATTCATTTCGTAGTTGAATTGGTTCTATGGATTGGATATATTTGTGTAATTGTAGATGTAGTATGAGGTCCACTACAAGCAGGATTATAGATATATGCCACACACCCTCTGTTTGCCTATGGATGGGTTTGTAAGTCGACAGAAGACCGCAGTCCATTCCTATGGAGTTTTTTGTTTATTGTTCTACTTGCCAACAGATGTCACATTCCTGTTGGTGGAGAGTCAATGTCTTCTCTATTTCTACTTATTGTTCAGATGTACATTCCTGACAGTATAGTATTTTGTGTTGTCGTATCATGCTACATTGAATACATGAATGTATCAGATGGATTGGCGCCAGTTGATTGCGAAATGTGTTGCCTAAGGTTAAATCAGGGAAGAATATTTTCTTTTCAAATGCAGATCTATGTAGTCTATTCATACTTGACTATCTAAATAAAATATTAAGCTCATTGAAACTTAGTTAAATGTAAAATTAAAAGTTAATATAAAAATCTAAAATGTTAAATTTATTCCTCAAAATTTAAATGTTATTTTATATGTGAATATTTTTATGTGTTAATTTCTGGCAGTGGCTTTTATTTATTGATATTTAAGATATAAATTAAGATATAGATTTTTATCTCTGCGTCTCCACTGAGCTAGTGACTTGGGCTAACGATCGGAATATTTAAATAAAGTGGAATCTTAACAGCGCGTATCTGCCTACTCTATAAATTTTTCTAGGCTCAAATGCCTAGATGGCGCCCTGGTAGTTACAGATATTGTTTTTGCGGTTAGATTCGATCTCCACTTGCATTGCGATCGTTATAATATATATAATTAAGCTATAGTGCAAATTGCTTCTTCAACAGATACATAAAAAATTCTACAATTATTGTAAGTAATATATATTTTAGTATAATACATTTGCTAATATGAAAAAAAAAAAAAAACAATTTTATGAAAGCTACAAAACAAACGAATTTTGTGAAGAATTCCCAAAGTTTAGATCGTAAGCTCACTTGGGGAAATTAACACAAGCTGTGAGTTAAATTTTTTGAACTCGGAATTATTTTACAGTTCTTTATACTTAGTTTTTAAAATGTTATTTTTAAAATAGTTAGTTTGTTTTTAATTGTGCAATAAAAATATAAAAGAAAATAAGACATATCGAAGATGAAAATTAATATAAAAATAGATTAAAATACAATAATTTGGAACTTAATTGATTTTTGCCCTTTAAGTACTTTTGAAAATGAACGTTTTTATAGTTTTTATTTAAGATGAAAACAAATGACGCTTTAAAATATATATATTAATAAACTTTGAAAAGAAACTCATAGAAAATATTCAATGAAATATTTAAATAATATACAAATATTTGTAAATTTTAATTCATGGTCTTGTATAAAAAAATCTAAATATTAGTATAACAATAAAATAGGTTTAAAATATAATAATTATATTTTAATAATTCACAGCATAAATTTCAAACAAAATATTTAATAGTTTCACAAATTAATTAAAAAATTAATTGTGTATAAAAATTGAGAGAATTTTTAAAAAATCAATTTATACTCACATCAAATATGAATGAAGAATTGTATAGTCAAGAAAACTTTTACTAAAATAAAGTTGTTTGAATATTAATTAAACAAAGCAATAAATGAATGTAATACTATGCTAGAATTATTTTATTAATACCAAACTTACAATTAAAAAGTGTAGTTTAAAATAATTAACAAGTAAAAGTAAAATCATAATATCACTGTATTTAATTTAATTATATGATCTATTATTTAATACATGTTGAATAATTAAGGATATATTAATGAGAATAATTAAGTTTGAATCTATTGTGTTAAATACAGGTCTTTATTATTCTTTCTTAAAATAGTTAAAATATAATACAGTTATAATTTTTTGAGAATTTCACAGATGATTCAGTAGGCTAGAATTAGTATATTCTAAAGTTTCCTAGACAGTAAGAAAAGTTATATTTTCATGAATTAATATAGGATATTATAAATTACAGTAAAGACTGTACATAAACTACCCCAATACAATTTTAAACTTATTGTTTAGAGCAGGAGTTTCCAATCTGGGGTAACCATATTCATCAGGGATATGAGAAGCTTGTCCAGAATTACAAGTGAATGGCAAATAAATAAGTATATTATATGCTATTAATATATTCCCAAAATAGTTATGTTAACAACATTTCAGGGCTATTCCATGTTTGTACTGTCAGCCACACCAGTGACATTCCAGGTCTTTTTCAAGACACCATGAACTTGCATAAACTTTTTTCTTATTGCACATTTTACTAATTCAAAATTTCCAGTTAAAATTCAAGATAACTAATGAAATAGCCATATCAGTGTCCCTTGAGGTGTGCCTCTGTGGCATTTGCACTTCCTGCACATGCAGGTAACTTCACTTTCCAAATGCTTATTTCTTATTATAATGAATAGGAAGAAATAAACCACCAAACATCACATGATCACCACTTCTTATGCTTGCTCATAACTGTTATTAAAATAGGCAAAACTCTCCATACTGAGTGACGCTATTGTATAGAGTTTTTCCTGTTTGAATAGGAAGTACTGGATAATTTACTAAAAGCCAAAGGGGTACCAAAACCAAAAAAGTTGGGAACTGCTGCTTTAGGGTGTGGATTGCAATTAACATGTGTGCCCAGAAGCTATTCTAAGATAAGCTTAGTAAGTAGCAATATCATGAATTGCAATAAAGTTGTTCTGCACATGAATCAATCAGATCAGTAGAAAATGTAAAATTTTACTTATTACACATTACTATTATTTTAGGATAAGTCAACCATGAGAGGAAACCTAACATTTAATTAGGATATATTCAGGAAATTGTAGAGCAAGGATTGGAAGTTGTAATTATTCAAGTCCAACTATGATAAATTGGAAAATTTAAATTATGTTAAAGTTTATGATTGTTTTTTTTTTAATTTTATTTAGTTAATGAAGTTTAAATTGTAAATACAATTATTTTTGATATTGTAGTATTCATTTGATTAACTGATTATTTATTCATATAGATGTGAATGAATTAACTTTTATATATGATTAAAATTAAATGTTTATTTTGCATCACCAAACATATCTTATACTATACAATTATCATCATGTACAAATTAAACATAAATAGCAAATAAAAAAGCATTTTAAGATATTGAAGGTTTAGATTTTTATAGGGTTTGAAGTTCTACAAAACCTAAGACATTGATAATTAAAAAAATCAAACTATGGATTACCTATAGTAGTGGTATGCAAACTGTTAGTCATAATCTCTCAGATTGTTGAGGGTTGTGAAATTTTTAAGAAATTCTCTTAAATTTTGGATAAGTTTTTTTGTTATTATTGAAATAATTTAATTTTTAAAATAGATAAAAATCACATAAAAATAATTTTTTTCTGTATATATTTTTATATATACGATTTTTTTCAAAAAGTTCATTTCAAATCATCTATGCTTAATTACTAAAATATTCGAAAATATAAATTTGTATATTAATTAAAAATACTATTGTTTTATTATGAATGTCTACATATTTGTACTTATAATTTACATATGATAAAAACAAAGAGGAGGCATCAAATTTTCATCTGAGAAAGATTGTCACCACTGACCTATAGGATTGAAAATAATATAGTATTAAGCAAAAATGGTGTATATAAAAATGAATTGCTTATGTTGTAAACAAAAGCCTTAAATTATTATTTATGTTTTATATTTTGGTATCAAACATGCTTCAGTTTAAATTAATCTTTACTAGAAGTTTTAAAAATCTCATTAAATTCTGATTTAGTTTTGAGTAAAAGGAAACTTTGATTATGTTATCAGTCAGTTAAATGAAATAAAAGGTGCTAAGGAGAAAAGTAATGAACATGTTGAAGGAGTATATAGTAAATGAAAGGTGAATTAAAAATTACAGAGTATATGCTCAGTCAGTTAATTAAACTAATTCATAATAAAAGACATTTAATCAGATGATGAGCCAGAAAATGGGATCAAATCTTATTCTAGGAGATCTATGTTTCTTTATAATTGATGGATCCAAATAAATGATGGATAAGGATGATTATAATGGATTGAACTAAATCATAGACTCAAACTTGATAATAAGTACCAAAAATAGAACATATTTTCAACCATTTGTAAAATGTTTATGTTCTCTTTCTCCCTCTGGAGAAAAGTTAGGATTGGAATAGAGTATAAAAACTCAACCTTTTGAATATCTACATATAACTATTAAAATTATATGTGATTGATAACATTACTAAAGCTATAAAAATTATTAGAACATGTAAAGCAAAGAAAAGTGTTAAGTAAATGTAAACATTTAAAAAAAAAAAAAAAAAAAGCTATTCAGGATGAGAATTCCATCAACACAAGCTTGGATCTGAAGATTATTTAAATAACTAAGTTAAAATTTATTTATTTATTATAAAATGATCTAATTTATTAATAAAGTATAAAATGCTTGGAAAGGTTGATAATAATAAAAAAAAAGACTCGAGCTAAATGTTCATTTTCAGTTAAGTAATATAAATAAAACTTTTTTAAAAAAATATCTATACAGACTGAATAGATATGTTAAATGCCCAATTCTAGGGTGCTTGGATGTCGCATAACTCCTAAGCAATTTATCAGAAAATTAGTCCTATTTCAATAAAGAAAATCCTCATGTAATAGACCATTTTGGAGAAATGCTATTCTTATGATTAACAGAAATTGGTGATGATATAATAACACCTAACAATAATAAAAACGTATATTCAAAATTATTTGGGGGCTAAAGTTAATTTCTAGGAATAATGAGCTTAATCCATCTTCCAATTGATGAAAATAAATTCATTTTTTAAAACTCTCTATGCAACTCTATCAAAAATCGTATTATTAAAATTTATTAAAATTATATTTAAATGTTAGGTTGCTTATTTGCATACCCGATTTCTAGAAATTATAAAGAATTTAACTTGAATATTTTTAATAAAAAGTTTTAAAAACATTAATATTTATTTACTTATATAATAAATTTTAATTTACTTTTACCTTTAAAAAAAAAAAAAAAGGAATTTGGAGATAAATTTAATAAACGTAAAATACTTAGAAGAGTGAGAATAAAATTAAAGAAATTTATAATTATGTCAATTAAATCGGTTGACATTAATTAAAATAAACGAAATAAAAAAGTAAGTAGAAAAATAAGCATATCTTGAGTTTATTTGTTAAAAATAACAACAACATATTCTTCAGTTTAGTTAATATAAGTTAACTCATTTACCTTGGAAAGAAAAACACCCGATTTTGAATTAAAAAATAAAGCTAAGAATGAATTTTAATCCAAATTAATATTGGTAATATTGTACAGATTAAAAAACTTAATCTTTACACTAAACTTAAATGAACATAGACTGAATACAATTTTCATTGGATAAAAAAATATAAAAGCATTCTAAAAATAAAATATATAAAAAAGAGAATTATAAATTATGATGTTCATTCTCATATTTGAGCTCTTTATTGCCATATTTCAGAAAATATTTCACATCATTCATCCTTTGCAGAATTTAATGGATACTGAAGTAATTCACTTTTCAAGTTTTATACTTTCCCTGGCACTTAACTACAATGCTTTGATAAGTAACAATAACGATTATTAATAATAATCTATTGTATTAAAATACCTTTCTTTACTCTTAATCTCATTGTTTTCTAAATAAGACTATTATTTATTGGTGGTGATATAATTATTATAATTACAGTATTACTGCTATTATAGTTATTATTATTAATTTGATGACAAAAATATTATTTAAATTATAAATTAAAAGAATAACTATGTCTTAAATTATCTATCTGTAATGTCTTTGTCTCTAAGTTTTTCAGAGGGGTAGAAAAGAACATACAATCCGATAGATAACATAAACGAGGACAAGAATTATAACTAAATATCTGGAACTCCACTGAAACAATTCTTAAAACAGTTGTGCCTCAAATAGCTCTAACAGCTTGATACGTATCCAACTTCTTCTGTTAAACAAAACTGTAACAAGCACGCGATGTTTTTCCTCTCTCAGCAGTTTTTATATCCCTCTCAGTTCTTTTGTTTAAGTCTTATCTGCTACATCTCTCCGGAATCTTAATCGCATGTTTTCCAACACCGTTTTGATTATTCTTAACTTTAATTAATTTGTTTTCATGTTTTATTATTTTCATTATAATTATTGAACTTTAATTAGTTATTTTTATTAAAATAAATCCCAACAGCTTGTTTTCGATAATAATTATTTCCATTATAATTATTTAACTTTAATTAGTTATTTTACTTTCAATTAAAATAAACGAAAACTTCTGGAGTAAATTGTCTCTTGTAACTGCTATTTATTCCTCAACAACGAATACAATACTATCTTTATATTGTTAAAACTGGTGATGTTCTAAAAAAGATTGTGAATACTTTTTCTACTAACACACTTCTGGAATAAAGACCATCAGAGATACTGATTGATAAATATTATAGGAAAAGTACTGGAGAAACCGTAACTCAATTCTTTTAACAACATATTTTACATTTAAGAGAGTTCAGGGTATTTACTATATCAGAATCTCAGATGATGAAAATAATTAGATATCGATATCCCGATTAAGTTTAGGGGAAGATTTTAGCGAAGTTGTAACAAGAGTACCAACAACCCTTGAGATTAATGATTTATAAAAAAACTATAATTGGTATAAAAAACAATCTCCAAGAAAGAACGTAATAAAGAACCCATCATGAAGATAATACCCAGTTTTTAATAGGGGGGGGGGGATTCATTCAAAATGATAACTTTTGCATGAATAGTGATATACATTTGTAAGAATATGGAAACATGCCTTTAATTAAAAGCAAAATAATTATAAAAATTTAAAAATATTTTAAGAATAATAAGTCAAATGAAAGAGTAATTTATTGTCAGAAACAAAGATTGGTAAATAAATGATGGAAACTATTTGAGGAAAAGAATAATGATTAAAAATCATTGTGGAAAGAACAGCGACATAGTATGGTATTATTTTAGATCTAAGGAGGGGGAAAAGATTTTACAAAGTGTAGTGCTGCAATAGTTAGTCAAAAGGCTGTTTCAAAAGTTTTAGTAGTTATTTGAATGTGCTTACCACTTAGAAAACATTGCATACATTTTTAAGTAACTGAAACATGCAAAAATAATTTTGAAGATAATTGGGGTTGAACAAATAAAGTATAATATTAAAGAGAAACTAAATTTATAAAATCATTTTTTACTAGCTCTACTTTGTTTAATAATGAACATTTTAATGTGATTAGATAAAGTAATTTACAAAAGATACACTACTATATAGTAGATTTAATTGGAGTTTAATTTAAAAAAGGAAATGTATTGTATGACAAAGAAATAAATGAGTTATTTTTGTTATTATATCAAAAGTTAACGAAATAGATTTTTTAGCATTAGTCTTAAGGTAACTTGTGAAATTTGCAAGAGAAATAAAAACATTGCAAAAAAAAAAAAAGGTATAAAATTAGTTACTATTTTTAACTTAATAAAATATCAAGATAAAGTAATTAGATCTGAAATAATAGCAGGAAATATCTCAGTTGAATATTAGGCAAATTTTATTAGTTTTGACTTCTTTTAGATAATCATTAGAGAAATTTTATAACTATTTAAAAAATTATTTCAGTGCAAATATTTTTATTTAAAATAAAGATGGAAGATTTTAATGCAAATTTAAGACTCAGTTTTATTGATTAATCCGGTGAAAGTATATGTTTTAATGGCTCAAATATTCATGAAAAGACAAACTGAAATCCAATTCGTCTATCAATAAGAATATCGCTAAAATGTAAGTATGCTTAACAGATTTAATGATTATAGATTAGTAAGAAACTATTTTCGTTTTGGTATTAAAATGGGAAGAAATTAGTGAAGAAGAATTTTACATTTACAGATTTGGAAAATCTTTGTAAATAGCTACCTGCAATTCATACAGAGATAAAAATCAAGTCAGTATCTTTTTAGGCCACAAGTATTTTATTTCTAAAAAAAATTTTTAGCTTCATTTATCTCCGTGAATACATGTCTCTAATAGTATATATTTATAAGAAAGGATCGAAATAGTACATATTCCTTCTCACATATAATTATACTATATATTAATATAATTTATATAAATCTCTTTTACTCACCAATAAGTTTTTATTAGATATTATATATAACTATCCCAGTCGAACTTAATGTTGATGATTTAAGTATACTGTAGTAAATTTTATTATCTTGATCCTATATTACTGCGTAAGATAAAACGGACCGGAAAGCCCAGCTTTAGCGTTTTAATGCAGTTATTTGTTTTACAACTAAAGATCAGATGAGATCGCATCAATACAATAATTACTCCTTACTGGGGAACTACTATCTCAAATGAATACTTCCTCCTAATAAAATAAAAAATTTAAATCATTTAAATAAGTCGTGCAAGTACTTTATTTGTTTCCGTCGATAAAGTTTATAAATTATAATCAATCTAGTTTATGAAAGACTCAATCTGTAAATAAATTGAAGCTCGCATACGAATTCAAACTTTGAACATTGAAAGCAAACACACACAATTATAATTGGATGGAGAAATATATTAATAAAAGTTTTGGTACGGTGGTATTAGAGCTGCGAAATGAAGAATTATAATCGTTTAATCATTAAATTAATTAGGTTATTAAATCAAAAACATATTTTAAAATCTACATTTAAAAAAAAAAAAAACGAAAAGCATTAATATGAAGAATAGTTAAAATGCGTGTTTAAATCAAATTGAGTGTGTATTTGCACTTGCATATTCTTCATAATCTATTTTAGTACATTGTACAGGGCTTGCACCTGCATTTATATAGTAATATATGCAGGATTCGAACTCAGACTTTCACAGACCTACAACTCTTAGTGCCATCTTATATTGTGACTCACCTGATCACACACATGTTGAAAAGATAAATAATCACCAATACACGTATTTCGTGCTAAACCAGCACTCATCAATTGTTTCAGATTACCATCTCCACACATATATACAATTAGTACTCAGCTTTAGATTAAGATAACCAATCTTCATATTTTAATGAGTGCTGGTTTAGCACGAAATACAAATATTGGTGATTATTTATTTTTTCAACATGTGTTGATCAGGTGAGTCAGCAATATAAGATGGCACTGAGAGTTGTAGGTCGTGTGAAAGTCTGAGTTCGAATCCCGCATATATAAATGCAGGTGTAAGCCTGTATAATGTATTATTAAAATAGATTATGCAGAATACGCACGTGCAAACACACACTCAATTTGATTTAAACATGCATTTCAACTATTCTTCACATTAATGTTTTTCGTATTTTTTTTTTTGTTAAATTGTTGTTGTTTTTTTACTGTAGATTTTAAAATATGTTTTTGATTTAATAACCTAATTAATTTGATGATTAAACGATTATAATTCTTCATGTCGCAGCTCTAATACCACAGTACCGAGTTTTGATTTGGACTTAATTTCATTTAATAAAAAATGTAAAGTTTGATCACTCCAAAAATCGTTTCTGCAACTGGCAATTACTATCAAGCGACAGTACTTGATTTTTATTGGTGGTAAAACTTTTTCTGCGTTTTTTATTAATTCAACCATATCAAGTAAGTGATGCGGTGTTGTTTTTAATATTTATTTTGAAAATTACTCGTAAAAATATTAATTATTTAATTACATAATTACAATGAATCAAAAAATAAAAATAAAACGTATGGATCTTTATAAGTAATTCGAACATTTAATATGCAAATTAAATTAATTTTGATTATAAGCATTTCTTTTTAAATTTTTAATCGAAACATTTCTATATATATATTTTTTTTGACTATAAAAAATGCAATTATTAAATGACGTAACTGTCCATATAGAATAAGGCATCACTCATTTTGAAAACCAGTCCCATAGTAAACTAAAGCTAAAATCCTTCAGGTGGTACATCGAATATCATGAGGTTAGTACTAAACAATAAATTTACAAATTATTTAATTGGGTTGTAAATCTAATTCCATATTTTACTTTAACTCAGGGATAGGCTTTGTTCCCCTCGTCTAAAATGAAATTCGATTTACAATATTACATAAAACATTTTCTATTTCTACTTCTGTAACTGGCCCTCTTTTATCTAATCACTCTTTCATTCTTTTAAAATATACATAATCCAAATATTCTGTTTATTTTATTATATCAATCTGCTTCAGGCTAAATATAGGATTTCTTTATTGACTTTCAAATAGAACATTGCCATTAATATAATTCACGTAATTAATGTACTTATCTCAACAATCATTTCTCTGATAATTTTGATTGATGACTAACTAAAATAAAAAATTTTGCACTTAATGCATGTTCATACAGTGACTCCAAATACCATACACCAATTGAACTTTTTTGTTACACCCTTAAATTACATCAGCATATATGTCCTGAATTACACTATACAGTACTTGCTTTCCTGACTTCCAGAAAGAAAAAAAATGTATGTATATTTTTTTTGATATGTCTAAAATAAAACACGATCATGGCTGATGTAGACATAAGTCACAAGTATTTGACCGGGTAGGCGGTTACTGAAGAGAGGAAAAACATAGCCCCAAGTCCTAGTACGCAGTATATTAACATAAGACCACCTTTATATGCCCATCAGACTATTTCTAGCAGGGATCCCAATAAAGGGGAAGGCGGACCAAGTTGCCGCGAGCCTGTAAGACTCAAAATGATGAGCAACGCTCATTAGTGCTTATAACTTGGGCTTCTTATCGTTACTATTACACTTAAGCGGAAAGGACACAGATGAATGTTGAAATATTTTCCATTCCCGCCGTGTTAGACCTAAAAGTGGGCGTTAAAGCCGAACGTCGCTTGTTGAATGAGTCTACGGAATATATCAGCACGCTACTGCTACAAAAAAAAAAAACAACAACAACAACACGAATATGAATTTAAAAAACTTAAGAATAAAATTAGTGTAAACCCCTATTTTATTCTCATCTCCTGGCACTGGTGGTATTGTAACGTTTATTTATATACATTGCAAATATATTGGCATTTGGTAAAAGCTAAAAAATAAAAGTAAATTTAGATTTTTTTTTTGACTAATTTTTTTTTTAAAAAAATAACGTACAATAAAGTTAAATTATTCTTTTTTTTTTTTTTTTTTATGTAATTAGAAATAAAAGTTAGAATTGGGGAGAACAAAAGACACAAATTACCAATCTAGATAAGAGAAAGTAAAAATATTTCAACTAATTAAAGATGGCAGAATTATGCTTAAAAAAATAGAGACTTTGTAACATAAATTTTGTAAAGAATATTTATAAGATTATCAACGGATATTTTGACAAACAAAAGATATGCGCAGAAGTCGGAAAACTGGGCCTCTAGAGAGTATAAAAGGCAGAGATCAGTTTGAAGAACGTCTTGTTTTTCTGTTTTTCCTTTGGCTGGTTTTGGATTATTAAATCCAAGACCACTTCACGATGAAATAATCCTTCATGTGGGAGTAGACCGGGGCTTTAGCTGACATCATTAAGAAGATGGATACTAGAAAAGCCTCTGCGACTAGCCTTCGGAACAGACTACAAGATCAACTAATAATCAAAGGCCGAGCTCAATTCTAACCCAAAAAACTATGCATAGTAAGCTACAATCTTCATGAATTCACAAAATTTACTGGTAAGCTATGATTCATTATTCCCGATTGTGACAAAATTAAACGTTTGCAAACAATTTTTAAAAAATATGTTTAAACAATCCCGATAGAGACATTAATTTTCTTGTGCAAGGGACATTCATTTTAGGAACTTTCTAGAAGAAATTTGGAAGTGAACTGTAATTGTGAAATTGTTGTTTTATTAATTGATTTATATCCGAATTAGTGTGTGTTCTCTCCAGTTTATTTAATTAACAATTTAACGTTAAATATTTCAGTTTGTTAGAATAAAAGAGATTTTACTTTTATCAATCTTTTTCATTGTGCGTTATCAATAATAGTTATTATTTTTTATTATTGAATCTATTATTAGTTTAATAAGATTTAAAAATGTAATTTACCTTTGCCAATATGTTTGAATAAGCCCAGGAGTAATAATCTTAAAAAAATAATTCTCGTTACGGTATGATGTAATACCGATTAGTTTAAAAGTATTTTTTTTTATTTGTGAGATGTTATATGATGATTTCAGTGAATTCTTAGGAATTCTGGTGCCCAGATGAAATAAATTAAAAGCTGATTTCATCAATAGCACAATTCTCAACAATTAATAGGCCGAGTTGATCAGGAAATATAGCTATGTTTTTAGAATAGAAATATAACTTTCTTCTTTTTTGACATAGCTTGATCAACTCACGCGCAGTTTATATTAGCGTGTAAAGGCCTAGCAAAACGGAAAACGTTATAATATATATCAGTCATTGTTTAATTTGAATCTAGACTGTCTTGGATTTAATGTCCATTGTGAAGCTCCTAGGGAGTTTAATTCAAACTATGATTCCATTTTTTTTATATTTATTAACTAATTTACTACTAAATAAAAATATATATGTGACACTTGAGACCATCATCTAGACCAGTGATACTCAACCTGTGGCCCCTGGGCCACATGCAGCCTGCCAAGCTTTTATGTGTGGCCCAGCAATAGACTGATGGTCAACAGATGTGACAACACTTCTTAATTAACGAATAACAATGTGTGATTGATATTTTTTATTGGCGCGCATTATAATAACGTTATTTTTTTTTTTAATTTCACAGATCTGAAGAACCTGTCAAATCTGTACCAGAAATGCCTGAGTGTCTTCATATATGATTTGTACTCACTCTCAACCCACTATCTTTATCATTATTTTGCTGATTTTAGCACCTTCAGTATTTTTTTGCAAGGAAAAAAATCAGTAAATATTTAAATTTAATGGTATAATAATGACATAAATCCATCTTTTCAAGCTTCTGACTGATTGTTTTGTTTTTCCACAAGGGAAAGCCAATCCATGACTTCGACAATTGTATTTCTACCTTTTGAATTTGAAAATGAAAACATAATTTACTAAGCTTTTTTTTTTTTACCCCATTTGTTTGTTTCTCAGATATTAGTCAAAAAATTTACTTTTATACTAAAACATATAAGGAATTAAATGAATTACTTCTGGAATTTATAATTGGATGGTAAGCATTTATTATAATTTGACAGTGTTAGATTATTATCATCAATTATAAATAGAAATTTATTTTTTAAAAACCTTTCTGTAATCAGACAAATTATAAATTTCCATTTTAGATACTAAACTAAAATAAATATAATTTAAAAAAAAAAACAAATATATTTACTGCAGATTGTATAATTGACCAATCAGAAGTTTAAAACTTTAATTTAATCAATAGTCTGTGTTTTTGAAAGCAAAGTGAAACATTTTAGTTTTATACGTGAATTAGTATACACATAGACGCGTAGTATTATTTTATATCAAACTATAATTTAAACATCATAATGAATAACAAACATAAATTATCAGATAAAAATAGAATGTTTCAAGACAACTGGGAAGAGAATTATTTTGTTGTGTTTAATAACAAAGGTTCAGCAACATGTTTGATTTGTCGAGAAAGTGTCACATTAAAAAAAATATAACATTGATCGTCATTATACCACAAAACATAAATTGTTTAGTGACACTTTTGCTCATGGGTCTTTAATAAGTGAAAAATTAGCTTTCTTCAAGAAATTGCAACAACAACAAAATGTTATGTCAGTGGCAATCTCACAAGAAGCAGTGGTGACATGAGAATCATATGAAATTTGTTATATACTTGGCAAAAATATGAAACGATTTACAGATGCTGAAGTTGTGAAAGAATGTTTTCTAAATGCTTTGAATATATTATTTGATAAATTTAATAATAAAAGTCAAATATTATTACAAATTAAGAAATTACAACTGTCAGACTCTACCTGCATTAGATGTATTGAAGATATTGCAAAACATATTTTTGATAATATAATAGAAGATTTGAAAAACTGCAAATATTTTAGTTTGGCTGTTGATTATAGGACTGACATTTCAGCAACATCACAATGTGATATTTTTGTCAGATACTGTATGGAACAGAATTCAATTTGTGAAGATTTTTTGAAATTTCTTCCTATGAAGAATCAAACTAGAGGTAGTGATTTTCTCAATAGTATTTGTACTTTTCTGGAGAATAATAATATTGAAATAAAAAATTGTTTTCTATGTGCACTGGTGGATGTCCTTCAATGATTGGATCTGAAAAGGAATTTGCTTCCCTATTAAAAAGAAATATAATCTAACAAATCTTTTATCATTTCATTGTTTAATTCACCAAGAAAACTTGGGGCACATATATCCATTAAAGAAGTAGATGCTGTAATGAAAACCGTCATAAACATTAGAGGTAAAGTTTTGAATCACTTTTTTTTATTGTGTCATGAAATTATTTTATTTTTACAAGAAAACCATAAAACTTATAATGAGTTTGACAGTGATGGATGGTGGTGTCTTTTAGCTTTTTTATGTGACATCACAAAAAAAACTTTGTGATCTTAATATTAGTTTGCAAGGTGAAAATAAAATTATTTCACAAATGACAAATAAAGTATTTGCTTTTGAAGAAGAACTAAATATTTATTACCAAGATACACAAAATGAAATACTACATCATTTTCCAACATTGACAAATGCTAAGCAAGATAGTATTGACATCTCTTCAGAAACCTATGTAATTATTTTAAATTATTTAGGTACCTTATTGAAAGAATTTAAAAGAAGATTTCAAGATTTAAGAAATATTAAGAATTGTATTTTGCTTATAGAAAATCCCTGGCATTTAAAAATAGCAACTATGCATTTGGACATGATTATGTTAAGCTATTTAACGAATTTGTTGAATTTTAAAATGACACAAATATAAAACTGTCAAAAAGTGTTAAAATGACACAAATATAAAACTGTCAAAAAGTGTGCACAAATGTTGTTCACATTGTTTGCATCAATATATATGTGCATAGAAACAGACGTACTGATTTACACCTTGATGATATATTAAGAGTAGCATGTAGCACATATAAACCAGATTTATCTGAAATTGTTAAAAGTTTATCTCAATATCAAAAATCACACTGATATTTAAATAAATGTTTATATCAAATAAAAGTGTTTGCATTTTATTAATATGTTAATTCTAAGATATAGTAAAGTGATCCACAAGCTGTGGCATGCATGAATTGAGAATTCAGACATTTTTTTACGTGACACCAATTGGTTCCTGCAGCCTGCTTGATGTAGCATACAAATATATGTGGCCCAGGAAAGAAAAAGGTTGAGTATCCCTGATCTAGACCAAATAAATTATTTTCACAGAGTTCTCCAATGAATTAATTATTTTTTACTTTTTACATAAAGTTCTTACAATAGATTACAAAAGACTTGGAATATTTGTACAAGAATTGGTATAAGATAAATGTCATTATTATTTTCTTGCCCACTTGTTCATATTTTGCAGTTCTATTTATAGCCAATTTATTAAAACTTTTTCATTAAAACTTAGGCCAACAAAATCAGTAATATGGCCCACTCATGCTAAAAGAATGATTACTTTTAATGTTACTGATACTCCTCATCTTCCTAAAAGTTTTAATTTTATATTTTTTCCAGACATAGATTTCTAATCATACTAACAGACTCTTCTAAAACGATGTACCACTAATTGTTGTTTTATCTTATGCATATCATTTTGTATATGCAAAAAAACATGCTCTTCTAATATGTTTATAGAACCTGTGTTAGATACTATGTTTCTGTTGTTCATTTCGAAGCTCTAATATAAACATTTGTAGAAAAGAAACAACTTTCAATTCCATTTCTTACAAAAGCATCATATATCTTGGATTTTACTCCTTATCAATGTTTTCAATCCAAAAGCACTAAATTAAATTTCTTCAATATTGGCCCCCATCACAATTTTTTTTAATTCAACTGCTAAATAGCACAGTCAATAAAAATAATGGCATTATATCAGAATCATTTTGTGTACTACAATTTGGCAATTCATAATCAGTAGTCAAATCTAATATGAGATTAGAAGTAAATGTAATAAATATTATCAGAAAATATTTTATATACGTAATCCATCTCTGATCAAAGATTCCCAAGAATTTAATTAAAAGTGCTTTGACAAAAGTGTAACAAAGAATTGATTGAAATGTGAGATAAGTGAACTATATTCGATTATTAGTTATACGCAAGAAATTTTGAAAAAAAAAATTACATTTATTTTTATTTTTGCAGAAAGAGAAAAAGAATTTGAAAAACGTTATTGGTCTCTAAACTTATATAATTAAATTTATAAATACTAATCTTTCGGTATCATATTAAAATTTATTGAGTATAAATAAAATTGTGGAAAAATAATCTCTCTTAGCTACTGGATTATAACTCCAAAGAATTAACAATATTAATTATATGAACTCTGTAAGTCTATTTTCTCCAATAAATAATTTATTACTAGGTAGGAGATATTCCGAAGAATACCTTTATAAATCTTTAAACACTTTTTATGAAAAGAATAAAATATTTTCAAATCTATGCAAAATATTAAAGAAAATCCATATATATACATATATATATATATATTAGAAACATGTTTGGGATAAAAAATATTAATACAGTTGATAAGGCAATGCTAGAATTCAAGTATATAAGAATTCCTACATATGTAAAAGGTAAATAAATCATGGTATAATTTATAAAATATTAAAATAATAAATTACAGAAGCATGCTTTTAATTACTTTATGCATTCTTTTTATTTATATAAATATTAAAATGAATATTTTAAATCAATTAATGCACTTCTCTTTTTCATGTTACCTAAATTCTTTTTTTTTAATCTTCATTAATTAAGTAAATTATTTCCTCTACAAACAAAATTAGCTTTTTTTAATTATTCTTATCTTTCTATAATATTCTTATCTTATCCAAATAGTACACAAAATCTCTATTACATTTCAGTTCATGATCATCAAACCCATTGTAAGTAAACTACTTAATAATACTAAAGACAGGATTAATAATAGCAAAAGAATAATGTAATTTACAAAATTATTTGCTTTTGTAATATATCAAATAATGAGAAATCTTAGTATTAAGTGAAAAAGAGATTTAAAAAACATCACATTATATCATGAAAGAATTAATTCATATAAAATAAACACTGCACACACATTTTTTATGTTTAATGATTATGAATTGAATGGTAAAGACATTTTGCACTTAACTTCAGTAAGGTAAAAAAACTATTACATGAAGAAAGGAATAATAAAAAACAAAAGAAAAATAGAAAGCTACTTTTATTAGTAGAAGAAATAATTTGCTTAATCAATATAGAATTAATATAATAAAGGCAAAACCTTTACTTAGTGCCTACTTATTCAATATTTCCAGACTAGTTTCTAGCATATGGAATGGTGATCATGTAATGTTCAAAACAAATACAAAAATTCACAAAGCATGAGGGGATGGAATAGTGCATTGTGAAGGTTAGTATTTATTTTAATATTGTATGCAGTTGAAATAAATTAAAGTAATTGAAAGCATGTTTCTGTAATTTATTTATATATCTTTGTTGCTCTCTATATGGGATTAAAAATTATTTTCATTCTCAGTTTCACAAAAAATTTTGTTTAATAAATTTTATTTTTGAAAATTCCAATATCAATTTTTAGTGAAATTCAGATGAAGAAAAATTTGAACAGTGAAAAATTATAAATGAATAAATCAGTTTGAAAAAGTTATACAACTTCAATACAATTTTTGATGTTTTCTACTACATTTTTTAAATTAATGCAATAAACTTATATAACAAAACTTTTCTTTAGTCAATTTTTGAGCTACAAACATATATTTGAAGCAGAGATAACAATCTTTCATGTGACCCAGTGTTTTCCAACCATACATCTTACATTCAACAAATTTCAGCTTTTAAAATGAAAAAGCAGATCTAGGAAAATTGTTGGTCATAATTCAAAAAGGAAATACTAAAACTCTGAATTGCAGTATTCTCTCCAAGCAAATATCTTGCAAAAATTCATCTGTAATCGACTTATGTAATCATTTAAAACATTTACATTCAATGAACTGAATATCTAAAAAACAAAAAAACTGATTTATTTATGGAAGTGATATCAAAGACAAAAACCATGGACAATTTTATTTAAACTAGTCATGCTAACTGATGAAAAATTGTTGCTAAATTTGCAGCAAGAGATGGAATTATCATCTTGCAAATATATAAATGTGAATTCATGTGGATTAGCTTTAAAATGCTAATTTGTTGTTGTTGTTGTTTTAATCAATGAAAGCAAAAGAGATAAAGAAGTTAACTTATGATTTTTATATCCAAAATAAAGCTGAAATGACATATCAACAAAATTAAAAAATGAAATAAGAAAACAAAAAAAGTTTTTCAATTGATGAGTCATCATCATCATCATCATCATCAACCATTATCAATCCACTGCAGGATGAAGGTCTCTCCAAGTTTAATCCATCTTCTCCGATCTTTAGCTTCTCTTTTCCACAACACCCCTGCACATTTTCTTATTTCATCCATCCATCTCACATGTGGTCTCTTTCAGGGTCTTTTACAATCTCTTGGAATCCAGTTTAAAATTTCAATTGTCCATCTATTATCATTTCTTCTAGCAATATGTCCAGCCCAACTCCATTTCAATCTTTTAATTTTTTCAATAAGGTCAGTAACATCTGTTTGTTGTCTTACCCATACATTGCGTTTTCGATCTCTTCTTGTTACTCCCAACATACATCTCTCCATATTCCTTTGAGTGGTCTGAAGTCTCTGTATTGCTCTTCTATTAAGTGTCCAAGTCTCAGATCTATAAGTAAGAACTGGTAAAACACATTTGTTAAAAACCATTCTTTTCAAACACATAGACATATTTCCTTTTAGTATCAAGTTATTTCTACCAAAAGCACTCCAACCAAGTTTAATTCTATGATTAATTTCCTCCATTATGTTTCCATCTGTATTAATAATCTGACCTAGGTATTTGTAACTGTTAACTTCTTCTAATTCTTCATAATCAATCTTTATTTTCATATTTTGAGCAAATCGATTAAACATTACTTTAGTCTTTTTAACATCTATCTTTAGTCCTACTTTTCTACTTTCATCTGCTAACTCCTGCAACATTTCCTGCAGCTCTGAAGCATTATTTTCAAAAACAACTACATCATCTGCAAAATCTAAATGACTTACATACTCTCCATTTACTTTCATTCCTTTAGTTTCCCATTTTAATCCACAAAATACTTTTTGCAGCACTGCTGTAAAAAGTTTTGGAGATATGGAGTCACCTTGCCTTACACCTTTCTCAATGTTGATTTTTCCAGTATCATTATGTAATCTAATTGTTGCTGTTGCATTTTTATAAATATTCTTTAAAATATGACAATATCCTGGATTTATACCTTGATGATCCAATGCTTTAATCACTGAAGAAATGTGTATAGAATCGAATGCCTTTTCATAATCTACAAATCCAAAACATAATGACAACTCATATTCATTTGTCCTTTCTATGACTTCTCTCAATACCTGGATATGATCTATTGTACTAAAACCACTTTTAAATCCAGCTTGTTCTCTTAGTTGGTGGAAATCCAAAGTTCTCTGTAGACGAGTTGTAATTATCTTGGTAAAAATTTTATATAAAACTGATAAAAGGCTGATAGGTCTGTAATTTCTAATATCTTTTTTATCACCTTTTTTAAATATTAATATTATTACTGCATTCTTCCAATCTTCCGGTACATCTTTATCATTTAGACATTTGGTATATAACTTTGCTAAAATTGTTTCTATTTCTTCACCTCCTTCTTTTAATATATCAATTATAATTCCATCATTTCCTGGAGCCTTTCCTTTCTTCATACATTTAATTGCATGTCTCACTTCTTCATTTAAAATTCTGGGAAATTCGGAAGATGTAATAGATATAGGAGGTACTTGTTCTTTATTACTATATAATTCTTGATAAAAATCTTCTACCAATTTCATGATGTCATCTCTCTTTTTAGTAATAATTCCATCTTTTTTTCTTATTGCAGATATAAATTTCCTACCAATACCAAAATGTTGTTTAACATTCTTGAGACTTTTATTTTCTTCTACAGCTTTCCTTGCTATTTCACAGTTATACTTTCTTATATCATTTTCAACTCTTTTCCGTACCATTTTACAAAATTCGAGATATTCAATTTTTTTTAATACATCATTTTTGTATATCTTCATATTCCTTCTTTTCTTCATAAATTCTCTAGTCTCAGTAGAAATTTTATTAGTCAATTGCTGCTTTTTGCTATCTTTGTTGCAGTTTTTAAAAGTGTATCAGTTATTTTCATATTAATTTCATTCAAATCTGAATCATGTTCAAAATCTCCTAACACTTGAAACCTATTTGTAAGTTCTAATTTAAATTCATTAGAATGTTTCTGAAGATTAGGAATATCAACTGTAAATATTGTTTTTCTCAATAATTTTTGTCTCTCTAGTTTTACATTAACACGTAACTTACACCTTATTAGATCACTTCCTGTGTTAAATTTATTAAGAACATTACAATCTTGAAATATGTATTTCCTGTTAGTCAAAATATAATCCAATTCTGCTGTACCTTCATTTGGATGCTTCCATGTCCATTTCCTTTTAACATTTTTCTCAAAAAATGAATTCATAATATAAAGTTTTTCTTTTTCCGCAAACTCCACAAGTCTATGTCCTCTCTCATTTCTATTACCATAACCAAAATTACCTACAGCAATTTCATCTTTCATTTGTCTACCAATTCTAGCATTAAAGTCTCCCATAACAATTTTAAAATGTTGTTTACTCTGATCAAAAGCCTTTTGTACATCCATATAAAAATCTTCTATTACTTCATCACTATGAGAACTTGTTGGGGCATAAATCTGAATTATCTGCATTTGGTATCTGCTATTAAGTTGTATAACTAATCTTGCAACTCTGTCCGATACACCATCAATCTCCACAATATTGTTCTTCCACTTTTTATTTATAATGAATCCTACTCCACTTGTATTTCCAATATGTGTGCCTTTATAATAGAGTATATGTCCACTTTTTAAATCAATTGTTTCTTCACCTTTTCTTCTAACTTCACAAAGTCCAATAATGTCCCATTTAATATAAGACAATTCTTCTTCTAATTCTTGCAATCTTCCTTCACTTGAAAGTGATCTGCAGTTGTAAGTACCTAAATAAAAAGTCGTCATAAATATTTTTCCAATACATATATACAATTATGACAGACAAAAATAAAGCATGGCCCTTATTCCCAGGAGGCTGTAAAGTCACCAACCAAGGCAGCGGTTGGTGGCCAAAGGCGGAGGGTGCTAAGAATCCCCTGATTGTGGACCCAGGCTGCCATTTGATGATGACTTTTATTTATTGATGAGTAGAGTGTTAAATATTGTAAGTATTTGAATAAACATAATTTATTGTGGCGATGAAGATTCTGACAATTTTGTATTAATAAGAATTGATGCGATTTACACATCAAATATGTGTGTTTAAATGTTAGATAGGGAACTTAAAATTTCTGGATTAAATTAGATAAAAGATCTTGTGGCAGTCCTAACCCAATGAAGTTTGTGTAATGCATAAATTTAGAATTGTTATCAATTGAATCACAGCTGTGTTACAATCATGTTATAGTTTTAACAAGGCTGTAAACCTTAGCAATGAGCGTCTGAAAAAATCGTCACTAGGGACCTCTGTAGTTCTTTAAAACACATGCTTACGCATGCATGTGTTTTAAAGACCTACAGAGGTCCCTAGTGACGATTTTTTCAGACGCTCATTGCTAAGGTTTACAGCCTTGTTAAAACTATTACTGAAATAATAGTGAGCGTTTAATAAAAATTTATAATTACAACTTTAAATCATGTTATATATATCTGGTTTTTTGGTTTAAAAAATGAAAAGAAATGTATCAAGAATCATGAGATGATTTTGATTTCGAAGATTTTAATTACAAAAATGACCATAATAGTAATATCAAAATGATTCAAATATTGATGGAGATAATAATGCATATGAACACATTTTTGAAACGTATTCTTTAATGATTAGTGTGTTTCTGAAACTACTCAAAAAATTTTACATCACAAAACTCTTTAAAAAATCACTTGTGAAAAATTCCAAAAATGTATAATGGAGGTGAAAAATGAAATTGTCATTGTTTTGGATTGTTGCACAAAATGGAACAATTTACAAACTATAGTGGAATAATTTTTAAAAGTTGTTGCTCCCTTTAAAAAAAGTTTTATTGGAATTAAACATGAATATCTTCTGGAGTCCAGAAAACACAGATGCAATAAAAGAAATACTTGGTTCATTGATCCTTGCTAAATTTGCTATAGCAGTTTTGATTTATCAACATTCTTATAGTGAATGTATATTCAATTTTTTATTTAATGCTTTTAAAAGTAAAAATTCATCAAGCAAAAGATTTCTTGATGAATTGAAAATTCAAATAGCGAAGAGAATCTTAACAATTTAAATGTGAAAATGACTATTTTTTTTTAAATAAATCCATATCACTAAATTAGCTAAAATTTATATGCAGAGATTGTTCCAAAATAATAATGCATATCATATAGACTTTGGAATACCACAACTAATTCAGAATTAAGCACGACAATAATAATTGAAGAGTCAATGATTGCTACTACTAGTTTAGATCAACAATTAATAGAATCAATAGTCATTAAAATTTCATCAAATACAAACTAATATTTTATCACTGGCAAAAAAATTTAATTTATTAAATTGACTGGAATATAACATTGAATTTTAAAAAAATCAAATCAGCTTTGATAACAATTTAGTGTAGTTAACACAGCAATAATGAAAAAAAAAATAGTTTTTTTTAGTTTGAAAAACATTTTTGGTCTAAATTTATGTAATTAATTGAATTATTTATAAATTCTAATCGTTCCTTATCTAAATTATATATTGTTAATTTAAAAAGTTAAAAATTAGTAAAATTTATTGAGTATGAATAAAATTGTGGAAAAATAATCTCTTCTAGCTACTGGATTATAACTCCAAAGAATTAACAATATTATATGAACTCTGTAAGTCTATTTTCTTCAATAAATAACTTATTACTACGTAGGAGTAGGAGATATTCCAAAGAATACCTTTATAAATCTTTAAACACTTTTTATGGAAGAAATAAAATATTCTCAAATCTATGCAAAATATTAAATAGAATCCATATATATATATATTGTATTAGAAACATGTTTGGGATAATAAATATTAAGAAATTTGATGAGATAATGCTTTACTTGTAAAGATATTATATAATTCAAGTATTTAAGTGTACCTACAAGTGTAAAAGGTAAATAAATAATGGTACAATTTATAAAATATTAAAATAATAAATTACAGAAGCATGCTTTTAATTACTTTATGCATTTTTATTTATTTATATAAATATTAAAATAAATAGTTTAAATCAGTTAATACACTATTTTTACATTCTCACTTTTTCGTGTTTTCTAAATTCTTTTTTTTTAATCTTCATTAATTAAGTAAATTATTTCCTTTATAAATAAAATTAGCTTTTTTTATTCTTATCTTTCTATAATATTCTTATTTTATCCAAGGAGTATACAAAATCTCTTTTACATTTCAGTTCATGATCATCAAACCCAATGTAAATAAACTACTTAATAATGCTAAGAGAGAATTAATAAATAGCAAAAAAATAATATAATTAATAAAATTATTTGCTTTTGTGGGATATCAAATATTGGGAAATTTTTGTTTTCAATAAAAAGACATTTAAATAACATCAAATTATGCCATGAGAGAGTGAAGTCATATAAAACAAATACTGCATGCACATTTTTTTATGTTTAATAATTATGAATTTAATCGTAAAAACATTTTGCATCTAACTTCAGTAATGTAAAACTATTACATGGGGTGAGAAGTAATAAAAAACAAAAGAAAAAGAAAAAGCTACTTTTATTAGTAGAGGGAATAATTTGCTTAATCAATATAGAAATAATATAACAAATGCAAAACTCCATACAGTAGTGCTACCCAGTGCAAGCCAGAGTCATCAATAGATGTAAGAAGATTTGTGCATAAAATCCCTATCTAGTGACTATTCATCCAATATTTCCAGACTAGTTTCTAATTATAGGGAATGGTAATCATGTGATATTTAGAACTAATATAAAAATTCAAAAAGAATGAGAGGGTGGAATAATGCATTGTGAAGGTTAGTACTTATTTTAGTATTGTATGCAGTTGAAATAAATTAAGGTAATTAAAAACATGCTTCTGTAATTTATTTATATATT
This sequence comes from Epiperipatus broadwayi, assembly GCA_028023455.1. NCBI lineage: Eukaryota > Metazoa > Onychophora > Udeonychophora > Euonychophora > Peripatidae > Epiperipatus > Epiperipatus broadwayi. The sequence goes on from JAQFVV010000164.1 coordinate 2,686,205, forward strand.
TGTTACTGTCTATATGGGATTAAAAATTATTCTCAAGAATTCTTGTTCTCAATTTCACAAAAAAAAATTGGTTAATAAATTTTTATTTTTGAGAATTCCAATATCAATTTCTAGCAAATTTCGGGAGAAGAAAAATTTGAACAGTGAAAAATTATAAATGAATCAATCAGTTTGAAAAAGTTATACAACTTCAATACAATTTTTGATGTTTTCTACTGTATTTTTTAAATTTATGCAATAAACTTATATAAAACAAAACATTCCTTTTGTCAATTTTGAGCTACAAATATATCTTTAAAGCAGAGATAACGTTTCATTTGACCAAGTGTTTTCCAACTATCCATCTTATATTCGACAAATTTCAGTCTTTTAAATGAGAAAGCAAATCTATGGAAATTGTTGGTTGTAGTTCAAAAAGGAAATATTAAAACTCTGAATAGCAGTATTGATTCCAAGCAAGCATATAAAAATTCATCTGTAATCAGCTTATGTACACATTTAAAACATTTACATTCAATGAACTGAGTGTCTAAGATATGTTATCAATCCACTAAATGGTAAAAAACTGATATATTTATAGAAGTGATATCAAAGACACAAACCATGGACAATTTTATTTAAACTAGTCATGCTAATTAATGAAAAAATGTTGCAAAATTTAGATTAGCTTTAAAATGCAAATTTGCTGTTGTTGTTTTAATCAATGAAAGCAAAAGAGACAAAGAAGTTAATTTATGATATCAACAACATTAAAAATATCAAATAAGAAAAAAAAACATTTTTCAATTGATGAATAGAGTGTTAAATATTGTAACTATTTGAATAAATATAATTTATTGTGGTAATGGAGATTCTGACAATTTTGGCATAGTAAGAATTGATGTTATTTGCACTTCAAATACATGTGTTTAAATGTAGGATCTAAAATTTCTGGATTAAATTAGGCAAAAGATCTTGAGGCAGTCTTAATCCAATGAAGCTAGTATAATGTTTAAATTTGGAATTTTCATCAATCAGGTCATGACTGTGTTACAATCATGTTATATATATCTGGTTTTGGGGTTAAAATGTGAAAACAAATGTATCAAGAATCATCAGATGATTTTGAAGATATTAATTATAAAGATGACCATAATAGTAATATCAAAATGATTAAAATGTTGATGAAGACAATAATGTATATGAATGCATTTTTGAAGAATATTGAAACTATTCAAAAAATTTTACATCACAAAACTCTAAAAAATCAACTGTGAAAACTTCCAAAAATGTAGAATGGAGATGAAAAATGGAATTGTTATTGTTTTGGATTGTTGCAGAAAGTGGAACAATTTACAAACTATAGTGGAACAATTTTTAAAAGTGGTTGATCCCATTAAAAAAAGTTTTATTGCAATTAAACATGAATATCCTCTGGAGTCCAGAAAATACAGATGCAATAAAACAAATACTTGATTCATTGATCCTTGATAAATTTGCTACAGCAGCTTTGATTCACCAACATTCTTATAGTGAAGGTATATTCAATTTCTTATTTAATGCTTTTTAACAGTAAAAATTCATCAAGAAAAATACTTCTTGATGATTTGAAAATTCAAATAGCAAAGAGAATCTTAACAATTTAAATGACGAAAATGACTTTTTTTATTATTATTATCAAATCCATATCACTAAATTAGCTAAAATTTATATGCAGAGTTTTTTTCCAAAATAATGATACAGATCATACAGATTTCAAAGTACTACAATTAATTCAGAATTAAGAATGACAATAATAACTGAAGAGTCAGTAATTGCTACTACTAGTTTAGAACAACAGTTAGTAGAATCAATCCAATAGTCGTTAAAATTTCATCAAACAGATACTAATATTTTATCACTGGCAAAAAAATATAGTTTATTGAATTGAAATACTTAAATTATTACTTCACTAAACGTTTATTGAATTGACTGGAATATAACTTTGAATTTAAAATTTTTCAGCTTTGATAATAATTTAGCCTACATTAAGGACTAAAATTTTTTCAATTTTAGGCCATGTATCTCTCAATCTCACCCCATTCAAAAAAAGAAAAAAAAACAGTTGTAAGAATCTTTAATTTACATTTGGTGTTTATTAAAACATTTTTTTTAAATTTTAAACAAATGGTATAAACGATGCTATATTTTTCATTTAAACTGATAAATCTAATACATTAATATATTTTTATCTTACTTTTTTTTACATTATGGTCATTTGAGATCGAAATGTATTTTCAAAACAACACAAACAGAAAGTGAAGTTGTTAAATCAAATAATATATGTTCTGTTATTTTATTGATTTATTTATTTTATTTATATTCATGCATTTGTGATAATGGTTTTTTTTTAATTAATGACATGTTTTTTTAATTTTATTCTCAAAAATTCTTGGGAATTCTCGAGAACAATATCAACCGAAAACTGTATATCTGGGATGTTATATATATACTTATCAATATATACACAAATGTATATGCATACAATATATATAACATTAATATATATATATATGTAAAATCAATGTCTTTTATTATAAAAAAAATTAGAAAATCTCAATATATAGTTGATGTTATTTAATGCGCATATTTACATCCAAAAGCCAATTACATAAAAAAGGTTCATCGAATTCTCTTTTTACACAGTATATTGGTTCCAAAAATTATGTGTAAAAGAAATTCATGTAAAAAATACATTTATATATGAAAAATAAGAAGATTGGTTCCAGACTTAAGAAATCAAATGAAAATAATTAAATAAACTACATGAAAAAATTTGTTAGAATGTTATATTTTTATGTGTTATGAAATTTTATTTCTTACACATTGAACAGAAATAAAAAAATGAGTTATAGGAACATAAATTTCATTTGAAAAATAAAAAACTTACAATGAAATACTCATTGGTTTCTCTACACAAGCTATCAAAAACTCTCAAGTTCAAAGTTTATTATCACTTCCACGTTATAAGTAAAAAAAAAGAAATAAAAATTATTAATGCAATTTATTGGAATTTATTACTTTACTTTCATTTAACTTATTATTATTATTTTTTTAATTTAACAACTAACACATTCGAAAAGAGAAATTATAGATGCCCGGAACTTTACATTTATGAAAAATATGGGTGACAGCTTGCTCATCCTAAAACAGAAAAGTATTCTAGAGTTTATTCACCGTCACTGTTTGACAATAAATGCATACATTTGCACATGATTGCAATACAATTGATATTACTAAAACTTGTAATGTATAACTTACCATCTAATAATTTGGGGAAAAATTAATAAATATACATTTAAACAAATGAATTAAATTTAAACAAAAGTAGATTTTTTAAATATCAGTATCAGCAAATGTCAAAATGCAAACAAAGGGAACAATACCAAAAAGGTACTTCCTTTCAAACCAAAGCAACAAAAATGTTTCAATGCAGAAAACAAATTCCTCTAGTTGCAGGAATATTGCCAAAAAAAAGGGATTTGGGGTTTTAAAATAGTGAGAAATAAAAAGATGAAACTTTCTTTTTTTAATTTGATGATAATAATAGACCTTTTTTTTTTTAAGTTTGTGACATAATAGCGATAAACTCCACCTCAGAAACAAATCTGTAAATAAACACCAAATTAAAAACATTTATAATCTTCTAAATATATATATTTTATATTACTTACACAAAATTATTTAGAATTAAAAAAAAAAGTTTAATAACAACTTAAGATAATCTAAGATTTACTTTGAGAATGTAAAGATGATTTTTTTAAGCCTTCCAGACAATAATGTTCATTTCTTTATTTCAATCATAAATATGTCACAGCAGTTCTAATTCTAAAGTACCACTTTTTGTTTTTACCAATCATGTTATTTTAAAACAACTTGTATAGAAAGACAAATATATATATATATATATTTTTAACATTGTGTTATTTCAAAACTGTGCAAAAAAAAAAAAAATTGTGAAAAAAGAGAATTAGGTGTATATAACTATAATAGAAGGATCAAGAGAAGATGGAGTGGTGTATTTAGATATTATATACATATTTAAGATTTTTGAAAATTTTTTAATATTGAAAAATATTTTCATCAACAAAATGTAAATCGAAAATACTAGGTAAATAAAATTAGGGGGGAATTTTAAAGAATCATATCTACAATTTTCACTAAAGAAATAATTAAGTGCACAAGTTTCGTACTGATAAAAATTTTAATGAACTTTTGAAAGCATATTATAAGAAATAAATTGAGAGGTTGCCAAACTCTTGCATCCACCTACTGTTGCATCTGAATGGCTGTTTGAGAAGCAACAGTAGGCGCATGCAAGAGTTTAGCAACCTCTCAATTTATTACCAATTCAACAACAATATGCAATTTATACAATAATATTATTATAAGAAATACTATTTTTAATAATGACTTTGTATAAAAATTTCTCTAGCTCTTCTCCTTGCTACAATCATCTTTCAGGTGACAAATTTAAACAACTTTTTGAAAACTAATTACATTTTACTTATGTCTTTTATTGAATTCCATAATACTGGTCCAAATTTCAAAATAAGAATGACCAAAAAGAGAAAAAGTGTATATTTGATAGAGTATTCAAAAACATTGCCATGTCTATAAATAGTTTCCATCATCTTGAGAGTTTTATTGATTATTGACTTTATCCCAAAGAGTTCCAGTAGAATTTATTTTAAGATTATTAATATTATATTGAAATCTTAAAATTTTAGATTTATGTGAGTAAAATACAGAAGAGAATTTATTTATATTGATTATTATTTTTTTGTTACCCCACCTAGAAAAACTATTGACATCATATTGAAACAATATACAATCATGACTAGAATAGATGTGCCTAAAAATCTTGCAATGATCAGCATAACATAGAAGATGGGAATATAAACAGGTTTGGGGTCCTTAATATATATATGTTAAAAAGTAAACAAGCCAAAATACTATCTTGAGATACTCCAAAATAACAAACAATAATATTGTGAAGATATTTTTCTATTAAATTTAACAAAAATTGCTCTATCTTCCATAAAGGATTCAAACCAACAAATTAGATTATTTGTTAGACCATGGTTATGCAATTTAGTAAAAAGGAAGTTATGATTAGCTTTATCAAAAGCTTTTGATATGTCAAAATAGATAGCATCCAATCTATCCTTTTCTTCAAATGCATGTGCATTGTGGTCATATATAGTAAAGAGATTTATTTTTATTGATTTATTTGGCACAAAACTATGTTGCTCAGGTGAAAATAATTTGCTGCTACCAAGCACTACTTTATTGTAGATCCTTCTTTCAAATATCCATGCAATGGCGTGCAAGCCTGAAATGGGTTTATATTTATTGACCTTATCTTTATCTCCATTTTTAAAGATAGAAATAACTTTAGAAATTTTTAGAGATATGGGAAAAGTAGAGCTTGCTATATAACAATTGAGAATGTGACAAAGAGGTGAAGAGATATTTTTAGCACAATATTTATAAATGAAAGTGGGATATATCTGGACCCAGACTGTAATTTAAGTTATTTACTGGCTGATACAATGTCATATTTTGTAAATTTATTGATTGAAATATTTCTTTTACATTCCTATTGATCAAATATGGTCATTATTAATATTGTGTTGTATAAAAAATTCTAAAAAATATTGAGAAAAATCATCAGCTGTTAAGTAAGAAATATTGGCCTGCTGTATTTTTCTTTTAGTGACACCCAAATCCTTAATTAATGACCAAAATTTTTAGCATTATCCATAATTTTACTCTCTAAATCTTTTATAAATTGTTGATAATCTCTTCTATAAATAGATTTGATAATGCTTTGAGCATTTCATCATCAGATTTTCAATAATAAGGATGGCTGAAGAATAGGATAGTGAAGAAAATTGAAGCCTGACCATCCATTAAAGTTTAAAGATTTTCTTAATATCTTAACACAAACTAAGCATTGATTATATATATATATATATGGGGGGGGGGATGATCTAAACTAACTGATGAGTGCTGGTTCAGCATAAAATATGTATACTGGAGATTATTTATCTTTTTCATATATATGTGGTCATATTTATCAGTTATATAAGATGGAGTAGATATCTGAAGAGAGCTTGAAAACCTGTGCTTAAATTCCTATAATTAATAAAGTTATTGTAAAAAAGCAAGGATATTTTTGTTTTTTATATATTGCCTATGATTATAGGATTTTCTTCTAATAATATTTTTAAATGATTTAAAAAACATGAAGAAAAATTATTATTGGTGATGGGTTTTTAAAGATATAAATACATCTCAATAACTTGGCAATCTTAAAAGTCCAAATTAGCAATTTTAGCTGTTGAAATTTAGCAGTTGTAGTATATATTTCTAATGAGCAAACAACAATTTTTTTTTATGAATATGGTTATTATTTTTAATGTAATTATCATTTTAATCAGGGCATGTAGAAATCTATATTCATCCAACAATCTGTGTTTGTAAATCTTTCTGTAATATGAACTTCTCTTGTATTCTGATTTCTAATCTAATATAATCTATTAAATGATATTGTTTTGAGCATGGATGCATCTGTTTTTTATAGTGACTTTTTTTGCTTAAACAAAGTGATAATTAAATCATGAGTTATGCAAAAATAAATTTGCAAAAACAATACCATTATTTTTCTAACAACTTTTGACTAAAATTTTATATCAATCCATCTATTAAAGTTTCCAAAAAAGAAAAATTTGATATTTTAATGTTATCGCTGTAATAATATTTATCTATCAAGGAATAAAATATTTATTTATCTGAGTTTTCTAAATGTAATATCACAGCATAAAAACTAATAAAATGAGTGCAGGTACCATTGTGCAAAACAACTTCTAACAACCATAAGTCTCAATTTTATACCAAGAAATTCCTATAACTTTTTATAGATCACTTAAGTTACTATATTTATACAGTACTTAAACAAACAAAGTAAAAAAAAAAAAAATGGGTTTAAAGATTAGATGAAAATTTAAAGATAGTCTTATATTTATTTATCATATATAGATTACAGAGAAAATACAAGTGAAAATAAAAAATATTATTGATTTGTATAAAAAAGAAATAATTATTATCTAGTCAATAAGGCTTAACAAGATTAAAAAGTCAAACATATCCATTAAGAGTATAGATTAAATTTTGAGAGAAACAGCGCTTATAAACAAGCTTTGAATTTTTGATTGTATAGTTAGTTATCTACAAACGTAATTATAATCTTTATATATATACACACACGCATATATCCATCATAAATACGAATTAAATTTTGATAAGCAAATAGCATTTATGAACAATATTTTGCTTTGAATTTTTAATTATAAAATGCTGTACACATTAATTTATAATCTTATATATGCATGCACACTTAAGTATGGACACCTGCTGTATAACAAACTGTGTCTATTTTAAAGTAAGTTTATTACCCATCTAATGTGAAAAAATTTCAAACATTATAAAACAGCAATTGTTAAGAAGAGACTTGGCCTTGATCAGGCAATAAAATGTGGTGTTAGCTCTCCAGACGGAAAGTAAGATCGCTAAGAATAAAGAACACTAATTGCCGGAGATAGACTAGTCATTTCATCACCGTTGACTTTAGATTTTTTTGTGTGTGTTGTCTGCCTTACAATATTACACTTTGAAAATGACTTTCGGAAATAGGTGGGCCTGGAGCTGAAGACCTTTTTTTTTTTTTATTAAATCGGGATTTGCCGCAAGTAGATTCATGAGTATTTTAAAATCGTATCTTTTTCTTTTATAGTCTTTGTTTTTAAATGTAGGATACATATATACTCATATATATATATTTAAATATCGATGGAAAAAAGCTCACTAACTTCATGCATGTATACACAAACTCAATGCAGGGCAAAATAACAGCCTCTGCAGATAAAATAACGAAAAAGCTACTTACCAGGCTTATCAATTGATGAGTGGATAGAGTTTGAGGATTTTTGCTTCACTTTATATCTATTATAGATACCTATTTATTTCCTAAACAATAATGATTATTGGTTATATTGGCTATAGACAAGCTATCAAAAGTAAATTATAAGACTGATTACAGCCTGAAAATATTTTCAGAATTTATACTGGAATTTAAACTTAATTTATGAGTTTATCAGTTTTCTGCACACACATGCACACTCTTATTCTATAAATATACGCATACAAATTTACAAATGTTTGATTGAAAGAATGTAATAATGGCACTTCATTTATAATTCTTATCCTTAAAAAAAAAAAAGTAAAAATAAACATCACAGTAAATACATATTAAAATTCTATTGATAATTATTTGTGGCAAAATAGACAGATTATAATCACAAATCTAAAGAATAGATTATCCGATCTATTTTCACATTTGAATTGTCATTAATCAGATGGATAATAACTATGAAGGTAGAAAAAATACTATTTAAAATGTTGGGTTCTATATAATCCTGTTATCATTTCTAGTAATTGAATGTATTTAGAGAAATATAAAGATTGGATTTTTCTAAAAACATTTAACAATTCACCTAAAAGATGGATATAATCCAACATATGATCAAAATGCCATTATTACATATCTTAGACAAATTATTAAGTACTTAATATGAATCTCGCATTACATTAACATTTAGAGTATATTTAAAAAAGTATGTATTAAACCGGCCCAAGTAAAAAAGAAATTACACTTTGCATGCAAATGAAAATTCTAACTAACAGGATTTTCTTAAAAACTTACCACCAAAGTCCCCCAAATCTTTAGTTTATTCTCCAAGAATTGAGAAAATCATTCAGAGGGCCATTGATGCTCTGCTAATGAAAGATGTAAATGCTCAAAGATTTTCAATTACCAGATTGAGTACTTGATGTTTTCCTTATATTTGTGTGTTGGACTATTTCCATCATTTAAAGGAATTCATCTAATTAGTAATATAGAATATTTACTGAAAATTAAACTTACTAATGAAGATTTTTTTCTCATGTGTCATAGGATCAGCCGGGAAGTGAATCTGCTAACCTGATACAACTGCTTGTAAAGCAGCTGTCGCTGACCTCTCGACCACCAATGCTTGACAATAAAGATTTCAAATCAGTTTTTCAGTTAGATAGAAAATAATATTCTAAGTTACATGAAAAAATAACAACATCCAAAGATACAACTCATAAACCTACATGATCATATCAAACTTCATGATGCAATTGCATCTGTTAAACATCTTAATTAAACTTTGATTTTATATCATGTACTATTACATCTCAAAGCAATAACAAAATATGCTGATGAATAAAGAAACACTTGAGTGACATCAATAATCTAAATCAAACATTAATGGCATTAAGAAAGAAGCAATTAAGTCTTCTAACTTGACAAATATATAATTATTCTCTTTCTGAAAAAGGCAATTTACTATTATAATAGATATTATCAATTAAGACAACAAAATAAAAGAATTTTCACAGCAAGTCAATACAAAACTGTGGTATATTTCAAGTATAGCAACACAGCTACAAGCATTATTCAGAAAAAAATCACTTGATAAATAAATGATTCTGAAAAAAAAAGTAAATTAACATCACATTTTAGTACAAGTCTATATCTCTTATGATCTACCTAAAATTTATAAGACTTCTACTCAAGATTTTTAGTTCTTAGCATAAAAAATATAGTGTCTTGTCAAAGATTCTAAGAACTTTGTAAAATTAATCAAAAATATAAAAATAAAAAATATTGATATTTTAGTAAGCTTTGGTCTGGAAGGTTTTTTTACAAATGTACTAGTGATGAAGTAATATCTAATATAAGAAAATATTACATGAGTATGGAAGACAACAAATCATAACAATTCTTTCTAATATATTCTTAACATTCTGTAAAATAACTTCATATTTTCAGTACAACATAGAATTCTTCCAACAAAATTAAATTGTTTTTATTACAAATATTTACACAGTACTTGAAACCATAATCATTAAATACTATTTCATCTCCACCACAAGTCTGACTTTATTATATCATTTATATACTTATTAATTCTGGACACACTCAACATACTCTTTTAATTAAATTCTTGACAGAATTACACCAAAAGCAAAAATTGATTTTCTTATGACATGCTTAAATAGAAAATTCGCATTTGCAGAAAAATACTTAACATCAAATATACAACAACAAAAAAAAATATCAAAAGAGTAAGCAATGATAAGTATTGTAGTGAATTCCTATATCCCAGATATTTTAGACAAACTAAAAAAAATCTGCAATCATTACATCATAACTTATTTCAAAGTCATGATACACCATGAAAAAATCATAATCTCTAAAAAACCTAACTTTAAAAGTTCCCAAAACAAAAATTACAGTTCTGAAATTCTATGTGGTAATCCAGTTGTGTTATCAAAAACAATTATGAAAACATAAAAGAATGATAGGAAAAGAAAAGATATATAATATAAAGCAGTGTTCAATATATGAACCAATGAACATAAATTTGATTGGAAAAACAATAATATTGGGAAGAAAAATTAAAAAAGTTGTTCATATGGCAATACCAAATTAGGAAGATTCTCATGTAATAATTTATTATCCATAAATCTAAAACTTACTGGGTCACTTCCCATACTAGTATTACCATTGGTTATGCAAACACCACCTGAAAAAAAGAGAAGAAATCTATCACTTGAACCACGGTGTTACACACCACCCTGTGTGTGTGATAATACTAAAATCATTATTCCAACATATAATTTTTAAAAAAAAGTCATAACAACAAAGTATAGGCAGAACATGATTAATGATAAAAAAGATTACAAAGAAAATAGATATGGTTACTAGTAATAGAGAATGACTATAATTACTGCTGTATTTAAAAAAAAAAATAGAATGCACAGAAATTAATTGAAAAGTTCTAATAGTGAAAAAGTATTCAAGAAGATAAAAGTTAAAATGGAGAATAAACTGAGAATCAGTGTTTTACACAAAATGAAGGGTAATCATTAAATAATAAATAAAGCAAGAGAAAAAAAATGTTGAAAAGAGAATATTGAACTGTAATGAAAAATCCTATCAATGAACCATTATTTTTATAATTTAAATATTATTCTAAGCTGCAATATAATAATCAAACACGCATCCCTATAACTTTCTATTTGATAAAATTTCTATAAGAATGTCTAAAGAATATGATAAAATTATTTTATATATAAGTAAATGTGATGATAAGTAAATTATTTCAGTTAATCCTAAGACAAGCTGATGATGAACCTAAGATAATGATATTTAAAAATACTATATCATATAACTAAAGCTACCCTGACAAATGTGTAAACAATTATACAAGTCAGCATTAATGATGAATAAGATTCTTTATAGTTTATTGAAATGCGAAAATAAATTATGCAAGAAGTGAATAGAAATGGCGAACTAAGGAAGATCATAATCAAAATTATCACTTGATGATCGTATTTTGCCTAATTATGCAAGATACTTTTAAGTAGCAATTTAACATAGTATATATATTTTAATAATTTATATTGATATATTCTATAAGTTAATTAAAATCAAAAAAAGTTAACAGGTTTTCCATTTAAAAGTAAAATCATATCTGTTTGACAATTTATTATTGTAAAACTAGCGTTCTAAAGAGTGAAAGTAAATCACTTTCTTCAAGAAAAAACAACAACGAAAAAATATTAGAAATTCTATTAAAAAAATTGCTAACGGCTTTATGGCTCAGGAATTCATAAAAAGTTTGAGGGCCAGAATTGATCCTGAAACCTTGCTTTACCAACTGTGCCAAAAACACAGGGTACAAATTCCATAACAACCGTTTTTCACCATTTTTTAAAATAAAGAATACCATACAATTACAATAAAATTATCAAGAATTTTATTAATAAAATTCTGATCAAAGTAAAATGATATTCTGTAGTAATGTGAACTAATAATTTGGATCCTGAAACTCCAAAGATGGGAAATTTTTCCTTTGGACTTCCTCATCATTAGTGCATGGAATTAACAAGAAAAGAATAATAATGAATACATGACAAAAAAATTTTTTTTTGCTTAATTTGAAAATTATCTCTAACAAAATATGTACTTCTGGAGAAATAATAATGTTAAAAATCCATGAATTTGATTAAATATTAAGATTTTAATAATTAATTCCAATATCACTGGATAACTGTATTTTAATTAGCAAACTCTAATCATAACTTCTGTAATGGAAACAATAACAATAATATAACTGGATTAATTTATTAAATTGAGTAATTTCACATAATTAAAAAAAAAGATAATCTAGATCTACAATTTCTGTTAAACTCGATGACTTCTGGAAGAGAACATTTTAACAAAATATAACATTTTCTTATTTATATAAAGCATATTGATCAATTACGTAGTCCCATTTCTTTCAAACCCGCAGTTACTTAAAATATTTGCTCGACATCTTAAATTGATATTTTGGTTATGTACAAAGATACTATTAACATTTGGCTTTCTTCGGTGTAGAAAAAATAAATAAATAAAGATACTGATATTATTAGAAATAATAAAAAGATACTTGTATTTAAACAATTCATTTTCTTCAGACTTTGATATTAATATATTACAAAAAAAAGTTCAATAAGTTATTAAAATGTAAAGATAGTTTATAACCAATAACTCCTATAAATTTCTAACAAATATATAAAAGGATATATCAAAAATTCAAAATAACATTCACAAATGAAATTTCATGTCACCTGATATTATGATAGTGGATGGAAATGGATATTATTTATGATTATGACATGAATAAATGTTGTAAATTGTTTCAAATTTAATCATTTAATAGTTAATATAGTTGTAATAACTAATGAGAATGATCTATTGATGAAAATCATTATACTTAACAGATTTCATAACATTAATTTAAACAATGATTCATTTAACCTTCCTTAACATACCTTAAATAAATCACACATATAGTAAAACTTAAAAATTCTCATAGCATATCTATACAAATGATACTCAATAATCACATTTAACCAGTAGAAGAAAAAATATTACAAGACCCACTAGAGGAATTTAGATATAACTTTTTCAACATTATGATTCATACTGTTATTGAGCAAATAGATGAGAGATTCAAAAACACACCTAATATTATTCTAATTTGAAATTAATCACTGATGTAAAAACACTAAAAAAAATTAACAACAAAATTGCTCAAGGAATTTTGTAAAATTCTGTAACAAGTATATAATAACCAAGACTTAGTTCAGGAAATTGTTTTATTAAGAGAACTGATCTTAAATGAAAATGATATAATTTATGCACAAAATATATTGCAATATATATTAAATAATAATTATAATGAACTTTTTTTAGATCTAACCTTAGATGAATGAAGAAAATAAGCTATGGTCCAATATTACTCTAAATAACATGGTGTAGGATTATATTTCAGTTTATTACTGCAAAAGATTATATTCAGAATACTAGTTGTTATTCTTATGCTTAGATGAAAAGTTAGGAATACTATTTTTGTTGGATTAGGAATAAAACCTGTCTTTGAAAAAGATTTTCAATTTTTTCATATCCTTATTCAGTGACTTTTGTATTTCTGGAAAGGATCTTTTGTTAAATCAAATCTATGCCATCAGCATAAGTGAATTGCATGCATTATGTTTTTAAAAGATCACTTATGAATTTATTAAATAAAGTAGTTGAAAGAACTAAACTTTGAAGTAGTCCATTCTATAATTTTTTTAAAATCTAATATGATTATCATGTCACTTGAATTTTTTTACTGGAAAATATTTTGTCAAGTAAATTAATGATTTTTTTTTTCATTTATGGATTTAAAAACTTTTAGAAGATCATTTATCTAAACAGAATCATAAGTAGAGATTAGGTTGATTTTAAAAATCTCACTTTTTTTTTATGTATCAAAGCGTTGGCTGAGAAGCGAACTCCGGACAACTGCTTGTAAGGCAGCTGTGCTAACCACTCGGCCACCAACGCTTTTTGTTTATTTTGAGAACCTTTTCCAATTTAAGTTGCAAAAGATAAAATTTGTTCATAGCAGTTACTTACTGGCCTAAACTCTGCTTGCTAGATGTCAGTGCTTCTTAATTATTGGAAAAATATTTGTTAATATGATTCTTTCAAATGTACTATAGGGAATAACTAATAATGATATTAAATCATTATTTTTTGGAAAATTGTTTGGTTTTTTTAAGTCTACTATAATTTTGCTTTTATGGCAAATTTTTGAAGTAATGTCTGTATGAATCATGCTTTGATTTTAGATTCTAAAATTTTTAGAAATTCTCTAAGCATACTATGTATCCTCATGACAAAAAAAAAAACATATCCGTTGGCATGATCAGTAAAATTAAAGTAAAAAATTATTGCAATTAGAATACCCAATTTATGGAAAATAGTGACCTGGGCAGCTCTTTTAAGGAGCAAAATTAAGAAAGCATTTCCACTACTAATAAGACTTGATTATTATTTTGGCATGCATTAAGATTTAATCAAAAAACTTTTTTTTTTAATTTTTAATAAATTAATAGGTACTTATTTAAAAAAAAAAGGGAGGGGGGAATCCAATACTATAAATAAATTTATATGTCCAATTGATGTTGGTCTTTATTTTTATCTTTCCCAGTTTGTCAATTTTTTCTGTAAGAGTAAACCATAAAATACAATTTATGTGCCTCAAAATTATTTCTGTAATATTAATGCTATAATAATGATTATCCATTAATATATATATATTATAGCACTCCTAAAACAATGAAGTTAGCTTAATGCCTCTATTATTATCATTTAAAGAAAAATTGTACTACAATATCTTCTCTCAACACCATAGAAAATTAGCCTATTTATTATAGATAATGCTAATCAAATTCACAGCGTTTTTTTTTTTTTTGAAAAATCATATAATACACATTTAATGCCTTAAAATTATATTATAAATCATTACTTGTTAACAATATTAATTTTTACCTTGTTCTATATTATATCAAATAAATTTTTATCATGCTTATGTTTTTATATTGCTCATTTAGAATTTATTGCACTATTAATGATATCTAAGTTAGCAATAGTAGAAGGTAACTACTAAAACTATAACTGATTTTGTATTATGCTTTAAAAACTTCATCAACAACTAAAATATGAATAATACTAATTAATGCAATTATCAAATATTATTATTTATTTATTTCACAATTGTTTCCAATAATGTTAATTATTATTAACTGATTATTAATTAACATTCATTATTTGCAATGACTATGTTAATTGCATCTTATATCAATGATAATTACTTTATAGATAAAAATATATAATGCAGTCGTATGCATAAGAACATAGATAAAATAATAAAGTAACAATAGATCAATTTTAAGCTCAAAAAGCTGCAATATAAGACTGCCAAAATAATAGCTATTGTCATTGTCAATTCTCAAAATATATTTTACATCTATTTTAAATATATTTCAACAATTCACATGCTATATATACAGTAGCTAACAAAATGTGCTAATTAATAGTCTTTTATATAAATGTAATACAGTACTTTTTTTTTAATGTATCAAGTATTCAAAAAATATTGCATGTAAACATCCAAAATGTCATATGTAATTTTTAAACATCCAAAACATGTTCTACCATGTCTTCAGCAATCCATAAAATGTCATACATATCTTGAACATTAAAAAAATATCATTTGCAGTTCTAGCAACCCAACCTAGTATAGAGAGATACAAAAATTTGTAAAGGGAATATATTTGTTAATCTTAAAAAAAAACAATAAGCAATCCAGTTGGAAATTAATTGTTATTAATAGATGATTATTGTATTTATACTTTACCCACTATTTTTCCAAATACAGCTACTGTGATAAATAAATAATTTTCCTTTTCAAAAATTACAAAAAAAAAAATACAATACATTAATTAAAGTATTATCTTTTTTTCCACACAATCTAATCGTCTATCTTTTAAGCAATGATAACAAACCTTTTTAAAATAATCAATTCATAGCATTTATTAAAAAAAAATGAGCTACTTGTATATTTACTGATAAAATCGAATTTAATTAATAGAAATAAAATATTAACAAATAAAGTGCAAATATTATAAAATTACTTTTAAAAAAAAAAAAACTAATAAAAAAAAATACTGGAAATATTAAATACTATCTGCTACTAAACTTTTTAAAAAAAATCAATTCTTAGCATTTATTTAAAAAAAAAAGAAGATACTTGTGGGTATTTACCAGTAAAATAACTTTAAATTAATGGGGGGGTGGGATATTAACAAATAAAGTAAAAATATTATAGAATTGTCATTGTTTAAAATAACTCATAAAAAACAACAACACTGCAACTATTAAATACCATCATTCATTTTTAGCCACTGTATTCTATATGCCCTTGAACGTGTATATTTTAGCAAAAAACTACTTCCTTTTGTCCTAAAGTGGTAAATTCACAATTACCATTACTTATTACAACTTTAAAATAAATTATTTAGAAAAAAACAAGAATGGATTATAATAAAATAAAATATTGCATAACATCTTATATTATTTCAAATATAATATCTTATTCCTTGAGTCCATTTCCGGTTCTTAAACAGCAAACAACGTGAACGATAGCTCTCATCAAAATTGAAATCAGCAGGAAAGGGGGTATCAAACCCCATTCCAAACCCCTAAATACAAGGTAAGAGAAGTTTTATATATTTAAAAATGGAATGTGATAATGATATAGATAATATACATAGCAATTCAAGCTTAAATTGTCACACTCAGTCGTTCAACAGAAATGATAGCCGAAATCTTCATAGCTATAATAACAAATCTCAGGCTCCATCTGAGATCAAAAACCTTCCCATTAGCAATGCTAAGCACCAAATAATTACTGACAACATTAAAATGCAAGAAATTATACAAACTTCGTCAGTTATATGCAATAGCGTTGGTTTCCCATCGGGCGAAATAACAGCCAATATTAATAATACATACGAAAACAGTAACAACACTCACCGTATTTCCCAAACTCCTTTAGGAGAAGTAAATAAACACAATTTATTCACAACCGCGAAACACACTCAGAATAATTTGGAACAAAAAATAAAATATCAGCAAAATCTATCTGAAGAAAGGAAAAAAAATTTTTTTAAATCACCAGAGGTCACCAAATTCGCTGCTGTATCACCAGAGACTGTCAACAGTATTTCGAGAGAAAAAAACGAAATAACAGATAAAAAAAAATCAACAAAACCCAATCACAAACAAATGAAAATTTCAAACTAGATGAACCTTTAATATCTACATCGTTCGCACATTTCAAAACAGACTCACAAATACAAACCCTCCCAAAAAAATATATCCTATGCTAATGCTTTAAGTATCAACAAAGACATTAAAACCACAGAGACTAACTCGGTCAGCAATATTAATGAAATGCTTATAGGCATATCGGAATATGAAAGAGAAATCACAACAGAAGACAATCAACACCCCCAATCAATTAAGATATTAAATTATAATAATATTACCGACCGAAATGCATCAAAACATAAACTTTAATTTCAACAAAACTATTCCAAACATGCTCTATAAATCTTTCCAAAATTATTACAATGACAAAACTCTAATCCTAGCAGTAACGAATGAAAACTTATCATTATACAAATTCCCCATGGAGCATTTATATTCCGTAATTAAACAACATGATTCAGAGTTGGGGATTTATCAAATACTAACACATCCTAATGACAGATATGTGGCAATAGAATTTAAGACCTGGGCAGACAGGCTCCAATTTAAAAACAATATTAAAATACTGGGAAATAAAATACTTTGCACTGTAGAAATGAACAGACCTATGATACTACAAGGGAAAATCAAAAACTGCCTAACAAGATTCACTGAACAAGAGCTCCAAAATATCCTCAATCCCTATGGCACTGTATCAAAATTTAAATTCCTTCCAGACCCCATCTTGAACGGAAACATAATATCAAACGCAGCAATCTTCTCACTAGCCATGAAAAAAAATGTTTCTCCCACTGACATCCCTACTGTAGTTAATGCAAGAGGTTCACCAATGGTCTTAACATTCAGGGGGTGCGGCCTCAGTGCTTTCACTGTTTACAAAGGACACACTTTATAAAAGACTGTTTGGCACGTATCTGCACTACCTGCAATCAAAAGAAAGGCAAGTTCCACCGCTGCAATGGAAAGAATATAGAAACAACAACTACTACAGACACCAAACAGTCACCTAAAACAGACAATAATATTGAAAACCACACTGATAAACACAGGGCTTCAGCATCAAACTATACCGAATCTATAGACATAACTCCCACAGATGTAACACCAGACCACATAATATCTGGAGATGAAGATCAAGATGAAAATCTTTCCCAACAAACTGAAATGGAATTCCACAACAATACAAACAAAAATAGAAATGATAAACAAACAACTACATCAAGTACACCTCATCTCATTTCAAATCAATACACAGATAATATTCAGTCAATAAACAGTACAACATTGGGAAAAAAGGGCTATGAATCAATGCTTGACAATCCTTCAGACTTGAAATCACTTCCAATAGAAGAAACAGACACCAGAATCAAAATAGACAAAAATAACACCCAATCACCTAGAAAGTCACAAAGTAAACAAAATACAATAACTCCACATCCTCAAAAAGAAAGTAGCAAAACCAATAAACCAAGGAAAAAATTCAATCCAGCACATACCAAAACTCCAAACCTGGGGGAAAAGGATGGTTTATCTGGACATTGGAATCAGGATCTTTCACAAGAAGTAGAGCTAACACGACAAGCTATACCAAATATTAATAAACGGAAATCAGATGTTCCGGATAAATCAAGCTCAGATGACGATATAAATTCTGGGTTTATAGCACAACTACCTACATTAAAACCAGATTCACAAGAATCACAAAGTAAACACAAAGTGTCATGGGAAAAAAAGAAAAGAAAAACCTCTGAGCACTCTGATACAGATTTAGCACCAATGGAAGATGATCCCTATTTGGAATTACCAGATTCTATGGAAAATGAGGACCTTCCAGTACTCATGGAATCAAATCTACATCAACTCTCATTGGAAGAAGCATCAGATCAAGAAACCAATTATAGTCATTTACTTCCAAATTCTCCCCAAGACCAGGGGCCAGCTGGAGGGGCAGGGACACTATATTATGAACTATAAAATTGCAGGGATTAATGTCCGTGGCCTCAACTCATTGGCCCGTGCTCACGCAATTAGAAATTGGATAAGCATTAACTCTCCCCACATCCTTCTAATGGGGGAAACCAAATTCCATAATAACACTGACACTAAAATAGAAACATTAATTGCCACTATGGGCTTCACTAAATTTTCAGTTGGACACTCAGCAGCTGGAGGGGTTGGAGTATTAATTAACAAAAAATTTCCTCCAAACAAATTCTGTATTCTCTATTTGGATAACAACTTAATCTTATTAGAAATAGACTATTGGGGCTACAGCATAAATCTAGCTTATATATACACTTCAAACAATCCTACTATCTATCACAAAATAATTCAGATTCTAAATGCTATCCTTAGCAACAAATCAGGCTCTTTACTTATATTGAGAGATTTTAACACCACCTATGGTCGCTTTAACCTAAAATTTCTTCCACTGATAAATAAAAACTTGATGTGTGGGGAAGGATTCCTTCCTCCCGGATCCTACTCCTTTTACACCAAATCCCACCAAACCCTAATAGACCTATTATATTATTCACCAGATTTACATTTTCATCTAAATGCAAAACTTTTACCGGTGTCGTTTTCGGACCATATGGCCCTTGTAGTTACTCTTGAAACCATGGCTGGCCTCCCAACCCCAGAGGCTCTTCACAAAACCATGTGGATGGTAACAAAATCAAACATGACAGAGGCCATAGTGTCCGAATCTTATATATATTTTCACAAAATCAACATCCTTTCAAGACCAGCTGAAGAAGCCTGGTTTTCATTTATAGGCATCCTACAGACAATATTAAAACACCACACCATGAAAGTCAAAGGCCCTAATGGCCTCTTCAGAGATCTTCTACAAATAGAGAATCAGCTTCAGATGCTCCAAAGTCAACCTATCAAAACACAAGATATATATAGTCTTAAAAACCTATACCGATCAAGACAAAAATCCCTGGCGGAATACTTATCCATTAGGAGAGCCAAATGTTATTTATCACAACAACATCACTGGACAAAAGGCTACTTGAGATGGGCACTTGGAGGGAAAAATAACAAAACCACTCCCACCTCCATCATTGCAGATGGGAAAACCTTACTGGGAACACCGATGATGAACACAATAAAAGATCACTTCCGGCAAAGAATGCAAACCGCAATCTTCAATGGCACACAACCCTGGTCTGAAGTTGATCCACAGGCACCACATGGGATCACAGAAAACCTACTCCAACAGAAAATATCTTCCCTTCCAGATGGTGTACATCCTGGATTACATGGGATTCCCAGATTCCTAATCCTACACCTCAATCAATTTGCAATTCCCATAATGAAGAAGATGGTGGATTACCTAGCAACTGGTAATAGAGTGATACCTAACCTTTACCCAGTGGCACTAGTTCCATTTATTAAAAAAAATCAGGTTATGGATCTCTCAAACATCAGACCTATTTCCATGACACCCCTGTTAATTAAAATTGTAGAGTCTGTGATCAAAGACCTCATCCAACCAAATGTCTTAAAGCACATATCTAACAACCAATATGCCAAAAAGGGATCCTCTACTGCACATGCAATGGGCAACATAATCTCCATCATTGACTATGTCAGAATCCACCGGAAGTCAGGGCCGATAGCTATTCAACTGGACATTGCTACAGCCTTTGACTCGGTACATATAGACATACTCTTAAATATTTTGGCCGAGTATGATGTTCCTGCAGCTGCTGTCCAGATCATAAGCAACTTACTATGCAACAGGGAAATTTTTATCACTATGGATGGTAATATCACCTCCGGATTTAAACCGACACAAGCTCTCCCTCAGGGTTCCCCTCTCAGTGCCCTATGCTTCATCACATATATAAATCCTCTCCTGATGGATTTGGAAAAAAATCTACCAGGTCTTTTTATACCCAATTTAAGCAGAGAATTCAACACGTTTGCCTACATGGATGATGTAATGATCATCCTACCATCAAGAAAACATATTCCTTTGCTACAAACAATATTAAGCCGCTATTCTGAGAAATACAGGCTGCAATTCAACCCCAGCAAGTCTGCCTCCTGGCAAATTGTTTTAGGAAAGAAAATTAACACCCTCTTCTCTGCCAAGCCACAGAGATATCTTGGGTTTCCCATATTCAAATCTACCACAGCAATGACCAAAGAGATTCAGGATAACATCCTAGAAACAACAAACAAATTCATCACTTCCTTGTCACAAGTCTACCTTTCCCTCCCTGGCAAGGTAGCACTAATTAACATGAATGTGATGCCAAAAATAGCATACTTTCTTCCATTTATCAAATGCAACAAAAGCTTCATAAATAAAATAAATGGCTTGTGCTCAAGGCTTTTCTGGAAAGGTAAAACAGTCGCGATCAGCCTCAAAGGCACTCAGCGACCAAGGAAGCTAAATGGTCTTGCTCTCCACTCCATTCAGGCATTGATTTACCAAAAAACCCACAATGTCATACACAACTTGGTAGCATCATATGGTTTTAACACAATTCTCCAAAAAACTTTCCTTCAAAAGGTCACACCCACTGACCGACCCCCACCAGACAGACAAACATGGATCACTAAAAATACAAGCTTTATCAAACAGCACTGCCCAATAAATGACTCCACATTCAATTCTAAAATATCATTATGGCAAGCATACACAATCCTCCATCCAATCTTACATCCTATAATCAACACATTTTATTACAATAATCAGAAACTGGTATCCAACTTTAAAAGATGGAGTCTAGAGGCCAAATACTTAGACTTCCTCATTAAATACAACATTAATGGACTACCTACTAATCACTTCCTCTTTTACAAACGTGGTCACAACATAGACCCTACTTGCAGCATTTGCATGAACGGCGATGAGACATTGGAACACCTTTTCTCACAATGTATGGGATTCAGAGTGATCCGAGAAATCATACTCTCCAACATCAAGATAGATTTCCAACTGATTTCATCTCTGAAAGATAGTATCAATACTAAAACCTATCCAATAATACGTCTCTCGGTGTTTTTGAACTATGCCATATGGGTTACACGTTGTAAACTAATCATGGAACACCCACAACCTAATATAAAACAGGTTTTTTCCAAAACAATGATTAAAATCCAGAAGAGAGACCAGCTCCTGGCATCGTCGAAAACATTTGAAGACACTTGGACATTATACAATATGCCAAACTAACAACAAGGCAAAAGGGGGGGGGGATAACAATCAGATAACAAATATGTGAAAGATCTAATGTTCACACCATATTGGGCAACATAGACTCATCAGAATCCAAACGGAAATAACAAGATAGTTTGAACAACAATGTAAACCCCAATTGTATGATTACACATCACTGTATACATTAGAAATAATAAATTATTATTGAAACTATAATATCTTATTCCTTTAAACATATTTACATTCTTTAACTAATTTAAGCTCCTAGCACGTAATATTTTTTAAAACAAAGACTTTTAAAAATAATTTTAAATATTCTACTAACAAGGAAGTTATGATAAAATTTACACCTCATTTATTCTCACACTTTAATGCTTTCTTCTACTTAAAAATAGATAACTTAATTAATAAAATTAATTATTTATCTTTTTCAATTAGCTGGTTTAAAAAATATTTAAGTAAAAAAAAAAAAATATTAAAAAATATTTAAGTAAACTAATTTTTAATCACAGTTATCATTAGATAAGGCATACTTCTAATTAACAAATTGTCTAAATAAAAATGCACTTTTATTAACAGTTAATTTAAATACTAATAATTTAACATTAAAGATTTAAACTTTTCTTTAGATTTTAAGTTTAATATTGACTTTTAACACACTAATACTCAAATTAAGGTAGTTTTATTCTTAATATTTTTACAACTAACTTACTAACATTTCAGGGTAATGATATCCCTAAAACTAAGCATTTTAAAGTCATACACAATTGCTTATAGGTTTAAAGCATTACACATACACTATTAAAATAACATTTAAAGCTATTAAAACATATAATAGTTGTTATAAATTGGCTCAAAGAATATATCAACATGTAAATATTAAGCAGTAATATAGTTAGTTGGCTTACTAAAAAAATGAAACTATGGAATTTTTTTAATACTGAACAGCTGCTATATAACTGGATATTTAACTTTACAGACAAAGCTAAAGATCATAATATATATGTATATTAAGTATCATTTATAGCTTTTTAATACACAACAAAATAAAATAAACAACTTTTTTTATATGCCAAAACAAAATAATGAATCAAAGATGTCTAAAATCTGTGTATGTCTGAGATCTCCTCATGTCAAATCTAATAATTTAGACAACAAGATTAGATTGTCTTAGGTTCAAAATCTTAGAGCATTAAAATTTTCAAGTCTTTACTTCAATAATGTAATAGAAATAAAGGTAATTGCTGAATGAATATGTGCAATCTAGTATTATGTTTAAATACTTGTATTACTAAAATAAATGTGTGAAATTGTAACAAATAGATTCTATTGAATATCCTTTCATATCCCCTATATTTGATCATAGAGACAAAAAACAGTAGCTAATAAAAAAACATTGTTATCCTATAATAATTAAAGCATTGAGTAATTGAATTTGGATAAACCAATTTTGCCCTGATTTAAATAGGAAAAAAAAAATATACAACCTAACAGTAGAACCAGTTTTACAAATGCTAGCTCACCATCCAAATCAGAATGGTTTTTTGGCTGCATTTAAAGAATCAAAAGAAAAAATAAATGGGCAAAAACAAATAATGTATTTATGTAGTATAGTTTTAAGACTGTTTATACTGCAACTAACCAACACAAGAAAATCTTAATCCTAAAAGCTTTTATAAAATTAAGTTTAGTAAAGAAAAAAATAACAGAAAAATGACTAGAATATTCAAATCAGCTGTCTGAAAAATTTAAAATACCTACTTATCCAAATATTTTAATATTGATGTTAAATTGCTTTCATTGAAGACTGTATGAAGTGCTATTGTTGAACATCCTGATATTGGTAAAACTTCATTAATCTAAAATTCCTTGTTCCAAGGCTTTTAGGGATTTGTGGAATTTTTGTTATTACAAGAATAGATCTTTTAACTTCCCATCGCAAACCCAAACTCTGCTAAAACAAAAAGAAGCATGCAGCTCATAGTAATTAGATTTTTTAAGAGATATTTACTGAATATTTTCTTTTAAAAAAATTTATTTGTAAACGTGTGTGCATTTACTTCATAAGATTAAAAATCGCTTTTGAAATTGTTTGAATAATAGATATTCAGATTATTAGCATTTTTATCTATTTGTTACAATAAGAAAGAATTCTCCCATAAACTATGTGATCAGCTTCACAGCCTATTAAATGTCATCTAAAGATATTAGACAAGGAGAATTCAGAAGAAATTCTGAAAAAGAATTTTAATAATATAATAAAAAATTATGTTTATTAAATATAAAGTTTGGTCATCTTTAAAAAAAATAACAAACCTAAAGTGTTAGAATAATTCACAGTTAGAATAATTATGAGTGGATGATTATGTCACACCAGTGTTAATCCCAAAATACCAAGATTAATAAGGTTATTATAAAAGGAAAATACAAAAAAAAAATTAAAATACTGTAAATATTTTTTTGTTAAAGATATATACATTTATTGAATACTGAAGAAAAATAAATACTTATGTATTAGTCATGCAATGTAGAGGAGAAGATGGTACATCTTTTTACATCCACAATAAATGTGTGACCTTGCGATCACATCAAATAAACCTTGTAATCTCATCCAATAATGTGTTTTTAATGATAATTTTACACTGTCACTTATTGTTCAGATTTCATTCTGACAAGTTCTTTAGTGCTATCAATTGCATTTTCTAACTATTTTTACTTCATTTGTATTTGTAATTTTGATTCAATGATTTTTACTTCATTTGTATTCATAGTTTTAAATGAGTACATGTACTTTTCATTTTGATTTCATTTTCATAATTTTCTGATTACCCTAACAAAATCATCGAAACTAACAAGAGTCTTTTCACAAAAAAAAAAACCCAAGCTGGATAAATTCCTCCCAAATAGTAAATTTTTGGTGGCTTGTGCAGAGAGTCTGATGAGTGTTTTATCATGATGATTAATGATAGAACAGTGGCAACTCTCATGGAAGCCATCAAACAAAATGTGGAAGAGGAATCAATGATTTATTCTGACTGTTGGGGGGTCTATAAAAGTGCTGAATTACGAAATGCTGGTTATGATAATTTTCATGTGAACCACAATACAATCATGTGTTAAGTAAGTGTGCATTTTGGAAAGAATAAAATTTATCCACTTAAAATAAAGTAGAACAAAATTTATTAATTTCATTGTGATGATTCCTGTTATATAATACACAGTAAATACCATATGTGTATATTTTACATTTTTTAATAAGGATTTTAGAATATTTTGTAATTTAGTGATTGTTTTGTCCATATTTAAAATTACATTTGGAAGTTGCACATTTGGAAATTGCATAACGGCATATCATATTTTACATTTTAATGTCAAATCAGTATTTTTAGTATTGTTAAAAATGTACTTTTTAAGATTGTTTTGGTTGAAATTTATATTTTTACTACTGTTAGAAATTAATATTTCATGTCATTTTATATTTTTTGTGTAAAACTCATATTTTTAGTATTGTTAAAAATACCAAAAATTATGCGCTTTTATGCTTGTTAAAGAAGCTATGTCTATCAACATTTATTTATGTTTAGCACTTTCAAAGCTCTATGGCTTTGTTAAAAATGTACTTTTTAAGATTAATTTTTGGATGAAATTCATATTTTTAGTATTTGTTAGATTTAATCTGATGCAATTTCTATCATGTATTAGAACTGCTACACCTTTTCACATATGTATTCAGATTGCAATAACTTTGTAAATCTTGTGAAAATATCATATACACATGGTCTGTTTTGATGAATTTATTATTTTAAGTGTGTACAAGATCCAAGTATACAAGTTATTTGGTCAGATCACAAAATTACAAAGTTATCAATGGATTGAAATGAATGTGTAAAGGTATGGCAGATCTGATGTGTTGCAGGACTACTACATAAGTACTAGAAAATATTTAATAAATGTTTAGAAATCTCTAATATAATATTGTGGGATTTGCTACTACATATCAATTAAAATAACTTTTAGAAGCTTTATTGTCTTTCTAATTGCCAATATCTAAAGAAAAATGATAGTAATTAAAATTTTTAAAATACTTCTTAACTTATCAGTATTTAAATTCCAAAATAGTAGTCATTTTGGCTATTTTACTATTTTTCCTTGAGTTAATAAGTTTTTTTTAATCATTAAGAAATTTCAGTCTGCAATAATATACCAATCATGTCTTAGTGCTGAGATTATTGGCTTAATCTAAGGGTTCCTCAGCTTAAATAGGTAGGGTATCCATTTATTTTTTAAAAAAATAACTATAGAGATTTATTTTTAATATATTTTTTATAGCTATTTTTTATAATCTCCACACTACTGCACATGAACAAAGCACAAATAATATTCAAATGCATTTTGTGCTAAACCTGCACTCATCAATTGGCCCATGTCATCATCTCTTATATATATCATATGTTCCATATTTATCAATAGTACATTGTTGCTCTTTGATTTACAGCTGTCAAACTAACTCTATCTACTATTTTGACAAGATCTGCTGTAGATAAGCATATTAAAATATCACTAATCATTAATTAAACTAGAGATTATCTCAAGGATAGATTTAAACTTTAAACCTCAATTAAAAATTAATGCATCTATTTTTTTAATTAATTACATGTATATGAAACAATTCAATTTCATTTCTCTTTTTTTATGTGTAATATTTTTATAGATATTCTTAATATTTTCCACCCTACTATATGTTCTTGAAACACATGAATAAAAATGGCATTCAAAATGCATTTTGTGTCTGGCACTCATCTTGAGGTCATTTGTTTTATAGTGTTTTTATTTATGTTTTTCAAAAATGTGTGGTTAGGTTGAGGTTACTAAGAATATCTGTAAAAGATCTTACACTTGGAAAAAGAGAAATGAAGTTGAATTACTTCATGCATGTACTTAATTAAAAAAAAGATATATTAATTTTTAACTGAAGTTCAAAGTATAATTCAGGGCTATCATTACTATATTTATCTCAAAGTTGTGTATTGAGTAAGTTTGACACTTGTAAATCAAAATATAATAATTTATAATGTTTACTAACTAGATAAATTACTTAATTATTTAAATAATGACCATTCTTATTTTTCTTCCATCTTTTCAAAAAAACACAAATATTTTTAATTATTATTTTTTAAATGTGCAAAATATTTAAAACAATGACATCCAACCAGTCAGATGCCATTGCTTGATAACTACAGTGAGCAGGTAAATTCATAATAGACAATATATATTTTATAATGGTACCATATCAAAAAATTTCCAAAATATATCTGCCCAATGTCAGAATATGTAAATTTATATTGTGGTCTCTATTAAGTATTCTATGTATAGAATTTGTGCTATTCTACTCTTAAAAAAATAAATAAAATAAAAGTAATAATATTTAACTAGTAAATAGTGCTATCCACTTTGTCTAGCAATATTTTATTTTAATTTAATCAATATTAATGCAAACTACCTAATATTGTATAAATTGAGGAGTTATTTAAAAATTATTACTATAATAGTTAAGCTAATGCAAGCTGAAGATGTTTAAAAAAAAAGTTTAGTTGTATAGAAATAAAACTAGATAAAATTTAATATTGTCATTATAAGCATTTAAAGTCATTTATTTAAGTAGTTTATTATAAATGATGCCTTTATTAAAATAGTTCTGTATAATAAATATTTTAAAATGTAATTTATTTTTAAGCAAAAACTTATTAAGGTTTTGTAAATTAGCTAACATTAAATAAAGTTACTTTAAATATAATAAACCTTCCCGTTTGAATTTGTGTGTGTGTGTGCATGAGAAATTAGAATGTATGCAAGCATTTTTAGATTCTTGCTTTTAAATGTTAGAATAATTACTTTTAAATATTGAATGTTTAAAATAAATGTTTACATAAATTTAGGCAAGAAAGAGTTAATTAATATTTTAATACTTCTGATAAGTTTAAATAATAAAAAAAGGTAATAATTTTATCTTAAGTGATAATTACAAATAATAATTATTTGGTCTAATTTTATTATTTTAATTTATTAAATCTTTAATTAATAAGTTTCACTTGATTTTTTTTTAATTGTCTGTGAGCTTGGATGAAGATAGTTAAGTCATAATTTTAATAGAGGATACTTTGTAAAATATCTATTAACTTATAATTAAAGTTACTATTATATTGTTAAATTCATCATTAAACGTTTGTTTAATGTAGCAGCTAAATAAAATAGCTTAGAAATATATCAACCTTATATTACAGCTAGTTTGTTTAATTTGATATTTTCATTTTAAAATATGTGAATATAATGTATTGTTTAAAAAGTAATTGTAACTTAAATAATCATCTTTTTTAAATTTTTATGAGGCAATTTCGAGTTATAATAAATGCATTCTACCTTTGAACAACCTTGTACATACTTTATGTTATATTTGATTAATAAATTTGTTGTTAATTATTTAACTTTCGTTTTTGGGTGTATTTTCAATAAGCGACGTGTTTTCTTGAGTCCTGAATTCTTAAGATACCAGAAATTTAATATATCTGATAAACAATCCCTATGCAGATCTCAAAACTTTACTGTTCATGATAAATTATTTTATAAGAGTTTGCAATTTTAAAAACAAATATTTATTTAACCTTGCAATGAGTTTTTATTTCAATCCATTATTCATACTGCACATTATTTCATTAATTTTGTCAATAAAATTACAAGAGTTCCTATTAATTATTTTATTGTGTTGTGATAGTAGAGAGATATAAAATGTAGCCTTTCTTTTTATTATTCTGAGTGATATTTTGGGTAAAAGGCTATAATTATTCAAATTTGTAGATAATTATTTTATGTCAATATTAATCATATTAAACATTTCTTTAAATAATTATTATTGTTATTGTTAAATATTAGGATACATTAGCTTTTGAGAGAAGTGAATGTCTCCTATAGTTTATCAGGATGTCAGTCATTTGTTTGACAACACAACATTATAGAACAATTTCTAAGATGGATAAAAAAACTTGAGATCATTGTTTATTATTTTGTAAATTATCAACTTAATATTTCCATTATAATTATGGTGATGGCATAATAATCTTAATATTTTTTCTAATGAATCATAAGAAAAGTACTTTCCATTTTTTTTTTACTCTACAAGAGTAGAGTTTGTATCAGATCATATTGGAAAATTATTAAATGCTTTGTGAGATATCAAAGAAGATATAAGAACCTATGAGATGGTATTAATTTTAAAGGTGCAAATGTTGGTAGTTCAGAGAATGTGTTTGATAGAGGTGAGAAATCTATCTTATATTTAAATTATTAATTGGGAATGATTGAAGTTTTTCTCTCTTCCCAAATTGCTTGTTTAATTTATAATAGTTTATTTTATTATTGTTTTAATATTTCTTCCTTTATTTTAATTGCATATCTCTGTAACTAAATTATTTTATAACTAACCAACCACTGAGCTTAACCCACATTTCATTTTATTGATCCATTAATTCATTCATCCATTCATTCGTCTTTTAAGAATCTCTTATAACATATTTATTTATCCATTTTCTGGATTAGATTATGGTGCCCAGATTTTGGCCTACCTTTTACAACATCACTTTTATTTGGTTAGAATATAATAAAGTATACATAGCAATTGAAATACTAAACATCATATTTGCATAGCAATTAAACCTCTAGAAATTTTAGTAAGTTATTATTTTTACATATGTAATGATATAATGAATAGTGAATAGTTTATTGAAGCCAACAATGGCAGAATTTTATTTGAATAATAATTAATTTATATATAATAAACACCTAAATACATATTTAAGCATATAAATTATAGAGGGAGTTATACTGTCTATTATCCCCAATCACATTATATAAGCATGCAATTAATGTTTGTAAAGTATAATTATTACAAATATTAACTGCATGCATATACAATATGTATAGGCAGTAGACTATCGTCATATCAAAGAACTTTTTAAAATATATATGCTCAATGTTAGAATTTATAAGTCTATGTTTATAAAACATATCCAGATATTGAACCTTTTGAAATTTTAATAGTTATTATTTTCTCCTAAAACAGAGCGAAAATAATGATAATTTATTCAACCAAATAATAATGAGAGAATTTTATTTTAATAATAATTTACATAATTGTAATAGTTAAAAAAATATTAAAGCATTTTAAACAACAAAACAGATTTGGATTTGCAATAAAGAAAATTTATTTAAAGCTGAGTGCTTTCAATACTAAGTATCATAGCATTATGAGACTAAAAGAAGTTGAGATCTAGATAATAAATTATCATAAAATTGAATTTTTAGTAGATTTACATACTATGTATATGCTTAAATATTTCACAATGCTCTGGCTATGTTGACATAAAATCAGCATAGGTCAACACTGATTCTCTTCATTACACAATTTTATTTATTGAATCAGAATTCACAGAAAAATAAATTACAATATTAGAATTTGCAATAAAACATTCTAGGACATAAAATATAATTTTTTGCAATATATGTATTTTATTTTCTCAAATATTGATTTAATAAAACTGCATAAAGCTATATTTATAATTTATAAATAATCATAATTATAAGCATTAATATGTGCGATTTTATTTTGAGTAAACAAAATAAAAAACCCATAATGCAAAAAATTATATATATATTTAATATTTTTTTTTTAGTGAATTTTCATTTAAAATAAAGATTTTAACCAAAAGCACTAGTTTTTGAGTTGTTTTATATTAATTGTAAAGCAATATATTTACATCTGCAAATAAAATCATTTTTATCATGAGTAAAAAATTCCCTCCACCCCATCCTACACACCACCCTCATGAAAATATTGCTCCAGAATCTGCTTTTTCTAGGATTGGCTATGAAGTACAGACAGTTCTAATTTTGTTTATGCACCTTGAAAAAAAAAAAGTATGTTTGCATAAGGTTATTATTAAAAATCTTCATAACATTTTTATAATTATCTGCGTAATTAAACAAAAATCAATTGACCTTAATTATGCAAGATTCATAATCTGTAGCAGCTAATAGAATTATTATAAATATTATATTAAAAAAAAAGTAAAGAGATAATAATAAGACAAACTATTACAGATGATTGAAAGAATGGAATAATGATATTTATATTTAAGCAAGTGAAAAAGAAGATATTAGAAATTATAGACTTTTAACATTGATGTATAAAATCATTACAAACTAACTAGATAGAGCATTTGGATGATCAAAAGATCAACGATTAGGATAAATTAATAAGATGCCTAATAAACGTGAGTTACCATTTTGCAATGGGTTTGTAGGTTATGAAAAGATGTTTGGATCTATTAACATTTATGCAGTGATTAAAGCTTG
Source organism: Epiperipatus broadwayi (assembly GCA_028023455.1). Classification (NCBI taxonomy): domain Eukaryota; kingdom Metazoa; phylum Onychophora; class Udeonychophora; order Euonychophora; family Peripatidae; genus Epiperipatus; species Epiperipatus broadwayi. The sequence continues at coordinate 2,718,118 of JAQFVV010000164.1, forward strand.
GAAACATAAAAATTTAGATAAAGAATACTGTCAAATTTTGCAGAATATTTATCAAAATGCAATAGCAATGATTAGATTGCATCGTAATAATAAGAAGATTAATAACGGCATGGATGCATAACAGGTTGATTTCATCTATTCAAAACATTTCGCAAACATTTTATGGAAAATATTATATATTTTGAAAAATTTATGAATTAAATTCTGAAACTAAATGAATAAAAATAAATGATAATTTGAATCAATTAGATTTTTCAGATTACATAACTGTAAATAATAATAAACTAAAAATAGCCAAACAAGCACTTAAAATCAGTTTTTTTCTTTAAAAGTTAAAAGAATGTTTTTAATCATTAGTTAGAAGGAATGATTAAATCAGTTTTCCTTATACTGCTTCTATTTTTAATTATCACTATACATTGTTGAAGAAAAATATGTAGGTCATTAAACACTTTTTAGTTTCACTTTTGACTGATTAAAATGTATGCTACAAATATTTTGGCGGGGATTACTATCAATTAAGCTAAAACAATTGAAAAAAAAAAAAACAAAACAAAACATAAGTTCCAAAATAAAGAAACTTGTTCAAATCAAAATAATGCTTGAATTGAAATAGTGCGTATTGTATTTAGAGTATAATTATGTGGACTTGGCATTCAATAAACATGTCTATTATTAAAATGGAATAAATTTAACTAAAATGATCAGTTAAAAGCAATAGGGTAGGGCTAAAGACAAATGCTAAACAAACAAAAATTATATTCAAGGACTTAAAAAAAAAAAAACAGAATAAAGATTGATAATAATGAAATTTAAAAATTAACAATTATAAATACTTTAAACATATTATTGATATAAAGAGCCACTTAATTGATAAGCAATACAGAGGCTTCGGATTACTCAACCAAGTATGAAGAAATCTATATTAAGGAGTAATAAGAAGATATTGAAAACAAAATACTTGGGAGAGAGAACAAATAGATATTACTGACATCATTTTAAAAATTAAGCATTTAAAATGGAGCTAGGCAGGACATCTTGTAGAAGAGATGGTTTTAGATGACAGTTTAAATTTTAAATTGGATCCCAAGACTTTGTAAAAGACATTGAAAGAGACCATGTGTGAGATGGATGGAGAAGCTATGAATTGGAAAAACTGGATTAAACTTGGAGAGACTTTCATTCTGAAGTGGACTAATAATGATTGAAAATGATCAAGATATCAAAGGAAAAAACAAATATTACTAACATTGATAAAAGAATTAAAAGGCTGAAATCTGAAGAGATTGTAAAAAATGGTTGAATAAGATTTGATTCTGAAAATCTTAATTCTGCAATGATTGACACTGGTTAAAAATAATTATGATGATGACTTATAATATGCTCTATTCATTAAACCTTTTTGTATTTAGTCATTATACAAGCAAAACTCTTATTCAGAATGAGCAAAACTTACTTTTTTTAAATTCCATTTTAGCATTAGGCAGGTTTGAGACTACCATAGTTCACCTTTACTGTAATTGCAGTATAAAAATAACATGTGCTATTGTTATTGTTCCAATTATTCTAGCTTTAATTAAAGTTAATCCCCAAAAGATAGATTACAACAAACAATTAAATTAATCAAAAATGAAACTAAAAAATATATAATGACTTACATGTCATTACAGAATTATAATTAAAAACATGTACAACATAAACAAAACTGATTTAATCATTCTTTCAATTTGTTATCAAAAATATACCCTTAATTTTTTTTTTTAAACTGATTTAAATTTCTTATTTACTTATTTCTAACTTAAATAATTCACATGATGCATTTCATCGTAAACCAACACTTCTCAGTGATTTTTAATAATCATTAATGTGATTTGTCTGAAGTGGATGACGTCAAAATTGTGAGTGCAGAAAATTTGGCACTTGTACATCAAATTGTAATAATTTTAATATTTTCAAAGTAAAATTACACATACTTTATTTCCAAATGTATAGATATGGATAAAAGATAAATAGAATTTAAATGGTACTTTACAAGCAAATGCATGTCTGGCATTCTTCTTCAAAAATGGTAAAGTGCATTATAATACCAGTCCAATCAAGAATTTGTTTTACCTTAAGTTAAATTTTACAGACCAACAGTTGAATGGGTATCTAGCTAGCTAAGCTAAAGTCTGAGTATCTAAATAAATCACTAAGATTTCTTAGAGCCTGAAAAGCCTGAAAAAATGTTCAATTAACACTTGACAGTTAAATCCCAAGATATGGGCATGGATAGAGTATCCTAATTACTACGATAAATTAAATAAAAATCAGCAATAAAATAAAAAAATTGGTTGTCTGATATTTGAGCACTAGTCTATTAATCTATTTTGAGAATAGTTTACTGTTCAAAATATTGGACAGCTATATGTTTTGTTTTATTAGTTAGGTTTACTTTTTTTATAATTATTATTAATTTTTATTACTATAATTAACTTCCACCCCCCTTCTTTTGATATTTAAACTCATGTTAATTTATACTTCGTCTTTTTTTTTCTTTTCTTATATGTTTTTTTACTTTGAATCTTTTATTATACTGACCTCATTTAAAAATTAAATACGATATATTCATAAAAATACGAATATTAAAAATTTAATTGATATAATTCGTAAATATAGTATATATAGCCATCTTTTTCTTTCTTTCTTACTGTATACGTATGTTTATTTTAATTGTATAATTTTTAATTGGGGGGGGGGGCTATATTTAAATATATCGAATTTATTTAAATTTAAAAAATTTATTATAAATATTATATAATTGTATACAATTTATTCAATTATATATTATGTTTTACGATGTTAATTTTTTTTTTGTTATTGTTATTATTATTATTAATTATGAATAATAATTAAAATGATTCATTAAATTCTAAAAAAATATTATTTTCATTTGATTTTAATTTCCTTATATTCTTATTTACTTGATTTAATCTTCCAAAGCCAAAATTCTGAGTATTAATAGTCAAAATAGTTTTCCATGTACACAGAATTTTGTTAAAAAGTTCAAAAACGAATTTTTTAAAAAAAAAAAAAAAAAAAAAAAAAAAAAAAAAAAAAAAAAAAAAAAAAATAAGGGGAAATGTTTAGAGAAGAAAAATAAAAATTTAAAAAATAAAAAAAAAATAAAGAAAAAAAAATAAAAATAATAATTTAATTAATAAAAAAAAAATTTTTAAAAAAAAAACTTTTTTTTTAAAAGTGTTGGTGGGGGTTTTTTATAAAAAAAAAAAAAAAAATAAAAAAAAAAAAAAAATTTTAAATAAATTTTTTAGGGGGGGGGGGGGGGGGGGGGGGGAGGTGAGTTTAAATACTCATGTAAAAATAGGGAAATATGTACCGGTTTTTTTTTTTTTTTTTTTTTTTTTTTTTTTAAGATGAAAAAAAAATAAATTAATTTTTTATTAATTATTTTAAAAAAAAAACCACCACCCACCAAGCAAACGAGAAGAAAAAAATAAAGGGGGGGGGGGGCGAATTGAGAGAAAAACCCCCCTATAAAAACCCCTAAAAAAGAAGGGAGAGGGGGAATATTAATAAAAATGTGTGTGGGAAGTGTTTTTGTGGCCCCCACAAGGGAGAAAAAGGAAGAAGAAGGGGGCCATCTTCCTGGGGGGAAGAAAAAAAAAAAAAAAAAAAGAGGAGGGGGGAGGCCCCCCCTTTAAAAAAAAAAAGAAGGGGGGGGGGGCACCAAAGTTAATTTTGAAAAAAGAAGGTGGGTGTGGGGGGGTGGTTTTAACCCACGGAGAGGGTTAGTGGAGTGTGTTTGTTTGGGGGGGGGGGTAAGTGTGTGCATCTATAAAAAAAACAACAACAATGGAATAATTTGTTGTCCGTAAATCATGTGACAGTTGGTATAGAATTAAAAGATGAAATTCAATTCAGGAACTTTTAATTCTTAAATCTATCATTTTACCATAGTGTTCATCCACATAGGACTTTTATGCGTGAAAATATTTGAATAAATGTTTTCATGGATATGTTAACTTTTTCAAATGTTTAATTATTTATATTAATGGAAATTGTGTGGATCTATTATGTAGCTCACATACTGATTACTTTTTAGTCATAAATTTGTTGCCAATCAGAAAATAAACTTTAATTATATTACAATGTCACTTAAATATTAATTTGTATGAGACTTTAATGCAATTAAAGGTTTAAAAATTATAAACTTTTCTACCTAGTTACAGTATAGCTGTAATATATAATGTCTTAATTTTTATCACAATTGCTTTATGCCCACAGATCAAATTTTATAACTGGACAACAACAACACTCCTCCCCCTCAATAACTATTTGAAATAAATTCTCTATAGTCTCTTTTTATAAGATATAGGCCTAAAGATATTTAGAGATGTTATACATTAAAAATTATTACTATTTTATGAATCTTTTTCTGATAATTAATAATAATAATAATAATAAAAATCTAAATATTTATGTAGCTTTGGATCTTGTCTTCTATCATTCAACATATTAAGAAAAGTATCAAATAAATGGATTTGTTCTGATAAAGTTAAAAGCTATTTTCACAATACTTATGTGCCAAAAATTGTATATTAATTGTGAACACACTATTTTATTTATTTACCAGATGTAGGAGAAGGAGAGGTGTAATCTTTTGGGAAATGTTTTTCATCATAAAGAAGGATTGTTTTTAGCGTATATTTTACATCCCATTAATCTCAGAAGTGACTAATTATCACAACTTACATTTATATCTACATTGGCTAATAAACTCCAATGTTTTCTATTTATGTAATATAATGGAGGGGGGGGGGGCAGCCATTTTTTAAGACTAAGAAAATCAGCAGGAAAAAAAGTCATTTAGAAAATATAAAGTGATCTCCCTAGGGGGGGGGTTACCCTTTTTTAAAAAAAAAAAAAGATGAAAAATAACTCTTTATAATACATTAATACTTACAAAACAAATAAAAAAGGAAGGGATGGGTTGGGCACTAAATCATCATTGATATTTTTGAAATATATTGTGCAAATAAACATTAATGTTAAATTCATAACTAGATCATTTCTAAGTATTAATCTGGAATTTGTATTTGATAATGCATATAGATTAGAAAGAAACTTAAAATGAATTATTTGAAATAGCATTAATAATGTAATGAGATAAAATTTGAATAAATCCTACAGAACTTTGAGTGGCATTTTAATATTGAATGGCTTTTGCTACAAATTATAAAAATTAGATGTGTTGATAGTTATTACATTCTTATTACTACTTTTATAATTTTTATAATTCTTTGTAGAAACAATTTTTTTTTTTATGCATGTAGTGATTTGTAGTTTGAAAAAACAAACAATTATATTCTTGAAACAATAGTAAGTGGAAACCCAGCAAAGTAAAATGCATCACTTATGGTATATTTTTTTAGGGGGAGGGCACTAATATAAAGAATATATCTATATTAGATATTATGTAATTGTGATAAGTTTTTACTTCGAGACATAATCACCTGAGATAGCAAATCGGTCAATAATATATTTAGCCAACTGCTTGATTCTACCATCTGCTTCAGAACTAAAACATAATCAATTCATTTTAATCACAATTTGATTAATCTATTGCAGGGGTGGGCAATTGTTTTGGCTTGGGGGCCACTTTGTAGAAGTGAAGGTTAGCAGAGGGTCGCATCTTCTTTTTATGACACAATAAACCTACTGCTTTATTCCCTGTATTATCAAAGAAATATTTGTTTGCCATTCTTCATTAAACACATAGCATTCATCACCGATTTCATATTTTTTTGGAGGGTTCATGGTTTCACTAAAGTTGGAAATGTATATATTTGCTAATGCAAAGACAAAATTGAAATTAACCAGATCAACTGGAAAAGCACTCCCCATTGTATCTACACTACGCATGTGTATTGATGTGGCCATCCTAGTGGAAATAAGATGAATCTTTGGTCATGCATGGGAAGTAAATCTCAGTTCAAAGTAGATTTTTCTGATTGTCTTGGCAGGCTGCATAAAAACTCTTAGCGGGCCGCATATGGCCTTCAGGCTACTATTTTTCCATCCCTGATCTATGGCCTTTACCAAGATTCATTGACTTTTAATTCTTTGCATTTAATCACTGTCCAGTGGATGAATATTCATATTTCACAGTCAGGATTATAGACTGCTAAAGTTAGTCTCACTCATCTCATCAGTCTAAAAACAAAATATGTTATCCCAATTTGGGTACTATTTTGATTTGCACATCCACAGCTTCTTTTTATACCCTCTCACTATCTGTAGAGTTTTTATTGAAACAAGATCAGTTAAGTTATGGTCTTGCATGCTAATCTTCAAAAGAAATATCCTGTGGCAAACATTAATTAGTCAAAAGTAATAGAAAAATATAGCCAGCCTTCTTCAAAATTACAAAAAAATAACTGAAAATACTTATATTCAAAACTGATTTAATTACTTTTCCAAATTAGTAATGAAAAAAATTTTAATGTGCCTTTAACTTTAACAACCACAGCAGCAACAATAATAATAATTCTTAAATTGTTACTTAAATTTATCTAGCATTTTTTGTATTTTATTGATATTCACTAAAACATATATATATATATATTGCCTCTTTTCTCTATAAACAAATCCATCTAGCATATTTATTATTATTATTATTATTATTATTATTATTATTATTATTATTATTATTATTATTATTATTATTATTATTATTATTATTATTATTATTATTATTATTATTATTATTATTATTATTATTATTATTATTATTATTATTATTATTATTATTATTATTATTATTATTATTATTATTATTATTATTATTATTATTATTATTATTATTATTATTATTTTGATGATGATAATAATGATGATGATGTTTCAAAGCAAAACTTTATTGAGTCTAAAAAGTTACAGAGTCACATCTAGTAATATATTGATTTATTACAAATGCAAAACAAATAACAACTATGCACAGAGACACAATTAAGACATTTTTTCAGTACATAAGTCTTTATCATTTCTGTATACTTTTTTTGCTTGTTTTTAAATTTGGTCTTCTATTTAGTTCAGTTTATGCTTTCATCTCTTTAAAGTTGAAAAATGCTGATGTTGAAAATGCCATCATCTATCATATTGGACTTATATTTCATAGATTGGATCATGGTTTCAAGGGTGACCATGTGGCTGCAAACACATCTGGTTGAGCTAGGATGCTGTCTCTTTTTCTGAACAATTCTAGTTTTATTGAGTATGTTGCTGGGTGGTGTCAAGGGTTATTAGCAAGAGCAAAAGTGCATCTACACCAGTAGGCATAAAGGCTGTATGTTGCTGCATGAATAGCAGAGATGTTGCCTTTTTTAAAAGTATTTATTTCATCAATTGAAATGTTAGCCTTTCTGTATGTGGAAAACATTGTGCGATGTATTTTTCTAGTGAAGGAAATGATCTTGTGTCTCTTCTTCTCTATGACATAGTCAACACATGGGGTCTATATTTGTATAGAATCTATGAAATCTAAGGAAATGTGTTGTGGGTAGAGCATTAAGATTAAGTTTAAGTAGAAAATCAAATAATTTTGGTTCTAGTGCCCACTTTCTGAATTGTTGCAGTAGTTGCCTGTTGTCTATCCCAAGAGCTGATGGATATAGATTAGGTCTCTGGTTTGGGTATAGTATATTATCAATGTCCCAGTATGTATACTTGTTGTCATTATTGAGTGATATTTTGTTGTATATTGGCTTGAGTTCTTCAATCAGTGTGGATAGAAATCCATATGAAGGGGGTGGTCTGTCTGTGGGTATTATATTGATCACATACTCCAGGTCTGGAAATCTTTTTATAGTTGCTGTTAATAGATTTACTGATTTCTGTGTGTAAAAAACATTGATTATATGGAGTCCAAGTCCATTGCTATGTGGCAGTCTGCTCAGATTTTTTAAAGAGATCGCCACTGTCTTTCTCTTCCATAATAGTATGTTACAGATTGATGATATTTTAGATATGAATGTTTTTGCAAATTTGATTATAGGTGTGTAGTAGGTAATTTTTGTAATTATAAGTTGATTAAATAGTGCTATCTTCGCGTATATTGACAGGTATGACTTTTCAAGTGATGCTGTGATTTTTTCAGCATCTTTTCTTAATTTATTTTGAAATTTTTTGCCTCATTCCATTGGTGCAAGGTAAAATAGGAAAGCCAAGAAAGCAGGCAGTTTACCATTAAACATCTCTGTATCGTGCTTGCCTGTGTATATTGACCATGCAGCAGTTTTTTTTGGTGTTAATTTTTAAATTAAAATTTGAGATATAATTCTTGATTATCTTTTGTAGTATGGGGAGGTTCTTTTTAGAGGAAAGCAAAACAGTTACATCATCCATATAGCTATGCATGATATATTTAAAGCAGTATTTGGGATTTGAATGCCTTTTATTTTTTTGTATCTCTATTAATAGAGTATATATATATATATATATATATATATATATATTATATATAGATACAATATTATATATTCACAATATATATATATATATATATATTGTGAAGAGCAAAGTGTTAAGGGGGGATCTTTGTGGAATGGATTGACTTGGTCTGAAAGCTGGTGATTTTTCCCCATTCAATGTTATGTGAATTTCACGGCTAAGTAGTAGATTGGCTATTATATATACTAGGGATGGGGGTGTTGTTGTTTTTTTCAACACATATAATAATTTGGCTACAGGCACTGAGTCAAATGCTGCCTCAGTGTCTAGTTGAACTATAATTGGCACATATTTCTTTCTTTTTTTTACTAGTTCGATAATTGTCTTGTACATTAAGGCACCCTGGCCAATGGATGATCCTTTTTTGGCATATTATGCTGATGATAACACAAGGAGTAAGTGTTGTTCTATTATCTCCTTTATGACTCTTTCAATAATTTTTATTCCCAAAGGTCCCATTGAAATTGGTCGTAGATTAGATAAAGATGATATTGCTGTTAGTTTTTTTGTTAAATGGAACCATTGCAATTGGATATAGACTTTGTATGCTGTAGATTTTTTGGGATATATAATTGGCTAGATCGCATAGGTATTTGGCTATGAAATGGCTAAGATGTTTGAACACAAATGTGGGAATGCCTTGTGGTCCTGGGTGACATGTGTTTGTTATTGTTGCAAGTTGAAACACAATGTCAGTTGTTGTTATTGGTGTAGCTGTTTCAGGATCAATGAATATGTCTTCATTTGGTTTGTACTCTTTTTGTTTTTGCAGTTTTTTTAAAATGTTGATATATTGGGTTTATCATCTATTTATGATTTATCATCTATTTATTTATTTATGAGCCATCTATTTCAAGTGCCATACCAATGCTCACCGTATGTATGCTCTGGTCCAGGTGTGTTGTTGGGTAAGGTATATTTTTTTCTTTTTTATTGCTATGTATTGCTTTAGTGTGTTGCATGTATTATTGTACATTTTTGTAAGTTTTTTAATTTGTGTTTGATTGTCTGTAGTTGGTCTGGAAATGGTTATTCTTTTATGTAGTTCATCTGCCAAAGCTAATAATCTGGTGGGGGATGTTGAATTGCAAATAGTATGATTAATGTTGAAAGATAGCATATTGGTTAATGCTATATACTTTTGTACTGGATCAAGTGACATGTTTTGAAGTTTTTGGAGCATTATATATGTTTCTGAATATAGGAATTCAGTTGTTTGTGCTGGAAGAAGTATTCACATAGTCTTTTTAAAGGCTATTGTTGTATTCTGTATTTTTGTTGGGTCAAGGGTGATGAACTGGGCAGCATGATCTGAGATTATAGATGGGCAGAGTTCAAGGTTAAAATAATGATGTAACATTGATGAGAAGAAACTCAAATCTATAAGTAACTTATATCTATTGTTATTAAATGATATTGAGTTTGATGGGATAAAATCTTCAGCACTCATAAGTGGAATTGTTATTTGATAGATTCATTTACTGACAAAAGTTTGATAAGTAATGTTGAAATCTCCCAGGAGTATTATGGGATTTGGTGTTTCTGTAAGCATCAAATTTATTGTTGTTATTATTCTGGAGATGATGACAGGACTTGGTGGTATATAGACAAATACTAGGTTAAGTGTGATATTTTTATGATGGAGTGTTATTATGATAAGATTGAAGTCAACATATATAATTTTAAAAGAAGTGAAAGGGCAGTCGTGGGATACAATTATACCTGTGCCATCTGATGGTGATTATGATTATCTTGAGCAGGCACAAAACCCTTGGCTGACTAAATATTTTGATGGATCAATTTGAGAACTGCTCTATATTTTTGTTTCCAATATACCCAGTATGTGTGGTTGGGTTGTATATAACATTTTTTGAGTTGAAAAAGTTTTTTCGTGGCATTTAAGCCTCTAATATTGAGAGATCCAATTTTTATCTTCATGTTTTTTGTGTAATTTTATAACAGGGTGTTGATTTTTATTTATTTTTGAATTCTAATGATTTTTGTTTAAATTGCAGTAGATGAATGCTGATGCATATTTTAGACTTTGTAGGATTTATTATCAGTTTTTTTTTCATTTAATATTGGTTCAGACTCTATACAGATGATATGTGTTGACACTAGACAGTTGTCCATTTGTTATTGGCTTAAATCCATTTCTATTTCATCATTTTGTAGGTTGTATATGTCTGGTGAGTTGTGCTTTTGGTCTGTTTTTTTTGTTTTTTGGATTCATGGTTTTTTGGTGGTCTACCTGGCTTTCTTTTTCCCTCTGATGTATTTCCTTGAATGGGTGGAAGGGGGGGTTCTATTGCATCCATTATATTTGATGCTGTTTTGTTTATTATTATAGTGTTGACACTAGACAGTTGTCCATTTGTTATTGGCTTAAATCCATTTCTATTTCATCATTTTGTAGGTTGTATATGTCTGGTGAGTTGTGCTTTTGGTCTGTTTTTTTGTTTTTTTGGATTCATGGTTTTTTGGTAGTCTACCTGGCTTTCTTTTTCCATCTGATGTATTTTCTTGTATGGGTGGAAGGGGGGGTTCTATTGCATCCATTATATTTGATGATGTTTTGTTTATTATTGTAGTTTGTTTTAATATTAGTATCTTTACATTATCTAGATTTATATTTTCATTATATAACTGTGTGTGTTTATTTTCTGCTTGTTGATTTTTACTTGGTACAACTTTTGTTTAATTGAAATGCTGATCCTGTGATGTAATTGCTGTATTTTGTGTTGTGGTTTCTTGAGAGTTATTTTCATTTGAATCTCGGGTATCTATGTTAGTTTTTGTGTTATTATTCTTTTGGTTGGTCTTTGAGGTAGGCAAATCTGTTCGGTTATCATTTTTGTTTGTGGGTGTTTGAACCTGTTTTTTTCTGATTTCTATTATTGTGTTGTCAATGGATATGGTGTTATTAAAAATTTTATTTTCATTGTCAGTGGATTGTTCTGGGGGAGAGGAGTTTGTCTTGTTCACAGTGATTGTCTTTTGTGTTAACACACTGAGTTGTTAGGTGGCCTCACTGTCCACAGCCAAAACACTATGGCTTTAGACCTCTCATGTGAAGAGAGAGTGTTGCTTCTTGATCACTAATTTGTATTGGGATTGTGGCAGCATCTATATTTTTATTGAGTTTTATTTTAAATTCAGAACAATTACTGCATATAGATATTGGTGTATCTTTTAAGTATATAGGCTGTAGGGCAATTACTTTTCCAAACAGGTTCATCATTTTTTAGAATTCTTGTAAGTTGTATTTTAAATAAGTATTTTTTAGCACTCCAGTGATAATATTTTTCCGATTTTCATCTATAATTACAAGTGCTTAATTATTGAGTGCTAAAATAATGGATTGAAAATGTTCTTTTTGCTGCTGTGTATAAAAATCAATGGTTATATATCGAGAATTTGGATGGTCTGCGATACAAGAGATTGTTTCCCATAGTGCATTTTGCGTAATTGCTTCATAGAGTAAAGTTTTGGGAAACATTATAGTGAGCATTGATTATCAGTTACTGTGAGTACTAGCGATGTTGGCAAAAAAACCCTGTGAAAAGTTTCAAATAACATTCTCGGCACCGTATTATTAAAATGGTCTGTTACATTATCAAGCATTTCTTTTGTCCAGATTGCGGCTGGAGGTTGTTGTTCCTCTTGAGTATGTAGATCAAGATTTTTTTATATCATTTGTATTTGTTCTTCAGAAATGCGGTATTTGGGTTGGTGCTGTAATATTGCTATTATTTTTAAGTATTTTTGCATATGAAATAGGTGATGTTAAAACTAACGATGTTGTTAACTTCCTTTTGGTGCTTAATTCGCTTATAGTTGATTGGGCAGTAGCCATGATTTATTATTCTGACTCAAGTCAGTTTTTTTTAAAAAAAAAAAAAGATATGGATATCCACCAATATTTTTAAAAATACTCTATTAACCTATTATATGATGCAATTTGTCCTGCATTATGTTTGTTTTGCGAATAACAAGTTGAAAACAAAGGAAAAATATAAATACTTACATCGGAGAGCTTTAGGATTGCTTCTTACCTCAGCAGAGATTTGCTGCGGGACTATTATTATTATTATTATTATTATTATTATTACTACTACTACTGCTGCTACTGCTGCTGCTGCTATTGCTGCTGCTGCTACTGCTACTGCTACTGCTACTACTACTACTACTATTACTACTACTACTATTATCATTATTATTATTATTATTACTATGATGCTGGTGATGTTGATGATGTTGTTGTTTAAAAAAGGAGCTTTATTGATTCAATGAAAACTTTTACATTGATTAAATCTGTATCTACATGCTCATTTACATGGTAATCATTTAGTTTCAAAAAAAAATTGATGGATGGGAGTACATATGTCAGGTGAGGATTTAGTTTTGTAAGAACACTACAGATAAGAATGATCTAAGTGAAGCATTGTTCATTGATTGAAATATCTCTGAACATATAGAAATGTCTGTTCATAGATTGTCCATAGATTAAATATTATGCATCAATAATATAAAAAAATATTAACAGATAAAAGTTATTATCAATAATATAAATGTAATATTAATAAGATAAAAGTTATTGTTAGTGTAATGAGTCCAAATCTTCATCCTCTCTGGAATCAACTATGTGGTCATTTTCTTTTGCATGGAGCAAGTACATCTGAAGTTATTACTATTATTTTTTTTCTTTTTTAAATAAATTAATGTAACTATAAAATTGATTGCTGTGCAGATATGGTTATGCTCATGGCTTGAATTGCTGTTGGTGGTTGGTCTTGAACATCTTCATAATCGAGTTCTAGTTCTTCATCAGTTGTGTCATTTGAGTGGTGTGCTTGTTTAGAGACATCGGTATTTAATTCTTCTGTTTTGATCTTCTTGACTCATCTACTTTTCTTTGGTGGGTATCATGTTTTTTTGGCTCTGGAATTGTTTGCATTGTCTGAGGTATATTTGGAGTGATTACTTGCATTATAGTGGCTAATGTGTTGTTTTTTTTATTCCTAGTATTTGGGATGGTTGAGATTGGTTAACCATGCTATTGGTATTACTGGGGCTTTTGCATTCTCACTGATTTGCTCTATCTCTTGGGCTGGATGTGCTATTGTAATTTTTTGTATTCTTTTGCTTGGTGTCTGATCTCTATTTATTTTGTTAATTGATAGGTCTAAAAGTTCTTCACTTGCAGTTGTATATTGTCATAGGATCGGTGCTGGTTTTCTGGTTTTTGGCTCATGGTTTCCTCACAATCAGATAGCCTCATTGCCTGTTTTGAGATTTTTGTTACTTGATATTGGCTTGCATTTGCCTGGTTTGCTGTGTTTTGTCTTGTGCCACAATTGATTGCCAAATGGTAACAGTCTCCACATGAAAAACATTATGGCCTTATTCCTCTTATGTGAAGGATTAGTATTGCATCTTGATCGATGGTCTGCATTGGAATATTTTCTGGGATTACAGTATCATTTAATTTAATTTTAAAATGGAAACTATTGCTGTATACTGGGGTGGGTTTATTGTTTAGGTATATTGGCTTTAAGTAAATTGCTTTACCAAGTGGTTGTATTAAATTTTGGAAGCCTTGGATATTGTATCCAAAATATGTATTTTTGATGATGCCGGTGATATAGTTTTGTAAATTTTTGTTCACAGTTATCAGGACATAGCTTCCCAGGGTCTTGATCTGAGTTTGTAACCTAGCCCTCTGATATTCATCAAAGAATTGCATTGCTATTGCAAGTTGAGGTGTTCCTTGATGCTTGAGATTGTGTCCCATATTGCATTCATGGTTAGTGCCTCATATAGTAATTCTCTAGGGAAATTTATATAGGGTGAGGTTTTAGTCTGTAGCCACTAGCACAATTGATTTTGGTGAGAAGAATTTTTTTAAAGGTGTTAAACAGTTTCTTTGGAATCATGTTATTGAAGTTGTTATTGATTACTTGCAATTCTTCTTGCATCCAAATGATTGATGAGGGTTCTAGATTGTCAGTACTTTCGAGATTTAAATCATTAAAATCTGTTTGATTTACTCTTCTGAATTGCACAGCTCTTCATGAGGTTGAGTTATTATTGGTATTGCTTGATTGGTGATTCAATTTTACAGCATTTGCATACATTTTGGCAATATTGCTTATGCTTGGACACCATGTTTTTCCTTGTAGTATCAAAGTTTATTCTTTGTAAATTAGATTTCTTACTTACTATTATGATATGAAAACACTTCTGTTACTTAGGAATGTTATTCTCTTGGTATTAGATATTTTTAATACAGGTTTGGCATTTTCTTTTTTAATATTTTTCTATTTGCATTCAGAGCTGTGAACAGTGTGTTGCTTCCATTGTGTAGCAGGACCACATTTCTTCTTCTCCTTCTTTTTCTTCTTATCAACATCATCATCATTATCATTATTATTATTTTTCAAAGCACTTTATTAAACTTTCAAACATAGTATTACATTGTGTTTTCCTGAACGTTTGTGATGATGGTGTTCTAGTTGTATCTAATATGTGTACTGAATGTCTTTAGAAAAATTTAATTTAATTTAAATATTCCAAATACATTCAACTGTTAGTAATAGCACATCAAATAGGTTAGTATATGTGCAATGTTTTGAGAGGTATTATTTTCTCCTCTTCTTCAGGTGTTGCTGATCTTATCAGTGACAGTACTAGCATGGCATTTGAACCTGGACCCTTAGATTCTTGAGTAATGAATTTTAAGGTAACGCTCTAACCAACTGAGCTTTGGCAGAATGTCTCAGTTGGTTAGAGCATTTCCTTAAAATTCATTACTCAAGAATTAAGAATCCAGGTTAGAATCCCATGCTAGTACTGTCACAGGTCAGGCCAGCAACACCTGAAGAAGAGGGAAAAATAACACCTCTCAAAATGTTGCACATATACTAATCTGTTTGATGTGTTATTACTAACTGTTGAATGTATTTGGAATATTTAAATAAAGTTATTTTTTAAAGACATTTAATACACATATTAGATGATGTAAATAATCCAATGTAAAAATACAAATAGTATTATATTGAATCACAAGATGTACATTAATATTTTACATATATCTGATTATTTAGCTACATTATTGGCAATAGAAACATTATTGAGTTACAAATGATTGTAGATTAGTTACATTGATAATTTTTATATGTTTGCATAATTTGTTTTTTTAGGACCAATAGAAAATAATAAAAAACAAACAAATAAATAATGATTCTCTTACATAGATGATACAGTATAACAATGATAATTGTTATATGTTTAACGTAAGAAAAATAAACACTAATATGTACAAATCTATATCATATGGAAAGAAAAAAAAACTATACAAACAATAGAATTATAACCAAATATTCTAATTTTTTCTGCTCTTTTATCATTTAGAGCTAGGTGTATCAAGCTGAGACCTCACGTACAGTCATAAAAGAGATCAAGTGGCATGAAATGTACTATCAGGTGTTATTTTCCTATCTCTTGTTTTGATCATTTCTAATTTATTCCAGAATGTATTAGGATGACTTTTAGAGTTATCATTATATATAAAGATTCCCTAGTGCACCACCATGCATATAGAATGAAGGTGCATGCTCTAATATTTGCATAAATGCCTAAAATGAAGACATTAAGAAAGAGATTCTACATTAAGGTTGGATTTATTGAAAAACCCTGGAACGGTAGATCTTATATTATTAAAACATGGACATTAAAAAAAAATGAGCCTGTGTTTGTACATTTTTATAACACAGATTACATTGATCAACTATATTTAGACATTGCCTTTTATGTCTGTAGAAATGCAATATAGGCAGAGACTCAAGGTTTACTTTAATAAGAAAATCATAGTATTTTGGTCCTAACATCCAAAATTTAAATTTCTGAATTATAAGCTTGTTATTAAGGTTAAGAATAGCTGAATTTACCCAGATCCTTGGAAGGAATATGCAACATTTAATAGACCTCCCAATATTTAAATTTAATCATAAGTGAGGAAAAAGAAAAATTAGGAATGGATGTGAATGTTGATATGAGATGTTTTCAGTATCCATTACCTGGAGGGGGTTTATCTGTTGATCAATTTCATTGTTATTTTCAGTTGTGGAAATACCTCTGAGCATGAGGATATTTGGTTAAGTGTCTTTTGGATCATAAATACATTAATATTGTGTAAACCCAATCCATTGGCTGCTAGTGAACATTGAAGGCATCCCAGTGAAATGTTTACTATCTGTCTACCCCAGATAAGCTTTCTATACTGGGAATATAAATATGTTGTGAAAGCTTTAATAAATATTATGATAGGTGAATAATATGTAATTCTAGTTATAATCAACATATTAATCAATGATAAGTTTGAATAGAGAGGTAAGTATGACTTAGATAAGAAATGTGTGGCTTTTTCCATTTTACTTTTAAGTTTGTTTTGGATCATATTTCATATTTCTAAATTACTTAAATAAAATGGAAAACCAAAAAATGAATTAGGCTTTCCTTTAAAGTGCAGGTTCAAAGTTTTACCTGTATAAATTGACCATGCAAATGATTTGTCTATATTGAAATCTAATCTGTACTCTATGCTATATTCATTTAATATTTTTAGTAATCAGTCATGATATGACATTATTTTATAAAAAGCTTATATTTACACAAATGCAATATAGAGCATGTACTAATCGCTCAAACAAGCTCTTATTAATAAGTGCGGGAAGAGAAAATATTTAAAATCTCTATCCAGAATATCCTAATATGGGATATTGTTTTTTAGATGCCAGAAATACAGTAACATCATCTATGTATGCAATGCATGATATATTTTCATTTAAGCCAGATACATATATCCCAGATTTTTGCTTAATTTTTTAAACAGGGGATGATGATGATGATGATGATGATGATGATATTATTATTATTATTATTATTATTATTATTATTATTATTATTATTATTATTATTATTATTATTATTATTATTATTAATTTCTGCAATTTTATTAAACAAAAAATGATAACATAATATATTGAGACAGTTATGTGTCTCATGGCATACAACAACATAGTAGTGTTTGTGTGCATGTATATATGTAAAGTTGAAAGAAAAAGTATTAAATAAATACAAACATTTTTTGTAGATATTTTCTATATTATATTGGAATAACAGTTAAGGATTAAATAATAATTTCTAAATGTAAAATTATTCTAAACTGTAGTTTTAAATCAAAAATTTAAAAAGGTCTATTTAATGTTTTATTATTTCTGATTTTGAAATCTAAACCAAGCATGTTTTTATGTTACAATAATTATATATTGGTAATTATAAAATTCCACTATCTATTTTAATGAGATTAATTTTTTTTTTAAATTAAAGATTGTGGTATAACATATTTTGATAAAAATCCTACAAAGTTGTTTTTGAAAGAATTAACGTAAAGTAAAAAGAGTCATTAACTTTTTTCAATCAAGATAAAGAAAATTTAATTTTAATTACTGTTTTTTTTTTTTTTTTCAAATTCCACCTAGCTATAAAAGGTTGAATGAAAAAATTAATTATATTAAATTAGAATTTACAGTAGTAAAGTTACTATGAAGATATAGTTGAAAGCGCAGAGGACAAGTCAGTTGTTGTTGATAATGCAGTGATGGAGTTTTGATTCACATGGAGATTCAGGGCCAGCTTTTCTGTGAATCATTAGTCTGTATATATTATGTATTAAATAGTGTATCTAAATTCTATCAAATTAGAGGTGGAATGGAGGTGACTACATGCCAATAGTTACCAGATTATACCTTTGCCGAAAGGGACAATAAGCCAGTCTACTGTTATAGAAGGGACCAGCTTACCAAGAGATTCCATTGTCTTGCTGAAGAATTAGTTTATATGTACATTGTTTTATTTATATGAAGAAAAGCATAGATAAAGGTACTGTGTTGTATATTTATAAAGTACAGCTGGTGAGTAGAATGTGTTATATATTGAGAATGATATTTTAATTAGAAAATGACAGTTAAAATGTTTAAATTACAAAATTTTAAAAGTAGATAATTTTTGTTGACTAAAAATAAAACAATGAAAGAAAAATAATAAATGACATTTGTCTCTAGAAGATTATTTGTTCCTGTTATTGTTCATAAAAAAAAAGAGAAAAACTCTGAGGATTTTTTTTAAACATTAAAAATGAGGCCAAAAGAGTCTGAATTTTAAATGAACTTTTCTGTGCATACACATGTATATGTTAAAATTAATCATTAATATATTATTAAAGACAAATTGAATTTTATTATTAGTTTAATCACAATTTTGATATGTAATTTTAGTTTTCAGTACAACTGTGCTTTTATATAAGTGCATGTCATATAGACACATTAAAATCAGTCATCAAACACATATATGTTAACATTAATTATTATGTTTTATAAAAATAAATTATTATTGGTTTATCACAATTCAAAGATGCTAATTTTAAAATTATTATACAGCACATCTGGGTCCTTATATATAGATGGGTTTTATTTTTGTAACAATGGAATAGCCTATATATATATATTTTGTATTATTTTAATCAAAATCAGAAGGCTTTATTTCTATGTGTAACCATATTCCACTGACTTTAATTTCATTTTCATTTAATTGTTATGAATAAATGGATATTTCATTGTTAAAGTTATTCCAGTCAATTTATTCATCCTAAAGTAGTTTTAGAATATTATATGTTTGTATTATATTTCTTGTTCACAGTAACAGTTATAGAGTTTTTGCTCACTGAGTTGAATTCATACATAATGGTCTGTTATATAAATAGGGTTTATATTTAGTGTTTTTGGATATTCAGATGATCACGGATTGATGCAAAGGTATATCTTTTAAAATCCACATGCTACATTAAATTTTATTTTATTATTAATTAAAAATTAAGTTTATAATTGGCCAGTATATTAATGATACTAAATGACCAGAGAGCATTTATGATAATCTGCATGTTTTAGTATCCCAGCATTATTTTAATTGTTATATTCTTATGGATTAGAACTTAAGTTTGTGCATCTAAAATATTGTATTCTATTTCTGCCCCAAGATTGTCAAGAGCTAAATAATTAGCCTGGTCTTTAGTAAACTGATTTCATATCCAGTCACAAGGTTGTCTTCTGATTTTTTTGTCTTGCTCATTTATGATGATGAATGATTTATTTTTTGTAATTCTGGTGAATGCATAGTTAATCTTTGTTTTTGCTGATCTTGTATGCTCATAATCATTCATAATTTGTAACAGGGGGTGATGATGATGAGTGACACCATTCCTGGTCCACCACTGACTCTACACTATTACAAATGGTACCCCATATTGGAAACCAATTGTAACAGTTCATAAAATAGGGAGTCAATACAAGAGAATCTAGGGTAACAAGGTCCCACAATTGGATAGTCATTTGTAATAGTATATCACAGTAGGGCTGAATTATGAGATGAAAAACCATCATCATCCCCAAATAAATAAAATATAAAATTAAATATAAAAGGAATGATAATGAATATAATGAGAATGATGGTTAAGCAGAGAAGAGAAGAAGAATCATTCATCATCATAAATGATCAACAATAAAAAAATCAACAGTTAACCTTGTGATTGGATTTGAAATAGGTTTACTATAGATCAGGCTAATTATTTAGCCTCTGCCAAACTTATAGCAGAAATACAACACAATTTGGGTGCACAGACTCAGTTGCTAATCCATCAGAATATATAAAAAATCAAATAATTCTAAGGTATTAAAATATACAGATCATCATCAATGCCCTGGCTATATAATACCATTAATGTACAGGCCAACTATAATTAATTTTTAATTGATAATAAATAGAATGTAGTGTCTGGACCTTAAAGAGTATATCTTTATGCTATCCAGGGTATCTGGAATCCAAATGCCAACCTAAACCCCTAATCCATATAATTATTATGCTCTAATCTAGCTCAATACACTATTAGTGTGAGCAAAAGATGAATAAATAAAGCAACTTATTTTAAATCACTTTAAATAATACTAGGTTTACCCTACTATAAGTAAATGGTTTTATTGGGATAATTTAAAAAATCCTAGAATATTAAGTTCCTCTTGAAATAAAGTCATACACATTGCCAATTCATGCAACAGGAGTTGTAAGGAATAAAGACTAAAAATATTTTAAACCAGTTATGTAATTACTAATTGATTAACAATAAAGAAAGAAATTGGCATGATAGTATGAAATTTTAAACATTCATTTCATCAATATATATATATACTTTCATAAAAATTATATTAATCAGTTGATTTCTATTCATTAAATCAAATTTTAATTCATTAAGTTATATTTTTTTTAAATAACTAAGAGTTAGAAAAATAACATTTAAAAAAAAAAATCAAAACTTAGCTTAGTTAATCTTTTGTTAAGTTTTAGGAGGGGAAAAATGAATGAAAAGGAGAAAAACATATTCCAAAAATTAAATTACAAAAAAAACTATATTAAATTTCCAAAAAAAAACCCTCTTTCATAATTTTAAGAGAAAACTGAATGGATAAAAAAAAAAAATATGTTTCACAATTTGAAAACATTAATAAAAATATTTACAATTATCAATTTCTACAACAAAAAAAATTGTTATTTTTATATAAGAAAAAAAACTAATAAAAATAACTATGTTTTTTTAAATATTTTTATTAATGTTTTCAAATTGTGAAACATATTTTTTTAATTCATTCAATTTTCTCTTAAAATTATGAAAGTGTTTTGTTTTGGAAATGTAATTACTTTTTTTTTTAATTTAAATTTAATTTTTGTATTCATACATTTTTCCCTCCTAAAACTTAATGAAAGATTCATTAAGCTAAGTCAAGGATTGTGATCTTTGACTTTTTTGTTGAAAATATTTTTCCAATTCTTAGTGATTTTAAAAAAATAACTTAATCATTCCAATATGCAGCCTAATGCCTTTACTTTTCAGCATTTTCTGATGTTTTCTTTGTCTCACAAATCAATGTAAAATATATGATAAAGTGTTTATTATCAGAAAATAACAAATTTGATTTTATTTGATAGATATTTTTGTTTATTATTGAAATAAATTTTAAATGTTCACATTTTGTTTCTGTAAATATTAAAAAAAAATGAGACTGTAATTAAAACAAAGATGTTACACATCATGTTTCTAGAAAGATTATTTTCAGTTTATAAAATCAATGAAATATTTCCTAATTTTTATTATTTTTAAACATTTAAAACATATAATTATTTATTTCTCTTATATCTAACGAATTATGCTTTAGATGTTTAAATTTTTTGAATATTTATTGCAAAATTACGATATTTTCTTTACTCGTAAATAAAGTAGATTGCTTACATCATAACTTGTCTTCTACTTTGCTTCAGGCCATATTTATGTTAACTGCTAATATAATGTTATATTTTTGAAAATAAAATATTTCAAGTCAAAATAAGTTATTAAATAATTTATATTTCTTGATATCTAATAAATATAGTGTAAATTATTTTTTAAAAATATCTAAAACTGTAATAAGTTCATAAATAAACATGTTTTTGCATCATTGGAAACTTCGATGTCATAAAATGCCAAACGTTTTACACCTTGTTAACAGATAATGGCCGAACATGTCAGGAAGGGGCTTATGTCAATGGTAAAAATGGGAATTTTGAATTTCGCGCTTTTTTCGGGCAAAATTTTTTTATAATAAAATATAGTTTTACATGCATTTTAATGTGTAATACTTATAAAAAATTCACCAGGGGATGAATTGGTCAAAAGATTAAATAATTCATCCCAATCGATCATTGGGTTAAATTATATCATGCTACAGATACACATTCTTCCCAGCATGGTTTTTTTATGCTAATATCCTCATTTTGCATTAATCACATCAGTATATCAATAAGCTGGCATTGGTTTGGACACAAATTTGTAGCCTGGAGTTAAAAGAATTGAGTATATAAATGCATAATCTATGTTGGGTATTCATATTTAACAAAATATTGAAATTGTATTAAATTCATCCACCTGTGCATATACTTAAATTTACTCAATAGTTCATTCATTTTTCATAATTTGTTTTCAATGTGTGTGCATAATAATAAAAATGTTTTAATTTTGGCAGTGGCTTATTTTTGTATACTTATATTATTTTTTTTAAAAAAAAAATCAAGAATTAGAGTTTTTAATTAAATAGATAGTGTTATTTTAAGCTTAGATTCTCCATGAACTAGGGCTATTGGTCAATAAAAGTTGAATCTTACCCATACATATCTGCCTACTTTAAAAATTGTCTAGGTTCTAATGCCTAATGGCACCCTGGTATGGCAGATAGAAAAAGAATCCCCACACAATCATTATAATTGGCTACTAAATGTGACTTGATATACTTAACCATGGGTACCTGGGAATTTTAGAAATTGTGCCAGTAAAAAAATGAATAGTTGGTTTTTTTTTTACTTTTATTGAAGTTATAAATTTGAACGTAATGTAAAAATACTGCCAGAAAGTAAAATGTGCACATAAGCATACATGTGAGTAAGGAAACTGATGAAATATAACTTAAAAAGCAATTGTTGGGAAGATTGATTAATAAAGAAAAAAGTAAAGAAATTGGGAACTGTTGAGGGGGGAGGCACATTCTTAGGTGATATAGAAATATGGAAATTTTTTTTTGGGCTGTGTGTAATTACTAACCAAAAAAGTCAGTAAAAAATTTTTAATATATGTTTACTAACACTTAAGTAAATTATTTTTTTATTATTGTTTTTGATGGAGTTCGGTGATATGCAGTATACATATATGCCATTACATCACTGTCAATAAAAAGGTAAAAAGAATGATAAATAAAATTGCTCTTAAATAGGATTGTAAAAATATTAATAAAAACTTTATTTAAAACAAGATATATAATTGCACAAATGGAAAACTACTAAATAATTAAAAATAAGTTAAAATTAAAATCTAAAGATAAAAGTTTATTTTAAAGTAATGTAAAAGAAAAAAAAGCTGTTAATTATTTTCTATTTACAAATTATTTTTAATTAGTTTCTATTCAGAAATTATTTTAAATAAATGATTTTCTATTTAAGTTAATGATATAATAGCAAACAGACTCTTGAGGGCATTCACCCAATCAATTAGATAAGAGATCAATTAAAAAAATTCATAGTAATAAAATCTGATGATCCCACTCAAAGGTAAACTGACCAATAAATGATGCAAATGAACACATGGTTCATTGCCAATAAGATTAGTACAAAGCCAGGCAAGATTGATCCTGTAATTTGATGATAAGGAATTCAAAACTATATAAAAGGAAATAAGTAGAGTTTTATTCTTTGATATTTGTGTTGTTCATTACATAATTTAAACATATTTATAAATGTATTGCGGATCTCCAAAATGTAGGAGTCATGTTTCCAATATTTACACCAGCTGAGGTGACCTCCAGAGCCATGGTTTCTGAAAAAGCAGCAAATGGACTGGGCTTCCTGAAAGCAATATTGATACTAATTGGACATCAATTCGAGTTGCACAATGCATTGTGGACCACCAAGAGGAACTTTAAATAAACCTACAGCCATGGAAAATATAAACTTTATAATCTAAAAACAAACTTTTCAAATACTTTAATAATCTGAAACAAAAATT
Organism: Epiperipatus broadwayi; assembly: GCA_028023455.1. Lineage (NCBI taxonomy): Eukaryota > Metazoa > Onychophora > Udeonychophora > Euonychophora > Peripatidae > Epiperipatus > Epiperipatus broadwayi. The sequence goes on from JAQFVV010000164.1 coordinate 2,742,323, forward strand.
ATTCAAATATTTAAACCTAACAGTACTTAACTGATAAAGTGCCTTATCTGACTAAGCAGAAATTTAAATTATTTGTTATATATATTTTTAATGTGTTTGCTTATTATTATTATTGCCATTCTTGTAATTTCTTTTAAATTAATAATTTAAAAATAGGCATAAATGGCTGCATAGATTTGTAAGATTATGTTAGTTTAAGTGGGTTAATTTTGGGATATTTATTTTGTAATTGGATCGGTGCTGGTGGAGGAATTTATAATTGTTTTATGTTAACATGATGTGGGGAAGTGTATTAAATTCTCATTCCTTTATGCCATGTTAGCATACAGGGCATAGTATCCAAATGAATGCATGGCCCAAAAGTATAGCCATCATGTTGCCAATGGACATAGATGCATTTTCTATGCCATTGATCTCTGTATGCTCTGATTGGTAATAGTAAGGCAGCAAAGACCGTAATCCCCCATTATGGAGCATGTCTAATATATATTCTAAATGATTATCTCACCAGACAAATGCACATTCCTGTACTGGATGAGGATCATTCTTTCTTAAATAATATCATGCTACAGATGCACATTTCTATCAGCATGGTTTTTTATGCTAATATCCTCATTTTGCATTGATTACATCAGTATATCAAAAGCTGGCATTGGTTTGTATGCAAATTGTAGCCTGGAGTTAAAAGAATCGAGTATATAAATGCGTAGTCTATGTAGTGTATTTATGTTTAGCAAAATATTGAAATTGTATTAAATCTTAAATTCATCCTTCTGTGCATATACTTAAATTTACTTAGTAGTTCATTCATTTTTCATATTTTATTTCAATGTGTGTGTGTAATAATAAAAATGTTTTAATTTTGGCAATGGCTTATTTTTGTATATCTGTTATTTTTTTAAAAAAAAAAAAAATAGAATTTTTAAATAGACAGAATGTTATTTTAATCTCCGCTTCTCTATGAGCTAGGAGCTAGAGCTATTGGTCAATAAAAGTTGAATCTTATCCATACATATCTGCCTACCTTATAAATTGTCAAGGCTCTAATAGCCCAGTGGCACCCTATTCTGGCAGATAGGGAAAGAGTCCTTGCCCAACCATTATAATATATATAATTGCATGTTGCTATTACTATAGTGTTTTCATAGTTTTTCTAATTCAATTTATAAATGGCTGCCTTGCTTCTAGTAATCATTATTTAAAAAGAAGAAACCCATTCACCTTAGTGTGACCCAATTTCAAGAACAAAGTGTTGCAGTAGCCTTATATCTATTTTCTATTTGCCCATTTAATAGGAATCTACTCCGGGTGACTGGTATCTCCAAGTATTTAGGGAATGGGTGATGAAGTAATTCGGAAAGCAAATAAAAGGAACATAGAGACATGAAACTATCACTAAATACTACTGTATGTAAATATGGCCAAATGGCCTTGATATTAAAGCCTGATTAAAATTCAGCATGAAAATATACAATTAATCTATGCTACTATGCAATAAAGGAAATCCATTATATAAAATTTAAATACTGCTTCCCTCTTTCTTTAATATCATTAAATTAAATAGATGTATGAGTATATTAGCATCTTACCCATAGCATAGTTAATTAATAAACATTATTTGACTATTTATTCACCCATAGATTTAAGTAATGCTTAAATATTTAAATATAGGTATATAAAGATTACACTATATTTTCTCTCTTTACAAATTAATTAAATTAACAGACGTGTATATAAACTAGCATCTTCCAATAATGTAATCAATTAATAAGTATCTGGCTTAATTACATACAATAAACACATGTATGAAAATAAAGTTTGTAAGGTATTTTTCTTTAACAAAAAAAAAAATCAGTAAGTTAAATAGATGTGTAAATATATTAGGTCTTTTTCATAACATAATTAGATAAGAAATATATAGTTTAACTACATATAAAATAATTAAATAAATCACAATGCATTTCCTTCTCTCTTTTTCAAAAATCATTTAATTAAGCAAACGCTGGAGGTGGATGAAAGTCTTTTCTTAGAGTCAAAAATAAATTCTATAACTTAAACAAATGGGTTACATCTTAAATTGCAGGATGAAGATAAAATTTTAAAAGTTCAACTTAAATTTAAATGCGTCATCCAACTTCTCACCATTATATATTCCAAATCAAATCAATAAATAATAATAAAAAAAAACCCATCAATATTTTGTAGATATGATAACATTCTATATCTATGACAAAAAAAAAAACTATTTTGTGGCTAGAATACCTACATCAACTTTATATATATATGAAATAAAATTTTGTTGGGTATATATAATGCTTATGTAAATGCTGCATTATAGATATCAAATAACAAGAACAAAGAAAAAAAACAAAGATAAAACATTATTGGTAATAAAGAAGTGCTTATATGGATTATTCTTCAAAAAGTGACTAATTATGATTTGGTGATTATAGCTTCATAACAACTGATAGCGTGTCTTTATGGCTATTGATGTTTTACTTCACAAATGTTTGGGTGCTTCGTGTTTTAGTTTAGATAGGTTTGATCTTCTAGGCAGCAAAGTTAGGTTGTCTTCAAGCACAATTCTTCAGTCTTTTGCTGGATTCTATCTCTTGGATACCATTCTGAAAGCAAACTCATGGGAGGACAGAGGCAAGCTTCTCTACTTGTATATTATTCACAAAGAGTAGTTTATGTCTTTTCTAGGTCACAGTAAAATTTAAGAGCAAGAATCTTGAACAAAGCAGAACTTGAGTATTTATACCCTTTTATGCCTATCTTTAAATTCTTGGAAACATTAATGTTTTTCAACTGTACCTTTAACATTAATGGAAGTCTATTAATGCTTCCATTGTTTAAAAACTCTTAAGATCATCCCATGTTTTGATATTATTGTTTTGATATTCATCCCTATGAACAAACAATTGATTTACCATTTCATCATTTTTTTTTAATTAATGCAAAGTTAAATTTAGTTGGGAAGGTATTCACCTGGAACTATTTCCCTATTTTCTATTTGCTTTATCTAATTTATATTATATCTAATCCATTAGCTTATCTATTTGCTAGTGAATTTTTCTTTTATTTATTTTATTTTTAAATGTTTTTCTTAATGGTGCTGCACCTACAACATTTATATGTATGCTTATTTTATATACAGATAAATTTCCCTAAATATTTTATAATTTATTTTAATATCCATTCATTGTGATTGACTTTATGGTCAATAGTTAAATAAACAGTGAATGGTGAAGCACACATTTATGGATATACATGTACAGCTTTGATATATTGATGAAATGAATGTTTAAAATTTGTATTGTTATGTTAATTTCTTTTATTTATTGTTAATCAATTAGTTATTAAATAATTGTTTTTAAATATTTTTACTTTATTCCTTTTAACCCTTGTTGCATGAATTGGCAATGTGTGTTATTTCATTTCAAGACAGCTTAGTGTTCTAGAGCTTTTTAAAATTATCTCAATAAAATTATTAGCTTAAAATAGGGAAAACCTATGAATTATTTAACATGATTTAGAATAAGCTGCTTTATTTATTTATTTTTTGTTCAAAGCAATAATCTGTAGAATTCTTACTTCCTGAGCTAGATTAGAGCATAATAGTTAGTTATATGAATTAGGAGTTTAGGTTGGTGTTTAGATTCCAGATAACTCTGGTTGACCCAAAGGTATAACCTTTAAAGTCCAGATACTACATTTTATTTATTATTAATTAGAAATTAAATATAGTTGGCCTGTACATTAATGGTATTATCCTGGCCAGGGCATTGATGATGATCAGCATATTTTAGTACCACAGCATTATTTGATTTTTTAAATATATCCTAATGGATTAGCATCTAAGTCTGTGCACCCAAATTATTGTGTTATATTTCTGCCATAACTTTGGCAGTGGCTAAATAATTAGTCTGGACTATAGTACACCTATTTCAAATCCAATCACAAGATTGACTGTTGATTTTTTGTTGTTAATCATTTGTGGTGATTCTTATTCTTCTCTGTAATGCTGGGTGAACTTACAATTAGTTCTTCTTTGATATCTCATGCTCATTATATTCATTACCATTCTTTTTATATTTAATTTTATATTTTGTTTATTTGGGAATGATGATGGTTTCCCATCTTCTCATAATTCAGCCCTAATGTGGTGTACTGTTACAAATGGCTATCCAATTGTGGAACCTAGTAGCCACAGATTCTCCCTTGTATTAACTCTCTATTTTATCTACTGTTACTATATATATATATATATATATATATATATATATATATAGAGAGAGAGAGAGAGAGAGAGAGAGACGGTAAATAATAAACTACTGTGTAACACATATAATGCAACCTTTACAATATGTTGGAATATTTTTCCTTTGATCACTTTATTATGAGAAAAAACTTGAGTAAATGTTCTGCAAAATATTTCACATCATACACTCCTTACCAATTGACTAGAACGTGGTCAATCTTTCACACAATTTTTTTAATATACCAAGTGTTCATCTTAATATTAAAAACTGAGCCAATATACCATTATTTTCTTATTCTAAGCAGGACGATATAATCAATCAAGGGTTTTCTATAAATCAATCTATTTTCAAAAGTCTACCAGAATAAGAAGAGCCATATCAAAGTCGTTTTACTAAATAAATCTTGAATCTTAAATACACATCTAAATATATTTCCACCACTATGACTGGAAAGGTTCCATCACTTCAGTTTGTTTGCATGCATATTTACTGACACTATTATTTACAGATTTAGATGCATACAAAGATTTAAATAACACATAAGTTTGATATGATTCCAAAGTATTCATTTAGACATATTAAAATAAACTGATTTATAGAATATTATTGCCTTGTAATGTCATTGATGCTTTAAAATTAAGTTTTAAGGTTAAATGTCACTGTAAGATGAAAGCTTGCCATATTTATGAGAGAGAATAGTTGATGAGAATAGTTTGAGTTGATATATATATATAAACGATAATTTGTAGTAAAATATGTTCTACCGCAGTCTGTAAATAATTATCAATTGTTAGGGTAATGTGCTTTGACAAAGATACCGTATGGAAAGTCTGGCTAAGCTAAGAAACAAATACTGTTTTGTGACAAAGATTTATTACCGTAATAGTCGATAATTGTCTACATATTCTGGTAAGATATATTTTATTATGTATATAACTTGCAAATTGTTTGGTCTGTTTTTTTTTTTTCATATAGAATAGCAATTAAAAGAAAAGATATTTGTAGGACTATAGCGGTCATATCATATCAAATTAATTTGTTTACATATATTCATAGGTGTTATTAAATAAATAATTACTGTATATATATATAAAATTTCTGTATCATTAAATTGCATGATTTTTTTTAGCAACTGCATTAATAGAAAAGTTATAACAACTCAAATTGGGGGGGGGGGGGATGGAATTATTTATATAAAAATGGATAAAAAGGAAAGAGATTTGATACTACATTCATTTTAAGACTGTTGGCTTAGTGTTTACATGTTTGTTGCTTAAGCCGGTTAGGATCAAATGCAGTATCTTCACAGAGATTTTTTGTGTTGTCTGCTATTTATTTAAAATATGTCACTTTTATTTCACAAATTTTCAGTAGAAAAAAAAATCAGAATGTATGAAGTTATAATATCAAATGATATCTTTTATGTATAGAAAAAAAAGAAAGTCTTTCTTTGTAAATTGATTTTTATTTGAAAAATATGTAGATGTAAAAATAAAAGAAAGATGATGATTATTATTATTATTAAATACAAGTGCTCTGCAGTTTATTATTTAAATCTGATAAATTGAATCAGTCTTTACGAGAAATTAAAATAAAACAACATTAATAAACAGCAATTTAAAATAATATTTGATGTAAAACCATTTAAAACCAAATTATGATTTTTATAATTAATATAGGATATATACTTATCTTTTTCATATGTGTGTGGTCGTGTATGTCGGTTGTATAGGATAAAATGGATGACTAACAGGAGCTTAATTTTTAAAATTGTACGAATAAAAATAAAGTGAAATTATATTAATCTTATAAAATTTTGGCTAAAAATACTGTATATACAAGTATAAATGTCGATTAGGTAGGGCTGAAATATTTAAATAGTAAACTTTAAAAATTGGAGCAGTTATTTTGGTATTAATTTTAAATAAATACGGTAAATATTTTATTTTTAAATGACGTATTTATTACTGATAGTTTGTTCGTGCTTATATATTCGTGCTCTTTTATATATTGGAATTTTTTTACGGAAAAAGTAAAATTTAACACTCAGTTATGATAGTCATATTTAAAAAAACTAAAATTATCTTTTGTAATAAAATAAAATTGGACCTAACCTTATTAATTTTTGATACTAACATTAATTATCGGCAACCAATCGACATAAATACATTTAATATTTTTAAAAAAAAATAAGATCTCTATTTGCAGATTTACCTTCAAGCGATATGACTAAGTCTTTATATGGAAGCTTATCAAACATTGTCCCTAGTTATAAGGGTTATCTTTACTAACATTTTTACTCACACGCACAACTTTACTAGATTATCTGCAATTTAAATATCAGTCCAGTTTCTAACTGCATTAATATGAATATTTTAGCATACATTAATTTTTAATAAGTCCGATGTATGATTATCATTTATAAATTTTTCTAGAGTGTAATTAATTAGAGGTAAATTTATACATGTATTGTCTGACTATAATTACATTTAACATAGAAACTTTATTTACAATATAAGTATATAAATATCCGCCCATAGTAAGTAAAGACTTTTACATACATTCCACCAATATTAATTATATAAAAATATTCTACAGTTTAACTTTTGATGTTTCCGCCATCTCATTATATACGATATATATATATATTAGAGAAAACAGATATATTATATTAAATATATAGAACTTTTATAAGATTAATAGAATAAGTTTTGTTCCATCTTATATATGAGATTAGGCCTGACACTACTGTATATATCTTTAAAAATACAAAATTAATCATAACGAATATGTAAAATTTTAATAAACATATGTACATATTTTAAGAGTGATTTAATCCATAAGTTTTCTTTTCCTTTTGATGCATTAATTTAAAAATGAAAAATAACACAATAAATATTTCCTGCATTTTTTTTTATGCCATTGTGTGTGCTTGTATATACGTATATTGTCAATTATTCGACTTAATTCCAAAACTTCTCTAAGCTTAATGTAAACTCGTTTGTATTTATATATAAAAAAAAAATTGAATACCGAAATAAGTTTCAGCAAAAAAATAAATGCACGGAGTTAGTTATCAATATAAAATAATGAAATTGTCTTACTGATAATCCAGTTGCTTTCATTCATCTTTTAACATTATTTCTAGTAACTTTACATAACTACAATTGATATAGATACAGTATACATATATAAAAATTGTGCATATATCCATTAACAGAAAAACAAAAGAAATTAAATATTAAGCGAAAGAAAAATGTGTGTATTTGTGTTAGTAAAAAAAAAATCAACATTTAAATATGACTTTTTTTAAATCTTGAAAATAAATTTTAATTATTTCATTTAAGAATTAGAAAAAAAGAAAAAAACTCATTGGAAATTGAATGAAAACTTTTGGTGACAGAGACGCGCATTAAAGTTATGTTCATGCCCCACGTGCGCTTCTAAGTTTTATTTTTTTTTTAATGTGGCTAATTCGCTAGGTAAGCGAAAGAGTGTAATGGTAAAATTAATTTGTTAGAGGAATGAACGCTATGACTATAAGACTGAGCATTTCGTGTTGGTTGGCAGAACATTAGTTTGGCTGAAGAAGGCAAAAGGCGGCCTAATTCAAAGGCAACTCTTATTGTATTCGCTAGTCTCACTGAACAGTGCTATTGTAGCGGAGGCTTTACCCCACACCTGAAAAAGCCATATTATAAAACCTCTTTACTTTTATGTTGCTCCGCTGTGTTTACCTAAGAAACTATAAGCCGACAACTTTGCAGAAGCTGACAAGCCGGGCATTATGATGGTTAGGTAGCATGAAAATTTAGATTTCTACTTGGTGAAATATTTTGAGAAAATTCTATTATTATACTCCTGGCTAGTAATTTGCAATTGTTTCCTTTTAAGCTTTGTGCGATTTGCCGCACATATGATAAAACGAGATAAATAAAAATTGAATATTAGTAATTCTTTTTCATTTCATTATGAAAGAGAGAGCGAGAGAGGAAAAATAAAACTTTTTTCTATTCGAAATATTTAAATTACTGGAGATGAAAGCAAGTAGAAAAGAGGTTTATTTGTCGCTCTAATTGACTTTAAATCATTAGTAGATTATTAAAATATACAAAAAAATTCTTAAGTTTTTCTTTAAAAAAAAATTACGAAAATGTAAATAAAATAATAAAATCTATTGGATTAAAACTTTTAAACAGATGCAGATTGTAATTTTAATCTTGCTAAATAAGTAAACAAGTTCATTGAAGGTAACAATACTCCAATAATCACGTGACTCGTAGTCTAAATTATTGTTAAGTAACTGAATTTTTATTGGCCAGTTCTTTAAAGTAACTATTGTTATTACGTAACGTGACTGACATTTCACTCTTAAATTTATATTCATATGCATTTAATTCCCAGAGCAGTTTTATCCGCCTCCTGAAAAAAAAAAAAATTGCCAAAATAATTACACGTGGATATATAAAACCGTTCTGAAATTGAAACTCCTATTTTTGATCGCAATTTTCTTAGGCATAATGGCAAATATTAACCGGTCAGAAGTAACCCATTCATTGAGTAATACCTATGGAAATTGTATAGATTTTTTAACTACACAATCATATATTCCTCAGTTTTCTTTTTGGCCCCAGATTGCAGAACATGATGCATCTTTTTGTTCAGGAATCAATGATTATTTATCAAACCAAGCTCGGCTTTCGTCTCCAGCTTGCAATTATTTAAGTTATTTGCAAGGTGAAAGCAATGTTTGGAATAATAGCGAATTGCAGTCCTCATTACATCAAACTCCTAAATCGAACTATCGTAATTTTTTAATTGAAACTATATTACAGGATGAAATATCAACTTTAAATACACCATCTCCTTCACCTAGTAGCGATTCAGTTGATGAAAATAATAGCACCCCAGCAGAGATAAACTCAAGTTCTTTAATTCAAGTTACTAAAGATGCGAACAGTATTTCTGGTTAGTTTTTTTTTTTTGTTAGTTTGTTTATTACTTAGTTGATTAGATTTAATTTAGAATTATATTAATTTCATTTATAAATAAGTTGTTTTGTTTTTTAATTTTAATGAATTTTTTAGCTAAAAATAATCTAAATCTGACTATTTATTTTCTATGAAATTGTTTAGAAAATTAAAATAATAAAAATAGTTGTTATATATACTATCTCGTAATTAATTAGTCCAACCTTTAAGTGCCATTCATAATCTAAACATTCTACTTTAATTAATAAGTCCTTTCAAATTATCTTTATCTATGTATTTAAAAATAGCCAATCTAGATATTTCCGACATTAATTTTGTGATTAAAGTCTATATATAAAATGGGGAAGGGGATGCATTACTTAGCATTTAAATTTTTTTAATATATATTAATATTGTTAATCTACTTCGCGAAAGTTAAGGATTGTTTACAATTCTAATTACATTTAAGGAAGCATATAATTTTACTTCAATGATAATTTGTTTCCTTTTATTACTCTTATAATTATTCCTTTCCGTAAGTGTATTTAAAAAGCAAAATTTATTTACTAATATAGTAAATTCACAAACTTTAGAAATTCTTAAAATTAGATAATTGTTTTCATAAAATATTGTTTAATTATTTTCTCATTATAATTAATGAACAACCATGATCTTTTATTTAAAGTTGTAAATTTCAAATAAGATTTATAAAACTACGAATCTGTTTAATTATTTTATGTGACACATTTTATTGCTTTCTTTTAACTAAAAGATACTACTAAATAATACTTTGAATGAAAGTTTTCTCCGTTACAACTCTATTTCGCCATTTGATGAGTAATTTACTGCAGATGTTTTGACGTCTAGAACTGTTACGAGTTTTTCTGGTAAAACCTTAATTACTCCAGTACCCGACATTGAAACTCCTATACAATTGAAGAATGAAGATTTTTTTTCTCTAGGGAAAATGATTGTTATTAACTATTGACAGTTCTTGATTATATCTTTGACAAAATCTATTTAAAAAGTTTCTATAAATTCCATTGGTACTCGTCGACCTCTGAAACAATTTTTTATCTGAAAAAACTGTAATAATAAAAGTTTTTTTTTTAGTCAGCGTTACTTTTTTAAAAGAAAAACAAATTTTTGTTACCCTTTAAAAGTCCGTAAAAAAAAAACAATCGTAACATTTACCGATAATAGAACCTAGAATACCGTTCTACTGGTGAAAAAAATATTTTGTATATGAGGATGAGTTTATAATAGTATTACTACTGTACACGTTTTAAAATTCGGTAAACAGTTTTCGAATCTTGAAAATACTAGATTTGACGTAAGCTAATTAGACATACATAGTTACATTTATGTATGTTACATTCTAGCTGAGATAACTAGGCAAAAGGGTGCAATAATTTAATAGTTTATCATTACATAGCTTCTCCTTGAATTTATTTTTAAATTTCAAGTGTGGAGCTATTTTACAAAATAACAAATATTTATTAATTATAATTAGTAATATTTGAAATACAGGTATTAATTCATATACCTGGAGCTTAATTGTAAATATAGAGATTTGAACACAGACTTTCAAGCATCCTTCAACTATTGACACTGTCTCATACTACTGATACACGTGTGTGGTCATGTGTATCAGTGGTATGAGATAGTGTGGATAGTTGAAGGGTGCTTGAAAGTTTGTGTTCAAATCCCCTATATTTATAATTATAATTAGTTATTCAGTAATATTAGATGATAATATTTTAGCTTACTTTTTTCTTAGTACATCCCTTCCCCACTTCGTGGATACTCTATCTTATCACAGAAACAGATATGCGAGTTCTTCAAAAAAGAAAAACTATTATGTATCAATAAAATGTTCTATCCATTTATTTTATGCGCTATGTTTAGAAATAAAATGTAATTAATATGTCACTCCGACTATTCTGGATATAAATTATTGGACCAGCAAACTAAAAAAAAAAAAAATTAATGGACTTTTTTTTTGTTCGGGTATACCTCATATCTATTTCCGGTATTTCCAATCTAGCTAATCATTTAAAAGTTACTTAATAATAATATTTGATAGAATCGTGAATCAGTAAAATGTTTCAGTCGTATGTTGTAATTGTTAATTCGTTTCCATTTATCTTTCATGGATGTGATTTTTTTAAAAACCGGCTTGAATTTTATTTTATTTTTTCAGATAACTGGTTCATAGACAATCTAATTATCATTAATATTGATCGGTAAATGGTATATTCTAAGCTAGGGGGGTAAAACAAAATGAAAAAACCTTCACTCATCCGGTAACTGGCAAGCTTAATGAATGTTGTTTTTCTTCGTGTTTCTTTAATGCCTGTTTAAAGGTTGTTTTACTAACCTATCTATGCAAGTTTATCACTGGAGTAATGTTTAATAGGTTTTCAGAAAAAAAGATTGAGAATAAATAATTGGAAATGGTTCACACTTACATATATATTTTAATTAAAATCAAAATCTCAAATATTACTTCATTTCTCAATGCTTTAAAAAAAAAAAAAAAAATTAATATTCAAGAAAAAAAATCGGCCACCCAGAAAATATTCCAATAATTCATCTAAAAACTCTTTAGTGTTTTTAGTTACCCCTCTATTATTTAGAAACTCACTATATAAATGTTTTCATATGTTACAGCTAAGTATCTATCTATTGTTGTCTTCTGCATAATCCTATGTAAAATTCTTACAAGTTTCAGAAGCTATAATTGGAGTTAAATGTATAAAAATTACAATCTTTTGAAAATTTATAGTAATTAACTTCTTTAGTTTAACTAATTAGTATTTGAAATTTTTGTATGCTCTAAGTCTGTTAACTTTTATTAGCATCATTAGTACTTCACTAATATGTTATTTCCTTCATTTTCCTCACATACTCAAAACAATTATTAATCTGACTTATTATGTGACATTATTATCACACACATGTTCAGCTAATAATTAAGAACTTGCAAAACTTTCTTTAGAAATATACAATTAAAATCTGCTAACCTATCTCAGATGAATGTTGTTTTTATTACCCACCTATATTAGTTTGCATCTCAATATGACTGTTCCTATCAAATTTGAATTGACCCTGGCAGACATTTCAGATTTTTTAAAGTTTCATTCTACTCAGTTGAATCTTATTTCTGTCAATAAGCAGAAATATCTTTTCTAACTAATCAATCAGAATAATTTTATTATTATATTTTGAAAATGCATTCCAACATAATAATCTTGTTTTTTTATTCTATCAATATTTCTTCAGTGCATGTAGAAGGTATTGAAGAAAGTTTCAGATTTATCAATTTATACATCTTTATTCCAATGTCTTGAAGATAAATTTGATGCCAAACCAGATATATCAAACATTCAGTAAGCCAATATTTAAGAATAAAAATTTCACAGTTGAAGTTACATTTCAGTAAAGGTTTCTTAAGTTTAAAATATTGATTGTCATCACATATGATTTCAGCAGCTACATTTGCTGTCCACTAATCTAACATTATATATATATATCATTAAAAACCTGTCAACATTCCATTAACCTGTAGTGTTTTTTTAGAGATTTGATCAGGGTTTTAAACAAAATTAAATCTTATTTAAAAAACAATTCACTGGAGCTAGACTTTGCTTAAAGAAATGGTACTTGGCATTTTAAATTATTTGGAAGTTAAAAGCAATTTTAGCTTACTAATTTTGTTAGTGCTTACAAGTTAACAAATCTGCTTATGATTTTATCATCTAGACTACTTCAATCCAATGCACAAACTTCTTATTCCACAACTTAGCATGTTTTAATTATTTGAAAAAGACCTGTTAAATTGTACTCAAAAAATTGTATTTGGCTATCAGTTCTTATACAAAATTTCTTATATCTCTCAAAACTGCTTGTAATTTTTCAAGCCTCTCAGAAGTCTGGAAATAACAGTCTTTATTTTTATTATCTTGGATTTACAATTCAAGCAGTTTTCTTTCTAGATGACAATTTCCACAATACTTTAAATGATCCTGCATTGACAAATATTTTAAAATTTTTCAGTAGAATATTGAATAATAAATAAGCTAATCTGCTACAATTTAAATACTGAACTGCTTTTACACATCTCCCTATTGCCAGAAAACTATGGTATTTTGGATTTAAATCTTTCTAAGCTTTTAGAAGCTACTCTAACCATTTTGTCAAATCCCCATCTCAAATGCTGAATGTATTGCGATCCCTGTTATGTGCCAATTAATTTTCTTTTATAACTATACTATCATCTGTAATGACCTGTTGGTGGAACTAAAAGTGTATCTTGCAATTTTGATTGGTAATCCACCTGCTATGCTAACAGCATGAGATTTGAATCCATGGTTGGAGAAACTTGAAAATTTCTTTTATATAAACAAATTTAGATAATTTTTTTCCAAATAGATAATCTATAGTCAGCTTAGACATCTAATAATGGTCATTAAGTAGGTCTTAAACTATTTTTAATAAAATGATTATACATGCTGACTGTAAAAACAAAAAATATGACCAATTTTCATTACAAGTAAAGGAGCTGCCATAATCCTGCTGAGCTCATGATTATCTTTTAAAAACTTTTACAGTCCAAAAAAACATACAAAATTTTAATTAAATTAATAGGTAGATACCATTATTCCTAAATTCTACCTATCAATTGTGTAAATATAATAATTATTAATATATATTTTTAAGTTATACAAATTATGCATTAAGTTATACATCTTTGGCCTCTTACAGCTAACTTTAAAAAATGGTTTAATTGGGGTCATATAAAAGTTCTAAATTGCAATACTATGGCTCATTAATCTTTAAAAACAGTATGGATAGTGTAATATACCTTTACATTTATATGTAACAAAAAAAAAACTTTAAAAAAAATAAAGGGGATTGGTATAAGGTAAGGTACTGATCTTGAAATATGACAACTTATAATGTTCACCATGTGTTAGGGACACCTATTCAATGATTAATTTATTCTAGATCAATGATAGCTTCTTCTTTTTTTGGAAATTTTTATTATCTAATATTCAAATACAAGTATATTATATATGCTTTTAATCTAGATATAATTAGAGGGGAGTCTTTATTGTCTGTGCTTTATTTCTCTACACCATTCACAAACATTTAGTCTTATAATAATTAGTTTTTGGTTTTTATTTTTTTTTTATGAATTGAAAAAAGTCTGAAATTTTGGGTATAAATCTTATTTTTGTAAATATATTTAAATTCCAATAATTTATTTGTATATTTATAAATTTATATAAAATTAATTATTACTTTAAAACAAAACTATATTTGTGAATAAGTAGGGACTGGTTTTTATCCACTTTTAACACTTTGTGGAGAATGTAATCATAAACATTGATCAAAGACATATCAAAAAGATCTGTGATTCCCAAGATGCATACTTCATGCTGAACCAGCACTCATCATTTTGTCCAGACCACAGTGTCTTGCGTCTATCTTTATCATTGTTCAGTATACATATAGATAGAAAATTACTACAGTTTAATTGATAAGTGTCAAATGTGTTGCCATCACAATTTTGACACAAATCACTTAATGAAAATATATTAATAATTTTTATTAGTTATTCAATAGCCTAGAAATTATACAATAATGAATAATTTTTCTGTAGTGTAATTTTCACTACATTACTCAAGCGCAAGGTAGGGACTTTTTTTCTATCTGCTTTTAACATCTTGTGGGGGCATGTAATTTGTGCTAGACTGGTGTAGTAAAAATTACACTTCAGAAATATTCATTATTGTATAATTGATAATAAAAATTATTAAAACTATAATTAACTTAATTAAATTATTAATTTAAATAATTTTAATCAGAAAAAAATTACATCCTATATACATGTTTTCAATACCTCAACATTGTTTTGTAGGGTATGGGAGTATACACTCAAACCAATAGTTGAAAGCAATTTTAGTATTAAAAAACATAAACCTATGCACATTTTAAAAAATATTTTTAATAGTCGTATTCTGAAACTATAAATCTGAGACCACACAGCAAAAAAAGATAGGTAGATATAGATATCTGTAAGAAAGGAAAGCAAAATACTTGAGATCAATCATAATTATTTTCTTCAATGAAAGAATTAAAAACTGAAATTTTGTTACAAGTGTGATTGATGGATAATAAAATATTTTGCACTCTAGATACCATGAGGTTTGAAAAATCTATAAAAAAAGATTTCATATGTCGTTAAAACGAAAAAAGTCTGGAATAATATGAAGAGTAGCTATGATCTGTATTATATAAACTCAATTTCCTAAACTGGATCTATAATATTAAGATGAAAATGTAATGACTGTAAATGCAATTTTTTAAAAATAATGATAATAATTCATAAACATTTTTCATAAAACTAAAGTTTGCATTTTCATAAATTCAGAATTTATTTTAACATATTTGATTTTGTAGTAAATTATAGAAAAAAATTTCTTTTAAAATTCAAAATTTTTCATCTCATTCCAGAAGTTGATAGGCAGGTTTTCTATTTCTAGATCACCTCAAAACAATGAAAATTTAGTAAAAAAATTTGGTGAATAAAAAAAATGCAATATAGCAAAACAGACTTAAAATGCCCACTACAGACAAATAATCTCTTCAGCATCCCTCTATAGACAAATAGTCACCAACAAGCTAATCAAATGCCAATTCTGGGGGTCATAGCTTACCTTATTCTGCTCTTTGGCTAAAAATAGTTAAAAATATTTGTTTATGACCAATCATTGAATGGCTAGATAGATTGACTACAGATATCTTTAGTAAAATATCGAAATCTTGCTTGGAATCTCACTGGCATTTGAATCCGGTATCGGATGTACCAACAGTTACAGGTATTCAGTATAAAAGATTGTTTAAAAAAATAAAATAAAATAATTTATATAAATACATATATGTTAAAAATACGCTTATGCATTGACATTATTAACTAAATATTTTAATAGAGAAAAGTTGTATTTAAAATATAAATTTGTAAAAGTTATTGAATGTATAAAAACAATATTGTACCCCACCCCCACCCCGACTTTTTGTTCTAGTCAGTTTTCATCGGAATCTTTGTCTATAAAAATTTAAAAGCAAATTTTAAAATTGCTATAAAGATTAAATTATAATAAAATTTTAAGCGATCCTTTTTAAACGTCTCTAGACTGACTAAAAAAATATATACAATAATTAAATAAAAAACAACCATGATTTTGTTTGTTTTTGAAAAAATCTATTTATTTTGTTAAATCTTTATTAAAAATTTATCAAATTATATGCTTTTATTTAATTTTAATTAAATTTTATTTGATAATTTTATAATTACGAGAAGATCTCAAAACAAATCAACTTTATTAAGCATGAAACACAATAGAGAAATTAAATAGTATTGGTTACATTTTGTAACTAAATAAATATTTAAAAAAAAATTTTTTTTAGGAACTTTAGTATTTGATTCATAAAATATAATAAATGCCTACGTTAAATTATGTAGGTGTGAACTATAGAAAAATTAGTTTAATTTACGATGCTCTCAACACTAGAGCTCATTAAAATTTACAAGATTCTAATGTCTGTTAAGAGGGTGGCGAGCAATGGCTAACTACCACCAACGATGATCAAGTCTATCATTGGTTTGTTGCCTTGGCTGCTGAAATTGCCTTCAGGCGAAATCTAATAAACAATTGACTGTATAAATATATACCATTAAAGTTATTGAATAGAGTTGTATTTTTTTTTCATTATCATATTTTTATAAGTCAGAAAATTGTTTCTCATTTATATGCGTTTGTTTGTGAGCATATAAACTGAATTCTTTACTTTATTAAGTTATTAATGTTACAAAAGCTGTTCTACTGACCTTGTTTCTCTACTAAAATTTATTTTAATGCCATGCGGTCTATTTTATAAATAAAAAAAATACTAATTTCAAACCCATGGATGTACGTAATTAAATTCTTAGGCTGTACAGTTTATCGTTCATTATAAATTTATACACAGACACACGAAGAGAAATTAAAACTTATACACCTTTTTTTTTATGATCAAAAATTTTCATTTTACGCCACTATAGATTTATAAAACTATTTTCAGTAAGATAATTTATTCAACTGTTATTAATTTTCTTCTTTTCTGAGCCAATACAATATCTAGTAATTAATGAATATACTCACAAAAAAGGTAGTTTATTATTTTATGCTATTCTTTCTTTTCTTTCAAAGTAGCTTCTTCTTAATGTTATATTCACTTTTTTTTTTTTTGTTTATTTCTTATCCCGTCTATTACTTCAGTTTTCTAATTTCATAAAGTACACAGAATCGAAAAACATTTATATGTGATTATTGTAAATAATTATTTAAATTTAATCAATACCACTTTATTTTTCAGCTTAAGATGTAGTTCATTATATTTTTCATGATAACTTACATATATTCTGTCCAAAAAACTAATAGAAATGGTTTATTCACTAATGTGAATATTGTGTTATATCTATTACAATTCTCAATAGTTTTTATCAAGAGAAAGTTTTACATATCAATTCCAATCACCAAATCTTTCTAAGTTTGCTCTATTTTTCAAACAGTCATAATTTATCTTAATGCAAGATTAAATATTGTTCAAGCAATCTTCATATTTTGTTGTTGTTGGGTGTGTGTGCAGCTTATGCTAAAAGGACCAACATATAATGATGAATTTGTCCAAGTAGTGTGTTTCATACACACAAAAAGAACTATTTTTTGCCTTTTTTTTTCTTCCTGGAGATAATTAAAATGATCACACTCTTTTACAATGGTTATTAATGATGAATGATTGTCATATACTGTGTTGCATAAAAGTCATTAAAATTAATAAAAAATTTCATACAAAAAACTATAATGGTTTTAATAGAATGATATTGAATATAGATTTTTGCCAGTGTCATCTCTAATTTTTTTTTTTTTTTTTCAAAATAGAAAAATTAATATTGGGAATTATAAACTATCCATTGTCCGAACTGCTTAAAACCTAGAAAACTCATACTACTAACTCTGTAATCAAAATAACACTCAAGAGATCTTTTTTGGAATTTATCTTTTCTTAGCTAAAATATAAATAGAATAATAGACTTCATTCAAATTTTAAGAGCTATGTCCAGGATCTAAATTTATGTTTTCTTGCATAAAGACAAATTTTTCAGGTAGTTGAAAGCTTCCAAATAATTCAAGATTTTTTAAAATAGTTAATCCATTTAATCCATGAATAATAATCAATAAATGGAAATAAAACAAAGAAGCCATAAAGCCCAAACTAAATGAAAATTAACTGATTTGGTGACAAACGATTATTCTTGCTCACTATTTGTGGAAATTATTAAAATTATTTGCAATATACTTTTATTATCTTTGAATGCAATAGTATTGGATTTTCATGGCATACATAAGATAAATTTATCATAAAAAGAAAATACTTTTTATTTATTTCATTATTAAGGTATTATTTTATTCTAGTCACTCATAAACAAGTATAGTCAGTGATTCTAACACCAGAAAAAAAAAGATAGTAAACAATTAAAGATTAATTTTGTATAACTATAGTATGTTATATATCTTATATGCTAGTTTATTAGTCTGTTTGATGGCTATATTTTAGTTTCTACAACAAATTAAACTTTTTGAAAGACTTCTATTATGTCTAATTGTAGTTCTCTGTTGTAATCTTAAGTCATTCTTAACAAAAGCAATTAATATTATATCTTTTTAGATTATTTTTGAGATTATGTATATAATGTATATGGAGTGTCTTTCTCATGAAAATCAATAATTTCAACATAAATACAAATTTCAAGTGAGTTAAAATCTTTATTACTTATTTATACTTTTAAATCAAATAAATTACGAAATTTAAATGTCATTCTAATGTTTAGGATGACTAAAAATTGAAGAAAAACGCAAATATTTTTTTATACAATACTGTATACATACAATTAAATTAAAACATACAATTTCTAACATTTGTTAATAAAAAACAAATATAGCATCACAGTTAAGCCTGATCGATTTTGTTTCTAAATAAAAACTTGTCATTGGAGAAATCCAACCTACCAATCAGGAATGGTCAAAGTCTTGCGTCGTCTTTGAGTATAGTACTGTAAAAGTATTTATAATTTAAAATGATATAAGTTTATATGTAGCATTTTCCACAAATAAATATTTAAAATATTACTTTTGTTTGGACAAATTTATTGCGATTATAAGTTTTAATATATTATACACTACTATTTCTATATTATATACTTAAAATGTCGTTATTTAAAAAAAAAAAATTTGAGTCCATAGGTATAAAATATTTGAGGTCATATATTGCATAAATAAATAAAAAAGTTTAATTTACAATATCTTTCCTTTATAGTTTGTGAAAAAGGAAAAAAGAAAACTAAAATTAAGAATAATCTCAGTTTTAAACTTTTTTTTTTAACGTGAAGAATAAATTATTACTAATGTAGAGAAAAAAAAAGGCTTAATATTTAGGAGAAACAATTGCAAATATTCCTTCCAAATTTCTGGTTCAATTCTACATATTTTTTTATAAGTATATTTGAATTTTATAAGTATGTTTTGCAATTAAATTAAAAGCTATTTAAGCCCTCCCATCTAAATATAATAATTGAATGATTAGATTCTCAGGAAATAATGTGGCAATTGGCACCAAAAATGACAGATGGAGCTTTAATCTAGTAACTTAATTCTTTATAATAACTGGGCTAAATATTGCATCAGGCATCTTAATGATGTTAAGAGCTCTTCAAGTGTCAACAAATGAAGTACTGTACTAATTAGATACCATGGTGTAGTATATATATATCATCTGCCAAAAGTCAAATCAACCCCTACCCTTTTTTTCCAAGCCTTGGTACTACTAAGACTTTTTATAAGTATAGAGGATTTGAACTCAGATTTTCAAGCACCCTTAAACTATCCACACTATCTCATACAACTGATACACATGACCACACACATGTAGAAAAGATTAATAATCACTAATATACGTATGAGATAGTGTGGATAGTTGAAGGGTGCTTGAAAATCTGAGTTCAAATCCTCTATACTTACAATTAAGCTCCCAGGTTTGTGAAGAGTGCCTGGTTTTCAAATATTTACTAAGACTTTTTTTAAAATCTCATAGCTGTTCCTTTTTAAATGTCATCTGGCAGCTTTTTCTTTTTCTAATTTTTTGTATATAAATAATATGCCTATTTCAATAATGGATGTTGATACAATAATGATTTGAAGATGATTAATTGTTGTGATAGTTCCAGACAAATGTATGTTGCTTTAACAAAAATAAGAGCCTT
The DNA here is from genome assembly GCA_028023455.1 of Epiperipatus broadwayi. NCBI lineage: Eukaryota > Metazoa > Onychophora > Udeonychophora > Euonychophora > Peripatidae > Epiperipatus > Epiperipatus broadwayi. Next base: position 2,762,926 of record JAQFVV010000164.1, read on the forward strand.
TGAAGCTTTTTAAACAAAAGATAGAGAAATGCTATTAAATGCTGACATTTAATTAATTCATATAAGATTTGACTTGAGGTCAACATGGGTATGACAACAATATTGGTATCAGCATGGGATTTAGAAATTTTATCATCAGATTTTCAATGGTGTGGATGGCTGAAGAGTTGGAGGTTGGAGTAGGTTGAAGCCTGTTTATTAAAGTGTAAAGATTTGCTATCTTAAAATAAACTAAGCACTGGTTCTATATATGCATAGGAGATGGTAATCTGGACCAATTGATGAATGCTGGCTTAGCACAAAATATGTATATTGGTGATTATTTATCTTTTCTGCATATGTGTGGTCATGTGTATCAACAGTATGAGATAGTGTGGATAGTGAAATGACTTGAAAGTCTGAGTTCAAATCCCCTATATTTTAATTCATATAATTTAATTTTAGCTGCAGGCTTTAAATTTAATAAAATGCAAATATATCAATAATGTTTATATAGATACATAATAATTTCCATTTTTAATTTCTTTCTTTTTACTCATGTTCATGATCTTATATTTTAAAAATGCTTATTCTTTCATTTCATATATATTACTATAAAATTTGATGAAGCAAAAGAAAAAAACCCACCATGTTAATGATTTCAGTAAAAGGTTAAAAAATGTGTAATTCAGACTCTGGAATATGCTTGAACTTATTCCTGATCAATAAAGCAATTTGATTCTTTATTTAAATGGAGGCTATTATATAGCATCCTTCCTGCCTTTTATATCTGCTGTCTTCTTTTTTACATTTTCAATTCTTTGTGATTCAAAAAATATTATGAAATAAATTAGAAATTAATAAATTTAAATTCTATACATTTTAATGTTTTAGTTCATAGCCTATACAACTTATGTACAATAATACATATATTTATAGTATATATTTGCATCTATATATTATTACCATCCATAAATTTTAGTATTTGCAATGGGATTTGAAATAAAATGACAATACTGGGGAAGGAATCTAATTGTATTCGAACTTTATTAAATTTATAGACCTGTAGAGGTCCCTACTATCGCATTTTTACCACATTCTTGAGGTTACAGCCTTAGTAAGTATTAGATATATCTATTGTAAATAAGATATAACAGTTTCAAATAATGAAAAAATCATTTATTTAGTTATTTATTTATTTTGAAAAATGAGTATTCTGAATATGTGCTTACTAAAAAAAATGTATAAAGTAAATTTGGATAATGTATAAATAAAAAACAACAGTGTATTGCAATGCAGGAACTATTGGAAGCTTGGTCTAATGGAAAAAATCTAATGCTGAAATGCATATTAGGATTCTTACTGATTTTTTTCAATTATCTGCAGCTGTGTGTTTAAAATGTAAAAAATATCATTCATTGTAATTTCAAGAAACCATAAAAAAGTCAAATGATTTGTTTTTTTTTGCAAATTTATGTGAATTTTGAGCCTCAGAAATGGCAGAAATATTGAGCCATGATCTGCAAACTTTCATTTTAGAGTCTACCACTGCAGAAAACTTTGCAGGTCTTTAGAAAGGGATGCTACTAAACCATGAAATCATATTTAATAATTTACATGATGGAGGAATTAATGGTTATCAGATGATAGTATAATTTAATCCTCAAGTTCAAACTGTTTTTTTGGCTTTTGCTTTATTGATAAGAAGTTTAGATTCACAACTGGAATTGATATAGTTATGTATCTGGCACCCATCTTTACTTATTGCCTAAATATTGTGTCTTCAGTAAAGTTGATTATTTAGACAATAGTATATATAATTTCAATTTTTTTTGTTTTTATCAGTGCATCTTTTATCCTAACTCAATCATACTATAACCATCCATCAGTCCAGAAGTCATACCAGTCTTTCTCACTATGGATGCATTTTTAAATATTTACTTAACTGGGCTGGACATATTGCTAGAAGAGATGATAATATATGGACAATTGAAATCTTAAACTGGATTCCAAAAGATTATAAAAGATCCAGAAAGAGACCAACTGTGAGATGGTTGGATGAAATAAGAAAGTGTGCAGGAGTGATGTGGAGAAGAGAAGCTAAAGATCAGAGAAGATGGATTGAACTTGGAGAGACCTTCATCCTGCAGTGGATTGATAATGGTTGATGATAATGATGATAATTTAACTTCATATACACGTTTTTAGATATACTTAAATTTCATATACATATTTTTTTAGATGTATTTTAAAGATCTATTCCATCACATATTCCTGAAACATATGACCAAAGACACAACCTTATTTTATTCATTATATATATATATATTATATTGAATAAAATGTTGTGTTTTCTATTATCTAAAATAAATAAGTATCTATTAGTCCAAAAATAATGATATAAAACATCTTATGTGACTTTTTAGTAAGTCATTAATTATGTGTTGTAATAAGTTCAGAATTAAATATTTATCAGCTGAACTTTTAAAAGCAATTTATAAACTTAGGATATATTAAGTGAAAGATAAATACTTTTAATTTAAAATTTTGTAAAGTAATAACTGGCAAATCCTTTACTTTGAAAATGGAAAAATAATAATACAGTAAGCATTTTGTTTATAAATTTTCTGACAGTGAATAATCATTTTTGATTAGAAATCTAACTGCAGTTTGCAGTATCTGATGCTATGACACATGAGGAAAAAAAACATTGTTTTCATTATCTACGATTTATGAAAGTTCATGTACAGCTTTTGTCTTTATTATTCATTTATATTATTTTTCCTTCTTTGAAATATAGTAATGCTTATTTTCATGTTTACTAATAGATTGTAAATGAATTGTAGTAGAAATATATTGTAGAATAAATAAAAAAAATTGTATACTTAAATATCCTGAGAGTATTGTAATATATATATTAGCCAGGGTTTAAGATTTTTTTGATATAGTAGACCCATAGAAAATCCAAATTAATCATCCAATATTAGTCAGTAGATGGATAATCGGCTAATTTTAATTAAAGAGTAAACTAAGAATGCAGTACTGATAAAAAATTTTTATTACTCTGCTGTGTATAAGTCTGGGGAAATGGTGGCGGTTGTGGGAGGGGGGGTAATAAGGCCATTGCTCCATATTAGGCTATTTAAAGACTACTCTAACAATTGTGGAAATCTGAAAATCACTAAGACTGGAAAATTAACCAAAATAAATAGCTGGTTTTAAATAGCAGTAAATTTTGAAGATAGACTTAAACATGATAAAACAGCCAATACTTTTAAATTATAAAACTTGTTGAATATTTATGAGTTGATCATGTCATATAATAAAACGTTTTCAAAGAAAATTAAAAATTAGAAGACAACATTCCAGTTTTTATTTTAAAAACTATCTTATTTTATTATATAAAATAATTTATGCATATCAAAATAAAAACTTTGTTTCATATTTAAAATCCAAAATATGTACATTTAAAAAGGAAGTTAAAATAGTTCATGTATGACTCAAGATAAGTGCTTAAATGTATTACTATATAAAAATCAAGTCTTCATTGATGAATTAAGATTGTGCCAAGACACTTCATGCATATAGTTTTAAAAGTTAAGGAAAATATTAAACTTAAATTTAAACAAAAATAAAATTAAAAAATGGTCATATTTTATTAGCCCTGTGTTAAACCTAGAAACTTTATCACTACTATGCATATATTCTAAATCAACTAAAATAGTTTTGATTCTGAATTTAAGCCTAGATTTTTTTTCCCATAAGTAGATAAAATATATAGTATTTTATTTTCATAATACTTTCTAGAAAATAATTATTGAATCAACAACTATTAGCAATTTCTTCTAGTTCCAAATATATATATATGACTGAACAATGGGTTCAGCACAAAATGTGAATCTTTGGAATCATAGATTTTTTTCACGTCTTTGGCCATATGTTTATGATTACATCCCTCTACAAGGTGTTAAAAGTGGATAGAAACCAGTCCCTATCTTGTGTAAGAGTGGTGTAGAGAAAGTCACAATATAGTCTAATGGATGACTAATAAAAATTATTAATATATATTATATAATTTTCAAAAAGTAAAAAAAAAATTATTATTTTGCTAATGACAATTACAATTTTACTTTAATTTTTATTTCTGATGAAAAAACATGATAGAATCAAAATTATATATAATTCTAACAATATCATATATTATTTTAAAAATACAAGAAAGAATAGAATGAAAGTTGACTTTCAATAAATATATTGTATAGAACTGAACAAAAATAAAATTAAAAAAAAACTTTTAAAGCTCAAATCTTATGAAGAACAATAAAACCTAAGAAAATCTTTTTATGTCTAGTTGCAAAAAAAAAAGTACTAGCTGCTTGTAGAAAAAAGAGTAATATTTATAAAAGTTGAGATGATTGAAAGTGAAGATAATTATAGGTGCAGAACTAGTAGGAATATCATATTGATTTGTGTATATTTTTTGCATTTATTTTAATTAGAAAAGAGAAATTTTGAGTTGGCTTACCTTTACAAGTACAATTATAACTAACCTACATCAAACTAGTCAAAAAAAGGATAATCCAAATACAGACATTGAAGTTGGACTAACAATATGTATAATTTTAGTTAATAAATGTAATTTGTTAATATATTTTCAAGTTACATCGTTTGTAAAAGCTAATAAACATCACATGATCACCACCTCTTATGCTTGTGTAAAACTGTTGTTAAAACAGGCAAAATTCACTATACATATTGCTGCACACAGCAAGCTAGAGTAATCAATGGATGCCAGAAGTCTTGTGCATAAAATCCCCATCTAGTGCCTACTCATCCAATATCCCCAGACTAGTTTCTGGATTGTGGCCTTTGTCAGTGAGGAGCCTTGGATCAGAGAGCACTGCATTAGATCCTAAGATCTAGGTGCAGTGCTCTCAGATCCAAGGCTCCTCACTGATGAAGGCCACAAGGCAGAAACTTGTCTGCTGATATTGGATGAATAGGCACTAGATGGGGATTTTATGCACAAGCCTTCTGGCATCCATTGATTACTCTAGCTTGCTGTGTGTGGTAATACATATAGTGAGTTTTGCCTGTCTTAACAATTGTTTGTATACAATGATTTATTGAATAGAAAGTTTAGTTAAATAATTATTATTTTCACCAGCTGCAGTTATTTGCAAATCAACGAACTATAAATGCATCCATACATAGAGTACACACATCTATTATTTTGCTACATGCATGCACATCTATTGCTGTTATTTAACTTCTAGAACAAATCTTTTTTCCTAAGATTTACAATAACTGTCTATTGGAGACTACATTGAGGTATCATTTCCATCAAGTTGAGAAATCTATTGACTGGTCTTACGATTTTGCCATCATATTTTTAGAATGTTACAGAACATTTTTAAATGAAACTTTTCTAATGTCTTTTGTGTTCAATAAATTTCCAAATCTTGCATCCATACAATCAATTTTTTAAAACAATTAGCTTGATACATATACTGTAGATTAACTGAAAGTACTTCTGCAGATTGAAAGACTGTATATAATAGTTAATTATCGTTATATTTATTATTTTTATTATTACAATAGTTTTTAATTAATGGACATTTTATTTGCATTACATACACACACATATATACAGTATATATATAACTAATTTAATGACAGTCTTTTCTATTTAAAAAGCTACTAAGATATTTAAAATGGCTAATATTTTCAAGTTTTGTTTTTATAAAAATATAGAATATTTTATTCTAAAATTTCGTTACAGCTTATGATAAAATTAGATACAGGATACATTAAATGGGATTCAGAGAGGTAGAAGTTCAATATTGACACATCTTGCATGGCACAGCCTATAATGACTAATATGATGCATAGAGGCAAAGGAATAAGTCTGGGATTTAGTGTCTTGGTGGCAGGTGACTAAGCTTGCATGTCTCAAAATGTACAAAGATAGTTCTAAACTTTTGTCCATACAAATCACAGCTTTGTATAGGTAAAACAAGCCTTAAAACAGGCAAAACTCACTATATACATTGCCACACACATCAAGCTAGAGTAATCAATGGATGCCAGAAGGCTTGTGCATAAAATCTCCATCTAGTGCCTACTCATCCAATATCCTCAGGCTACTTTCTGGCTTATGGCCTTCATCAGTGAGGAGCCTTAGATCTGAGAGCACTGCATCTAGATCTTAGGATCTAATGCAACCCTCCAGAAACCATCTTTTATCCCCATTTAACTACAAAACTATGAGTCCTAAACTGAAAATACCTTAATGTCTTAAATTCAAGCCCCTTAGCTTATGTTGTCATATGGGTCTGAACTGGGTTCAGTACCTATACATTTTGGTGTCTTTGGTTCTTTAATAACCATAGCCGCCACTATCCTATTAGGAAGGATTGGTTTTAAGCCAATAAACATCACATGACCACCTTTTATGCTTGTGTATAACTTGTTAAAACAGGTAAAACTCACTACATATATATATGCACAAAGGCCATAAGCCAGAAACTAGTCTGGGGATATTGGATGAGTAGGCACTAGATGGGGATTTTATACACAAGCCTTCTGTGATCCATTGATTACTCTAGCTTGGTGTGTGTGGCAATATATATAGTGAGTTTTGCCTGTTTTAACAACAGTTATACACAAGCATAAGAGGAGGTGGTCATGTGATGTTTATTGGCTTTAAACCAAGCCTTCGGAATGGAAGTCAATGTCATAATATTTAGGGTCTGGGCAATAAGCTTGAAGAGGAAGGCAAACCATAATCAGGCCAGTTATTAATCATTCAAGCTAGAAATTATATTTTTCTTTCATTGTTGATTGATAAAGGACTTAAGTTTTTTATTTTAATTACTAATGTTTATATGATCGAATCATTTAGTATACTATTAGATTATCTGTTGAATTGTCAAGAGTACCACAACTTCAGCATACTGTAAATCCAAAAGCAGAAAAAATGAAATTATTTTAGCTTGTAATCGATTCAAATTAACAATTCCATGTAATGCATCATATTCATTAAGCTACTGTCAATAAAAAAGACTTGTAAAAATCAAAAACAAAGCTAGAACTTATATATATTCCTGTTTAATATCAGTTTTCATTTTACATGTCTCAGATTTTCCATCTGTAGTAATATTTCTCTTCATTATTAAGAAGCTGTATAAATTTGGTAGGTAAACAACTAATTTTAAACACTGATACAAACCTGCTCAATTGATCGAATCAATTAAAAACAATTTATAAATCATTCATTTATTCAAACCTTTTTTTTTGCATTTGCCTTCTTTTGCCTTTAAAAACCTTTGCTATTTTTGAAGCTGGACATTCAGTTTACTACTCTGCTAGAAAAAAAGTCATTTCTTTTTCATCAATGCACAAATAATAATATTATTACAGAACCAGTTATTATTCTTTTTTAATAACCCAAAGTAGATTTACTTACATCCATAATATACTTCTTAAGAAAATTCCATGCTTGAATACTAATATTCAAATTTGCAAGTTTACAGAAACATTATTTCTAACAACTTTTGAAAAATCAGTTGTTTGTATTGCATTAGTCTCCAATAAGAAAAAATTAAATTTTTAATGGTATTGATATAATAATACTATCATGTAAAAGTAAAAGTTTTCCATGAATTCTCTGATTGTAATAATGGAAATATGCAATAAAGCACAGTTATCATTGCACAAGCCTATTCCAGTTACATTCAAAAATTTCTAAAATTGAAGTAAATTAAATTTTACAACAAATCCAATGTCATGGAGTCTTGTTTCACTGATTGATCTGCCTATCCATAAAATCTTGTAATATCTGTTCTATTAAATTTCCTTTCTCTGGATGAGGAATTTTTTTAAAAGGAACCATGCTAATCTTAAATTTTGACAATTCCTTAGTTACCAATGCAATCCTGCATTCAATTATGGAAGAGTATATGTTAACTAACTATTTCTATTGGTTTTAAAGAATAATTTTATAGGCATCTTCTAGTTAGACAGTATGAAATAGGCCATTTTTGGACTATCCTTTCTAAAACTCTTTTCCTAAATAGAACTAGTTATAAATACAATTTTTATTCAGCTGAAACTTTTGTCCCAAATCCAGTTCCAACTCAATTCATTAATGGTTATATCAAATAGTACCTCTATAGGGATTTACATACAACTTGAATTATATTAATCATCATAAAATACTAATCTTATTGTAATGTTGTAATTCAAACTTAAATTGAAAACTTTGCATGCAAAAATATATTTGTAAAATAATATAAGCGCTATTGCACCTGACCACAAAGCTACTTTTTACTTAAAAAACAAAATAAAATCTATTATTCTGCAAGCGCTTTCAAGAGACGTGCTCTCGTCTTCATAGCTCTGAGTGAAGTAATTATATGCAAAGTTCAAAAGTTAATTACTACATTTCTTTGAGCACGAAGCATGTGTCCTTGTGGTTGATGGCATTGCAATCCATCGCAATGAAGCAGAACTCCTTAACTTTTCTTCTTAGGCAGCAATAGAAACTAGATTAATACAACACAAATATGCATACATCAAAGCTCAGTCAGATCCATCACATTATTCCATTTTTGTACTTCATCAGACACTAACAGGACACTGGTGTGAACCACAAGATGTCAACCTGGTCTGCAGAGAAAAGCACGATGCAAAAAAAAAAAAGTTAAGGAGGCCTGTTTCATTGTGATGGATTGCAATGCCATCAACCGCAAGGACACATGCTTCGCGATCTCAAATAAAATGGAGTAATTAACCTTTGAACAACTTTGCATAATTTGCATATAATTACTTCACTCACAGCACGTCCCTTGAAAGCGCTTGCAGAATAATAGATTTTATTTTGTTTTTTAAGTAAAAAGTAGCTTTGCGGTCAGTTGCAATTTCTTGATGCAAAATGTGTAATTTTCTTTTGGTTCTTAAGACAAATTATAAAGATCCAACTTACATACAGCTTATTAATATACAGTAATTAAATATTTTGTTTATTTCATGGAATTTTATTCTCTATGTTGATAATTGTGGTTTTGTTGCTTTTATTGAATTATTTATTAGATATTGCAATGTGTGCATGTTTGCTACTGTTCGTATATCACCAGTCAGCATTATCTTATAGTGGTGCCCAAAGAATATTTTATTATTAAAATAAAAGTGATAATATTTAGAAACACCAATCAATCAATTCCATCACAATTGGTATATACGTGATGAATTAAATTGAACTTTCATTCTTGATTGTCACATAATCTTCTAATCAAGTCCTGATGTACATAGATAAATAAATCGATAAAGAAGTGTATGTGTGCCAACTGATATTACAATAATTATTCCTATTACATTATAATAATAGTAGTTTATTTGTGGAAACTTTTCCAAGTTATTGGAATTTCACACTAATAAAGTTATCTAATAACTTTATTTAAAATCTAGCCTTTTTCATTATATAAAAAATCGGGATCTACAAAGATTATGCATTGAAATGTTTTTTGAAAAGCATTATTTACACAGGTGCGACCATTAGCATTTTATAATTACGTTGCTTTATGATATGTTTAGGAAACGACTAGTTTACGTGGGGTCTCTAAAGTAGGATAGAAGGGAATTATACTTCACTGTAGCATGAAATAAAAATTTGGCCGTGATTTTTTTTTTTTTAAATCAATCACACCAATATTCTGCGGTGTTTAAAATATTACTTCCTTTCTTTTATCGTTTAATTGCATAGCCCAAAAGAAACGTTTAAGTGTAATATATGTATAAACGTTAATATTTAAACCATTAAAATTATATATTGTATAAATGTAGCAACCGATCTTTTAAAATTACAACATAGAAACTTTTTTTTAATCGAATAATAAAATTTAAATAGTAATAAAAAATAAATTTCAGAATAATAATTTATATAAATTACAACCGCAGCTTTTGTAATAAATATTTCGTACAATGCTACTTAAAACTAGATTTTCATTATTATATACATAATTTTTTAAAAACAAGTTTGATGACTGTAAAAAGTAACTTTACGATGTAAAACTAACACTATTTAGATGTATGTATATTCATAATATATCTATACTGTATTACGCTTTGACATTGGAAAAATTAAATCATGTAATTGTTAAGATATCACAATGAATGATTTTATTGGTATTGTTTAAGTATTGACTATTTTCACGTATTTATATAAAGCTGTAATTAAAAAATGCATAATATCTACTTTAAATAAATAAATAATAATATCTCGCGCGTTTTTTTTTTATATATACTTTTATGCCTTCATTTGTAAATACTATCAGGGGATTTTTTAAAGCAAATTTTAAATCGTAATAGAATAAAATCAAGTTATTGAAGGGGTGATTGGAAAACAAAAGCGAAATCAATAAATGTTTTGATTTCAGATAGGATTTTTCTTCTTCTTAATCTTCCTATTTTTAAATCCTTAATTAATGTGACTAACATTATTTAAGGTTCTAAATTTTTTGTAATCTAATAAAAAAAATCCTATAATTTTCCATAATTATTTTAATAAAATATAACAGAATCAAAGTAATGTGTTTTCCAAGTTCTAATCAAAATGTACTAGCAACCATTTGGACTTTGAAAAGTAGTTATTAAGCGCTTTTATTTTAATCAATTAATGTTGAATTCTTATGTCAAGAAATTTTAGTAATTTTTATATAATATTTCAACTTTATCATTACAAAACTTATATATGTATATAGTAATTCAATAATTTTTATAATCTTAAATTGTGGTTTTAGTCCTTTACAAACCTAGCATTCATCAAATATATGTAATAACTGTTTTCTGAATCTTTAACTGCAATATGAAAATCAATTTGATTTCCATTTGTGTGATATTCCAATATCAGTTCTCGTTTTTTTCTCTAATTATTACTATGAATATGATGTGAAAACGTCAAAAATGCACCAAGTAAAAAAATTAAGCTATTATGAAGTAACAGTCTTCAAATATTAATATACTGTATATTATAAACAAATAATCAATGTATTTTTCTATGCCGATACAATAATTTATTATATTCAACTTCCAGCATAAATGACAGTTTTTTGATTGTCTAACAGTAATTTATTCCAAGATTTTATTGTCTTATTTTTTTTTTTCTCAAAGCAACTTTATTAAGTCACTAAAGTATGATCCATCTGTGCAGGGACCACATTCTGTCGCCTGCAGCAGTGGGCCATAGAGGCTACAATGTTACATTGATATTCTGAAACTGGGTGGTGGCTCAAAGCAACAGAACCACCTTATACAGTAGATTAGGTATTACAGGTATATAAAGAATGCATTTCAAGTATAAACATCAAGAAAAAAGACAAAAAGAAGAAAAAAGGATATGAATTATCACAGATCAAATGTTAGTCAATCAAGGGGATGCTACGTCCATTTGAGGATAGTTCATGTGGGACAACCAGTTCTCAGCCCACCTGGCAAGTCTCCAAGCAGCTCCCCCAGACCCATCCATGAACCATCAGATAGAACTCAGTTTAGCGAGAATCCAGACTCATTCCTTGATTTTTACTTCATTTTCTAAGTCTTTGGAGACTTGCAACAATTTGATGAAAGGATGATTGATTTTAATAATCAAACATGATTTATGATCATACTGAAAGAAACCATTAATAATTTTCGATTAAATAATCTTTATTGACTGAATTTTACAAATGAAAAACATAAGTAAAGGCAGTCTATTTTAACAAGATTTAAAAATCTCAGAATTTTACACTAAAGTTCATTAATATTTAAACAGCATTAAACTATTGCATATGCACGCTTTGGATTTTAAATATAAAATGAATGAATACTAACACTTCAACCACATTAATCATGTGGTTGAAGTGTTAGTATTCATTCATTTTATATTTAAAATCCAAAGCGCATGTGCAACAGTTTAATGCTGTTTAAATATTATTGTTTATAAAAAACATCGCACTATATAAAATAATTGACTTATTTACTAAAGTTCATCAAAAAATACATGATTTAAAAGAAGATATAAAAAAAATACAGTCAATGATAATGGATAATATAAATTGATTATATATTGATAAGAGTATTAAATTGTCAGAAATATAAAAGCCAATAAACATCACATGATCACCATTTCTTATGCTTGCTTATAACTTATTAAAACAGGCAAAACTCTCTATACATATTGCCACTCAGTGCAGACCAGTTATCAATGGATGCCAGAAGTCTTGTGCATAAAATCCCCATCTAGTGCCTATTTATCCAATATCCCCAGACTAGTTTCTGGCTTATGGCCTTTGTCAGTGAGGAGCCTTGGATCTGGGAGCATTGCACCTAGATCTTAGGATCTAATGCATTCCTCCAGAATCCAACTACAAGCCAGAAACTAATCTGGGAATATTGGATGATTAGGCACTAAATGGGGATTTTATGCACAAGCCTTCTGGCATCCATTGATTACTCTGGCTTGCACTGAGTGGCAATACATATAGAAAGTTTTGCCTGTTTTAAATATAATAAAGCAAAAACAAATACCCAAGCAATAAAATAAATAGCATTATTCATAATCATTTGCTACTACTCACAAATGAATATAACCATTCCAATTACAAAAAGAAAGCAAAACAAATAATATTATTAACAACACATGGGAATTAAACTATGAATCACAAATATCCACTTATATATCATACTGTCTGATTAATCCATTCACTCAATATTTGCAATATATATGTGTGGCTTTTTTTTGTTACTTTTTCTCATAACCCTTGCCATTCTGAAAAACTTCAACCCTCTAATTGTAGCACTCTATTGTTTCTTATTCTTAGCCATATCTTTCTACTAAAAGAAAGCAATATTGCACTTTTAAAATATCTTTGAGATACTCATAATGTACATAGGATATGCCTCTTCTTAAAACCATGCTTAAATTTATTGTAAAATATTTTTTAGGAAGTCTGTTCTTCATGCTCAGTCCAACAAAGATATGAGTTTACAATAGCAGATTCTGCAGTATTACATCCAACAAGCTGAATAACATATTGATTAGTTTTATAATCTTTGAAATCATATTTTAGAATTTCACAAACATATTTTATTTATGATGCTTTGTAAAAATATTTACATTGACATTAGTATAAGTTTGTGCACTCCAGAAAAAGTAGAAATATATTTTAGGCTGGATAAACATTATATTTAATTAAAGATTAAATTTATTTTAATTGCAATAACATTGTGATTGATAAATTCCAAGAAATATTTGCTGATTACAAATATTTCTCATACTGATGAAGTAGTAGAAGATTTTTATATGGATGTACAAAAGGCTTTTGATCAGAGTAAACATTTTAAAATTGTTATGGAAGACTTTAATGTTAGAATTGGTAAACAAATGAAAGATGAAAATGCTGTAGGTAATTTTGGTTATGGTAATAGAAATGAGAGATGACATAGACTTGTGGAGTTTGCAGAAAAAGAAAAACTTTATATTATGAATTCTTTTTTTGAGAAAAATGTTAAAAGGAAATGAACATGGAAGCATCCAAATGAAGGTATAGCAGAATTGGATTATATTTTGACTAACAGAAAATACATATGTTAAGATTGTAATCTGCTTAAGAAATTTAACACAGGAAGTGATCATCAATTAGTAAGATGTAAGATACATGTTAATGCAAAACTAGAGAGACAAAAATTATTAAGAAGAACAATATTTACAGTTGATATTCCTAATATTCAGAAACATTCTAATGAATTTAAATTAGAACTTACAAATCGGTTTCAAGTATTAATAGATTTTGAACATGATTCAGATTTTAATTACATTAATAGGAAAATAACTGATACACTTTTAAAAACTGCACCAAAGATAGCTGGTAAAAAAAGCAGCAATTGACCAATAAAATTTCTACTGAGTTTAGAGAATTTATGAAGAAAAGAAGGAATATGAGGATATACAACAATGATGCATTAAAAAAGATTGAATATCTCGAATTTTGTAAAATAATGCGGAAAAGAGTTGAAAATGATATAAGAAAGTATAATTGTGAACTAGCAAGGAAAGTTGTAGAAGAGAATAAAAGTCTAAAGAGTGTAAAACAACATTTTGGTATTGGTAGAAAATTTATATCTGCAATAAGAAAAAAACATGGCATTATTACTAAAAAGAGAGATGACATCATAAAATGTGTAGAAGACTTCTATCAAGAATTATATAGTAATAAATAACAAGTGCCTCCTATACCTATTATATCTTCTGAATTGCCCTGAAATTTTGAATGAGGAAGTGAGACATGCAATTAAATTTTTGAAGAAAGGGAAGGCTCCAAGTAATGATGGAATTATAATTGATATATTAAAAGAAGCAGGTGAAGAAATAGAATTTTTTTTAGCAAAGTTATATACCAAATGTCTAAATAATAAAGATGTACCAGATGATTGGAAGAATGCAGTATTAATATTAATATTTAAAAAAGGTGATAAAGAAGATATTAGAAATTAAAGACATCAGTCTTTTATCAGTTTTATACAAAATTTTTACTAAGATAATTATAACTCGTCTATGAAAACACTGGATTCCCACCAACCAAGAGAACAAGCTGGATTTAAAAGTGGTTTTAGTACAGTAGATCATATTCAGGTATTGAGAGAAATTATAGAAAGGACAAATGAAAATGAGTTGCCATTATACTTAGGATTTGTAGATTATAAAAAGGCATTTGATTCTATAAACATTTCTTCAGTGATTAAAGCATTGGATCATCAAAGTGTAGATCCAGGATATTGTCATATTTTAAAGAATATTTATAAAAATGCAACACCAACAATTAGATTACATAATGATAGTAGGAAAATCAACATTGAAAAGGATTTAAGACAGGGTGACTCCATATCTCCAAAACTTTTTTACAGCAGTGCTGCAAGAAGTATTTTGTGGATTAAAATGGGAAGCTAAAGGAGTGAAAGTAAATGGAGATTATTTAAGTCATTTAGATTTTGCAGATGATGTAGTTGTTTTTGCAAATAATGCTTTAGAGTTACAGGAAATGTTGCAGGAGTTATCAGATGAAAGTAGGAAAGTAGGACTAAAGATAAATGTTAAAAAGACTAAATGTTTAATAGATTTTTTCAAAATATGAAAATAAAGATTGATTATGATGAGTTAGAAGAAGTTAACAGTTACGAATACTTTGGTCAGATTATTACTACAAATGGAAACATAATGGATGAAATTAATCATAGGATTAAACTTGGTTGGAGTACTTTTGGTAGAAATAACTTGATACTAAAAGGAAATATGCCTATGTGTTTGAAAAGGAAGGTTTTTAATAAATGTGTTTTGCCAGTTCTTACTTATGGATCTGAGACTTGAACACTTAATAGAAGAGCAATACAGAGACATCAGACCAGTCAGAAGTATGGAGAGATGCATATTGGGAGTAACAAGAAGAGATCAAAAATGCAATGTATGGGTAAGAGAACAAACAGGTGTTACTGACCTCATTGAAAAAATTAAAAGACTGAAGTGAAGTTGGGCTGGACATATTGCTAGAAGAGATGATAATAGATGGACAATTGAAATTTTAAACTGGATTCCAAGAGCTTGTAAAAGACCCAGAAAGAAAAGGAACCCTATTGTGTTTTTTTTTTTTGTTTTTATGGACAAAATGTTTTATATATAACAAAGTAAATTGATAATTATATCACTATGATGGAATATTCTATTTTTTAACTTGATAAATTCAAAGAAGTAAATTAGATTTTGTGCTGCACTTTTAACATCTAAGCCCACTTTTCTTTCATAATTATCCAAGCTAAAAATTTTAAAGAATTTTTTCCCATTACTAGCTGATAAAAGGACTAGTTTTTTGAACATTAATTGCTAAAATTTAATGCAATATATATCAAAACATTAAACACATTCTATATATTTAAAAGAATAGTAAAGTATCAGCATAGTGTAAATTCAAGTTGTTCTTGGTTTTGTTATAAATTATTTTAAATTAAAAATTCCACCATCAAATCTATATCATATCTTAAATTCTGCTATTTTTAAAGCAATTCCAAAGACTTCTTATAAAAAAATAATTAAATATAGATATCCAAACATTAAAAAAAAAAAAATTAACAAAAATTGAAGTTTATAATAAATAATATACCTTTTGTTGTTAATTTAATGGAATATAGGATAAAATCCCTCCCCACTTTCAATAAAAATGTAATAGTTTTAATTTTTTAATAATAATAATAATAATAAAATATCACTCATTAAAACCAAATTATGTTTCATTGTAGAAGTAATAAAACTCTTAACTATCTCATTGATTTTGATATTTTTTATTCAGATTTTACCCTCTATCTAAAAATAGCAGATTACTGTTCTATAATAGGATAGTTGGGTGAATTCCTCACTTCATCTACTCCAGATTCAAACTACAGGTCATACAGTACATGGTTAAGCTAATATCTATTTTAAAAAATTAGATTAATACAATTGCAAAAAAGATAATGGAAAGACAAATTAAAAGACCAATTGTACCCTTCAATAATAAATAAAGCTAACTATATTTATTCTTTCTTATTTTTCTCCTTCACTTTCTTTGCATATCTTCATATAATCATATATATTACTTATAATACTTCATTCATATACACTTTAATGCAAGTAATTTTCTTAAAAACTTCATTTTTTTACAGTTTTGACTGTACAGCAGTCTTCACCAGAGCTCTACCTTCCTTACAGTTTTAACTTTAATTAAACCTTACAGTTTTAACTTTAATTAAAACTGTAAGGAAGATAGAGTTCTGGTGAAGACTTCTGGACAGTCGAAACTGTAAGAAAATAAAGAAGTTTTTAAGAAAATTACTTGCATTAAAGTGTATATGAATGAAGTATTATAAATATATATGATTATATTTATTCTTATGAAAATGGATAATATAAAGTGTCAGTATGTCAAAAGAATCCTCTGCATCAATTATTATCTTAAATTATACAGTAAACTTAATAATAAAATAGTATTGTTATAATTAAAAGCAGCTACTCAAGTAAGTTTGCACTGGTTTCTGAATCCACTTAACTATTTTCAGTTTGCAATGTTTGTTTTGAAATAATTCTTTTCAAAATTTTCTGTTGCAATATTCCTCAGGCTCATATTTTTATCACAAATTCAATGCCTTTTTAGTTTTAACTAAAAAATGATCTCTTAT
The DNA here is from genome assembly GCA_028023455.1 of Epiperipatus broadwayi. NCBI lineage: Eukaryota > Metazoa > Onychophora > Udeonychophora > Euonychophora > Peripatidae > Epiperipatus > Epiperipatus broadwayi. Next base: position 2,780,143 of record JAQFVV010000164.1, read on the forward strand.
TGTAAATAAAACTAACCATTTCAGAAACACAGGCAGTATTTGTGTAAATTTGTCTTTCTCTTTATTATTTCATGAGTGGATAATTGGTTTTTTATCAAATATATAACTTCAAAACACTTTTTTTTTATATAATTAAATTAAAAATTTTAATTTATATTAATTAAAGAAAGCGCTTTATGAATTCTTTTAGGCTCAATAGAATGGCTATGATTACTAACTTTATGTATATATAATTTCAAAGTATAATTTTTTATTATTAAGAATTTTAATTTGTATTAATTAAAGAAAGCACTCCAGTAATTCTTTTAGACTCTATAAAGTGGCTATAATCACTAACTTTATGCTTGGAAGTTATTTAAATCAATTTTTACATTTTGAGAAAAAATAAAGTGAAGAAACAATAAATGCATGCATTAATTTTACTTAGATTGCAAAAATGTAACTGAATAAATTGCATGTAGGATTTAGAAAAGTTACTGCAAACTAAGAAATTAGTTTTTGCCTTACCTGTAAATAATATACATTTATGTAAATAATTTATAAATATAGGGGATTTGAACTCAGACTTTCAAGCAATCTTCAACTATCCACACTATCTCATACTACTGATACCCGTGACCATATACATATAAATAAATAAATAATGACTAGCACTTATTAGTTGGTCATAATTTTAAAAAGGTGTAAGTAATATGAATCTTTTTCATTAATTTACAAACTTTAATATTTCAATTTTTTGTTTATTTACATTTTTGATGATGGTGCGGATGGAATATATGAAAAATAGCTGGTATTCAGACAGTGGATATAACTACTCAATTGTTTTAAATATTTAAATAAATTGGATATTTTTTCATCAATTTTTAATTCTGTAAATTATTTGTCTATTTATAATGTAGATAAACTATTTAATTTTTTTTTCCTATGTCAAAGCATTGGCTGGGAAGCGAACCCAGGCCAGCTGCTTGGAAGGCAGCTATGCTAACCACAAGGACACCAATGCTTGACATTTTATTGGTTCTCAGGTGATTTTTTAATATAATTTACTATGTGGCTCATAGTATATTCTCAGGTGATAAAAACTATCAATAGAAAAGAAACATGGGTGCCCCTTTCAAAAAAGATGGCCTATTCTCCCAAATTAATTTTCATATTTAAATTTTATGTAAATTAACCATAATAGGATATATATGCACCCAACCACACTTTCCAACTTGTGCTACGAAAGTCAATTGAGTACATTCTGTTTTTAAAAAACATTTTATGAAAGCTTTTCCCTATACAGTCTTTATATATTTATGATTAATATTTGTACTTAATTCACTACATTTTTAAAGGTTTATTTTTAAATAAGCATTTATTTTATATAGCGTATGTATACAATTGTAAACATATGCTATATAAAATAAATGCTTATTTACATATGATTAAGTTTCAGTTGGAATGACGTTTAGTAAATTCTAGACAATTTCACCCACGTCATTCATTCAGACATCGTATATAGTAATTTAAAGTGACAGTTCCATCCTCACGCTTTACTTGCCAGTACTTCAGATTTGCTCATATATAAGCATTTGAGTCGTAGGAATAAGAGGATTCCTTTTATTCCTGCATAAATACTATATCTTATATTGGTGAGAAAGTATTCATTTATTATTAACACTCGTAAAGCGTATGCACCATTAGCTTAAAAGGCTGATATTTGAAAAGTTTATTTTTATAAATTTACAAGTACAAAATGCTGACATTTCTTAAGTTTATCTAGTTAGACTTAAATTTTGTTCCATCAATATTCTTGACTGCTAAATCAGCATTTCTTGCACATTTTTTTATCTCTAAATAATCAGAATTTCTGTATGAAATCTTAAGAAAGTTCTCTTTTGTTATTTCTCTCTACTACAAAAATAAAAAAACTTGTATCTTTATCTCATAAATATTTTTAAAAATGTGGATATCAATTTTCCTATTTTTCAATCAATTATGAATTGTTTTTTATCTTCTGATTAACTTCTTCATTGTATTTTTGTTTGTTTTTTTGATACTATTTTTACCCCTGAAAATAAATTTAAATTTATTAAATAAATATATTTTAATTAAGTTCAAATGCAATAGAATCTTCTATAATGAACTAATTAAATTAGCACTATTCATTTTATTATTTATTTATTGTAGCTTTCATTAAATTACATGTATTGAGGGATAATCCATTCCATGTTCAGAGCGTAGAGCAAAGTTATTATCTAAAACAACCATTTTAACAAATAAAATATACAAAATCAAAAATGTAAAAATGAAATTAATTTTGTATAGTTTAATTTTAATGAAACCTAAAGCAAAACTAAGTAAACTTACTCTAATAAAATTCACAGAACATTGATTTAGACATACCATTTGCAGAATTTCTACTTTCTTATTTGAAAATGGTTTTTCTTTTATGTAACATTTTACATTGGTTTTTGTCTTATATTGAAAAATTAATATCAATCTTCTAAATACAAAAACAAACTTCTGCTAATAAAAAAAATCACTTTAATTTTCTCATTTGATTGTTTTTTTTTACGGTGTTAAATAGCTTTTTAGAAAGCTCTAAAATGTCCTGCACACGTTCATGTCAATCAAGAATGCTCATCATAACATTTTTTGACCGTTTTTAAACTTTTTCATTTGTAAATTCATTGTTCCAACTTATGGTGAATATTGAAATTGATTTCTAAAAGCAAAAAAAAAACATACATTAATAAAAAATCACCTTTTTTTTTTTCAAGCTGTTAATTCAGCTTTCTAACTAAGCTTTTCAGAAATTCTCTGAACGGTCTTGCTCATGTATGACTTCTGTTAACCAATGATATTCATAAAAATAGGAATAAACAGGTAAACAAACTAAATTTAGTTTGTTTACCTGTTTATTCCTATTTATTTTTATTTATAAGGATTTTTTTTCCAGAACATTTTACTTTATAGTATATCTTATCTTAATATTTCCAAATAAAGATCTCAATTTTTAACTTTAAGATGTAGTTAATTATTTTAACATTTTAAACAAGAAATAAAAAATATTGTCTGAATTGTTTATTTTATTTAATACACTTTTTATTGTTTATATAATTATAATAGTTGCTGTTATAATAATCAATTTTTATTATTATTTAGATTTTAAAATCAAGAAAAAGCGTCAAAGAACAACATTTACACAACGGCAGTTAGAGCGCCTTGAAGCAGCTTTCAATGAAGGAATTTATTTACTTGCTGAACGAAGGAAAATCTTAGCAGAAGAACTGAATCTTAAAGAACCCCAAGTTAAAGTTTGGTTTCAAAACAGAAGAATTAAAAAAAGAAAACACGATAGAGCTTTCACTAAGAAAAATTAAATTACTTTCCTAATCAAAATTATAAATACATAATGTTTATGACTATTAAACTTTTTAAAAATCATTCTGTTATTGAAATACAATGTTGGTTTTGGAATAAGACAAATGGCAAGTGTTTGTATAATTGTTTCATATACCTGCGTACATCAAAAGAAACTTTTATTTTAAATACTTTCTTTAATGATCTATTATATTATTTATTTTACTAGCGAAGCTTATAAAACTTTCAGAATAGTCTACGGTTTATATTTATAGCTCTTATTCTTCATACTGATTAATCTTCCCATTATAATTTATCATCGTTAATGTAAGCTTTATTGAATTTTTTAACAGAATCCCTTATTTAAAATTATAAAATGTCAGATGAAAATCTAATTATGTGTGTATAATAATAATATTGTCATTAAAAATAAAATAAAAAAAATCTTTTAAAAAGATCTTATGTTGTCCTAAGATATTTACATATCTATATTACTGTCATTGCCAGGTGATTGTATATCAAAAGTCTCCCGGATTTCTCAAAAGATGGAGACTTCACTTTTTATGAAGATCAAGCCTTCCATCTCATTCATCTTATGACAGCATATTCACTTATATATTTAGTGTGCCAATTGGTGTATTTCTTTGAGTCTCTTATTTTTTCGTCCAAGTGCTATAATTTATTTTTGTTTAATATTTATCCATGCATCTCCAATTGAGATACTAATTTTAACAAAAATATTACTATAGCAATTTAGAATCAAATCTAATCAATTCTTTTTATTTCGTATTGGGATTCTCAACATATATTTTTTCCACTTTTTTTTTTATTGTATGTTATTTGTAATCTTTTTTTTTATTTCATTTTATAATTCTGCATCCATGTCTTACAACTGTAAGTCAAATAAGCAATATTTTTAAATTAAGAGCACATTTCTTTTATTAAGTCTATTCAACACATGTTGATTCTTTACATCTACTTTGGTATATGCTTTACTAATTGATCTAAGAAAATATAAATGTCAAGTTTTTTTGATTGTCCTATAATGAATAATATTTCTGTAGTGTAATTTTTACTATATCATTTTCATGTAAAGTAAGGACTGGTTTCTATCCACTTTTAACATCTTTCCTTCTGTGATAGAGATGTAGTGAAAATCACACTGGAAATATTATTCACTATTGAATAATCTCTAGTCTATTAAATGACTAATAAAAATTATTAATATTTTTTTGATTGTCATCTAATTAACTATTGTGTTCTTAGACAATGCAAATTGGTTATGCAATATTTTAATTAATGTTTTCAAGCCTTCTACTAGTTAAATATAGGTTTATAAGAATTTATTTTCGCTATTTTCTGCATAAACTGTGATGACTTAGTAAATGTTTATACATTTAACAGCAGAATAGATTTTTTCATCTTACAAATATTTATTTTATTCAGCTAAGTGCTTTCAATAATAAAATGCATCATAATAGTAGCATTATACAATTTTTAATTGCAAGATATTGTTGCAAAATGAACATCAGTTGCAAATGTAAAATAATTAAAATAATCTCTGGCTCGTTGAAGATTTAATATTCCTCTGACATCTTGTAAACAATAATCTTCAGGATTTAATCATTTTATATACCGTGTTATTTATCCGATTTTTCATATCTAAAATTTCCACTATCATTAATGGAAACTTCCTATATATATAATAGATTGAATCTCTACATCATAATTATAAATAATATTAAAACTCTGCAATAGCATAAAAAAATAAAATATAATAAAAAAAAAAATACTTTCTGTGTTAGGGCCATAATGATTGTTATCAACCCCCCCCCCCCTCCAAAAAAAAATAGTATTTCATTATTAAAAATGTAAAAAAAAAGAAAAACATTTTTTACTTATTTGAATGCTATTGGCATTCTGATTCAATTTTTTCTTTCCATTATAAATTTTTCATCTGACAATTTTCTTAAGATTTATTTTTATCTGCTATGTCTGTGATAATGAAGGATGTCTGTCTGGTACAGAACTGTAGTCAAATACACATTTATGTATATATAAAAAAAAATGTACATTTTAGATTGCATAGTTTTATAGAAAAATGTAAATAATTTTAAGTCATTGTAATTTTTTTTGTTTAAAAAAAAATGTATTTTATTATAGAAAAATAAAAATTCTTTAATTTTAAAACTCATTATTTCTAATTTTTATAATTATTTATAAAATCATAATATGTCATTAATAAACCATATGATTACGAGATTTATACGTTCAACAATTAAAATGAATCTGAAATTTTTTTACATTTATTTTTTAACCAAATGCTTCAAGTACATCAGATAAACAGAAAGTCATTTTTTTGATTTTTAATACACATTGGTAAACCTTATTTTGGAGGGCTTTGTTTTAAGTATTATATTAAATTTGTAACAGATCAGTACAAGCAATTGGATTACCAATAATCAAATTCCACAAATATCCAGGATATATTTTCTATAAGAATTTGGAAAAAATGTTAACTTTTATGTTAACCACATTTCTAATAAAATATAAGTGAAATGCCTAGAAAAAGTAAAGTGAAAATTGCTTCAGAAAAGTACAAATTTCTAAGACTGACTGTCTAATCGTATTAAATTAAAAATTGAATGTGTAAAATATTAAGGCTATGAAAAAGCCAGAGGAAATGATAATTATTATCAAGGATGAAAAAATTAAATATTGTAAGACACTTGTGACAATATATATTGGCTGTGAAGAAAAAGATGAAATGTTTTTTATATTCTAAATGCAGAAATAAATGTAATAATAAAGGGTATTACTTTAGAGTCAAAAACAAAAGTAAGTTTTCCAGATTTAGTTTTTATTCAGTGATATATGTCAACTAATAATTAAAAAAATAGTTGTGTAATGAATATTGGGATTTAAACTCTATATAATACAGAAAAGTAAAATTGGAGATTATGAATTGGAGAGGGAAATAAAAAGATCAGATTTTGGATGAGAAAATCACAGACTTGTAATGAACATTAGAAAACAAGTGATTGTTTGTGTCATATAATAATATAAAATGCATTTAGTTTTTAATCATCATTTGACATACATGATCAAATAACTACCCAATAAAATGTTTCATTGAATACTATATCCAACCAATTTTCATTAAACTCACTGAATTTGTCATTCTCCATGTTTTATATCACTAATGGATGTCCAATGCAAATAATAAAATTTGTAACTTAATGATTTTGTTTTTCCAAGTTCTGTCCATGATTTGGAACCATGTAAATGCCTGGTTAATCTAATTTTATATTCTTTCAACTGTCCAAACCTAATGAATTTATTCATAAGATACATAAAAACTTTGTACATTACTTAGTTTGAACTTTCCAGGAACTATGGTTTTTGTTGATATCTTGCCTTTTGATTTTTTTCAAATTCATATCAGCTCAGTTTTCATTTTTACCATATATTATGATAGCTTTTGAATTATTTATAGAAAATCTTTAAAAAATTAATTAATTTTTTTTACTAAGCCATATATAGATTCTTCATATTTTTTGCAATAAGAAATAATAGTAATTATATACCTTTTTTTTTTAAATACAGCTGGTTTGCCTTTTAAGTGTATCATAATTTGAGCATTAAGATCTTCATTTTAAAAATGTTTACCATGCTTAATGTAATTACTCTGAATTTTTTTCATTTTGTTTTTCTTCTCTATTTGTAGATTAACACTGATGATTTTATTTGTGCATCTTTTTCATACAATATTTTATAAGCTATACATTTTGTGGAAGTGTCTCACATTCTCATTTGTAGGGATCTATTCTTCTTTAATTTATTCACTACTCTTGACTTCTTTCAATAAAATAAAATGGTAATATAATTTTAGCAAGTTCTTTTACTAATTTTTTCAATGTTTTTTTTTCCCTTTTTAACATTAAAATCCATTTTATACAATTCATTCTTGTTGGTAAACATTTTTTTTTATGTTCATTCTCTGATTAGCCATTATTTTCTGCTAAAGTCTTACCATTTTGTATTTTTTAATGATTTATATCCATAAGAATATATTGTACCCTACATTAAACTTTCAATCATTCTTCTCTATCTTTCCTGTTTGCCTTTTTTATATATATTTTATTGCATATTATCTTAAGTTATTGCTGTGATTTTTAAATTATACTGTCTTTTTGACAATATTAGTTTTTTTGTCCTATACCAGTTTCTAGAGTGATATAATCTTTATGAATCATTTCTTCTTCTATTATAGCTTTTTTCAAAGCTTTATTAAGATTTTTGACTTTTGAATCTAGTTCCTCTTTTTTATGTTTTTTGAAGTGTTGACTGATTTTTTATATTTTTTTATATACTTACTATTTTTAAAAGCAATAGCAGAGTAATTAATAAAGCTATGGTTGTTAAATATTTATTGTATAAAAATTTTCATTCTTATTGTCTTGGGTTGCATCTTTGCACTCCATCTTTTTCCAGAAAAGTTCTGCAACTATAAGTAAGAAATTTGCCTGAAATGTTTGTTGTAATAAAACGGTGGCATTTTCATATTTTAGTTTACTTAGTTGTTACATTATTATATATGCAATGTTAGTCTGTTGGTAATTTTGAAACTCTGAATGTAAAATCTTATTCCACTTTTATTAGAATAAAGCAAGAAATTCTTCAACATTTAAAGATGTTCACTTATTTTATTGATCATAGTTAATTATTAAAGTATTTTATCAATACAAGATGAATCATAAAGGATGAAAGGTTGCTTAATGAAAATTTTGAAGGATAATTACACAGACCCAGTCTACAATAAGCATAATTTGAAAATATGTAACTTGTATTATGTAAGATGATTAGAAAGAGATTATTATTATAATTTCTTCTTTCTTTGCTAATTCCTCTTATTCTCCATATAGTGGAGCTGCAAACTATATTTTGTTCCAAGCCTACTTCATGCACAAATGTACATAGTGTATAATAGCTTACATTTTGTTGATAAACATAGATTAGGATATATATTGTTTATTGAACTGCAAGCTTACAGTTTTTTCAACACACACACACACACATATATATATATATATATAGAGAGAGAGAGACTTTTATATGTGTAGTATGTATATATAAATTAAAATTGTAGTATAAACAAAAATTAAAAATAATTATTAATAAATTGAGGGGACTCATTTGCATATATTTTACCATCTATATTTATTGGTGCTTTCATTGAAACAATAAGAATAATAAAGATTATGTATTATTTTTAAAATAAATAAATAGCAAAATGTCTAACCTTAGGCAATTTTTTTTTTCAATATCTTTTTTTCTCTTATAGAAACATGGTCTTCTCAAATATTATTAAATCCACCACTTTCTTTATTTTTCTGTAATATCTCATATAAATGCAATTTATTCACCTTACTTTAAATACTTTTTAGCAAAACAATTATTGTACATACATTTCGACTGTCTTGCAGTCTTCTTCAGAGTTCTATTTTACTTTCCTAAAACTTATAGAAAAAAAAACTTTTTAAAGTTTTAGGAAATTAAAATAATCTGAAAAAGACTACAGGACAGTCAAAATGTAAGATTGTGTGTACATAAAAAAATATTGTATATATATATACACAATTTTTTTTTTACTAAAAAGTTTTCAAAGTAAAGTGGATAAATTCCATTTATAAAAGAAACATGGTCTTGTTATCAAAAAATTTGGATCTCTCTAATTGTTTTTAAATAAATATTAACTTTTAATATGGTCTAAAATGTTGTAAAACTTTTAGCATTATGTTCAGAAAATATTTTATTATTCAAAATACTACACATCAAATTCCAAAAGGATAATAAAGGAAAAATATGTGTATATGCCTATTGGCATATTTACAATATTATTCTTTTTTTTTTTCAAGTGCAATTGTGTACAGTACTCAGAGAAAAAATATGGCTGTCTGAATATCATAAAATTTGTGAATTTTAATGAAATTTTTTGTTAGAATATATTTTTTGGATAGTGACAATTGAAGTTATATAATTGGATATAGTGTAATTCATGGCTCCACAGCATATTTTTTTAAATTTATTATTGACTTTAATATCTTAGGTTAACATAAAACATCTTTCATGCTGTCAATCATCTTTTACATTAAGTGCATTAATAAATTCATGCAATAACATTTAAAAATTACACACAGCAATCTGATTAGAAAAGTTTACTTTTTGTTTTGCATTGTTTAACTTTTAATTTACTTTGTTTTTTGATTTTTACTCAAGTTCTTAAAAGCTCTAGATACTATTAGTCAATAAAATGGCTATTTTTCAAAAGTTATCAAATTTTACAAAAATAAAATATTTGTATAAAATATTTCTACATAGTAGAGTAGTAGACTTTGATTGCAGCTAAATCCCTTTCACCTTTAAACTTTATTTGAAGTCATGAGTACCAAATCATTCAATTCTATATCATTTAATAGAGGAATGAAAATATATATCAATTTTATATTTCACTATTAATGGAAAATAATAAATGACAAAAAGTGATATCGGATTTTGACTTTTTACCTCTGGTTTTATCAAGGCATTCTTCCACTTTTCATAATTTCCAAGATTATTGATTTTTTTCTTTTTATATTAAAAAAACCCATCTCTATGCACTTTTCACAATGCTTTATTTAATTTATGGCAGTTTTCTTCAGATCGAAAAAAAAAAACAGTTATATTACAATTGTCTTTGACATAAATCGGAAAAAAGACTACTAAATCAGTTAGAAATATAAATTAAATAAAATATTTTGGAAAAATGCATGAAGAGAAGTGGTGGATGGGTGTAAACATTTATTAAAGGAAATATTTTTAAAATCCCATTACTTTTTCCTTTAGCATGTCTGATGCATTCGATAAACTTGATTATAAATTATATCTTCCCTTAAATATAATATATGAAAATCAAAGATGACTTTAATTGCTACTGTTAATATATTGGATTGATTTATTATTTCTCTCAGATAATTCCAATAATAAATATTGGCAGCTTTAATGCATTCTTAATAGAGCTGTTATCTACTATTATTTATGTTTTCATTTTTTGGGGTATGTCACACATGGCTAGCTTGACTACAAATTATAACTTAAACCATGTAATAATAATTGGTTGTTTATTATAGATTTATCTTCAGCATTATTTTTATTAATTTGTATGTTCTTAATATGCATATATATTTTGCTTTGTTTCGTAAGCAAATGCATATATGAAATGAATTTACTATTATGTTTATAATCCGATTAAGTCAAATAATTTTTTACTTTTGGGAAATATATGTATTCAAGCACGAGTGCATTATCTATTTTATATTAATAGCTTTTGGGAACAGTTGCACCGCACATGCACTCATGCTTGAATAGTATGTTTATAATAATGACAATTATTCAAAGCAATATTGAATTAATTTTCAGATTTCTAAATATTTATTAACTGGTTGAACATTAACGGGAAAATCATTCAAAATGGATTATTTTTCATTAACTTATGAATTTTCATTAGCTAATGGCATAGAAAATATGTATTTCAAGATTATACTGTTCTTGGTAAATTCAGCACAGGAAGTGTTCATTGATTAGTAAGATGTAAGATACATGTCAATACAAAACTAGAGAGAGAAAAAATGTTAAAAAACAAACAAACCAGTATTCACAGTTAATATTTCTAATCTTCAGAAACACTTCACTCAATTTAAATTCGAAATTACAAATTATTTAAAATAGATTTTGATGATGGTCAGATTTGAATGAAATAAACAGGAAGATAACTGATAATACTATTAAGAACTGCAACAAAGATAGCTGGTACAAAAAGCAGTAATTTACCATAAATTTTTGACTGAGACAAGATATGAAGAAAAGAAGGAATAAGAAAAAATATATAAATGATCCATTAATAAGAGTTGAATATTTAGAGTTTTATAAAATAATACTTCAGAGTTCCAAGAGCTTTAAGAAATGTTGCAAGAATTATCAACTGAAAGTAGGATTAAAGATAAATGCTAAAGAGATCTCAAAATAAAATAAAGATGATAGTAATGAATTAGAAGTTAACTATGACTACCTGGTCATAATATTAAAACAGATGGAAACATAATGGATGAAATTAATGTAGAATCAAATTTGGATGGAGTGCTTTTGATAGAAATAACTTAATATTTAAAAAAAAAATTATATGTTTGAAAAGAGAGGTTTTAATTAATATATTTTACCAGTTCTTACTTATAGATCTGGAAACTTAGACTTGTAACAGAAGTGAAATACAGAGATTTCAGACCATTCAAAGAAATGTGGAGAGGTATCTGTTAGGAGTAACAAGGAGGAATCAAAAATGAAATATATGGATGAAAAAACTAACAAATATTATTGGCGTCATTGAAAAAATTAAGAACTGAAGTGGAGCTGGGCTGTACATATTGCTAGATGAGATGATAATAAATAATTGAAATCTTAAACTGGATTCCAAGAGGTTATAACAAGCCTAAAAACATATCATATGCTAGATAAAGGAATAAATTAAGGAAGTCTGGTGTGATGTGAAAAAAAGGCTAGAGATTGATGAAACTAGACTAAACTTTGAGAGACTTTCATTTTATATTTGATGGATAATGATTAAAAATAAGAATGATGAAGATTACTGGAATTTAGAATTCATGCTGAAACCTAATTTAGCATCATGTCTTTTAAGACATTAAAAGAATCTTTTTAGGGGTAAGGGATGAAAAACATGCTATTAAGTAGGGCAATAAAGTTTCTAAGATTGAACCTGACTTTATATTATTCATATAGTGTTATCAGTCTGAAGCAGTACTTCAGTCAGTCAATAATAATTGATTATCATTGTCCATAATTTGCCATTGTTTTTCTTAACTCTTATTAATATAATTTCTTCTAGCATGACACTTTTAGAGCAATCCCATAAACATTAACACTAATTGATTTCATTCATATTAAAAAAAGTGTATTGCATGAGAGATTCAGCCATCATATATAATAATCTAGGTGACTAAGAAATAATATTTAAAAAAATGAAAAGAGCACAAAAAAGCAGTAGAAAAATCTGTTTGTATGAAAAACAGTAGTTCAAATTTAATGAACCAATAGGGTTATCTTAAAGCTGAAAATAGACTTATCTCTGTAATTAATTGTCCATTCAATAAATAAAATATAAGTTTAACATTTAAATACAAGTATAGTATATATAGTCAAGCTAGATGTAATTAGAGTGTATTTCAACTCAGACTTTTCATGCTCCGTTCAGTCACCTATCCCATCTTATACAACCGATACACATATCATGTGAAAAAGATAAATGACCTCCAATATACGTATTTTATATATATGTAGGACATAATGATCTGATTCAACTGATGAGTGCTTTGGAGATCATTTACCTTTTTCACATGTATATGGCCATGTGTATCGCTAATATAAAATGGAATGGCTGACTGAAGAAGCTTGAAAAGTCTGGGTTCAAATCCTCTCTAATTAAAATATAAGTTTAGTAATTATAAAAACTGTTCTAGTGCCTTTGCAGATATATATAAACAAACTAGCATGTACACACAGATAGATACTACTAATAATCATTCATGATAAAGCCTTTTAAAAAATACTGTTATATATTTACGTTATTATTTTTTAATTATTTTAAAATAAAAACAAATATTAATGTACTTATACTTTCAAATTTAGAAGAATGTGTTCTACCCGCAAGCCATAGAGTAAGACATCGCCTTAACAAGATTTACTTAAGCTTCTAGTAGATGGTTTAAAGTTATTTACAAGCGTCAGGTTCAAATAGCTAACACCACTTGTTCTGAAAAGCGGAATATCCCATCTATTCAGAATGGATTAAAGAATAGCCTGTTTTTACTGTTAGTCCACAGGTGTTTTACTTCATTCCTGGAAAATAAGAGACGATATATTTACTTATTGTTTTTAAAATAGAAACAAAATAACATTACGCCGATTGTGAATTAGATTTTTATTACTTTTTTTTTTTTTTAATAAGGCCGTGTTAACAATTATTAGATATTTTATTTTTTAAAATCATTATCGATAAAGAAATGCAAAAACATTTTAAACAATAACACTTCTTTATTATCTAAAATAAAACTGTTTACAAAATGTTAAATTTACAAAAAACAATCCCTGAAAATAATAATACTGATTAAAGTAACAAATCTAATGACTTCAATTTTTCAGTAATTTTTTTTTTTTTTTGAGGTTTAGGTTCAGATTGTTTTGACAGTTAAGGGCGCTCTGAACTATAGAGTTTTTTTTTTATTAATATATAAATCAAAGGTGTCCAACCTCTTGGCATTTTTGGACTACATTGGGAAAGGAAGAATTGTCTTGGGCCACACATTAAATATACAAATATTACCGAAAGCTAATAAGCCAAAAAAGGTCCGGGTATAATTTTCGCGATATCCATCATCACAGATAAGTAAAAGAGTCCTTAAATAATAATCCTAATTATGCAGAGACCCATTCGGAGAGTCTTTTAAAATCGTCGAGCAGTTTGTGATCACTAATATAGAAAATGTATATAACTAAAATAATATTTGAATATGAGTATAATTTATTTATACACAGACCTTTAAGCTCCCATCAACTATACACGCTATCCCATACAACCGATACACATGACCACACACATGTGAACAAGATAAATGATCTCCAATATATGTATTTGGTGCTGAACTAGCACTCATCAGATGGTCCAAATCATGATCTCCCATATATATATATATAACCAGTGCTTAGTTTATATTAAAGAGAGCCAATCTTCAAACTTTAATTGTCAGGCTGAAGAATTGGAAGGTAGAGTAGATTGAAGTCTGTCCATTAAAGTTTGAAGATTTGCTATCTTAATATAAACTAAGCACTGGTTATATGTGTGTGTATGGGAGATGATCTGGATCATAGCACAAAATATATAGATCATTTATTTTTTTCACATGTGTGTGTTGAATGTCTGAGTTCAAATCCCATCTAATTATATCTAAGTAATAATACATTATTGATGTTTTTAATGTTAGCCTGAAGGTTTGTGATAATGGTTTGAGATCACAATGATATTAACAGAGGGAAACAAAAATAGTTGGATATATATATAAGTAAGAGAGGGAAACAAAACTAGTTGTATTTGACATTGTATTTGAATATCTATTATGTTTATTTTAATAACATTGCAGCTCGTAATCATGGAAAAATTTATGATTTTGCATTGGGCCAAATTCATAGCCATCCTGGGCCACATGTGGCCCTCAGGCTATAGGTTAAATATTCCTGATATAAATCTTTTCTCAAAATCTAAAAACAATAAATCATTACTCTATCATTATGTAATGTAATCTAAAAATTTCCATCTGTGAATACTAGTTGTTGATCAAAGTTTGCAATAGTTTGTTAAGGTTTCAGATGTAATTGTTAATAACATTTACTATATCCAAAGTTATTTATTTGACAATATCAATTGCTCTGGAAGTCAAGTAACTAATTCAAGATTCAAATAAAAAGATTAAACACTACAATTCCACTTAAGCTGAATAAACAGATACTTTTTTTTTGTGAACAGGTAAACAATTCAGAATTCTTTAGATACTGGATGTCATCTATACTAATCAGATAAACAGCTCACAATTTATTTATTTTTATTTCTCAAATTTGAAGCATTTACTTCTTTGATAATGACAACATTTAAATTTTAACCTTTGTTAATCAACAATAGCAAGCAATCTTATTATGATAGAAACTTAACAATCTCTTTTTATAATTTTAGCCCTTAAGTTGATGACCACCTCAGAATCAAATCGCCATTAACTTAGTTATTGTTTGATTAGAGAGATAATTATTTGTGAATATTAGCATGATAACAAACAATTATCTAATAAAACACTATTTAGCTTTAAAGCAGTCACCCCAGAAGCACTGCCAATATTTATTTGTGATCACAATAATTTCATAAAATACAATGATTGTTAACTCTGTTTATAGTAGAATTAGCATTTTGTTCCACTTTATAATTATGTTCTTTAATATTTAATCAAATATTTTTCTCTTGGTTTGCTTATTTTCTGAGTTGTTTTTTAAAGTTACTTAATCAAGATTGATTTATTTAGAATAAGAATGTTTTAAATGTAGTTAAGTTATTCATAATTATTATGCATACAATGTTCAGATATTTATATTATAAAGATAGAAATGTTGTTTTAATGTTAGCTTTACTCATGCTAAGCATCCTTTCAATGTTTTGTATATCATAATCATAGCTCTTTTATATTTCTATTGTTGGTGGTATTTATATATACTTGATTATATTCAAATACATTTAAATTCATTTAAATTTATTGTGCTATTATTCAAATTTTTATTCAAATCTCAGAGAACCTATTGCTTTGAAAGAGGGGTGCTAGAGTCTTTTTTATTTATCATGAATTGATCTTCGACTATAGTCCAAGCCCTCTTGATTTTTCTGTTTCTATCCTGCCACTCAGTATAGGCAATTCTCACTTTAGATAAATTGAATTTATAGCCTGGGTGTTGTTTGTGTTTGTTACTTCTCTTAGCCTGATTATATACCAATATTGTTGAGAGATTAGTCCTTGATTCACTGTAATAAGCATATTTGCAGTTGGCTTGGTTGCACATAATCTTGTAAACTATTTGATGAACAAAAGATCCTTTGTTGGATTCTTATTGTACTTTTTAAACTTTTTAATTCTGCTATTGAATGTATAAATTAGATAGTCATCAATAATTTGGCTATGGTTTGTTTTTGTAACAGCAATTGCCACAGATGTTTTTAAATGTGTTAACAGGACTACAGCATCATCTCTAAATGACTTCACTTCCAATCTGGAAAAAAAGAATCTTGAAAAAGTACTTTTTTTATTTCACATTTTTTCAAAAGTTGTAAGAGTGTTTCCATTGATAGCTAAATATTCAGAATAGAAATATCGATTTGATGCATATCTAAGACAATAAAATTACATTTTAAAATTATTAAAAGTAATAAATTTGAGTGTGACATTAATATTTCTTATTATAATATTCGAAGTTATATCTAGAAGTTTAGTTATGAACACTTTTTCTCAAACACAAATGCAGTATTTAATAATAGACTATCCTTATGTTAGGAAATTGTTCTTAAGAGTGTTAGAATTTTAAAATGTATTAACGAGATTTTTAAGTTATTTCTAAAAATTATTTTAAATTAATTTTTGATAGATAAGAAAAATATGTTAATTTATGGTTCAAAATCTCTCCTAAGTAAAAGGAGCAGAATTACTTTCAGTGAGTGCATGTGTTTTTTTTGAAAAAAAAATTACATTCAATTTATAAATTGATCTATTATTTAAAAAAAAAAAAAATTATAGTCTTTATGAAATTATTATTAAAGCATCATTCATTAAAAAGAATTTACAATCAGTTCATACTTCTATTAAAAGAATTTTTTATTTCAGAAATTAATTTATTTTGAGAAGATCAGACAAGATAATCACATTTGCAAGGATTAATTTCTTGCATTCTGTTTTTGGAAGATCATTGTTGAATAAAGTAGATGAGAGAATGAGCCTGTGGGAAGTCTTTATATAAAATATTTTATTTGATACAATTATCACTTAGAGTCCCTTGAATTTTTTTTTTTATTGAAGAACACTTTATCAATTAAACTAATGTTTTAAAGTCTATAACACTATTTTTCTAAATAATATAAGTTGTTGTTATACCAATAAAAGTATTCCCAGATATTGGTTTATGTTGAAAGCTAAAAATTAAACTTGTTTATATTAACTTTATGCAATTAAATTCAAACTGTTCTAGAAGTACACGATTCCTAATTATTAAAATAATTCTTTCAGAGGTCTATAAAAAACAATCACTATTGACATAATTATTAAAAATATGAAATTATTGAATCTTTAAAATAAATGAATAAAATAAATAATGAGAATATATATGTATATATGTAACAGAGTTAATTGCTCAAACCACACCCAAGCATGCAAATGAATAAATAATTAGTCACCCTAATCAATTCACGGAGAAAAACAATCATCATTTCATAAATATACAGTATTTTATTCCAAAACAAGGATTTCATTAAAAATGACTCTAAAAAGTAATAACATTCCTATATACTGCTTTTTTACTTTTTGTAATTCCTGGTAAGTCAGGAAAAAACCCCATTTAACTTTAGATCCATTTTGTTATCATCAGTTAGTACTAAAATTTTAGTGTAATGTATTTATTTATAATACAAGGAACTTGAATTCAGACTTTCAAATTCCCTATAGTCATCCAACCCATCCTATACAACCAATACACATGACCACATGTATATGGTCATGTGTATCGATTGTGTAGGATAGATTGGATGGCTGTGGAGAGTTTGAAAGTCTGAGTTCAAGTTCCTTATAATTACAATAAGTTTACTATAGAAAATATTTATGTGTTTAAATAATATACTACAATTATCAGGACCTAGTCAATCAATTTTGGAATCTGAGGCAAACTTTAAAAAGTGCATACTTTAAAATTATTGAAAGGCTTATTTAAAATAGTCTTCTAAACAAAACTATGAATCAAGTAGAAATAAATATATATTAAATAAAAATGGGTATATACTTATTATAAATACATAAATCAATAGAAATAATGCATAATGCTAGCTGAACTCTAAAAAATATTTTAAAATCTCCATATATGAGCTGCAAAAATTCAACCTCCGTCAAGCGTTGTTAGCCAAGAGGTCATTGCACCCGCCTTGCAAGCAAGTAGTTGGTTGCAGACGGTTTTGGGTTCACATCCCGGCTGATGCTATGACATATGAAAAAAAAATTCAACCTTTTCTTTATTTAAAAGGGAAGTGATCCTAAAATAATATAGTTACAGGGCATTTCAAATATATAATGCAATATTTCATTTGAATATCTATTTAAATTTGGCATCTGAGATAGTTGAAATGCAATCTCACCAGGGGATCAGCCCAAACAATTATAAACCAATTAAACACCTCTGTTTTATTGCATATTTTTATTTCAAAATAATCTATTTTAACAAACTTGTTGCATGTTAAAAGCTCTTACACCTCAAGCAACTAAAACTAAAGTCAGTATGATGTCATTTACTTTTTACTAAAAAGCTTTCAAAGTTCAATTCTTTCTTTAATATATCCTTTTCACATGTCTTGGATCATTTGATCTTATGTTCCAGTTATAAGTAGCTCTTAAACCATGCTTTAAAAAGTGCAGTGAATGTTTTTAATGTATCCATAGTGTGAGAATGCACTGAAACAAAACTTTGCAAATGCAATAAATTAATTTATTACTACTTTAAAGTTCATTTCTCTCTTTAATATATAGAATTATGATTATATTGATAATATATTTTATATTATGTTTATATTAATTAGTATTCAAAAAGTATTTGAAGTCTTGAACTTTTTCACTATTTACAAAATGTTATAAAGAAAATATTAAAATCTTTTTAAAGTCTCATAATATAAATTATAATGAAGCATTACAAAATTATGATGATTTTTTTTAATGATATATCAATAAATAAACAATTAAACATCAAAATATATAATAATATATATTATTCAAAGCTAAGAACAGGTAGTAATCATCACTAATTACTATATCCATGATCAAGAAATTATTAAAAATCTAAGTTGAAAGATTTGAGCTTGCTTTTACAAGTAATTCCACATTTAGTAATTACACTCATAATAATGATAATAATTTCTTTTTAATTATAAGAGTGATTTTAAAATCAAACATTCAGTTGAAAGTAAAAATATACTAGTTACCCTTTAATACTTTAAATGCATTGTGGGTCCTTTTTTTTTTTGTCTCTTGCAACCAATCAAATGTAATTAAGATACAGAATCTAGTATGTAATTATGTGGACTAGTTTTGATTTTTGTGGAACTTTAATTATCAGGCAAAGTATTTTAATGATTGCATACAAGCAGAAATATTTTCTGATAACTATATTTTAATAGTAAACACGACAAAATTTTGTACTTCAAATTTTTTTCACCAGAGTGTTTCTTGTCGAATTATTTAAAAATTTGTCGTGAAATATCAAATACATGGTGGCATAAAATTATATTATAAAAAAATAATTAATAACAAATATTATAAAAAATATCTGATAAAAAATGATTTATTAAAATAATAACAAAATAAACAGCCCGGATATTACACAGTCAACATTTTACGCATATTCTGTAATAAGTTCATTCATAATTACTGTCCATTGTAGTTTAATAAATTTATTCATAATTAATAAGTTCATTCATAATTACTGTCCATTGTAGTTTTTGCTTACAATAGCGATTGCTTTCCACATTTTATCTTTTGTATAAGCAAAAACTACAATGGACAGTAATTCGACAAGAAACACTCTGGTGAGAAAGATTTGAAACAAAAATTTGAATTTTATCATGACCTGGTCAGTTCATATTTACCATTTTAGTATACAAGCATATATATTAAATTATATATATACAATCCTTAAAATTAGTCAACACTTAGATAATTCCAATATCAATCAACAATCTCAACCTGTTGTCAAGGTAACCTCCTCTTAACAGTATATTATATTGAAACCCTCATATATGAGTTTACAGCATTGCTTTTATGCTAATGTTTTTCTTTACTATGTATAACAAAATATTAAAAAAATATGGATATAGAATACATTTTAAAAAGTGATTTTAAAATGTTAAAAAGTAATTGTAAAGATAAAATGTGTTACTATTTTATTATTTTAAAATAAATAATATTTAAAAAATAAATAAAAACATTGTTATGGGAATCAACAAAAACTTTCTAAATGTCTGCTTTCCAAGAAATGGTGGGAATAATTGTAACACTTGGTCATCATATCTTTTACTGTATAGAAATCAAAAATTTTGTAAGGATTTTAAAGTTAATATCATGCATTTTATGGAATAGAAAACTCTCCAGAATGCTTTTCCTGATCTTTCCAGGATTATAGCTGAGTATGGATCTGTAGACAAAATGCTTTAAAATTTAATCTTGATTATGCCAATCTATTCATCACTATTGAATGATGAATAAATATTTGGCATTTACTTGTTTAAAAAAAAGGAAATCTAGTCATCTAAAGTGATTATCTCATAGAAATGTACTTCTTTAAATTAATCTGTGAATCTTTCTATTTTAAATGATTGAAGAAAATTGCAATGGAAATGCTCTAGGAAAACTGCTGCGGAATGTACCAAAAGAAGCTAAGATATTAAATTGTCAGTAGACATTAAAATTTAATTATTAATGACCATGTTCCCATATTTACAGATATAAAATATATATGTGAGCTTACAAAGATATTAAAGTAAATTAACTGAACATTCTATAGCCATCCTCAAAGAGTTTTTGTAAGTTACAAAGAATTTTTCCAACTTGCGGGTGATTGCCAGATAATTTTCTTAATTGTAAATACATTTTATTATTATTATCATCATCATTATCATCATCATATAATTCTATTTTTTAATTAAAGTTATTGTTGTTATTAATAATTTTACCAAGCTGATTATTTATTTTGTTAATACGTTTATTAGGTGAAGGGGGGTAAAGATCAGGAAATATAATTGAATCTACAAAGTTGATTTAATAAACTAGAGAAACCAAACTGAGATTAACAAATTTATTAACATTTATCAGGGAACAAAAAATAAAATAAGCTCATATATATATATTATAATTATGGGTGGTAACAATGCATTTCTATCATATCAATAATTTAATAAGTTTATGTTACCATACCCTTAATCCCCTTGATAGAAATTCATGCCAATGACACCAATTATTTACAAAGTTCAAAAAATAAAAATAAAAATGATTGATTTAGCATAAACATAAATCTAAATAGCTAAGTTAAATTTTTCCATTGCTATGTTTACCTTTGCATCGTAGTCCCAATCCAGTGGTCTGTGCATGGTTACCTTGGAAACTTCCCTCTCAATGTCTATGTACAATTTCTAATGGGATAGTAAGGATCATTCATCCAAGGAGATTAATCATTAACACAGAAGAACAATTATAATGATTGTTAATTAATATGTAACAAGCAACATAAACTCTGTCCTAATAAAGTGGGTGTATTTAATGTGGTATCATAATAAGATCTTAACTGAGTATCACATGGTTAATGATCAAAAGTCATATCATTATAAGTGGAAAAAGGCTAATCTAAACTTTATTTACAAAAGAAAATTTCAACTAAAATTAACCAACCCCTCTCTACTTTCAACTTCTATTTTAAAGTCAAGTTTCCCAAAAAACTAAATCACAAAAATTTTAGTTGTCCAAGTAGGAAAAAAAAATGAAATGTAAAAAAAAAAAAATTTACAAAAGTAGTCATGGAATTAGAACACATACTTAAAAAATTCAGAATTCCTTTAAATCTATTTAATTAAAGTTGATGCGGTGGCAAAAGTCCTTCATATATGTATAGTTCATGCATTACAAATGGGGCTTCATAATGTACCAGTCAAAATCGTGTGTTCATTCAACAAGACCTAGAATCCAAGCAAACTATAACACTCTAGCAATATGCGAGATACACAGGTCTGGAACAGTACTAAATGCTAACCTATTTGCCTGTGCTCCAGGGTCTCTGACCATATGGACAACACTTTTGAGGATACTAGCAAGCTTTTATTTCCTCCAGTCCCAGCAATGAAATCAGGGTGAGCAAAGAGACTTGGAAATTGATAATATTTAAACAATTAGCCAATGATTATCACAAAATATATTACCTAAAGTGCGGGGTAGGCTACTCTTTAATAGATTAATAATCAGATACTTAATATCATTCAAAAGCAACTTTAAATAAAATGAATTAATTAATAATACCAATAAAATCTTTAATTGAATTTGAAATAATTTAACTTAACCTAAATAGTTATACAAGAGAGA
Source organism: Epiperipatus broadwayi (assembly GCA_028023455.1). Taxonomy (NCBI): domain Eukaryota; kingdom Metazoa; phylum Onychophora; class Udeonychophora; order Euonychophora; family Peripatidae; genus Epiperipatus; species Epiperipatus broadwayi. The sequence continues at coordinate 2,802,501 of JAQFVV010000164.1, forward strand.
TTAGGGCAATGAATAACAAATACGAGAATATAGAAAATAATATAATATAAATTTATTAAACAATTAAATATGGTAATAACAAAAATAGCTGTATAGAATGTCTGGACAATGGGAGTTATAACTTTAATTTGCAATCATGCACTTTAGAGATGTGTCGACAAATCATATTATTTATATAAATACATGAAGTGTTACTACATACAGTTATTGGTGCAATTATTACATATCTCGAACAATGGAGCATTTGTGCATTTACTCAGATATTGTGGTGCGGTTAATATGCCAAGAATCAATAAATCAATTAGGTAACCAAATACCTTGGAACTTAATCCTCATCTAAGATATTATATATTCACATTAATAAGCTGTATTGGTAATTATATATATATATTGTAACGTTTTTCGTTTTGCTAGGCCTTTTACACGCTAATATAAACTGCGCGTGAGTTGATCAACCTATGTCAAAAAAGAAGAAAGTTATATTTCTATTCTAAAAACATAGCTATATTTCCTGATCAACTCGGCCTAGAATTATTGCTAAGTACAATCGTGAGCTGACTCAGTTTTTAATTTCTACATGAGGGCGCCAGAGTCGTTAGACCCACTGAGTCGGCGTCAAACATATTGTAACTCGTAAACTAAACAGAAAAAAAGTGCTTTTAAACTAATCGGTATTGCATCTTACTGTAATGAGAATTAATTTTTTAAGATTATTATTCCTGGGCTTATTCAAACATATTGGCAAAGGTAAATTACATTTTTAAATCTTATTAAACTACTAATAGATTTAATAATAAAAAATAATAACTACTATTAATAACGCACAATGAAAAGGTTGATAAAAGTATAATCTCTTTTATTCTAACAAACTAAAATATTTATAAGTTAAATTACGAATTAACTAAACTGGAAAGTACACACATGCTAATCCAGATAATGGATCGATTAACAAAAACAGTTAGATTAAATAATGAACGCAATTTAATAATGTTCCAAGATCTTGTATAAAATTCTTTATAAGAAAGTCCCTTGAATGTGAAAGTAAAGTCTATATCAGGATGGTAGTCTAAGCTTAGATAAATAATTGTTTTCAAACTTTTAAGTCACTATCAGGAAAATTTATTCTTAACTTACCGGTAAGTTCATGTAGGTTTATGGGATCCCAGATCATGAGAATTTCCATTGGTCTCTCCTGCCGGCGTCTTCCATTATTGTTCCATTCTATAGCTGGAGAAAAGGCACGGTTGTAGTGACCCTTTTATTGCAAAAAGCGGTCTTCACAAGTCCCGTTTCCATGCTTGCATGACAGCTTGGTACAGCAAGGGGCATAACTGTGTAGAAGTATATTTCTTGCCACAGGTTATGCTCGTGGAAACCTCCAACTTTCAGAGACGTAACTAGAAGTTAAAGAGAAGGCCCAGATTGAAGTTGTCATCTCCTTTTTATATCGCGCTCCATTTTTGGAACTTCTGCGCACTCTTTTGTCTTTTTATCAGCGTATAAGATAATAATCTTATACACTCTCTCTTAAATTTAAGTTACAAAGTTCTCTTTTTTTTTTAGCATTATTCTTCCATCTTTAATTAGCTAAAATATTTTTCTTTTAGCTTATACTTTTGGAATTCTTTTAATTTATCTGGATTAGTAATCTGTATGTCATTTATTCTTTCCAATTAGATAAAAAAAAATAAGAATGACAATTTTAACCTTCATTGCACATTTTAACAAAAACTATACTAATCAAAAAAAAATCTAAATTTACTTTTTTAGCTTTTACCAAATGCCAATATATTTGTAACGTATATAAATAAACGTTACAATATAAGAATTTGAGTTGTGTGATTTGAAAATGTGCGATACTTTGGAGATTACTCAGATGCATGGGAGCAAACTATCCAGCTTAAAAGAAGCTGTAATGCATAATCTGACTTAAAATTAAACGAATGGATGGCGAATGACATGCAATTACGACTAATAAAGAGCATTGCAGGTGAATAGAAAACTTAATAATAATAATAATAATAATAATAGTAAGGCAGTATTACATTACCACTTACAATCATATCTAGAGAGGTGGTCGTTTAAGACGCTCTTGAATGGCTTTGTCACATTGGTGCGAGAGGAGTATGCCTGCACAATGGCCAAAGTCATATCTCAGAAGAGTAATGGAACAAATGGGTGTTGGGATGGTTCATCCGTATGTTTCCCATACACTGATTCACTGGGAGTGCCTGGAGAAGATCCCAAGTAGGAAAATACATCTACTTTTAGAGGGATGATGAATAGTGAAATTGGTCATTCCAAAGATCCCAAAATAATGACAAAGCAAGAAAATTTATATAACGATGGCAATGATACACTTATAACACCCCAAAACATATAAATAGTTTGTGTCACTAACAGCCATGATAAATTAATAAACACCTGACTCTTATAAGATGCTCTCCTGCACAATGGAATGCTTAAACACAAATCATCCTGGGCAGTTAATTAACGATCAATAAACACACATAAAGGGGTCAGAGTTAAAACTAAAAGGGATAAATTGCTCTCTCCGACCCCTCATAAATATCTCCACATTTCGACCAGCAGTCATTGCACAGATAACTGTGATTACTTATAAAATAACAGCCTTTCAAGTTACAATTATTAAAATAAAATTAGAAATTACATATGAAATTCACTGCTGGTGAGATGTACATAGTTAAAATGATAACTTTTAATAATGAGATGAGGATTAAATTTTTATAGTTAGGTGTAATACTTTAATGTAAATATCAAAACCTGGTCATTTATAGAATAACATTATTGAAAATAATTTGTATAAACTGAGCGAGTTTATAACAACAAACTTTAAAGGAAATTTAAGTCTCCTTAGTTTTTAAGAGGAGAAAACTATTGTGGGGGGGGGGGTAAGTTCACTCGCTAGATTGTATACTTTCTTGGCATATCAAAATAAATTAGAATAATAAAATAAAACTGTCAATTAATTCTCAATTGCCGCACCAAAACAGAAAATTGATATAGCATTATAATAAATTGCACAGACATTATTAGCATTTACAGTTATATGACAGCTTTAAAATTAAGAAGGAAGGAAAGGTGTACAATATAATCAAAACAAAATATTATAATAAATCGCAGACATTATTAGTATTTATATGATAATTTTAACATTAAGTAAAGAAGGAATTATGTACACTGTAGTTTAAAATTAGGAGAGTTCATAGCTGGTGGCAAGATAGATATTACCTTGGACTTGATGATTCACCGATGTAGATAATCAGTGGATCATGATCATGGGCTAGCTTGGGTTTGAAACAGGCATTTGTAGAGATTGCAGAGTCTTTTAAGCACACATTTTCCGGGCAGTTCGCATATTAGGTTTAGATGTTTCTAACTGGACACAGTGAGCTAGATGAGCCTCCCAGAGGCAAGAGGTGGACAATTTCTTTTCACCCCTGCATGATTTTGCTGCACAACGCAAACTTGCATGAAGTATCTTTGACTGGACATGAAACAAAAATTAGACCAAAAAATATAAAATATTAGCCATTTATACAAGTACACATTAAAGAATCAGCCACTGCAGGAATGAAAAGATCAGAGCAATAAAATGACCAGATAAAATAATTAAGAACTTGACATCTATGAATTTGTGTGTATTTTAAGAATGATACAAAGGTCCGCGAATTTTTAAAATAAAACTAATTGTATTGCTTAACTATTAAATATCACTCAAACTCACAAACCGCTAGTAATAAAATTTCCCAGCTAGAGTGGTTTGTCTTCCAAATGACATTTGTATTTCTGCATAAATTAGAAGCAATAAAACTTCAAGAATACCGTGGTTTGTCTCTCAATGGCAATTGTATTTCTACATTAATTAGAGGCAATAAACTTTTAAAAATACCATGGTTTAATCTCTTAATTGACCATTCTATTTTTATAAAATTACTACATGCAGATTTACAAAATATATATAATATAAATTGTTTTATATATAATATAAATTGGTTAGAAAGTTATTGAAATAAAATTATAAAATTCTATAACTTTCAAATATTACTTTTCATACGCACATACCCATGTGTGAGATAAATGGGCAAACAAACTAAATGTTTGTGTATCCATACATCTCACTATATATATATATATATTATTGCCTATTAAATATATATAATTTGGGTTCAAACCCATTTTAGTGACTATATAATTGGCACTAGGTGAAGCGCAAATCTGCAGGGCAGATTCCCAGCTTCAATAACAAAGAGCAGGACACTCATTGCTAATTGTCCTTTGCACACTTGGAACAATTCTGCATTGGCCTTCAGTTGGTCTTTCCATGGTTCCATAGGTAAGCACTTCATATGGAATAAAAGATGTTTCTTTGACAATTCAAGAGTAGGTAAAGGAAATTCTCACACTTCCATGGTAGGGAAATCAATGATCCACCTATGACATCAGCAGTTTAACCAAAAAACATTGCATAGTGATTAATTATATATAATGCTTTTAAAACAGCTATAGTTTGCATTTTTATAAATTTTAAATGCATTAAAAGATTATTATATAGTTTTATTTCAAATACTGGTGATCTTTCTTATTTTTTAGTTAGTGTTCAAATAGAATTGTTATAATTATTCTGTTTAATATCAGTTCAAAACAATTCCACAATTTTATTCAATCACACAAAATTATCTATTTTCTTTCAATTCAAATATTTCTTTGACTTCTGGTTTTATATTAAAATTATATGTCTGAAAACATACATTTTCTTGAACAGCACATTTATTTTCTATAGTATTTGAAATGTTTTTCTGAAGATGTTGGCTTTCTGTAGCATAGATGATATATAAATATTGATTTTGTTTTTATATCTAGCATGGTTTCCGTTGCCTACTATATTAAAATTATCATTTCCTTTTTTGTTGCCATAGGTTTCTCACTGGTATGCATATTATATGAACAATAATCGATGTAAAAGTCACATAACAAAAATACTTCATTCTCATACGCATTTACATATTGACTGCTTTGACCTTAGTTTATTAATGTAGTTAATAAATGCCAGTCCATGTCATTGTACTGTTCAAACTAGTGACATACAAGACAATAAAGACAATTCATTATTGGTTGATATATATATATATATATATATATATATATATATATATATATATATATATATATATAATAGCATCATTTTCTTCAAGTGTTTGATTTTGTATGTTTCCATTAATTAAGACTTTCCTCATTATTTATATACACCTGGGTCTCATTTTACGTGATAGATAGGTTCCTCAGAAAACACGTGCAAATGAAATCACGCAAAAATAGATGTAACTTATCTTAAAAAGGGGGGGATAAGGACTGTGATTTTTCAAAAATCATGTAAAAGCAAAGTATCAACGTAAAATTACTTTAAAATTCGCGCAAAAAAAAAATAAGGAAATAAAATATGACTAATAAAAATTTCAAATTTGAAAAAAATTGATACAAGACAAACTCTTTTTAACTATAATATTTAATTTTATTCAAAATAATATATTTTTATGCATAATTTACAGTACAGTAATTTACATTTTTTATACACGTTTTAATTATTATCACTATTTGCCGATAAACAGGTTTGTTTGCAAACTGGTAAAAATCAGATTCTTCACAAGAGGAAATACAACTATCGCCAATTTCACTCTCATGTTGTGTTAATGGTTTTCTGGTGACAACGTAATTAGTAATTAATTTTTGTAATTTTTAAATTGTTAATTACAATTAAAAATCAGATTTTAATTTTTAATTGTCAAATTTAATTGTGCCCACTGCTATTACTCAACTTTTAAAAATAAACTTGCGGACACTAAATGATTAATAATTGATTATGTTCTTTTTTAAAAAGCAAAAACAGAATGTGATTTAAAATGCAAAATTAACACGCACAATGTTTGAACAAATTTACATTATAATCTTGTAAAATTTAATGTGTGTATACATAAAATGTGGAAATCATGATTATAATTTCCTTATTGCATAAAATCTTACTATTATAAAGCACGGAAAATATTGAAATTACTAAGATGAAAGTCGAATTCCAATAATGTGCTATTACTTTCAATATGACGTAAGTGCACAAAATTTATTATTTAAAGTAATAGCGCATTATTGGAGTTCGACTTCCGAAAAAAACGTGAATCGCGTAACTTCAAAATCGCGTTAAATAAATCTGCGTAAAAAGAGACCCGGGTGTATATGTGAAACAACAAAAAAAATAATTTCTCACAATTCATTATTGAAGCAAAAAATATATATATATCACATAACCATGCATAGATATGTTTGGAGCAGGTAAAATAATGCGTATAATATATGTTTATCAAATAAAACTCATTATTTAAGTGTAAGTTTGGAATGGGCACAATAGGTGATATGAGTAACCATGGATTGGTTTGGTGAAGTTTGTAAGCTGCCCTCACAATATATATATATATATATATATATAACCATCTACACATAATTTATTCTAAGAATTGTGCATGTACAAGTTATTTCCCTAAGCTTCGAGTAGGTATATTTATGAGCAAGAGCTAAATCCCATCTCAAGCATCTTATCCATTAATAAGAATTATACCTCTCGAAAACATAAACAAGTGTTCAGTGAACACTCTTTGGGTATCTGATCCAGACTAGCTCAATCTCAAGATCTGGGGAACAATGTCTAATGAGAGAACAAAGCTAAGGTGATCTTATGAAGAGACATCACATATATATCTCGTTATAAGGTCTATCTGCCTATAAATCCTATTACAATAGCCCAGAAGTTATCAGAATCCCAGAATGCAAACAATACACAAGTTATAATCAAATTCAAAGATTTATTAACACACGTATATGTATCTCAATATTTTAAGCACACAACACATTCCGATACACATATATATATATAGATAAGATTTATATACATATTAACATAAAAGTGCAATTACACATCAGAGTTGTTTATTAAATGATTTAAGAAATCATTTATTATTTTCTTTAAAAGTGGAATTACACATGTTTCATAATCTATTTGTAAATGTTCATTGAGTGCATATTGAGAAAAGGTCAAGATTACCTCTGTTAAGGGCGAATGTTCACTTGGTCAAGGCTAACAATCTGTAAGCTTATAGTCTTAAAGGAATGCTGATTTTAGTGAGAGTCATTGATCTGAATGATGATGACAGGCTCCGAAATAATCTATACAAAATAATCCATCCTAGAGGTTAAGTAGATGATTTTTAACTTGCTTGTGAGAGGTTCTAGCTGTTTGCAGTTTGTGGCCATTACACTTGATTAAATGAACAGTAAATCTCCATAAATAAAGATCAGTTGGGTCCTACAATAGCTGTTCACTGAAGCCAGCAAAAAGAACTCACACGACTATAATTACCCCTGCATTTCGATGGAGTCCATTATGAATAAAATTTTTATTAACTAACTGATAATAATGTTAATACATTTATTTTTCTTCCCGCTTCTTTATTACCTGTATCTCTTTTTTTTTTAGTTTTAATCACCCACTAAATCACTGGAAAAAAAAAGTTCCTTTCTTTAACGCTCTTTAATCTCACTTTTTTTTTATCTATTCGTACACTGATGACCAGATCTCAAGAATGACTTTAGCTTTCATTTGACCAGTTCTAAGAATTCCGGTGGACAGAGTCATTAACTGAAACCACCCTCAGCTCAACTTTCAATTCTTTTATTACTCTCCAACCTTATATGCTTAATGGGTTTTCATCAAGAAACATGTGCTACTACTGACATTATTTAAATCTATAACTTACAACATTAATAAACAACAATATATATATATAAAACACAAATAAAAAAATAACACAACTCCACACATAATCGCTTCTCTATATCCTCACATAAAAATCTGTTAGTAATTCAACACACACATCACAATAACACATATAACAAATATATATGTATACATTCATGCCATTAACTGATTAACACATTCCATTCATACTCTTTTGTAACAGGGTTCAAATGACTATATTTATATAAATTGTCCCACATCAACCTATTTAATTCATAACACCACTCACAATTATAATTATTACACTTTACTTACTTTAGCACCCGTATTCGAACCTAGCTACTGTTACATACCCCTTGGTGCAACAGCCTTCAAATACCCTCTGTGTATTTGAATGGCTTCTTAAACACCTTTTTTAACCTTTATCCCTCTCTGAGTTTACAAAGGGCTTGAGTGACCAAGCATTGTATGACTGTCTTACTTCCTGGCCATTATCCACCCAAAATGCATTTTTCCCTTGACTCTTTGTTATCATAAATGGGCCCTCATATATATTGCAAAACTTTTTGCAAATAAACTTTCCAGGTTCACTTACAGGAGGGGTCTTCACCATTATTTGGTCTCCCCCCTTAAAGGAATGAGAGGAACTCTTGAAACCTTTTTTTCATTGTAAGCTTCTGTGAACCATCGAGCGGTATGCTTGTTGTCTATCATTTTCTATATCAATGGGAGGTTCTTCTGTCCCTGAAAACTGTTTCGAACAATCTGGGTGCATGCTTCCCAAAATGCAAATGTATTGGCATGAACCCAGTAGATTCATTCACTGCCCAGTTCATATAGTTTAAAATGTCCAGTAGTTGTTTGACCTACTTTCTATGGTCAATTTGGACATAAGTACAGAACAGCCTACCCAATTCCCGCATCATTCTTATGCAGGGATTGGACTGAGGGTTCTGGATTGAGGTTAACACATGTCCTATTTTCAATCGTTCAGTCCATCTTGCCCACTCCTTCGATACGAATAGAGCCCCATGATCTGATATGATGGTTCATGGTTTCCACACTGATGGAATATGTTTTCTTTCCAGGATGTGTATGGTGTTCCTCACATTGGCTTGCATGATGGGATACGCAGACACTAGTTTAGAGAACAAATCATAAACAACCAAGAGGTATTTCCTTTTATTGAAGGCCGGAAGTGGGCCATAAAAATCAACTGCAACCATTTCCTTAGGCTCTCTGGGGATCATGGACAACATCGGAGCTGTATATTTCCTATTTGCAGACTTAACCCTCTGGCAAACTTCGCACTGCCCGATAATGGCCACAACTTTGCCATGCATGCCTGGCCAGTAAAACCACCTCCTAATCCATCCTTCAGTCTTCTTTATCCCATAGTGGCCAGACCTGTGGTGCATGTATCCACCACTGCGGTCCTCATTTGCTGCAGGATGACTGATATCCACTCTACTGGATTTTCCGTAACTCTATATTGTAGCACACTTTGCTCCAGTTTAAATTTCTGAATATTCTGCTTGACCCAACTCCCAATCAATTTACTTCTTTGCCTTCCAATTGGTCAATGACTGGACAGAGTTGTTGGTTCCCTCTCTGAGGGTACTCCAGGTGCCTCAAATCACTTTCAAGTCCTTCATTTGTTCTCAACCCTATGCTTGCTATATACAAATTCTTAGTAACTAGATGATGTGATTGCGTGTCCACTGGATTGTGACTGAGAGCATCAGCTACCACGTTGTCAGATCCTTTGCAATACCTCACTGTATAGTTGTATTTGTGGGGGTACAGGTTCCAATGTACTAATCTACTGTTTGTGAGGTAACTGTGGTTGATAAATTCCAGACTTTTGTGGTCAGTAACCATGATAACCTCCGAACCAGTAACAGTGTGCAAAACTTCTGAAAGGCCCAAACAATGGCCAATGCCTATTTCTCAGTGGTTGTATAATGTACCTCAGGGTCTTTGAGTTGCCTGCTCAGAAAATATAGTACACCATTCTCCCATCTTTTTGCTCTTGAGCCAAGGTCACTCCAAGACCATATCCACTGCTGTCCATCAGAACTATGAATGGCTTTGAAAAGTAATGAAAGGCTAGCATAACATGTTCCAAGACACCAGTCTTCACTCTTTGGAAGGCTTGGTTCTGTTCTTCCACCCACTTCCACTCACTATCCTTTTTTAATAACTTCATGAATGGCTCCACCCATTCCGAAAACCTGACCTGAAAGCAATTGTAGAATGTACACAGGCCCAGAAATGATCGGACCTGTTTCTTGGATCTAGGCATTAAAATGTCATGAATGGCCAAGATCTTGCCCGGGTGTGGTTTGAGTCCCTGAGCTCCCACAACATGCCCAAGAAAGACCACATCTTTCTGACACAGTGTGCTCTTCTTGATATTTATTTTTATGCCCTTTTTTCCACATTCCTCTAGAAATAGTCCTACTTCTCATATGTGTTCCTTAATATCAATCGAGGCTATCAGCATGTCATCCATGTAAATTGTGACCATGTCCTTTATATCTGAGGATTGTACCTGATACAAGCACCTGAGTAACCCTGCCGCACTGTTTATTAGGCTAAAAGGCATCCTGTTAAATTAATAAGAATGGCCCTCATATCTGAATGATGTGTATTGGCAGTCTTCCAGATGTGACTTAATTTGCCATTAACTGGCAGTTAAATTGAAGGTCAAAAATACCTTCTTTCCTTGGAACTTCCTCAGTATTTCTTGCATGGGAGATGGTACATTGCAGTCTGGTACAGTCACTTTATTTAACTGTCGAGCATCGAGACACAATCTAACATCCATACTTCTTAACTTCCACTATTGGGTTGCAATATGCCACAATCTAACAGATCCATCCTTCTTTTTAACTACCACCATAAGGTTGCAATATGCCGATGAGCATTTTGATATAATTCCCCACTCTAGCATCTGATCTATTTGCTCTTTCACTTCCTTTCGGTATTGGTGTGGAAATGGAGTATGATCTAGCTTTGAATGTCTGACCATCTCTCATCTTGATTCTCTTCTCAAACCCTTGGATAACTCCTGGCTTGTCTGAAAAGACTTGGTGATACTTGGTCAATGTTCATTGTAATGGACTATTTTGAACTTTTCCTTCTACTTTTGTTCCATCAATCTTGTTATCTTTGAGTTTCTCTAGGACATCCTCCTCTAGATGTAGCATTCCTATTGACCATTGAAGCTCCTCTGTGAGGAAATATACCACTTCACCCTCACATGTGACCTGACCCCTCTCATAGTCAAGATTACATTTGTATCTATTTAGAAAATCTGATCCCAACAAGGCTTTGTGTACTAAACCTTTCATTATAAGGAACACATGTGGATAGCTCCTTCCATTAATTTTTAGATCTATCCATATCTGCTTTGGCTCTACTTTAGCTCTCCAGTTATCTGCCATTGCTACGTGAACTGCTTTTAGAGGGAGAATAGGTATATCTGGTTGTTCTCTTCTAATTTGTTGGTATAATCTCTCTGATACTACTGATACCTGGCTTCCCAAATCCATGAGGACTTCAACATCCATCGAACCTACTATTATAGGGATGATGGGGCATGTCTGGAGTGCATATCCTGGAACCCGGTCTTCCCAAGAACATATTAAATTTCCTATTCTTTTTGCCCCCTGCTTATTAGCATCTGTGTCTCCTTTGGACCTAAGATTATGCTCCTCTATCTGTCTTCTTTCTATATCTATTTCTAGTTGGCTCAACATTTTATCAATTGGCATTACTGATCTTTCTCCTCTTTTTCCCAGCATCCACCTAATTTCATTGGGTAACTTTCTGCAAGCCATTTCTATAATCTGTTCCTCTGATAATTTACATGCCTCTAGAGTCCTTAATGTGGCCACCTGCCATCTAAAAAATGTATGTACACTTATCCATTACCTTCTTGGAACTTCTGCCCTACCACTTGAGCTTTCACCATTTCTTGTATTTCTTAATTCCAGAATATATTGGCCAATGCTTCTTTATACTCCAGAAATGTTTGAGGTTGATGACACAGTGAAGTTCCACCATGTCTCTGCATGTTTCTCTACATGGTGGTATACTATGATCACTTGGTGTTCGTCCGCCATCTCATAGAACTTATAGTATCTTTGAAGACTCTTGAGGTGCATGGGTGTCTCCCTCTTTCCCACTTAATATACTCTTATCTTCAATTCCATTACCCCCTTTCTTTTTTTATATATGTATATGTCACTACTATGGCTAAAACATGCCAGGTTCATCACCCCAGCTCTCAGTGGTACACTGCATGACCCACCTGATAGACCTTCCTCTCTCATTTCAACCCGTATGGAAAGGTATTGTTTTGTAATATCTCAAATATTGGTAAAATTCTTAAACCCCTATCTTATGAACTATATGACTTTATATATATATCACAAAACAGACATCGCAAAATATCGCAAAGTATGTCAACATTTAACTATATTTCCAAATATATGTTTAAACTCTTTCTGTTCTCTATCTCTTTTTTTTTAAAAAAAAAAAATCGTTCCCCAACTTTCGTTTGGAATTATGTTAGGATGCCATCTTAATGCTTGTTCTCCACTATTCGCAGCCTGTTCATTGGGACGTCATTTTAACCATCTACACATAATCTTATTCTAAGAATTGTGCATGTACAAGTTATTTCCCTAAGCTTCAAGTAGGTATATTTATGAGCATGGACTAAATCCCATATCAAGCGCCAGTCTTATCCATTAATAAGAATTATACCTCTCGAAAACATAAACAAGGGTTCAGTGAACACTCTTTGGATATCTGATCCAGACTAGCTCAATCTCAAGATCTGGGGAACAATGTCTAATGAGAGAACAAAGCTAAGGTGATCTTATGAAGAGATGTCACAAATATATCTCGTTATAAGGTCTATCTGCCTACAAATCCTATTACAATAGCCCAGAAGTTATCAGAATCCCAGAATGCAAACAATACACAAGTTATAATCAAATTCAAAGATTTATTAACACACGTATATGTATCTCAATATTTTAAGCACACAACACATTCCGATACACATATATATAAGATTTACATACATATTAACATAAGAGTGCAATTACACATCAGAGTTGTTTATTAAATGATTTAAGAAATCATTTATTACTTTCTTTAAAAATAGAATAACATGTTTCTTAATCTATTACTAAATGTTCATTGAATATATATTGGGAAAAGGTCAAGATTACCTCTGTTAGGGGCGAATGTTCACTTGGTCAAGGCTAACGATCTGTAAACTTCCAGTCTTAAAGGAATGCTGATTTTAGTGGGAGTCATTGATCTGAACAAATGATGACAGACTCCAAAATATTCTACACAAAACAATCCATCCTAGAGATTAAGTAAATGATCTATAACTTGCTTGTGAAAGGTTCTAGTTGTTTGCAGTTTGTGGCCATTACACTTGATAAAATAAGCAGTAAATCTCCATATATGCTTAATGAGTTTTCATTAAGAAATGTGCTATTATTGACATTATTTAAATCTATAACTTATGACATTAATAAACAACAATATATATATATATATATATAACACAAATAATAAAAAAATAACACAACTCTGCACATAATCGCTTTCCTCTATCCTCACTTATAAATCTGTTAGTAATTCAACACACACATTACAATAACACATACAGCAAATATATATGTATACACTCATGCCATTGACTGATTAACGTGTTCCATTCATACTGTTTTGTAATAGGGTTCGAATGACTATTTATAAATTTTCCCACATCAACCTATTTAACTCATGACACCACTCACAATTAACACTCTTTATAATAATTATTACACTTTACTTACTTTAGCGCACCCATATTCAAACCCAGCTACTGTTACAATATATATATATATATTCTAACCCAATTATTATTTTTTTTAATTATGTTTATTAGAAAATTTTA